>CM057472.1:21632500-22247111 GCA_030035585.1 Dugong dugon
AACCCCTCGAAAAGACTCCGCTTTGAGCAGAGCCACTAACCTGGCTATCCTTTCGTCCCCCATCTTGGTACCCTGCTAAGGGATTACCTCCTGAGCGCCTGTGGTGCACAGAAAGAATGCAGATGCAAGAATTCCAGATATTTGGCTACACGGGGAGACCCACCTGAGAAATAAGTGGCGCGTATGGAGAGTGTCTGATGTGTAGGGAGATTATAGTGCACTCCTTTCACTTAATATGGTGGTAAAATCCAGGGAAGAAAGTGAGAAGAAAGTTTTATCACCATTTTGTCCCCTTAGAACCCGGAGCCCCAAACCCTAAAGTTTGCTTTTTTTGGACTTAATGCCTATTTCTCAAAGGTCCAGGAGTTGGAACTGGCAGGGAAAAGGGGTGTCGGGAAGGAAGAGTTTAATCTTTTAAATCATACACAGATTTGCACATATTTTGGTATCAAAATAAAAGAAGATTTAAAGGATTGTTTTTAATTTTTAGAGACTGTTTATATAGGCCTAAAACCAGGAACTAAACTTTTATTTAACTAAGAAAGTTCTTGTACCTATTTCTCATTGCAAATGGAGCTGTAGATGAGAACATTGGGAAAAAGCACTGATTCACGCAACCCCAAGAAGTGAACCAATTCTATTTAGTAAGATTTAGACCCTCTGACTACAAGTCTGCTCTTGTACCCACTATTTTTTAATGTTTTAATTTGATACAAAGTTTGTAAGAAATCTGTTAGCTTACGATCCATAGAGACTTTTAATTTCCATTCATTGAAAATCTCTTTTTACATATGGTGCCTCTGATCTTACAAATTTTTAAGGAAGAGAAGTTCTCTGTTTAGATAGACAAAAGTAAGGCATTTCTGTCAGATATTCTCAGTTCAGGGATGAGTCAGGGAGACTTCATAAAGTTGTCCAAAGGTAAGATACACACGTATCTCTGCCCAGAGGAAGAAGATAATAGACCAAACAAGGCGTCTGTCGCTTAACAAGGGCTGTTCCTCCTAATAAAGAAAAAAGCCAAACCCGTTGCGGTCGGATAGACTCCAACTCACAGAGACCCTGTAAGAACGGCGCAGAAGAACACACCGTTCCAAGGAGCACCTGGTAGCCTCGAACTGCTGAGTTTTACAGTTAGCAGCCCTAGTCCTTAACCACTACGCCAACAGGGTTTCCGCTAGTCCCTGGTTATCCTCTTCATATTCAGCCCTTAGTCTTTCTACACCAGGTAACTGGCTTCATACTCTCAAGAGAATTAAAAGATTTTTGTTTTAACTGACTGCTCTGCCTGCAAGAATCAAGAACGAGATCTTTGTACCACATCTGCCTACACAAGGCACCTTATCAGAAGAAGCGTACAAACACGATCAGCACGGTGTAATCTCTTTAGGCCTAAAGACAGGTCTCATATCACTTAAGAAAATGGCAGGTTGCCAGTCTTTCTTTCTGGAGCAGAAAAATCAAATCAAAACAAACTTTGAATCATACATAAGATGTATATGTTGGTGTGTGTAGACACTCAGTATGGAGTGTAGTCGTTAGAAAAAACCGGCATCATTTAATTAACCCTGTAGAATCTCTATGTTCTTGTTATGGAAATGAGTGTTGCCTAAGACTGGTCTTACACAAAATTGCTGGTCAGAACTGTCTGAACAGCCTTCTCACTCCCCTCGGTCACTTGCTGTTTCTCCTCCTTTCTTTGTCATTCTCTGATAGTATTCGTGGCTCCTCTTAATTTTTCTTAAAATCTGTTCCCTCACCCTTACTCTGTCACAATTTGGCAAGCTCATTTCTAGTTCCCTACATGGACTGATTTCTAACTATAGACTGCTAACAGGAATTTAAAATGTTCACAGGGAGCATTTCAAGGAGAGAAGCCAGGGCAACAATCATGGACCTGATGTTTCTTGTCTCTCCTAGACAGAGGTTAACTTTGGTGGCAGAATCCTCACTCCTCTATCAGGGCAAAAAAACTTTGACCAATATATCCTATCTACCTCCATCCCAGCCTCTCTAAGCCCAAAGGTTGTCCCAGGATCTTGATAAAACTCTCACATTCTTTCAGCCTGTGAATGCCTACAGTTAACTCTGGCTGACCTGTCTGACTCCAGAAGTTCCCAGGAACTTATTCCACTAGTTTATTGCACCTAGAGCAACATCAAACATGGACTTATTCCACCGTGCTCTTGCCTATCCTGAGCTCTTCTTCCCCTGAGCAACTCAACCCCTAGTTGTAGAATCTTATGAATTTTTTTGATTACTTTTTTGTTTGTTTTTCTCTATGTTTTCATTTCTCCTCCATTTTTTATTTTGAAAATTTTTAATCCTAGAGAAATGCTGAAGAAACAGTACAATAATATCTGTACACCCTTTACGTAGAATCACCAATTGTTAACCTGTGGTATATTTGCTATCTGTCTGTACAAACCATGATGCTTCAGACCTAAATGCTTCAATATGCATCTCCTAAGATAACTAAGAATAAGAGCATAACCTCAGTACCATATCAGACCTAAGAAACTTTACTATAATTCCATGTAATCTAATATGCATACAGTCCATATTCAGATTTTCCCAATTGGCCTTCCCAAGATTTTTAAATCAGGATTCAAACAATATTTCTCACTGCACTTAGTTGTTATGTCCCTTTAGTCTTTTTTTTTTTTTTTTTAATATTGATTGTCTTATAGAAAGTCTCACATTCCGGATTTGTCTGAGTGTTCCCTCATTATTTTATTCAGTTTAACCATTTGGTTGTTTCCTTATGATTAGATTCAGCTTAAATATTTTTATCAAGAACACTATTATATAGATTTTTAATAGCTGAGGACCTTGGTAATTTTCCAGGGTAGTTGTCTAGGCTCTAGGTAGGGCTTAAGGACACTTTCTAGCAACCCATAGGGAAGAATGCAGTCAGACAAGATTCTTTTATCTATTTTCATGAAAATGCAAAAACTTTTTGTTACTTACTTGCTGTAGCTTTCCTGCACATCTCTTTCTTTCTCTCTCTCTTTGCAGTGTTTTGACAAAATAAAAAAGTTACATTTTTCTTATAAAATTAATGTACTGTCACTGTAATATCCATAGGTAAAAGAAAAATATTAATACCAAAACACTGCCATTCAGAGAATAAAGCACTATTACCATCTTGCTGTACAAATTTCCAGACTTTTCTATTATTAAATAAATATATACATATATTTATAAAGATAGTATACAGCATACACCCTATCTTATAACTTGTTTTTTTTTCTTTTTTTTTACTAAATACTACACCACGAATATTGTCTATGTTAATAATTAAGTACGCAGCTGTGTTACTATGATGATCAGCATGATAAGCATAGGAGACCATATAGGAGCTAAATATTTATGTAGGGGCTCAATAAATGCTGAAAGGAATATCTGATATATTTATCAAAATGGATATATTGTATACTGATATTTAATTTTAGCAAGATTTCTTACTGTGGTAAAAAATACATATATAGCAAAACGTTTGTCATCTCAACTTTTTTTTTTATGTGTAATTTAGCAAAATTTTCATAGCATAGGCAGAGGGAATCCTCAGGCCAACACCTAATGGCTCACTGTGGAAACTAGGAACAACGCTATAGACTGCAAATGTAGTGCAAGTCTTTTGCTGGAGACTGACCCAGAAGATTCTGGTCAGAAACTTTCAATTGCTCTAAGCAGATACATGGAGCAGTGGACATCTTAGACAAGTACTTCTCAGAATTTAATGTGTACTCTAACCCTTGGAGAATCTGTTAAAATATAGATTCTGAGTCCATAAGCCTGAGATTCTGCATGTAGTAAGCCCCCAGGAGATGCTGATGTTGCAGGTCCCTGGACCACACTTTGAGTATCACAGCCTTAAAGTAAATCTTTGGCTTGTGTAAAAATTTCTATCACCTGGACTGTTAACAATCTATGGATAGCAGAAAATTCAAGGTTTATCTCTTCAGCAATATTGCAGAATCCTAGAGCTAGAATACTAACATTCTGTGCTGAAGACTGAAGGAATAGCCATGTGCCAGACGAATACATTGCATTTATTTATATTGGGCATCTTTCCAAAGAGGTACTTATCCATTTGCTTCAGATACTGGACAACAAAGTATGCAGCAAAGTTGGCATTCCACTAGGAGAGTTGAGACATCTGGCTGGTGGGTCTCAGAGCACTTCTTGATTGAACTGTGAACTCCAATATGTAGTCCACTTCTTGAGGGAGGTATAGACCAGGTTCTTCCCTCCACTGAAGGATCCAGTGAGTGCAACACAGGCAAAGAAACTTCAGCCAGGGACTCGAGAGTATGGTATCTTGTCGGCCATTGAGGAAGTGCTTTGAAGTCTGTCAGTTTGAAGAATTTCAATATGCAGCATCCCAGAATCAAAGGGTGCTCTGCTATAACGATCAGATTCCCTCCTGCTGTTTGGTTCCTTTTACAGGGTCGCTATGAGTCGCAATTGACTCAACTGCAAAGGGTTACGGGTTAGCACTAAAAAGATCAGGAAAGGCTCACGTTTCTTCCATTGTATGAAAGTCTTGGTATTTAAAAAAGTTAAAACATAATTATAGAAACATAGTTTGTTTAAATATATGTGTTTATCAAATTAGTATTTTTAAAACACGCAAACATAAATGTGACTGTACAATCTTATTTGGAGATCTTATTAAAAGCCTCAGTATGAGGCTTCCCGGTCCCCCGCCCCCAGTAGACCCAGAGTCTCTTATCTGGCTCAGTTCTAGGCACAATAGTTCAATAAAACCCAAAGCCCAATTCCGACTCATAGGGACCCTACAGGACAGAGCAGAACTGCCCCATAGGATTTCTAAGTAGCTGCTAGTGGATTTGAACTACTGACCTTTCGTTCAGCCGCCAAGCACTCAACCAGTGTGCCATAATAGCTGACCAGGTAGTAAATATTTGTTCTCTCCCTCCTATCCACCCTCACTCCCTATCCAGTAATAAAGAGTCCTAGGTTCTTTCTTTCTTTCAAACGGATGCTTCCTCATTTTACACACTGAGGTGGTTGTACATGATTTCTAGGGTTCTCTTAGTCTTTCCACTGCTGATCCTGGCATGTGGCAAAGACTTGGCGTGCATACACGTTTTTGTTTTTTTCCTGAGGATTCTCAAAAAGGGTGAAAACACAAAGTGGAACTTCTTAGAAGTCGTATACAGCAGCCAAAGGAGCTGGCGACAGAGGATTTGAATCCCTACGCCTCAAGTGGTGCAGAACGTAAGAGGCGACACCTTACATCATAAGGCTAGACTCGAAACCTGCAATATGGTGCGTCCTGGCCTCCTAGCTGACCATTTACGACCGTGGGCCTTGCTTCTGACTCCTGTAGCTTCTGAAGAGAAAAAGGAGCTGAGGTGGGCCCACGAATAAAGACCAGCTCTGCCCAGGGAGCTCCAATTGCCGGTGAGCTGGGAATTAGAGGGAGGAGTTCAAAGGGCGAAGAGGAGAGACGAGAAGGCGCATAACACGGTGTCCCCGGGGGCTGGGGCGCATTTGGCAACGGACTGTTGGGGATGGGGTGCTGATGGAGAGCCAGAGAAGACCCTGCCTCGACCTCAGAAGGGTCTCGGCCCCTTGCTACACCGACCCCATCCTTCCCTGGTCCCTGCTTCCCTAGGCTCTACCTTCATTTGATGTTCCCTGAGCCCTAATTCCAAACTGCTTTTCTAGAACTTCTTTTCTGTTCTCCGTCCCCCATTCCCGGCAGTGGTGACAGTGAACTAGCAAGACCTTCTCTCAGTGAAGGTCCCGTGAGGAACATTCGTCTCTCTCTACACGGCCCTGCGGCCCTCCCGCCTTCTACCCACCCAGACCTTCAGGCCACCAGGGCTTAGGGAAAGATCCCAGGGAGGCCCCGAGCAAGGGCAGATGTGAGAGAGTAGCGGGTTTTGGAGTGTAGGCGAGGGGAGGCCAAAACCAAATCCAACTCATTGCCGTCGAGTGGATTCTGACTCATAGCGACCCTATAAGGACAGAGTTTCCAAGGAACGGCTGGTGGATTCCAACTGCTGACCTTTTGGTTGGCAGCCGAATTCTTAACCACTGCACCACCAGGGCTCCAAACCTGTTGCCGTGGAGTCGATTCCGACTCACGGAGACCCTATACGGTGCTTAAAGTTAGGAAACTTTAATTGAACTCTGAGGAAAGATTCTGGATCCAGAGACCAAGAAATGGCCAATCAGAAACAGCAAAGAAGAATATAGATAATATATAACCCAGGGCTTTGCGCCGAATAGAGTTCGTCGATAGGTACGTGGTTCCCACTTTGGATGCGGGAGATCCCAGATCACTTCTGAAACCTTTTTCCTGGCTTTCCCTCTACTCCTTTCGAAAGAAACGATCCAGAGTTAGAGGAGCTAGTGGCACCAAGATCTAGGGGGATCCCGGGACCCACCCCTTTTGGGGCAGGGAATGCGTTTGAAATTTAATCTCCCTCTGGGAGTCACTTTGGACCCTGAAAGGGACACTGTTCAGGTCCTATAGTAGTAGACCTGACCTGGCCTGCGCGTCTGTTTACCCAAGTGTGTAGAGCGGCCTTCTATCCTGGCTACCCTCCAAGGCGGCCAGGAATTATGCCCACCTAACCATTCCGAGGAGTTCTGATGGCGCAATGGTAGAGAGCTCGGCTGCTAACCAAAAGATCCGCAGTTCAAATCCACCTTAGCGGCACCTTGAAAACCCCCATGGGGTAGTTCTACTCTGCCCTGTGGAGTCACTGTGAGTAGGAGTCCACTCGGCAGCAACGGGCTTGGTCTTTGGGTTCTAACCATTATGAATCAGCACCGGGAGGCAACCAAATAAGTTCTTTTAAACACGGTGACAAGGCCTGCCAGATCTGTGAACACTAGGGGACCTCACAGCACTCTAACCGAGATGCATACCTAAAGACTTGCGAGCCAACAGCAAGGAATTCTTTGTTCCTCTGTCTCCTACAACCACTTGCAGTAAGTCGTGAGTGGGTTTTTGTTCACCCCACCCCCAGCATCTCGAGCTATTAATCCTTGACTATCCTTCTAGCCCACTTCTCAGGGAGTGTGAGAACGTCAGGATCCCTTCTCTCTCGGATTTGCTCAGACCACAAGGGATGGAACGAAAACACCACAAGAAACTCTGCCTGTACGAGTTAGGAAAATTCTGCACACCGAGACCAATAGCTCAGAGATGAAAAAAACAAAGACGGGAGGTGTGTGTGGTAGTGTGGCCGAGCGGTCTAAGGCGCTGGATTTAGGCTCCAGTCTCTTCGGGGGCGTGGGTTCGAATCCCATCACTGCCAAAGCTGTGTTTTAGTCTAGCCACAAAACCGATGTGCTAAGGAACCTGATTGAAATGGGAATTTTTAAAATATAAAGGTCTTTCCCACCACCCCACATTGATACGCAGCCCTAGTAACCATCCACACCACGCTAGTTTTCTGTGTTAACTCGTACTGGTCACCTATTCTAATGCACAGCTGTCTATTTGCAAAGCAAACCAATCAGCTTTGTTTTCTTGCTTGAAATCCTCCATATCGTAGTGACACTACTGATTTGGGGCCTGTTTATTGGTGTCCTGTTAGAATGATCGTCCCAGTGCACTTTTCAGCCATCGTTAGCTGCAGTAGTACTCACGGATTTGGCAGGGCAGCTCTCTCAAGGAAGTAGAGGATTTCCCTACAGTGTCATGAGGAGGGATGAAGGAAACAGCAGAGAGCAAGGACCCTGTGCAAGAATCAAAATCTTCAAGTTTTTCATGCCACTTTTTGATTCTGCCCTGCTTTTTATGGCTTTCCCCCTCCTCATTAAAAGCCTTCTTCCGCGTCCTCCTAAGTGTCCCTCCCATTTCCCTGTGAAGATTTTCCAGACTAGTTCCCGTCCTTTTCACCGCTTCTCACCAAAGAAATAACTTGGGCCACAAGGTCTTCATAGAACAGGCCAGTTTTTGTTTGTTTCTCAGAAATCAGGCTTGCTTTGATCCCAATGCTTTGTGAAAAAAAAAACCTCTATGCTTGTGGACAAACGGGACATTGCTGGTCTTTTTATAAAATTCCTTCTTTGTATAATTTCCGTATCACTGTCCTTCCTTTCTCCATAGAGCAATTGTTCTGTCTCGGTCCATGTTTGTTTTTCCTTCCTCCTAAAATTTAATCCTGTGCATTATCCAGAGATTCATTAAATGTTTATATTTCCATTCATCTCCCTCCTATTGTCTATAATGTGACCAAATTCTTGTGTACTGATGACTCTCATAAACCTGATATCTTCTTCCCACAAAGGAGAGTAAGTCTGAAAACAAGCTTGTTATTCAGCCCCAACCACCATCCTCTGCATTTACCAATGACGGTAGCTTTTCCTGGACTCTCAAGATCACCACTGTGGAGTGCTTTTGTTTGTATGTTTACTCCTTTGCCTCTTTTGTCTATAGCACCCTCTCTGCTTATTCTCTGTTTATTTGTCTACATCCTTTTGAAGGGCAGGCTTTTCTATGTTATTTCTCCTTAAGCCCTGAATTTCCTAGTACATGTTATTCACAGGAATGAAATAGGTTAAGGATGAAGGTCGTGTTGAGGGGAGGGATGACACCGCATATTTAACCAGTGCTAGCTAATCTTAAACATTAGGAGATGGATTCAAATCCAAAACAAATACCTTTAACTCAAATCATGTGAGTAAACCAAACCACATGCACTGCAGGTTCACAAAGCAGACACGCAAAATTCAGGCTCATAGCGAGCAATTGTCTGAACATACACTTAAACTTTTCAGTCATTGGGTTCGGAGGCTAGAACCTTTCGAAAAATTGAGTAGGGGGCTGAAGCAAAACTACACTCTAACTTCTTTCGAACCAGGGACCTAAGGATCACCACGGAGACACCGCACTCCTCCGCTCTACCAGCTGAGCTATCGAAGTGTACAGCGAACGATGTTGTAGTGCAGACTTTTGTGTATATAGAAGCAGCTAGTGAGCTGTTTGGTGTCTTTATAGTGGAGGCCCGTTTCCAGAATGGAGCTCAAAAGATTTCCAGAGAGCGGAATCTATAGTGAACCAAATTCCGGGAGCATCCTCGAGGCAGTAGGATGAGGGAGTCTGAGTCCTAGAAAGTGAAGATGCAAGCAGAGCAGGAACCACCCGGATTAGGACGCTATACGTATCTCTGGACTGGGCTGCTCCCGTGTAATCGCGATTCAACTCTTGCTCCAGGAGCACAAGAGAAACTGCGGCACCAAGCAAGCGGCGGTAAGAAGTGCTGAAGACTGATTTGCTTCTCTTCTTCAAACACAAAGGGTTATGGATTCCACCACCTCTGGAAATCTCCCAGAGACCTAAACCGGAGCAACCTACTTTCCTCCTCCACTTCGGTGTAAACTATTACCTTTTTTTCCAGGTCACAGTAGCCTTGTCTCTGTGTTCTTTCCTTCCTGATTTCCGGGTTCTGATTTTCACGGATCATTGCGTGCTCTCTTTTTTCAACAAGTTAGTTTCTACAGTGGTCAAAACTGCTGTTTTAGTAATCTGGGGGCAATGCCCCCCTCGAAGGCTCCAGCGAGATTTGAACTCGCGACCCCTCGTTTACAAGACCAGTGCTCTAACCCCTGAGCTATGGAGCCAGCGCCTAGATTCTCTTTTAACATGGACTTTCTTAGGCTTGGGAAAAAAACTTCAGCGCCCTGGCATTCGTTTCTAAATAAAATTTAATTAATAATTGAAAATCAAAGGAATTTATGTTAGAGAAAGTGCTTCTTTATATATTAGAAACATTTTCTTGACCAGGCCCAAACTAGATACAAATCACTGGAAGGGTAGAGTCCACAATCCATGCTCCTCAGGCTTAGGCTTGACATATCGCTAAGGTTGGACAACACCAGGGCCACTAATGAATCCCTGAGGTGCAGTGGTGTCGAGTGCAGATGCTTACAGAAGGAAGGACGCAAGACGCGGTCCCTGGCCCGCTTGGATTCTTATAAAAGTAACGGCTCTGACTCTCGGAAACTAGGGTTCAGGTTATTCTTAAAACAGAGGCGGCTTTCTCCAAGCACAAGACGTGCCCCTAGGGCCCTTAGATTTAGGTGGCTGTAACAGTAATGGTGTGAAGGCGCCCAGGCCTCTTAGACTTTTAGGTGGAGTCAGGCTCAATCACACTGAGTTTGTAACTGGAATTTTTCTAGTTTTCTGAAGCAAAAGATGGCTGGAAGCCGACTAGTCCTTCCTTTGGCTTTTTGACGCTCCGCTTCCTAACGACCCGGAGTACAGGGGGCACCTCTTCCTTTCTGAGGGTCCGAGCTCTTCTAAATGCTCAACCTGAAGCCACGAAGAAATAGAAAATGGCGACATAAAGCACTGTTGAGGATCAAGCGGTTCTCTTCTCCCTCTCTTTCCTCTGGTTTCGGCCCGCCGAGGAGTCTGACGCCTGGTCCAGGAGATTCAGCCATTCATCCAACAGATATTTACCAAGTTTCTCCCGCGTGCTAGGGACAGTGCTCAGCGCAGGGTAGACAACGTGACCAAGGCGGTCGGTGCTCCCACCTTGGGGGAACTTAAATCTAGAGCCCGAAAGCTTCGTTCCTCAAGTGGAAGGGGATGGCAGAGTAAAGATAGCCCCCTCCTTTCCCATCCCACCCACCACCTTTTGGGCGAAGCAGAAGCGGGTGGGTGCAGACTTCTTTGGGAGAAGGTGTTGGAAGCAAGCAACTCTTCCTCGACGCCTCCTCCTGCGCTCCCTGGAATAGTGCCTGGTGTCTAAGCCTGTAGCAAAGTTCATCAAATAAATTTGAAAATAAAGAGCAAGTGGTCATAAGGGTGGCTACAGGGCAGATGAGGATGTGCATTGTTGTGGTTGAGAAGTTTAAGACTGAGTTTAAGCTTCAGCCTGTCCAAAGGTGTGGCTTTGAGTCCTTCTGCTGCCATTGAGAGAGTTTGCCACTTTAAGTCACATTTTTCTTTGCTTTTGCTGGGTTCCAGTCCTAACACTAGTTTAAAGACTCAGACTCAGACCCTCGCAATTCAGCCCGTCTTGAAATGAATATTCAAGAAACACCCTTCGGCTCAGGGTCTTTAGAACCCTCAAGTTAATGCTCCTGGATAGGAAAGAAACTCTGGGCTTTGAGGGAAAGCGAAAACTGATTCTCAAGTGTTCAGATGAAACCAACAGGATAAATGAATATCCCTGAAATAAATAGGGGGAATTTTACACCTAGACCTGGCTTGTTGGTCTAGTGGTATGTTTCTCACTTTGGTTGTGAAAGGTCCCTGGTTCAAACCCGGGACAGGCCCTGCTTTACACTTTTTGTTTTTATATTTATTTTTTATTTTTACATTTAAAATAAAAATCCCTAACGATTTAGAGCCAACAGCTGCCAAAAGAAGCAAACACCTCAAGCCCAGAAAGGGCCTTCTCAGAAGGCTACCTATCACACTAATCTATAGTGACAGAAAGCACATTAGTGGTTTCCTGGGTGCATGGTTGTGTGAGGTGAGGATAAGTGTCTTAAGCTGGGTTCTCTGGAGAAGCAAAACCAGTGAAGTGTATATATAGAGAGATTTTTCTCAATGAAATAGTTCATGTGGTTGTAGAGGCTGGCAAGTCTCAAGTCTGTGGATCAGGTATGAGCTTTGCTAAAACTTCCATATATACATAGGATGCAGGCCACACCCTGGAGGAAACTACCCTTATAACCGATTGGCTGATCACATCAGACCACATCATGGAGGAAGAGTACATCTTTACATAACTGCCACTGAGAATCATGATCTAGCCAAGCTGACACAACCTTAACCATCCAGTCCGCCCCTGGTCAGCTTGGCACCTGTATACATCTCCTTAAACCGTACACAATCTCTAAATAAAGACAGTTACAAAGTCATACTTGTGCCTAACATGAAACAACTAACATGTGTACAACTGAAAATGCACTAGCCCTATTTATATCTTGTATTTTGTAAATGAAGAAAACAAAAATATTTAATGCATACATACAAGGAAGAAATATTCATAATAATTACAGTCCTTGTTTCTGCAACTGGTCATGTGGTCGCACTGGTATTTAGAACCACCTTCTTCCACCATCCATTCCATATTTCCTTTGACCTCAGCAAGCAGCTCAGTGGGTCTTGGTTCTTTGTCTAGTGGGGTGACCAGACAAAGGTTCTGGGCCGTTAGTAGTCATGTCAGAATTGGGTTGCTGTAGTTCTCCATTGGCTTTAACCACAGGGCATGGTAGTACTAAGAGACAGCTTAAGGGATCTCCTGTATTCCAGAATGTCTTAGTTATCTAGTGCTGATATAACAGAAATACAACAAGTGGATGGCTTTAATAAAGAGAAATTTATTATCTCACAGTCTAGGAGGATAGAAGTTCAAATTCAGGGTGCCAATTCCAGAAGAAAGATTTCTTCAATCATCCAGTTGTCTAGGAGCTTCTCAGTGCAGGAACGCTAGGTCCAAAGTACATGCTCCCCTCCTGGTTCTTCAGTCTTGGTGGTAGGAGGTCCCTCTCCTCTCTGCTTGCTTCTCTATTTTACGTCTCAAAAGAGATTGCCCCAAGATACAGCCTAATCCTGTAGATTAAGTCCTGCCTCATTAACATAACTGCCTCTAATCCTGCCTCATTAACATCATAGAGGTTAGGATTTACAACACATAGGATAATCACATCAGACCACAAAATGGTGGGTGACCACACAATACTGGGAATCATGGCCTAGCCAAGTTGACACACATTTTTGGGGGACAAAATTCAATCTTCTTTACCTCTATTATGGAACTCCGGTTCAACTTCCCCTTGGTAGTCAGTATTAATCACACCAGCCAATATGGTAACTCCCTTCCTTGCCTGTTGATCCAGAGGCATGAGGAGCCCAAAGTGTCTGGGTGGCTTTCTTAACTTCCAGTTCAATGGAATCAGTTTTATATCTCCAGGTGGGAGCATTCCTCCCTTTGGAACTAAGGCCTCTAGACCTGCAGAGCATAGGATCACAGGGACAGGAAGCAAAAATTTTGCAAGTGGGTCACTAAGGGTAATAATATGTGTTGTCACTCCCATTTCTACCCCTTGATTCCTGGAACCGTGAATCCTGGCTATGGGTGAAATAGCACCATATATCGGATGCTGGTTTAGAGCATATACGGCCTCCTGGAGAACATTGCCCCTGCCCTGCAAAGTATGCCACCTAGCTGGCACGGTAATTGTGTCTTTAGGAGGCCATTCCATCTTTCTATCAAGCCAGCTGCTTAAGGATGATGGAGAACATGGTAAGACCAGTGAATTCCATGAGCATGGTCCCATTGCTACACTTCATTTGCTGTGAAGTGAGTCCCTTGATCCAAGGCAATGCTGTATGGGATACCAAGACCAGAAGGTGTTGGTATAAGGTGTTCTGTAAGTCCACAGATGGTAGTTTTAGGAGAAGCATTGCATACAGGGAAGGCAACTCTGTATCTAAAGTGTCTATCTCAGTGTCACAGATTGAATTGTGTCCCCCAAAATATGTGTCAACTTGGCCAAACCATGATTCCTAGTATTGTGTGATTGTCCACCATTTTGTCATTTGATGTGATTTTCCTATGTGTCGTAAATCTACCTCTATGATGTTAATTAGGCAGGATTGGAGGCAGTTATGTTAATGAGACAGGACTCAATCTACAAGATTAGGTTGTGTCTTAAATCAGTCTCTTTTGAGATATAGGAGAGAAGCAAGCAGAGCGACAGGGAGACTTCATACCACCAAGAAAGTAGTGCCAAGAGCAGAGAGTGTCCTTTGGACCTGGTCCCTGCATGGAGAAGCTCCTGGGCTGGGGGAAGATTGATGACAGGGACCTTCCTCCAGAGCCGACAGAGAGAGAAAGCCTTCCCCTGGAGCTGGCGCCCTGAATTTGGACTTTGACTCCTAGACTGTGAGAGAATAAATTTCTCTTTGCTAAAGCCATCCATTTATGGTATTTTTGTTATAACAGCACTAGGTAACTAAGACACCCAGAAACAATGAAATGCTGTCCTTTCCATGATGGAAGCAGTCCAATGTAATCAACTAGCCACCAGGTTGCTGGCTGATCATCTTGAAGAACTGTGCCATATTGGGGACTAAGTGTCTCTGCTGCTGGCAGATTGGGCACTCAGCAGTGGCTGTAGCCAAGTCGGCCATGGTAAGTAGAAATCTATGTTACTGACCCCATGCATAACCTCCATCCCTGTAAATATGGCCACTTTGTTCATGAGCCCATTGGGCAATGTTGGGAATGGCTGGGGAAAACAGATGACTGGTTTCCACAGACTGTGTCATCTTATCCACTTGATTATTAAAATCCTCCTCTGTTGAGGTCACCCTTTGGTGAGCATTCACATGAGACAAAAATATTTTCACTTCTTTGGCCCATTCAGAGAGGTTTATCCGCATACCTCTTCCCCACACTTCCTTGTCACCAATTTTCCAGTCATGTTCCTTCCAAGTCTCTGACCATCCAGCCAAACCATTGGTCACAGCCCATGAATCAGTATACAATCTCACATCTTGTCACCTCTCCTTCAAAGCAAAGCAAACAACCAGGTGCATTGCTTGAAGTTCTGCCTGTTCGGAGAATTTCCTTTCACCACTCTCCTTCAAGGAGGTCCCAGAAATGGGTTGCAGTGCTGTTGCTGTCTACTTTTGAATGGTGCTGACATATTGAGCAGAACCACCTGTAAACCATGCACAAGTTTTCTCTACTTCAGTCAGTTGATCATAAGGAACTCCCCATGAGGCCATAGGTACAGACTGAGAGAGGGAAGGTAATGTGACAGGAGTGGAGACCATGGGCATTTGAGCCATGCAGTGCAGTGAATTACTTGATATGGCCCTTCTAGCCATAGTCTTTGTGACTCCCACACAATTATTGGGTGGACCATATAAGGTGTATGGAACCCTAACGAGGTGTGGTCTTTGGTGTTGTGTGTTGGCTTGGCTAGGCCATGAGTCCCAGTATTGTGTGTTCTTCATTGTGTGATCTGATGTAATTATCATGGTTATCCTCCATTTTATGTGTTGTAGATTCTAACCTGTATATGTTAATAAGACAGGATTAGTGTGAGGTGAATTGTGAGACACAGTCCTGCAGAAGGGCATGACTGAAGTCCCACCCTTACTCAATTCATGCTCTTCCCTGGGGTGTGGCCTGCATACAATGTATGTATGTGGGTGCTCTGCTGGAGCCCTTTCTCTGTATCTGGATCCTGCATCCGGCTCATCATTGCCTGACCTCCATTTCTTGGAACTTGAGCCATCTGACCTGCCAATTCTGGGATTCCACAGCACTTTAGGCCAGCAGCCTATCTTCTGACATGATTCGCCACCTTCTATATAGCCTTTTGAGCCAGCAGCGTGTAATCTGGTCTGCCAGTTTGGATTCATCAGCCCCTGTAGCCACGTGAATCAGAAGAAGCCTACACCTGACCCATGGATTTGGGACTTGCCAGCCTCCACAACTGCATGATCCATTTCCTTGATACAGTTTTTGAGGTCTGTGAGACATTGCAGCAAATTATGGAACCCAAAGAATGGAGGGAGAGTACTGAGGGGAGGAAGAATAGTTGATGTTAGAGATGATGGAGTGGTACAGCAATTTGAAAAAGTTGGAAATTTGGGACATCTTTAACCTCTGCCTTATAGGAACTAGCTTTGTGCTGACTCATATGAAAGAATTATTCATTTAGGCCACTTCCTCATGCAACTTGTGCCTTCAGGTCCTGCTTGGGCCCGATCTCGTATACAACACTTCCACTTAGTGATGGAGTGCTGCTGTGTGTGTCTGATTTTATGGCTTTGGGGATCAGACAACACCTAGTTCATGATGGGCAGCTCAGGCTTCATGGTGACCTTGTGGCCCATGGTTAAGAGTTCAGTCTTTTCTAAAGCCCAATAATAAGCCAAAAGCTGTTTCTCAAAAGAGTAGTTATCTGCAGAGGATGGTAGGGTTTTGCTTCAAAATCTTAAGAATCTGTAGTGTGATTCACCAATAGGGGCCCACCAAAGACTCCAAATAGCATCTATATCTGCCACTAACACTTAAACCACCATTGGATCAGTCGGGTCATATGGTCCAAGTGGCAGAGCAGCTTACATGACAGCCTGAAGTTGTTTCAGAGCTTCCTCTTATCCTGGGCCCCACTCAAAACTAGCAGCTTTTCAAGTCATTTGATAATTAGGGTGGTGTAGCACACCCAGTAAACTGACTTGGAATTAGAAAACCAAAAATGAAGAACACACTTGGAATTTCTCAGGCTGAAAGAACAGAAGAAAAAATTCAAGGCTTGAGTTGCAAAATTGAAGGATTCTATGGGGAAAATACTGAACGATGCAGGAAGTATCAGAAGAAAATGGAAGGAATACACAGAGTCACTGTACCAAAAAGAATCGGTTGATGTTCAACCAATTTAGCAAATAATCAAGAAGCGATGGTATTGAAGGAAGAAGTCCAAGCTGCACTGAAGGCATTGGTGAAAAACAAGACTCCAGGAATTGACACAATACAAACTGAGAAGTTTCAACGAATAAATGCAATGCTGGAAGTGCTCACTCATCTATGCCAAGAAATTTGGAAGACAGCTGTCTGGGTAACTTACGGGAAGAGATCCATATTTGTGCCCATTCCAAAGAAAAATGATCTAAAAGAATGGGGAAATTATTAAACAGTATCATCAATATCACATGTAAGTAAACTTTTGCTGAAGATAATTGAAAAAATGTTGCAACAGTACATCAACAGGGAACTGCCAGAAATTCAAGCTGGATTCAGAAGAGGATGTGAAACGAGGGATATCATTGCTGATTTTAGATGAATCTTGGCTGAAACAGAGAATACCAGAAAACTGTTGTCATAGATTGAATGATGTCCCCCAAAAATATGTGTCAACTTGGCTAGGCCATGATTTCCAGTACTGTGTGGTTGTCCACCATTTTGTGATCTGATGTGATTATCTTATGTGTTGTAAATCCTAACCTCTATGATGTTAATGAGGCAGGCTTAGAGGCAGTTATGTTAACGAGGCAGGACTTAATCTACAGGATTAAGCTGTATCTTGTGACAATTTCTTTTGAGATATAAAAGACAGAAGCAAGCAGAGAGGAGGACGACTTCATGCTACTAAGAATGAAGAACCAGAAGGACAGTGTGTCCTTTGGACCCAGAGTCCCTGCACTGAGAATCTCCTAGACTAGGGGAAGGTTGATGTGGAGGACTTCCCTCAGAACTGACAGAGAGAGAAAGCTTTGCCTGGGAACGGGCACCCTGAATTTGGACTTGTAGCTCCCAGGACTGTGAGAGAATAAATTTCTCTTTGTTAAAGCCATCCACTTGTGATATTTCTGTTATATCAGCACTAGATAACTAATACAGATGTTTACTTGTGTTTTATTGACTATGCAAAGGCATTCGACTGTGTGGATCATAACAAATTATGGATAACATTGTGAAGAACGGAATTCCAGAACACTTAATTGTGCTTATGAGGAACCTGTACATAGACCAAGAGGTAGTCATTGAACAGAACAAGGGGATACTGTGTGGTTTAAAAACAAGAAGGGTGTGTGTCCGGATTGTGTCCTTTCACTATACTTATTCAATCTCAATGCTGAGCAAATAATCTGAGAAGCTGGACTGTATGAAGACTGCGGCATCAGGATGGGAGGAAGACTCATTAACAACCTATGATATGCAGATGACAAAACCTTGCTTGCTGAAAGTGAAGAGGACTTGAGGCATTTACTGATGAAGATCAAAGACTACAGCCTTCAGTATGCATCACACAACAACACAAAGAAAAAAAAATCCTCACAACTGGATCAATATGCTACATCATGATAAATGGAGAAAAGATTGAAGTTGTTAAGGATTTCATTTCACTTGGATCCACAAGCAATGCCAAAGGAAACAACAGTCAAGAAATCAAACGACATATTGAATTGGGCAAATATGCTGCAAAGGACCTCTTTAAAGTTTTGAAAACAAACAAGTCACTTTGAGGACTAAGGTCTGTGTGCCCCACACCATAAGTATTTTCAATTGCCTCATATGTGTGTGAAAGCTGGACAGTGAATAAGGAAGACCAAAGAAGAATTGATGCCTTTGAATTATGGTGTTGGTGAAGAATATTGACTATATCATGGACTGCCAGAAGAAGGAACAAATCTGTCTTGGAAGAAGTACAGCCAGAATCATCCTTAGAAGCAAGGATGTTGAGACTTTGTCTCTGTGCTTTGGAAATGTTATCAGGACAGACCAGTCCCTGGAGAAGGACATCGTGCTTGGTAGAGGGTGAGCAAAAAATAAGAAGACCTTCGATGAGATGGGTTGACACAGTGGCTGCAACAATGGACTTAAACATTGAAACAATTGTGAGGATGGTGCAGGACTGTGCAGTTTTTCATTCTGTAGTGCATAGAGTCACTATGAGTTGGAACCTACTGGAAGGCACCTAACAACAATAGCACGTCCAAATGAGGGATATGTTTCCTCCAAAATCTAAAGAGACTCACCAGTCTTTGTGTCTCCTTTTTAGTTTTAGGAAGGGCCAGATGTAACAACTTACCCATCACTTTAAAAGGAATATCTTGACATGCCCACACCACTGGGCTCCAGGAAATTTCACTGAGGTAGAAAGCACCTGAGAGTTTGTCAGAGTAATTTTCCACCTTTTAGCACATAAAAGTTTCATCAATATGTCCAGAGTCATTGACACTTCTTCCTTAGTAGGTTCAATCAGGATAATGTCATCAATGTAATGGACCTATCTGATGTCTTGTGGAAGGGAAAGGTGATCAAGGTCCCTGCCTACTAAACTGTGACATAGGGCTGGAGAGTTGATATACCCCTGTTGTAGGACAGTGAAGGTGTATTCCTGGCCCTGCCAGCTGAAAACTAACTGCTTCTGGTGTTACTTTGTAACTGGAATTGTGAAAAAGGCATTAGCCAGATCAATAGTTGCACACCAGGACCCGGTTGTTGTTGTTGTTAGATGCCTTTGAGTCAGTTCCAACTCATAGCAATCCTACGTACAACAGAACAACATACTGCCTGGTCCTGCACCATCCTCATAATCATTGTTAGACTTGAGCCCATTGTTGCAGCCACTGTGTCAGTCCATCTTGTTGAGGGTCTTCCTGTTTTTTCCGACCTTCTACTTTATCAAACATGTGTCCTTCTCCAGGAACTGATCCCTTCTGATAACATGTCCAAAGTATGTGAGACATGGTCTCACCAACCTTGCTTCTAAGGAGCATTCTGGCTGTACTTCTTCCAAGACAGATTTGTTTCTTTTTTTGGCAGTCCATGATATATTCAATACTCTTCACCAACACCTTAATTCAAAGGGGTCAATTCTTCTTCCATTTTCCTTATTCATTGTCCTGTTTTCGCATGCATATGACATGACTGAAAACACCAAGTCATGGGTCAGGTTCACCTTAGTCTTCAAGGTGACCAGAACCCAGGAGGTTTGCTCAAGCCATGAAACCACATCTGGAACAGCAGCTGCAATTGGAGTCACTACCTGGGTAAGTTTATGATGATTCACTGTCATTTTACAAGGTGCTTCTGTTTTTTTTGCACAGGCCAAATAGGTGAGTTGAATGGGGATATGGTGAGACTCACCACCCCTGCATACTTCAAGTGCTTGATGGTGCAGTAATCTCTGCAATCCCTCCAGGAATGCAGTATTACTTTTGGTTTTCTATTTTCCTAGGTAGGGGCAGTTCTAATGGCCTCCACTTGGCTTTTCCTACCATAATGGCCCTCACTCCACTTGTCAGGGATCCACTGTGAGTGTTCTGCCAGTTGCTGAGTATATCTATTCTAGTTATGCATTCTGGAACTTGGGAAATTAATTCAGGTTGGGCTTGGGGACCCACTGGACCCATTGTGAGATGAATCTGAGCTAAGATTCTGTTAATAACCTGACCTCCATACCTCACAATGGGTCCCATCATTTTCACGCACCCACTCTGACTGGTGGGCCACAGTGATGTTTTGGGTCTCTTGGAATTAGTGTCACTTCAGAGCCAGTATCCAGTAATCCCTGAAAAGTCTGACTATATCTTTTCCACAATGAACAGTCAATCTTGTAAAGGGCCATAGATCACTTTGGGGAAGGCTGGGAGAAACATTAACAGCATAAATTTTTGGCAGTGCAGTGGGGTCCTTCCTTGAGGGGACCTGGCCTCCCCTTCATTCAAGAGGTTGTGGTTGTGTAAACTGGCTCAAGTCTGGGAATTGATGGAAGGGCTGTGACTCTCCATTCTGGGGATTTGAGTTAGACTGTTGTTCACTTGACTCAGAGTTCTTCCGCTTGTACATATCAAGTAAATATTTAGTAGATTTCCTATCTATTTCACTCCTTGTGACACCATGACTAAGTAGTTAATGCCTTAAATCCATACGAGTCAGGTATTCAGATTACAGCTTTGACTCCACTGTCCATTATGTAACCATACCCATTTTGTCTTTGTTGATTGAGTGACATCACTTGACCCCTACCTCCATGAAGTCCAATCAGCCCCTTTGTAGTTAGGCGTCTTAATTCAGTTAGGACCGTTCCCACTGTCAAATCTAACATAAAATAGCAATCACAGCAGTTTTCAAGGATGCTGGGTTTGATGGTTCAGACTGTATGTCACTTGGTTGGGCCATGATTCTCAGTGGTTTGGCAGTCATATGATGATGATCATTTCCATGTTGAGATTTGATATAATGTGATCACCTCCATGATGGAATCTGCTGTGAGTAGCTGCAATCAGTTGACAGGGAGTTTCCTTGGGCATGTGGTCTGCATGGAATATAAGTGGACATTCTGGCAAGGCTCGTGGGCTTTTGTTTGCTCTGGATCCTACAGCTGGCTCTTGTCTGTCTGACCTCTGGTTCTTGGGACGTGTGGTCTTGGCTGCTGATCTTGGGATTCATCAATCTTTGCAGCCTGTGAGCAACAGCCCTGCTCCCTGACCTGCCGGTCTTGGGTTTGCCAGCCCCTGTGGCTACGTGAATCAGGAGAAGCCTCCAGCCTGACCCACAGATTTGGGACATTCCAGCCTCTATAACCTCATGAGCCATTTTCTTGATATAACTCTCTCTCTATTTATATATTCATACACTTTATTGATTTTGCTTCTCTAGAGAACCCAGCCTAAGACACTGGGGTTTCCATCACAAATTTGTTACTCACCATTGTTGTAAAAGACGTGTCCTCTGGGCACTCTATCCTGTGTGTTGAACCTGATAAACCCACTCTCACATGCCAATTTCCCTAAGCCTTTGGATACCTTCTTCTATAGTATACTAAGGCAGGTCTGGTACTTCGACTTGGTTTGGTGTAGGCCACTGCATAATCCATGCGTTAGTGAACCAACAAAATATACTATTAGATCCTTTCCTAACCTCTTGAGCTGAAACACTGAATGAAAAACCTGTGCTTCATGGGTCCATATCAATAAACGCAGAATGATCCAACTTTATGTTCCTTGCACCATTATCCCACACCCTTAATAGCTATTGCCACACATATTCCCCAGGTTTCTGTTTGTACATATTAGAAAATTCAAGCAGTTCTTTTGCAGTGTAGCATACTTCCTCCTGGGTCACACTTTGTGCTTCACCTTTTGGAGCTTGGGGGGTCTTAAGTCTAGTTACAAGTCTAGAAGCAAAAACCAGTGGTAGGGATGTGTTTTGAGAACATTCAGCAACATCTTGTAAGTCATCTGCTTCAGGCAATGCCCCAGGCAATGACTCAGAAAAAGGCTCTTCAGACAAAGCAGAGTTAATCTCATCAGACGGGGGTGGAGGGGTTAACGGTTTTACTGGGGGGGGTGGTTTAGCAGACAAAGATGGAGTAATCTCTTCAGATAGGAGTAAGAGGGCTGCTTCTGTTGGCAGGAATGATTCAATAGAATTTAGGAGCTCATTTTCCCCAGCTTCCTGGTTTTCTGCCCGTATGTCCCCATCCTAAGTTTCAGGATCCCATTATCAATGCCCTCACTTTAACTTCAGACACAATTTGAGGTTGGGAATTCAGTTTACATTGTAATTCAGCCACTCTTACAAAAGAACTCTAGGATTGGTTTTAGACAGTATCAGCACTGTTACTACAAGAAATAAGTCTCGTGTTTAGGACACAAGTGGCAACTTTGAGGTCTTTTATGGAGCACTTGAGCTGTGACTCTGAAGTCCTGAGCCCATATATTTCTCTTACCACTTTGTGTAGCAAAAGTAGGACCAATCAACCAGCTTCCCTATACTTCTTATTCTGACAAAATTGTAGAAAAGTATTAAACATGTGATCACCCAGAGCCTCACCTCTCACCAATACTTGATCTATTGATGGTGATATTTTGTGTATTAATATTACCACCTCATATCATGGATTAGCAGTGCCCTCTTTACTATTGGATGCAGAGCCATCAGTGCCTTTAAGTCTAGTCAGACTTGAGGGCCAGTTTAGAAAACTTATCCTTATGATTTTATTTCTGTAGAACCACTCTCAGTACCAAATGTCTTAGGCTGGTTTGACTGTAAGGTTGTATGTCAACTTGGCTGGGCCATGATTCTCAGCGGTTTGGCAGTTATGATGTAGTTTGGCAGTCATATAATGATGTAATCACCTCCATGATGAGATGTAACATAATATTAGTTGTGATCTACTGTGAGTAGCCAACCAGTTGAAAGGAAGTTGCCTTGGGGTGTGGCCTGCATCCAATATAAGTGGATTTTATTACAAGGCTTATGAGCCTTTGCTTGCTCTGGATCCTGCAGATGGCTCCTGTTCATCTGACCTCTGGTTCTTGGAACTTGAGCTAGCAGCTTACCTGCAGATCTTGGGATTCATTAGCCTTATTATTCTGTGAGCCAGAGGCCTACCAGCTTACCTGTCAGAATAGAGATTTTTTTGACCTTTGCAGCCTGTGAGCCAGAAGCTTGTTGTCTGACATGCTGATCTTGGGTTCGTCAGCCCCCTTGCTGCTATGTGAGTCAGGAGAAGCCTCTAGCCTAATGCCTCACCCATGAATTTCAGACTTTCCAGCCTCTACAACCATGTGGGCCATTTCCTTGATATAAATCTCTTTATGTGTGTGTATATATATATGTATATACAGAGATTTATCACAAGGAAATGGCTCACATGGTTGTAGAGGCTGGCAAGTCCCAAGTCCATGGGTCAGGGGTCAGACTGCTCGAGGCTTCTCCTGACTCACGTAGTTGCAGGGGCTGATGAATGTAAGATCAGCAGGTTAGATGGCAAGTTGCTGGCGCACAGGCTGTGGAGGCTGATGAATCCCAAGGTCAGCCATAGATAACAGCATGCCCCTGGTTCAAGTCCTAAGAATTGGGGGTCTGATGATGATCCAGATGCAGGATACAGAACAAACAAGTGAGATTTGCCAGATGGTCCATATGTATATTGAATGCAGGCCACACCCCTGAGGAAACTCCTTTTACAGCTGATTGGCTCATCACATCGAATGACATCATGGAGAATGACTACATCAATACATAAATGCCAAGCTACATCATTACATAACTGCCAAACTACATCATTACATAACTGCCCAGCTAAGTTAACACACAACCTTAACCATCACAATGGGAGAGAAATATTATAAAGGGGCATGAGAAAACTTATGTAACTGATAAATATTTTATTATATTGATTTTGATGATGATTTTACAGGTGTATACATATGTCAAAACTTATCAAATTGTACATTTTAAATTTGTGCAATTTATTATGTCTCAATTATGCCTCAATAAAGCTATTTAAAAAACTATTAAACCAAAAAAAATCAAACCCATTGCCATCAGGTTGATTCCAACTCATTGAGACCTTATAGGACAGAGTAGAACTGCCCTGTAGGGTTTCCAAAGCATTTTTTACAGAAGCAGACTGCCACATCTTTCTTCTGTGGAGCTGCTGGTGGGTTCAGACTGCCGACGTTTTGGTTAACAGCGAAGCTCTCAACCACTACGCCACCAGGGTTCCTCTTAAAAACTACAGGTAAGTGTTAACTAGGCATTGTGTGTAGGGGTGAGATGGAGAGATAGTGTTCAAAGGTAAGGAGGGGTCAGACCTTAGAGGGCCTTCCCTGCCATATCGGCTTTATGCTGTGGGTCATGAGTACCTACTGAGCACAATAAAATGATTAGAGTTACATTCTGAAAATGTTACTACACCAGAAGGATGGAGGGTGAATTGAAGGGGAACAAGACTGGAGATTAGTTAGGAGATGATTGCAAGGGTCCAAAAGGGAATTGTTGAGGGTCTGAGGTACTAACAGCAAGAATGAACAGGATTCTGATTTGAGACTTGATAAGGAAGTAGAATGTACAAGTCTTAGTGACTAGTGGTGAGGGTGAGTTAAGCAGAAGGGAATATCCAGGATGATGCCAGGTCTTGAAAGTTGGGCGTCTTTGTGCTTGACAGTGAGGTTCACTAAGATCATAGATGCAGAAAGAGGAGGAGATGCAATGCCATTCATTCATTCAAACTACTGGTATTAAGCATTTATTACGGGCGAGACTTTAGGCCCAGAACTGCAGATGCAAAGACCTATAAGTCATAGTCTCTGCCTTCAAGGAGTTTACACTCTAGAGAGGCAGATTGAAAAGTAAATAAGAATTTAGTTAAAAATAATAAGTGCTAGGATAAAGATATGCAAAGAGTATAATGAAAGATCATTATATGTGGAATTACAGAGGGTGAGAGGTTGGGAGAGAGGTGGTATCAGGGAAGTATTGCACAGGAGCTCTTTTTTTTTTTTTTTTTTTAGATGAATCATGACGAATGAGCGGGAGTTAGCCTTGCGTATAGTCTGTACAGAGTATATAGTATTCTATGGTTACAGGGGAAAGAGTGTGGTACCTTAAAGTAGTCTAAGTAATACAGCATACCTGGACATTAGGCTGCTTTTTTTTTGGTGAAACTATACACAGCAAAACCAGTTCCCATTTCTAGTTTTAGACATAATGATCAGTAACATTGGTTACATTCTTCACATTGTGTCAACGTTCTCCTTATTTCTATTCTAGTTGTTGTTTCACTTCCATTTATTTAGTCTCCCTGCCCCTGCAACCTTCTCATCTATGCTTTAAAATTCTTTTGACCCTTTGGTCTTATATAGATATATATATTTTTTAAGTAGCACAATATTCAAGGGTGACAATCTTTATATTTGGGGCTAAAGGAGACTAAAGGTGACTTCAAAGGATAGTTTGAATTCATGGTTTGAAGAATAACTTAAGGCCATAGTCTCAGGGACTTCTCCAGACTCAGTAGGTCCAGTATGGACTTTATCTTTAAGCAGTATTTCCTCTAAAGTTTAACTGGCTCTTCACAAAGAGCCCTAGTATGTAACATTTGCTGATATCTATGATGTAAACATTCCCAGTATAGTTAGTTTCAAGCTACCAACATAATGTCACTATGATGGTTGTATGTCAGCTTGGCTGGGCTATGGTTCTCAGTATTTTGGCAATCATATAATGTTGTGATAATTTCCCTGTGGAGATTTGATATGTGATCACCCCCATGATGGAATCTTCTGTGAGTAACCAGTTAGTTGAAAGGGAGTTTCCTTAGGCATGTGGCCTGCATCAAATATAAGCGGACATTCTGGCAAGGCTCAGGGGCTCTTGCTCATTCTGGATCCTGCAGTTGACTTCTGTTCTTCTCACCTCTAGTTCTTGAGACGTGAGCTAGCAGCTTACTTTTGGTCTTGACTGCCAATCTTGGGATTCGTCGATCTTCATAGCCTGTGAGCAAGAGCCCTGCTCTCCAGCCTACTGATCTTACATTTGCCAGCCCTTGTGGCTACGTGAATCAGGAAAAGCCTCTATCCTGACCCACAGACTTGGGACGTTCCAGCTTCTACAACCACATGAGCCATTTCCATGATATGAATCTCTCTCTATATATATATTTATACACTTTACTGCTTTTGCTTCGCTAGAGAACCCAGTCTAAGAGAGTCACTGAACTTGGAGTTGGGAAAAGATGTTTATCTTTAATTTTTTTTTAGTTCCTCAGGTCTGCAGAATAAAGTCCAATGTCCTTTGCAATTGGACCCTAAACTTCATTTCCAGTCTCATTTTCTACCACTTCCTCTGCCCCTCCTGTAATGAAGCCATGCCAAACTGCTTGATATTTCTGGAAAAACTTCATATTGTTATACCTCAGTGTCTCAGATGTATCTGTTATTTCTGTTCAGCAGGCCCCTTTCCACCTTCTCACTTGTTGAAATACTCCTTTAGATCTAGCACAAATGAGAGCTCTTCCCTAAGCTTTCTTTAAATGCACAGTCAGAACTGATTTATTCCTTCTTTATGTTCCACATTCCTTTCATCAAGAAATAATGATCGATTGTCCACTATGTGCTAGATACCCTGTTAACTTGTGGAGAAAAGTGGTGAGAATAAAATACATTCTTCGTATTTTCATGGAGTTTAGAGTCAAGAGGGTGGTAATACACAAATAAAGGTATGAGAAAAATGAGATAACTGCTTCAGAGCAAAGTAATTCAGTCCCATGAAAGTTATGACAGAGACACCTGACCTAAACTTAGATGGACGATGTGGAAAACTTACAGAGAATTTAATGTCTGAGAGGAAATCTGAAACTCTGAAAAAGAAAAAGCATGTGCAAATGCACTCCTGGTGAGAGAGAGAAATTAAATAAAGGTCAACCTACAAAGAATGTGAAGCATAGGGATATAGTGGTGAAGAGACTGTTATGAGATAATACTGAAGGGGTAGGCAGGGAATAGAACATGCACAGCCTTATAGGTTATAATTTAGATTTCAGAATTTATCTTAACATAGTGCAATGCCATTGAAAAGATTTAAGTGGCCAGTGTTGGGATAGATGTTTGTCACATAACCATATTTACTTTTGAAAAGATCAATCATGTTGCAGTAGAAATAAAACTGGATGAATTTGAGAGCTACATAGTGAGGACAGGAGCTAATAGTAGATTAGATATAAGAATGAGTTGGCCCTCTAGGGGCGAAGATGGTGGAGTAGTCAGACACCTCCGGTGGACCATCTTACAACAAAGACCTGAAAAAACAAGTGATTCGATTATATATGGCAATCTGGGAGCCCTGAACATGAAAGGCAGAGTTGAGGAACTGGACGGAGAGGCAGGGGGAGGGAGAGATGGTGCAGAAGCAGCGAGGAGTTGCCAGACCTAGCCCAGTGAGAGCCTGTGCCCTTCAGGCCCGGGCAGCTCGTGGGTGAGCGGTGAGGTGGGCAAGCAGTGGTCCTCAGGAGGTGCGTTTTCCACACTGGGAGAAACCCAGTGCCAGAGGGTCTACACGACCACCCAAAACCAGTGAGAAGCAGCCCTCGATCAGGTGAAGGATAAATAATTGCATACGGCCTACTGCACAGATCAAAAACACCCCCCTTAGGGAAAAACCTCTCTCCCATTTACCTCCCCACTCCCTGCTCTGCACTGGGTCCCAGACCAGCTTCAGCAATTGCTGAGTTCCCTGGGCCAAAAGTACGATCTGTCACATGCCCAGAGCCTTTCTCCCTGCCTTGGAAAGTGAACAAATTAACAAACAGGGGAAAAAATAAACTGCCAGCTCCCCTAAGCCAGGAACCCAGGGTAGGCACAGCTCCTTTGCCTAGGCACAGGGATAAGGGATCCACAGACTTTGAGTGCCTTTTCCCCTGCATAGACCTGTGTGGATCCATCTCAACAGCGTAGGCCCTCATTACCGCAGTACAACAGGTTATATACCAGAAGTCTAACTTCAACTGTTTCAGCTGTGAAGTAGCAGGTTCTTGACATTTGACACTACTCTGCCCATTAAGCAGGGTCTTCACCTACCCACATCAGGGGCCTGAGGACTGGTGGCTCCACCCATGCCACCTAGCCACCTGTGATAGGGGCCCATGAATAAGAGGTGCCCCCCACACACACTCCTTACAGCCAACAGCATTAGGTGCTGACCGTCTAGCTACAAAACCCACCCACCTACACACTCTAGGGAACAGGGACATGCCTAGCCACAGCAATCAGGCTAGAAAAAGAAATAAATGCAATCCAAATTGGTAGGGAAGGAGTCAAAGTAACTCTATTTGTAGATGACTTGATCTTATACACAGAAAACCCCAAAGAATCCACAAGAAAACAATGGGAACTAATAGAAGATTTCAGCAAAGTTGCAGGATACAAGATAAACATACAAAAATCAGTTGAATTCCTTTACACCAACAAAGAGAACCTCGAAGAGGAAATCACCAAATCAACACCGTTTACAACTGCACCAAAGAAGATAAAATACTTAGGAATAAATCTAACCAGAGATGTAAAAGATCTATACAATGAAAACTACAAGACACTACTACGAGGAACCAAAAGAGACCTGCATAAGTGGAAAAACATACCTTGCTCATGGATAGGTAGACTCAACATTGTGAAAATATCAGTTCTACCCAAAGTGATCTACAGATACAATGCAATCCCGATCCAAATTCCACCAGCATTTTTTAATGAGATGGAGAAACAAATCACCAATTTCATGTGGAAAGGGAAGAGGCCTCAAATAAGCAAAGCATTACTCAAGAAGAAGAACAAAGTGGGAGGCCTCACACTACCTGATTTTAAAACCTATTATACCATGACGGTAATCAAAACAGCCTGGTACTGGAACAACAGATACAGAGACTAATGGAACAGAATTGAGAATCCACACATAAATTCATCCACCTATGAGCATCTGATATTTGACAAAGGCCTAAAGTCCATTAATTGGGGAAAAGACAGTCTGTTTAACAAATGGTGCTGGCATAACTGGGTATCTATCTCCAAAAAACTGAAATAAGACCCATACCTCACACCATGCACAAAAACTAACTCAAAATGGATTAAAGACTTAAATATAAAATTGAAAATGATAAAGTTCATGGAAGAAAAAATAGGGACAACGCTAGGAGCCTAATACAAGGCATAAACAGAATACGAACCATAAGTAACAATGCACAAGCACCAGAAGAGAGACTAGATAAATGGGAGCTCCTAAAAATCAAATACTTATGCTCATCAAAAGACTTCACCAAAAGAGTCAAGAGACAACCTACAGCTGGGAAAAAAAATTTGGCTATGACAAATCCAATCAGCGTCTAATCTCTAAAATCTATAAGACACTGCAAAACCTCAATAACAAAAAGACAAATAACCCAGTTAAAAAATGGGCAAAGGATATGAACAGGCACTTCACCAAAGAAGATATTCAGGTGGCTAACAGACACATGAAGAAATGCTCACAATCATTAGCCATTAGAGAAATGCAGATCAAAACTACAATGAGGTATCATCTCACCCCAACAAGGCTAGCATTAATCCAAAAAACACAAAATAATAAATGCTGGAGAGGTTGTGGAGAGACTGGAACACTTATACACTGTTGGTGGGAATGTCAAATGGTACAACCACTTTGGAAATTGATTTGGCACTTCCTTAAAAAGCTAGAAATAGAAGTACTATACGATCCAGCAATCCCACTCCTTGGAATATATCCTAGAGAAATAAGTTCTGTCACACGAGTAGATATATGCACACCCATGTTCATTGCAGCACTGTTCACAATAGCAAAAAGATGGAAACAACCTAGGTACCCATCAACAGATGAATGGATAAACAAATTATGGTATATCCACACAAGGGAATACTATGCAACACTAAAGAACAATGGTGAAGCAGTGAAACATCTTATAACATGGAGGAAGCTGGAGGGCATTATGCTGAGTGAATTTAGTCAGTCACAGAAGGACAAATATTGTATAAGACCACTATTATAAGAACTCAAGAAAAGGTTTAAACACAGAAGAAAACATTCTTTGATGGTTACAAGGGTGTGGAGGGAGGGGAAGGGTTATTTACTAACTAGATAGTAGATAAGAATTATCTTAGGTGAAAGGAAGGACAGCACACACTACAGGGGAAGTCAGCACAACTGGACTAAACCAAAGCTAAGAAGTTTCCTGAATACAGTCAAACACTTTGAGGGGCAGAGTAGTAGGGGTAGAGGTCTGGGGACCTTGCTTTCAGGGGACATCAAGGTCAATTGGCATAACAAAGCTTATTAAGAAAGTGTTCTGCATCCTACTTTAGTGAGTGGCATCTGGGGTCTCAAAAGCTTGCAAGTGGCCATCTAAGATGCATCAATTGGTCCCAACTACCTGGAGTAAAGGAGAATGAAGAACACCAAAGACACAAGGAAAGTAGTAGCCCAAGAGACAGAAAGGGCCACATAAAATAGAGACTTCATCAGCCTGAGACCAGAACTAGATGGTGCCCAGCTACCACCAATGACTGCACTGACAGGGAACACAACAGAGAGTCCCTGATGGAGCAGGAGAAAGGTGGGGTGCAGAACTCAAATTCTAGTAAGAAGACCAGACTTAATGGTCTGACCGAGACTGGAGGTACCCTGGAAAGCATGGCCCCTGGATTCTCTATCAGCCCAAAACCAAAACAATTTCCGAGGCCAACTCTTCAGATAGGGATTGGACTGGACTGTGGGACATAAAGTGATACTTGTGAGGAGTGTGCCTCTTAGCTCAAGTAGATACAAGAGACTAAATGGGCAGCTTCTGTCTTGAGGTAAGATCAGAAAGCAGAGAGGGTTAGGAGCTGGTTGAATGGACATGAGGAATCAGGGGTGGAAAGGAGGAGTGTGCAGTCACAGTATGGGGATAGCAATTAGAGTCACATAACAATGTTTGTATAAATTTTTGTATGCGAAAAATTTTTTAAAAAGTGGTGGTGGGGTTAGAGGGTCTGCCTTCAATAGAAGCCTCAACTAGACAACTTCTAAGGTCTTCTCAGTGATCTGTATAATGGAGAGGGGAGCCATACCCTCCCCTGCAAGAAGGTGGGAATAAGCACATCAGGCCCCTTGCTGAGGATTAAACTTAAAAGTTAAACACATATTAGGTCCACACTACCTACCTACCTGTTGCCATCGAGTTGATTCTGACTCATAGCGACCCTACAGGATAGAGTAGAACTGCCCCATAGGGTTTCCAAGGAGCAGCTGGTAGATTCAAACTGCTGACCTTTTAATTAGCTTCTAGGGCTCCAAGGTCCATACAGATGCAAAAAAAATCACTCTAAGAAGGCAGAAAGGTTGCCCAGGCTAATGAATCTTGACCATAACTAAATCTAATTAAAATAAAAAAAGGTCTATATGTATATATACACATACCCAAAGCATAAGAGAGATTGGACAACAGTGGAGGCACAGAAAAATTGGGACTCACAAGCAAACAGTCATTGTCCACAGAAGCAAAAACCAAACACCCACCAGGGTTACGTCCTTTGCGGAGGTGAAGCCAGCCTTCAAGTCTCTTAGCCTCGTTCCCCTAAGACAAGTGTAACTCATATCCCTTGTTCTGAATCTATGATCTTCAACGGCCCTTTTGCTAATTATTCCACTCCTACACCAAGCCTGCTCCACCAGGTTTTATTCTATGCTCAAAATATCTTCTTCCAACGAGCCAACACATAAAATTAACCGTAATGGTAATTTTACGGTTAATTTTATGTGTCAACTTGGCTAATTTATGAATCTCAGTGGTTTGGCTGGTATTGGATGGCTTGCTGTTCCATGATGTAGTGTAATATAATATAATATAAATGCAATCACCTTGCATGATTTAACCTTATGTGATCAACCAATCAGTTGAAAGTGGAGTTTTCTTGGGAGTGTGGTCTGCCTCCAAAATATAAATGGATATTCTGGCAGAGGTGGCTGTCTCTCAACCCTCCACTCTTCTTGTCTCCTGACCTCTGGATCTTGGGACATAAGCCAGCAGAGGTCTCCAATCTGCCTCCTGACCTACAGATTTAGGACTTGTTAAGTCCCACAATAGCTTTCTCTCTCTTTACATATATATAATCATTGGTTTTGCTCCTCTAGAGAACTCACCTAAGAAATGCACATATTACCTTGAATACATCTACTGAGACCTTTCTATGACAGGGCTAGAGCCATTTTCTCAAAATCTTTGTCTCCTCAGGACAGCCCTCACCCAGCCCATTTTCCAAAGTTGTTTTTCTCCTCAGAACTTCTTTGAAAAGAAGCAGACACTGGCTGGCCGGAACCAGCTGAAACGGGTCCTGTCCTCCATCTTGGCGCTCCAGATGACCTTTAGCTCATTAACTGCCTCATGCGTAGTAAATTCTCTGCCCTTGGATGGGGAGCTAACGTGCTAATGAACAAAACTGGCTAACTTCCTCCCGTGCGGGGAATCAAACCAAATGCTCACTCATTGTAAAACTCTCTGCACCTGTGCATGCACAATTTTGTATTCTGAAACTGATCCTGCCTGTATACACTGGCCTCAGCAAGCTGCCTGAGGACAGTCTTGGAAGGCACTTAGCTCCAACTGTCTCCTTGGTTGGCCAACCAATAAAGTTGGCTTTCATTCTCTCCCCCCGCCACCAAAAAAAAGAATGAATTGGCCAAATACTTAATTTTCTGATTTATGTACATTGACTATTTATGCCATTAGAGAACAAAGAAAGATTACTAAAGTTGGAGGAAGGGGGCAAAGAAGTGATGCGTTCAGTCATAGGCATGCTGAATGTCTTAGTTATTCTCTCACAGTCTAGGAGGCTAGACACCCAAATTCAAGATGCCAGCTCCAGGGGAAGGCTTTCTCTCTGTGTCGGCTCTGGGGGAAGGTCCTTGTCATCAACTTTCCCCTGGTCTAGGAGCTTCTCAGTACAGGGACCCTCCAGGCCCAAAGGATGTGCTCTACTCCTGGCTTTTCTTGCTTGGTGGTAATGAGGTCTCTTGTGCTCTCTGCTTGATTCTCTCTTTTACCTCTCAAAAGAGATTGACTCAAAATACAACCTAATCCTGTAGATTGTGTCCTATCCATTAACATAATTGCCTCTAATCATGCCTCATTAACATCATAGAGGTTAGGATTTATAACACGTAAGATAATCACATCAGATCACAAAAATGGTGGAAAACCACATAATGCTGAGAATCATGGCTTAGCCAAGTTGACATGCATTTTTGGGGGACAAAATTCAATCCATAACACTGAGTTTGGGGTGCTGTTGACATACTTCCGTGGAGTTTTTGGGTAGACAGTCACGTATATGAATCTTGAACACAGAGGTTAGGCCTGGAGATATAAATTTGAGGCTATAAGTATATGTTTATTAAAACTGTGGATGTGGTTGAAATTTCCTAGAGAGAGTATTAAGATAGAAGAAAAGAGACCTTGGGATTGCACTTTGAGAAGCTCTAATATTTAATGGCTTCCCTGAGGAGGATACGCCTGCGAAGAAAAACAGAAAAAGAGCAACTGCAAAGATACAGAGAAAATCAGGCAAATGTGGTCCCAGGGAAGCCAATGAAAAAGACTATTTCAAATCAGAAGCTAAATTCAGTTGTGCTAAATGATGCTGAGATTAAGGTGAAGAGTGAAAGTGGTTACTGGATTTAGCATCATTGCAGTTACTGATGACATTATTAAGAGCTTTATAAGTGAAGTGGTGCAAACAGAAACCTTTTCTATTTCTTTTATAGTATTGTCTGCCTTAACTGGCTAAGTATCTGAAAATAAAATGCAAATTTCATACCATCAAAGGTGATATTTTAGAGAAGAAGGCTTAGAAACACGTATCAATAAACAATATTTCCCTTTAGACTTTAATCATAAACTTTCATGTACACACGTGTGCATACCTGTTACACATACACACACACACAATCTATACATCCCATTGAGACAAAACAACTCCTAAATATATGCTTATATTAATAGCTTTGGTTTTCATAAAGTTTCAGATCTAGCCAAGTTGACAGATATTTTTTGGGGAAACAATTCAATCCATGACAGAATGTCCCCCACAAAAAGCTGTGAGCTCTCTGGTTTCAGGGATTATATATTTATACATAGGGTTTGGATGAAAGGCATTTGTCATGGTACTTTTATAAAAATTCAAGAGGCCACATGTAGCTTTCCTATTGACTCTATGTTCATCAACTTGATCAGTGTACTATCAGACCAGTATATATTTGATATTAGGTGAATGGCTAATTTTGTTATCAGATATTCAATAGATCCATCTTAAAGGAAGAGCCATCCATGGTAAAGAAAATGTCTAATTTTTTATTCATCTTTTTTTCCATATGTTCAGGGTGCATTTATCAACCCACTAACCGTGTAGTCACATTTCTCTTCTTGAAAATTAATTCAAATTCATGTTCTCAGATACATTTTAAAGTACTCACACCTTTCTTTTTTATTTTGCTCCCTGATGTAGCTTCTATCGTGGTATTCCTATTCCTAATCATGTTCAATCATCCAATATTTGCTGTTATGCTTTACTAGCAAAATGTCATCTTGTTAGACTCACCTTTAGATTCTACAATGGTCTTGTTACATTTTGACCTACAGTCTCTCATAAATATGTGGCTTAGTTACCTAGTGCTTCTATAACAGGAATACCATAAGTGGGTGGCTTTAACAAAGAGAAATTTATTTTCTCACAGTTTAGGAGGCTAGAAGTCCAAATTCAGGGTACCAGCTCTAGGGGAAGGCTTTCTCTCTCTGTCAGTTCTTGGGAAACGTCCTTGTCATCAATCTTCCCCTGGTCTAGGAGCTTCTTAGCTCAGGACTTCAGATCCAAAGGACGTGTTCTTCTCCTGGTGTTGCTTTCTTGGTGATATGAGGTGCCCCTATCTCTCTGCTCACTTCTGTCTTTTATGTCTCAAAAGAGATTGATTTAAGACACAACCTAATCTTGTAGATTGAGTCCTGCTTCATTAACATAACTGCCACTAATCTCATCTCATTAACATCATAGAGATAGGATTTACGACACATAGGAAAATCACATCAGATGCCAAAATGGTGGATAATCACACAATACTGGGAATCATGGCCTAGCCAAGTTGACAGATATTTTTTGGGGAAACAATTCAATCCATGACAGAATGTCCCCAAAAAAAAGCTGTGAGCTCTCTGGTTTCAGGGATTATATATTTATATTTATACTTCTCCATACCAATTTACTGCCCATAACATAAATTCTTATTGAATAAAATTGAATCCAAAGTAATTTCCCACAATAAAATAAATTTTGAAAATGGGTAGTTTAACATGTTTTGTTGCCAGAATATGGGGAAGATTGCTTCCAGATATTCTGTAAACTGTTGAATGAATTCTTCTCCTTGGCCAGTGGCTGGGATGGACTTCAGGTTTCTAAGCTCCATGAAACTAGGGAAATTTTAAGGCAATACTTCATCTCCTCTCCTGAGCAACATTTCTAGATCACTCTAGAGTTTATTTTTTCTTCCCTCAAATCACTGAGCATTTTTTCCCATCCCTGTACTACTCAGATTTCTTTCTGGATAGAAATATTTAGTGTGTGCTTGTGTGTATTACTAACTAGTTGAAAGCATTACTATTTGCAGTACCCACTGAAGCTTTATGGCCATCTCTTTGGCAGCTAATTCTCAGTTTGCCAATTTTCAGCACTATTTTGAGGTCAATGTGTTGTCCATAACCTGATATTTAATTGTTATTTTCCGTATGCACACACACTACAACATAGTATTTGTTCCTCTGTGAAAATTTCTCTAATAAGAGAATACATCAGAAAGAATAAGTCAATATTTATATGAGCTCCAATGTGGTTTTGTAAACTCCTTATCATCCCCTAGAATTATTATCCATCTCTTAGAGTCTAAACTGTTTGACGTTAGGAACCATTTCACGTTCATTTTGGTATATATCAGTATATCACAGTGTCCAGCAAAGGTGCTTAATAGATCTTTGTTGAATGAATGAATAAATAAGTGAATAGCTGAATGAGTATTTGTCTCCAATATTTCAAAGGGTGCCACAAATAAAAATCCACATTTCCTTTTCAAGTGTCCAATAAGGTAATAAAATTTACCACAGAGTCTGGTTCTTGGTAGTTACTACAGTGGTTCGCATGCTTAACTCTTTGATATTAAAGTGCCACATCCCAACCCCAAGTTTACTAAAAACAAAAATAGATTTAAGGCAACTGATATAAAAATGTAAAAAGATGAACAGATGAAATGAACACAATCTGGTAACAAAATTAATCTGTATAAAAAAGTGCAAGTTAGCAAAACACATTAAATGGTGTTATTTATGAAATCCCTCTTAAGTCTGTTTTTCCAAAGGCACCTGAGATTACCATAGAGAAGTGAATAAGTCTCTTTATTAAATCTTCTTTGCCTCTTTTCCTCTTTTCCATATTTGTTTCTGGAAAGTGCATACAAACATATCCAGGTAAACTACTTTCTTTTACTTCTTTTTGTGATTATAAGGAAAATTTTCTTAAAATTTCAAGACTCTATTGAGACTCTTGTAATCAGTTTTTGACTTGGGGTAAGGTCACACATAAATCCCTCTAAAAACTGGATTAAAGCTATGGTTCCTCTTCTCAAACAAATGCATATATGCTACAATACATAAAATTTACATACCTATGGGGATCATAAATTTTCTGAAACCCATTCATAGACTCTCTAGGTCACCATGGGCCCTTAGGTTAAGATCTCCCAGATTAGAGGGTTTTATAATGTGATGATGATATTACGATACATGCAATAACATAGATTTATGTGTAATGTAGGTTCAAGGAATTTTGCCTGAGTGAGAAGAAGGATATACTTGATGACTTTGGAGTTCCTTAGTGGTTCCAGAATCCAGTCATTTGGTGACATTCATGATGATAATGGGAAGGAGGTGACAATGGAGAAGGCTTAGACACAAGACTAATTACTGTGTCCTTTTACTTTCATCTCACTGTTTTCTTATTGAAACTCTTAGCAAGTAAAGGATGACACAAACAGTCTGCTACAACCTTCTTAAACATGTCCTTCAAAGCCTCCTTGACTTGCTCATTGCGCAAGGTATAGATGAATGGATTTAGCAGTGGTGTCACAAATGTTGTTACTATTGCCACTTCCCAGTTAGTATCCACAGAGCCACTCTGTGATGGTCATACATAGAGAAAAATGGCACTTCCATAGAAGAGGGTCACCACCATCAAGTGGGAGGTACAGGTAGAGAAGGTCTTCTGACGACCCGAAGCAGAGGGGATGCTCAGGACAGCCAGGACTATATGGCCATAGGATGCTGCAGTAATCATCAGTGAGGATACAATCACAAGAGAGGCCAGGATAAAGTCAACCTCCTCCAGCCTTTTGGTGTTGGCGCATGCCAGGTGGAGCAGTGGGCCACTATCACAGAAGTGCCGCACTACCGCATCCTGTCCACAGAAAGGAAGCAAGGCCACAGCCACTGTGGGGCCGAGCACAAGGAGGAGTCCCCCCATCCAGCAGGCCAAGGTCACACAAAAGCACACAGCCCCACTCATGAGCAAGGGGTAGCGCAAAGGGTGACAGATGGCTAGGTAGCGGTCCACGGACATGATAGCCAACAGTAGGAACTCAGAGGCCCCAAGAAAGAAATACAAATAGAATTGGGTAATGCATGCAGCAAAGGAAATAGTGTGTTGACTTAAGAGGAATTTGCTCAGCATCTTGGGAATGATGATAGAAGTGAGCAGGATCTCGAGGCAGGACAGGTTACCCAGAAAGAAGTACATGGGGGTCTGCAGGCGAGTATCAGCTCCAACCACCCCCACAATCAACACACTGCCTGTTGGAGTCAGGAGATAGACAAGAAGGAACACAGAAAACAGTTCTACTTTTGTGCTGTTGAGATTCGGGAAGCCTGCTAGGACGAACTCTGTCACACTGCTGCTCTGGTTCTTGCCAAGAGCCATTATCTTTCCCATCTGTGCAACAATATGAATATTTTTCTGATGAGGGCAGGTTCTTCCAGAACAATCCTGCAACTTACTTTATCATGATGCGGCCCACATATTCCCCTTTCTTCAATCGCAGATTCTGTTAAGATTCAAAGAACCTGAGGTCATTCCCAGATTGATTTTAGCGCTGGAAAAGGTTTTCTATAAGGGGCAGTTAAAAGTCAGGAATGAAAATGCCAGGCACCTCCATCTTCACATCTCCTATTTTCAGATCTTAAATGGTAATACTTTATTATTATAATAAAGATATCACCTGATTGCACAACATGATTGATGTAATTGGTTTCACTGAGTTATACATGTGAAAAATATTGAAATGGCAAATGATGTATTGTCTATATTTTCATGACAATAAAGAAGATATCACTGAGCATCTGACTTGGACAAAATTATCAGAAAAAAGTAATTTTGTGAAGACTATTATTCCCATTCAACCAGGATCAGAACTTGAGTCAGACTTTGAATTCTAGCATCTCCGTTTACTAGCGAGTATCCTTGGAAAAGATACTGAACTTCTCTGCGCTCCTCATTTGTAAAATGTTATAAGTAGTAAATGAAATAATAATGCAAAGCACTTAAAAGAATTCCCACCACATAATTAGTGTCAGTAAATGTTAGCTGACAAACAATGTGACAGAGACAGCTTTAGGGTGTAAGGACACCAAACCTAGGCTTGGCTCTGCTGCCATCCTTGGAAGACTGTCAAAGAATCCAGCACCTATTTGTCTTTCGATTGCTAAGCTGTAGAGGACTGTAGAATTAGTCATAGGAATCTAAGCCATTAATATGTCTATTATGTGAAATTATCCTTTTCATGGAGAATTTCCCCAGCAACTCAAGGATCTAACTGAACTGAGCTTGCCACAAAGTGTTTGCCTTTCTAAAGAAAGTTGTGCCATGTGAAAAAGGGAGAACAGGAATACACTACATTGATTCAGTCAGTCAGTCCATGTACATCCACTTAGTGTTAACTTCAAGCTAAGTATTCTGAGGAATATTAAGCTGAATTTCTTAAGCTGTTTCAGTCCATGGTCTTTACACTATTTAAATATCAGTCCAAGCCCTTTCACAAACTTGGGCTTTATTATCTGATTTGTCAGAGACAGAATTATGAATTCCTGGCTATAATCACTAATGAAGTCAGAAATGAAGTCCTTACCCTTTTTACTCAAGTCTTTCCATTTCTGAGAACTACATCTAGTTAGAAGAACCAAATTAATGATATTCCGAAACTTTGTCTAAAAAAATACCTCAGCTATTAGGAGAATACTGATCCCTTTTACCCATGCAAAGCGTGAGAATTAACCTTAGAGAACCTTGGTTCTCTGTCAGCCCTATAGTTCCCTAGCACACCCCAACAATCTTTGTTCCTGGCCAAAATTAGGCTGTTTACTCACAATTTCTCACCTTTGGGTCCCAGCTGGCTAGGGAAATTTTTGTACCTTTTGTCTAGGATAAGCAGAATTTATTCAGTCTCGCCTCCCTCCAGCTTCTGTAAAGATTGCCTTATGGACAGTAAGATCATTCACCTTTTGCTCAGTGCATAGCATGTACCAGGTGCTGTACTGGTAATTCAGAGATAATGGAGGCATTGTCACTACCCTCATGTAGCTCGCTGCCTAATGATAATGACAGATAAGTTAGCATATGTGGCAGGTGGAATGCTGCAGGTAAGCATGGAGTGCTAAGGAAGCACGTAGAAAGGGAATCAAACTGAGACTTAGGCAGGAAGGATTTGGAGGGAAGCGATGCATAAACTAAATCCTAGAAAACATGTAGGGTTTTGCTAGGAGATGAGGGAGGTTTTTAGTGGGGAAAGAGCAGCACGTGAGCATAATACATTTGGGCTGAAGCACAGAATATAAGGGTGGAGTGGAAAGATAGTTGTCTGGTTACTTCAAATGGGACTTTTTTCAGCCCTCTCTGTGAACACACTTCCATTGAACTGAGCCTAAATTATATCTTAAACGAGAGGAAGATGAGCCCCAACCCTGAATATGGAGAAATTCCTCTACCTACTCCTGAATGCCGTTGGTGTTTCCATAAGGGTGGAGTTCACCCTGCAGAGGAAGGGGGCAAGAATTCTCTTTCCCTTTTTATGACTCAATGTCCTGCTCCATCCTAGAGTCATTTCCATACTCTGTACTGTAAGGCTGTGACAATGGTCTGCCATCTTTGGAGTTTCTGAGGATGGGCAAAACACTTGTGAATACAGGACACAGTTGAATAATCTGATCCTCCTCTTGTGCTTTCCTCCTGGGTATAATACCTCAGATGCTGCTCTCCTGCTTTATAAACAAAGGATTCTTTCTGATCCTAAGGAGGCCGAGTCACTCTGCCGCTTCTTGTGGCTATGAGCAGGTCAGCCAAAAAGGCTCACCTTCTCTCTAGAAAGAGTATCTTCTGCAATCTAATCACTGACTTTAGGCCTGTGCAGGCACAATTCAAGCGAAGGGCAATTATCTCACAATACTCCCCATGCAGGGCAATACAGGGCTAGAAGGCAAGGGGATAAATATGGAGGGAGTATGCCATTCATTTCATATCTACGGAAAAACTTAACACACTTACCTATAGTTCCTTTAGCCTCTAATGGTTGAAAAATATTTCTTTGAAGCCATGTCATCATTTTTTTTGCTGATGGATTTTATGCACAAACTGTTGTTTTTCTGTTTTAGATCCCAGTCTCCCTGGCTCCTGACATTAGCCCGAGTGCAAGGAAGAAGAAGGTTGAAGAAGGCATTGGTTTCTAATCAATCCCTCTATTGAAGGGTAGAATTCCTCATGCACAGCATCAGTTTCCAATGGAGATGCCTCTAAATAAGGATTGATCTGGGCATCAGATGTCCAGCTAGCAGCAGTGCTTTCTGGAAAAAAGTGACCTAGATGGTGAGAAGATAAGAACAAAAGAGAAAGAAATAGAGAAAATAATTTCTAAAAGACCCATGGGACATTTGCATTTCAGTGGAAATTTCCCAGCCTTCATCCCTGACAAATCTGAAAAGGAGGCTGACACTTCATTCAACAAGGGGTGACTTGGGAATGTTTCTGTCTTCATCTGTCAACCACCTTAAACCAAGCAGTTGCAAAAGTGCATGGGCAAGAAAGATAAGAATGAGTGAACATTAGAGTTTGGCTAGCTATGGAAGGTCCTGATCATCATCCAGCTTTCTCCTGCATGGCACTGGGGGGATGTAAACATCCCAGATAACACAGGCATTGTGTCTTATCCCTGAGGACTTAAAATGATATTGGGACTCCCTTTCATGGCTTCTGGGCTGAGCAGTAGTGGGAGCCCCAAGAGTGTAATAAGATAGGAGGAGGTTCTCTGCATTATATCTAGCTTTTTCTAGTGCTTCTCCCACCCTTGTACTTTATGCTATAATAATAGCATACATGATTCCATACAACCAAGATATTCTTTTTTTTCCTAAATTTTATTTATTTTGCTGTTGTTGCTGAGAAAATACTCAGCAAAACATACAGAAATTCAACAATTTCTTTGTGTACAATTCAGTGACACTGAGTACATTCTTTGAGTTGTGCAACTGTTCTCACCCTCCTTTTCCAAGTTGTTCCTCTCCCATTAACATAAAGTTACTGCCCCCTAAGATTCCTATTTAACCTTTCAAGTTGCCATTGTCAATTTGATCCCATACAGATAGTTCTTAAAAGAGCATAATGCTCAAGGAAGACCTTTTTTACTAGTTAAGCTAAACTATTGTTTGGTTTTAAGATGTCCAAGACATTCTTTGAATATTGTACCAGTGTTTATGTTTGTATATCTGTGTCCACTCCATGCCCCTGACCAAAGACTTGACTAACTTTTATTCATGTTCTAAGATGCAACATAATCTGGTGCATATCAGTTCTTCTAAGAAGCTCCCCCTCTACCCCAATCCTACCACCTTCAACCTGAACCATGGCAGGTTGTACTGATCTCAGTCTCAACACCGAATATTTTATATTGCAACTGTCTGCTTTCTTGTCAGTATCCCTGCTAGACCCTGAACTCCTAGGGCAGGAACTATATTTTCATCTCTGCATTTCTAGCACCAAGCACAATGCTTGGTACATATTAAAACCAAGTCAAGTTGATTCCGACTCATAGTGACCTGAGAGGACTGTCCCATAGGGTTTCAAAGGAGTGGCTGGTGGATTCAAACTGCTGACCTTTTGGTTAGCAGCCATAGCTCTTAACCAATGAGCCACCAGGACTCCTGAGACATATTAGGTGCTTAATAAATGGTCTGTGAAATAAAAAGACCTGAACCCCAGACTTGAGGAGCAGTTAATCTTGCATGAGAAATACTAATTAAGTCTTGAGCTGAAAGGAAGAGTACACAGGACCCTCTGGGACTCAGTTTGGCTAAATTCCATCCTTTCTGTATGTATGCCTTTTTAGAGGAAAAAAAATACATTAAAAGAGCATGGATGAGTCACGGAAAGAGTCATCACTTTAGATTCTGAGGAAGTGTGGGAGCAGAGCCTGGAAGAATGTTTAGGTTTGCTGAGTTAATCAAAATAAAACCAAGCTAGAAACTGGAGCTGTTATTTGTTGAGAGAAGGAGGGGTCTAAGCAAGGAGAGAGACACAATGAGGCCTGAGAACTAGTAAAGCACATTTAAATTATAGATTTTTTAAGCTTAATTGAACCTAAGGATTAAGGCCACTGCAGCAAAAGATGGATCAAAGTTAAGTAATTTTTAAAAATTACATAGTAATTTGTCCAATTGACGACAGTGTTGGTATTCAGTTTATAATATTTTCAAACTGACTTGATCACAGTAACTTCCTAGTTTTTACATGAAAGTAGGATGTATTAGAAGAAAAGATTTTATTTTTAAAACATACTCACATGGTTCAAAAATAAAAATAATATAACAATGCGTAGGTTTAAAAGTCCTAGTCTAATTGTCCATTTCAGGAAGATGAAATGAATTAATGTAACTGAGAACTAAAGTCCTTAATGTTGAAAAAACAGCTTAATCAGTAAGATTTAGACTTGGAACATTTGACGTGTTAATCCCATTATGCATTTCCAGCATATGGCTACCCCAAAATATTCCTTGCCATAAACTGAATTTGTAACAAAAAATTTTATTCCCATCCTGTCCCTATCCACCTCAACCATTTGCCATAAGTAACCATTTTCATTATTTTACCCTCCAGTGTTTCTTTTGTATATACAAGCCAGATGTCAAGATTATTTATTTATTTACACAGAATTTTCTTACATTGTTCTTCATTTGCTTCTTACCTTTAAGATACCCTGAAAAACTTTCTCTATCTGTACATAGAGAGCAGAAGAAAAATGTTTAAACTAAGGAGACTTCTAGCATAACAAATAATGTATTGAATAAGAGTGTTGCAACATTCTTGAAGTAGACTTCTGCTTCAATTATTGTTTGACATCATCTCTTTGACTTTCATTTTCCTCATCAGCAAAAATCATGTTAGGGTATAAATTGTATCAAAAAATTCAACCATCACTTTATAACTAAACTTAGGTTATAGTGAAATGATATGGTATCTGGGAATTGTTTCAAAATAAACTGGGAAGGGATATAAATAAAACTAGCTCTTGAGCAACTGTCTCCTTTGCCATGAGACCAGAAGTACTGGATGGAAACCATTATTGAACATTTTGATCAAAGATTCTATAGAAGAATCCTGATCAAAGTGAGGGAAATGCAGAACAGAATTTCAAATTCTAATGGACTCTAGACTTTCTGGAGCCATGGACACTAGATGAACCCTGGAAACTATTACCCTGAGATAATCTTTAAACCTTAAACCAAAAATAACTCTTGAAGTCTTAAAACCAAACAATAGTTCAGCTTAACTAGTGAAGAATGTCTGCCCAGAGCATTGTGTTCTTTCAAGATCTACATATGGGATCAAGTTGACTGTAGCAACTAGAAAGGTTAGAAAACTTATGGGGCAGTGAATATATGTTAATAGGGAAGGAACAACTCAGTAAAGGACGGTGAGAATGGTTGCACAACTCAAAGAATGTAATAAATGTCACTGAATTGTACATGTAGAAACTGTTGAATTTGTGTGTTTTGCTGTGTATATTCTCAACAACAAAATAAATAAATAAATAATTTTTTAAAGATAAAGAAAAAAATAATAACAAAACCAGCTTGACCATGAATTGGTAATTCATGGAGTTGCATGTTGGTTATACTGTGGTTAATTATACTATTCCCTCTGTTTGCGGTAAAAGGTCACAGAAGTATGTGGTGAGAATTAGTATCAACTTAAAGATGATCCAAATTTTTAGAAATACAAGATTTCACTAGTTAAAAATTAATGAATGTCAAAAGTACTTCCCTGAAGATGGCAACTGTAATTCCACAAAATTAACCAACCAGCCACTGGGGAATGTCAAATACCATGTGGGCTACTCAGATCCAGGAAAAGTAAAACTATAATGAACTACAAACTCCAAGAGGAATTCTACCCTCTCAGCAACAACCTTTCTGATCCAAAAGGAGTGGAGGCAATATAGTAACGTACACATACACACAAAATCACATTCAGGATAGGGAGATAGGATTAAAATAACAGATTGAGTACAGATTCCTACTTTTTTTCATTATGGTGCATTTCTTAAAATGAAAAAAAAAATTACTTTCTCAACCAGATAAAAGATATCTACAAAAAAACCTATGTTGTTGTTGTTGCCATCTAATCTATTCCAAACCCATGTATGCAGAGAACTGCTCCAGAGGGTTTCCAAGGCTGTGACCTTTTAGAAGAAGATAGCCAGGACTGTCTTCCAAAGTGCCTCTGGGTAGTAGGTTCAAACTGCCAACCTTTCAGCCAGTAGTTGAGTGCTTAACTGTTTGCACCACAATAGTAAAAGGCTGAATGCTTTCCCCCTAAGGTCTAGAACAAGGCAAAGACATCTTCTCTCACCACTTCTATTCAACATTCTACTGAGTTCATAGACAGTTCAATAAGGTCACAAAAAGAATTAAATGGTATGTAGATGGAAAGAAAGAAAATTATATTTATTACAAGTGACATGATCTATTACATAGAAAACCCTATGAAATCAACAAAACAACTACTAGAATTAATAAGTGAAATTATCAATGTTGTAGGAAACAAGAACAATATACAAAAATCAACTGCATTTCTACATATAAGCAATGAATAATCAGAAACTGAAATTTTAAAAACCATATGGTATTTAAAATAGTATCAAAAATATAAAATACTTAGTAAAAAATCAAAAAAGATGTGCAAGATGTGTACACTAAAAATTGCAAAACATTGCTGAGAGAAATTAAAGAACAACTAAACAGAGAGTTATATCATGTTCATGGATCAGAAGTCTTGACATAGTAAAGATGTCAGTTTTCCGTAAAGCTATCTCAGTGCAACCCTAATCAAAATCCCAGCATGCTTTTTATAGAAATTGACAGGCTGATTCTAAAATTTGCATAGAATTGGAAAGGTCCTTGATTACTCAAAATAACTTTAAAACAGGAGAACAAAGTTGAGGAGCTTACACTACTTAACTTTAAAATTACAAAGCTTATTATAAAGCTTTATTAATCAAGACCATGTGATAGTGGCATAAATAGAGCCACACACATATATATGGTCAATTGATTTTCAATAAGGAGAAAAGAAAATTCAATGGAAAAAGTATAGTCTTTTCAACAAATGTTGGAACAATTAGATATCCATATAGATAAAATGAACTTTGATCTATACCTTAGACAATATACAGATATTTACTCAAAATGGATCATAGACTTAAATGTAAAACTGAAAAATTATAAACTCCTTAAAAAACAGCATAGGGTAGAATCTTTGTGACTTTAACTTAGGCAAATATTTAACTTAGGCAAAACTAAACCAAAAGCACAATCCATAAAAAAAATTGATAAATTGGACTGATCAAAATTGGAAATTTCCTTTCTCAAAAGGCACAGTTAAGACAATGAAAAGACAAGCCACGGCCTGGGAAAAATATTATCTAATATCATATATAAAAGACTTGTATGCAGAATATATAAAAATCTCTCAAAACTCAAGAATAAGAAAACCAACACAATTTTTTTAAAAAGGGCAAAAGATTTGGACAGACATTTCATTAAAGAAGAAGTACAGATGGCATACAAACTCATGAAAATATGCTCAGCCTCCTTAGACATTAGAGAAATGTAAACTAAAATTACATGAAACAGCAAATCTGGCAGAGTAGGTGATTCCAAAAATTCATCCTTCCACAAATGCATTGAATAAACTGGCAAAAACTGGCAAAACCAACTTTATTTGAACTCTTGAAACTAATAAAAAGTTTACAGAAACTAGGAAAATGCTTAATCAATTAAAAAAAAAAGTTGACTCTAGGTAAGAGAGGTTAGTGGCATTATAATTTACTCTAACCACGTCACTGCTCCCCAGCTGGGTGGCAGACTTGAAGATAAAAGCTCACATTTCCAGTACAGGTTCCTAGTACTGAGGAGCAGAACTGACCTTATTATCAAAGAACTGTGGTTGTTTATGACCTGTTTGGTGGCTCCATGAAGGACTGACTCAAAAGGCTTGCCTTTATTTTACTAACCCAGAACTCTTCCAGGGCTGAGGAGGCTATCTGGGTGCATTTGTCAAAAATATTTAAAGGTAAATGTGTTAGCTGCTCTACCTAGGCAAGAGATAACAGTTGGGGTGAAAAAATTAGACTAACTGAAAAATCTTGCTAAAAACCTAGGAGGTATGATACTTCAGGCAATAAGGACTTTAAAAAAAAAAAAAAAACAAACCCATTGCTGTCGAGTCAATTCCAACTCATAGCGACCTTATAGGACAGAGTGGAACTGCCCCATAGAATTTCCAAGGAGCACCTGGTGGATTCTAACTGCCTACCTTTTGGTTAGCAGCCGAACTCTTAAACACTGCACCACTAGGGTTTCCAGACTTTTAAAAGCTACCACAAATTCCTAGGAATTTAGAAGGTCACATAGGTGTCCAGGGCTAGATGCATGCTCAGAAAAGGTACGACAAGACCTAAAGCTCTCACTTCTAGTTGACATTCAGACTCTGAGAAAGCAGGAAGTGAAGGCTAAGGTAGAGTTGTAAACTGCCTGGCTGAGTGTTGAAGGTGTGCTCCCACACACAGAGGGACCATCTGCAAAGACTAAGATTTCAGGAGTTTAAGGAAATCTCTGTTGAATCACTAGCTGACACTAATAAAACAGAGACTTCAGTGATCACACAAGATAAAGAATACAAACTTTAAAAAAACAGTTCAGAAAAGGAGTCCTTGGGTGGTGCAAATGGTTAAGCACTCTACTACTAGCTGAAAGGTTGGCAGTTCAAACCCACCCAGAGGTGCCTGGGAAGACAGGCCTGCTCATGTGCTTGCAAAAGATCACAGCCTTGGAAACCCTATGGAGCAGTTCTACTCTGCACGCATGGGGTTGTCATGAGTCAGAATCAACTTGATGGCAACTAACAACAATGGTTCAGAAAGTCACTAAACAAATAACAACAACTAGAACAAGCAGCAGCAAAAAACAAATAAAAAACCCGGTAATGGAGCAGAATCTGATTTCTAGAGTTGCCACATTATAATATACAAAATGTCCAGTTTTCAACAAAAAAATTATGAGCTGTGTAAAGAAACAACAAAGGACAGCTCATACACAGGGAAAAAAAAGAAATAGAAACTGTCCCTGAGGAAGCCCAGACACTAGACTTACTAGACAAAGACTTTAAATTAGCTTTTTTAAATATGCTAAAAGAGCTAAAAGAAACCATATACAAAGAACTAAAGGAAACCGTGAGAACAATGTCCCACCAAATTGAAACTACCAATAAAGAGACAGAAATTATAAAAAAGAACTAAATAGAAATTCTGGAGTTGAAAAGTACAATAACTAAGATGAAAAATTCACTAGAGAATTTCAACAGTAGATTTCATAAAGGATTAGCAAACTTGAACATAGGTCAATTGAGATTATCTACTCTGAGGAACAGACATAAAAAAAGAAGGAAATAACAGAGCCAGTGAGACCTGTGGGACATCATCAAGCATATCAACGTATTCATAACGAGAGTCCCAGAAGGAGAGGAGAGAAAGGGGCTTAACTTGAATTAACCTTTTCCCTTTTCATAAATTTTAAAAGCTCATAAAGCAAACTGTCATGGATTGAATTACATCCCCCCAAAATATCTGTCAACTTGGCTAGGTCATGATTCCCAGTATTGTATAATTGTCTACCTTTTGTCATCTGATGTGATTTCACTATGTGTTGTATACTCTATCACTATGATGTAATAAGATGGATTAGTGGCAGTTACACTGATGAGGTCTACAAGATTAGATAGTGTCTTAAGCCAATCTCTTTTGAGATATAAAAGAGGGAAGCGAGCAGAGAGACATGGGAACCTCATACCACCAAGAAAGTAGCGCCCGGAGCAGAGTGTGTCCTTTGGACCTGAGTTTCCTGCGCAGAGAAGCTCCCCAACCAACAAAAGACTGATGGCACAGACCTTCCTCCAGAGCTGACAGAGAAAGCTTTCCGCTGGAGCTGACGCCCTGAATTTGGACTTGTAGTCTCCTGGACTGTGAGAGAATAAACCTCTCTTTGTTAAAGCCATCCAGTTGTGGTATTTCTGTTACAGCAGCACTAGATAACTGAGACACAAACATAATAAATTTCTTTTAAACAATTAATTTAAGCCAAAATGCGTTTTAATTTTTCTAGGGTAGACTGGATAGACAATTTAAATAGTGGTTGTTAAGTTGATTTTAAATACCATTATCTACAACATGAAAATTTATTAACAGTGTTAAAGAGTAAAGCTACTAAAATCATAAGCCAAAGCAATATCAATAAAAATATATGACACAATTTTATGTAACATTTCAAAACTATTTTTATTAAATGACATGATCAGGTTCAAATATACACCTAACAGTTACAAAATTATTATGTAATAGGCTTTTGTAAGGTGTAATTATTTAAATTAAAAAATGAAATTTGCCTTTCAACTTAAAACCTGTAGTTGATTTTGCTGCACAAATACTCAATTCTGGGTCAAACCTGAGGTAAAGCCACATGAATTTTATTTACAACTGAAAGAAGATGGTTTTTATTGTTGTTATTTATACTTGCTAAACAAAAGCTAGCTTGCACACACAAGAAGTCAAAAATTGCCGTAAATCTTGATGGCTTTCCTCTAAATATCAGAATACTCCTTTTCACAGAAATTATGTAGGGGCAGATTAGTAAATTTCATTATGTGTGTACAATCAGACAGTAGCTCAGTCCTTCCTCTTCTTTCAAAGTCAAATTTTTAGGGCGAGTCGAAGACTCAGAGAATGTTCCGCATCCAGGGAAGCACTTGTTCTGAAAGAATGGGAAAACATAGTTTAATTTTTTCTGTAGGTCTTCCATGTAGTTCTCAATATATCTTGAGACTTGCTGATATCCTTACTTAATCTCAAACCCACATGGCAGGAGAAAAATTTCAAAATTTCCTTTTGCAACATTATTCTTCCAAAGATTCAGTTTCCTTTTGAAGTCAAGAATCCTGTCACTAGAAGTCAAAACATTTTATCTAGAGCCTTCCATAGTTGTTCAACTGATTCATGTGATAAAAAAATGTCTGCTAACTAGGTTTGTTTCTGCAGCTGTTTTTTTTTTTTAATTGTACTTTGCATAAATGTTTACAGAACAAGTAGCTGCTCATCAAACACTTGGTACACATATTGTTTTATTACATTGGTTAACAACCCCACAACATGTCAACACTCTCCGTTCTTGACCATGGTTTCCCTACCGCCAGCTTTCCTGTCCCCTCCTACCTTCTAGTCCTTGTCCCTGGACCATTGTGCCCCATTAGTCTCCTTTTTTTTTTTTTTTAATTTTTAATTTTTTATTGTACTTTAGGTGAAACTTCACAGAACAAATAGTTTCTCATTAAACAGTCAGTACAGATATTGTTTTATGACATTGGTTAAAAACCCCACAACATGTCAACCCTCTCCCTTCTCAACCTTTTTTTTTTTTTGGTGAAAATACACATAGCCAAAGATACACCATTTCAAAAATTTCTACATGCACAATTCAGTGACATCGATTACGTTCTTCCAGTTGTGCTGCTATTCTCACTTTAGATGAAGGTTTACAGAACAAAATAGTTTCTCATTAAACACTTAGTACACAAGTTGCCCTTTGACAATGGTTAACAACCCCACTACATGTCAACACAGTCCTTACTCAACCTTGGGTTCCCTATCACCAGCTTTCCTCTCCCCTTCTACCTTCTAGTCCTTGTCCCTGGACTGCTGTGCCTAATTAGTCCCATTTTGTTTTATGGGGCTGTCCAATCCCCGGCTGAACGGTGAACCTCAGAAGTGACTTCACCACTGAGCTAAAAGGGTGTCTGGGGGCCATACTCTCGGGGTTTCTCCAGACTCTTTCAGGCCAGTAAATCTGGTCTTTTTGTGTGTGTTAGAATTTTGTTCTACAGCCTTCTCCAGCTCTGTCCAGAACCCTCTGTTGTGATCCCGGTCAGAGCAGTCAGTGGTGGTAGCCAGGCACCATCTAGGTGTACTGGACTCAGTCTGGTGGAGGCCTTGGTAGCTGTGATTCATTAGTCCTTTGGACTAATCTTTTCCTTATATCCTATTCTCTTCATTCTTCCTTGCTCCCGAAGGGGTGAGTCCAGTGAAGTATCTTAGATGGCTGCTCACAGGCTTTTAAGACCCTAGTCACTACTCACCAATGTAGAAAGTAGAACATTGTCTTTATAAACTGTGTTATGCCAATTGAGCTAGATGTTCCTGGAGACCATGGTCTCCACAGCCCTTTGCCCAGCATTTCAGTCCTCAGGGAGTTTGGATGTGTCTATGTAGCTTCCATGACATTTCCTTATACAAGTTGTGCTGGTTTCCCCAGTATTGTGTACTGTCTTACCCTTCACCAAAGATACCCCTTATCTATTGCCTATTTAGTATTCCCACCCACCCCTCCCATCCCTCATAACCAACAAAGATTATTACTTTTTGTGTGTAAACTTTTTCATGAGTTTTTACAATAGAGGTTTCATACAATATTTGTCCTTTTGTGATTGACTTATTTCACTCAGCATCATGTCCTCCAGTTTGATCCATGTTATGAGATGCTTCACAGATTCATCATTGTTCTTTATGGTTGGATAGTACTCTACTGTGTGTATGTGCCATAGTTTGTTTATCCATTCATCTGTTGATGGGCACCTAGGTTGTTTTCATCTTTTTGCTATTGTGAACAATGCTGCCATGAACATGGGTGTGCATATGAGTCTCGTTTTGTTTTATGGGGCTGTCTAATCTTTGGCTGAAGGGTGAACCTGGAGAGTGATGTCATTACTGAGCTGAAAGGGAGTCCAGGGAACATACTCTCAGGGTTTCTCCAGTTTCTGTCAGGCCAGTAAGTCAGCTCTTTTTTTTCGAGTTACAACTTTGTTCTACATTTTTCTCCAGCTCTGTCTGGGACCCTCTGTTGTGATGCTGGTCACAGCAGTTAGTGATGGTAGCCAGGCACCATCTAGTTGTACTGGACTCAGTCTGGTGGAGGCTGTGGTACTTGTGGACCATTAGTCCTTTGGGCTGATCTTCCCCTTGCATCTTGTTTTCTTCATTCTCCCTTGCTCCCGAAGGGGTGAGTCCAGTGGAGTATCTTAGATGGCTGCTCACAGACTTTTAAGACCCCAGATGCTACTCACCAAGTTATAATGTAGAACATTTTCTTTATAAAGTATGTTATGCCAATTGAGCTAAATGTTCCTGAGACCATGGTCCCCACAGCCCTCCACCCAGCAATTCGGTCCTTCAGGGAGTTGGGATGTGTCTATGGAATTTCCATGACATTGCCTTGTACAAGTTGTGCTGGCTTCCCGAGTATTGTGTACTGTCTTACCCTTCACCAAATTTACCATTTTTCTATTGTCTATTTAGTATCCCCCCACCCCTCCCATCCCTCATAACCATCAAAGATTGTTTCTTTTTGTGTGTAAACCTTTCCATGAGTTTTTATAGTAGTCGTCTCATACAATTTTTGTCCTTTTGTGATTGACTTATTTCACTCAGCATAATGTCCTCCAGTTTGATCCAAACTGAGTTGCTTCACAGATTTATTATTGTTCTTTATTGTTGCGTAATACTCCACTGTGTGTAGGTACCATAGTTTGTTTATCCATTCATCTGTTGATGGGCATCTAGGTTGTTTCCATCTTTTTGCTATTGTGAACAATGCTGCAATGAACATGGGTGTGCATATGTCTACTCGTGTGACAGCTCTTATTTCTCTAGGATATATTCCTAGGAGTGAGATTGCAAGACTGCATGGTATTTCTATTTCTAGCTTTCTAAGGAAGCACCATATCGTTTTCCAAAATGGTTGTATCATTTTGTATTCCAACCAACAATGTATAAGAGTTCTGTATCCCTCCACAGCCTCTCCAACATTTGTTCTTTCCAGTTTTTTTTAAATTCTTTTTATTTTTTCCAATACAAAAATTTATACAAACATTGTTGTGTGACCCTAACTGCTCTCACCATACTGTGACAGCACATTCCTCCTTTCCACCCCTGATTCCCCATGACCATTCAACCAGCTCCTGACCCTCTCTGCTTTCCCATCTCACCTCCGGACAGAAGCTGCCCATTTAGTCTCTTGTATCTACTTGAGCTAATAGGCACACTCCTCACGAGTTATCACTTTATGTCCCACAGTACAGTCTAATCCCTGTCTGAAGAGTTGGCCTCAGAAATTGTTTTAGTTCTGGGCTGATAGAGACTCGAGGGGCCATGCTTTCCAGGGTTCCTCCAGTCTCAGTCAGACCATTATGTCTGGTGTTCTTACTAGAATTTGAGGTCTGTACCTCACCTTTCTCCTGCTTCATCAGGAACTCTCTGTTATGTTCCCTGTCAGTGCAGTCATTGGTGGTAGCCGGGCACCATGTAGTTCTTCTGCTCTCAGGCTGATGAAGTTTCTGGTTTATGTGGTCTTTTTGTCTCTTGGGCTAATACTTTCCTTGTGTTTTTGGTGTTTTTCATTCCCCTTTACTCTAGGTGGTTGGGACCAATTGATGCATCTTAGATGGCCGCTTGCAAGCTTTTAAGACCCTAGATGCCACTCATCAAAGTAGGATGTAGAACATTTTCTTAATAAGCTTTGTTACGCCAATTGACCTCGATGTTGCCTGAAAGCATGGTCCCCAGACCCCTACCCCTGCTACTCTATCCCTCAAAGTGTTTGGTTGTATTCAGGAAACTTCTTAGCTTTGGTTTAGTCCAGTTGTGCTGACTTCCTCTGTAGTGTGTGCTGTCCTTCCCTTCACCTAAGATAATTCTTATCTACTATCTAGTTAGTAAATAACCCTCACCCTCCCTCCCTATCCTCGTAACCATCAAATAATGTTTTCTTTTGTGTTTAAACCTTCTCTTCTGTTCTTATAATAGTGGTCTTATACAATATTTGTCCTTCTGTGACTGACTAAATTCACTCAGAATAATGCCCTCCTTCCTGCATGTTATAAGATGTTTCACAGCTTCATCATTGTTCTTTATTGTTGCATAGTATTCCATTGTGTGGATATGCCATAATTTGTTTATCCATTCGTCCATTGATGGGCATCTAGATTGTTTCCATCTTTTTGCTGTTGTGAACAGTGCTGCAGTGAACATGGGAGTGCATATGTGTATTCTTGTGACAGCTCTTATTTCTCTAGGATGTATTCCAAGGAGCGGGATAGCTGGACCATATGGTACATCTATTTCTAAGTTTTAAAGGAATCACTAAATCGATTTCCAAAGTGGCTGTACCATTTCACATTCCCACCAACAGTGTACAAGTGTTCCAGTCTCTCCACAGCCTCTCCAGCATTTATTATTTTGTGCTTTTTGGATTAATGCTAGCCTTGTTGGGGTGAGATGATACCTCATTGTAGTTTTGATCTGCATTTCTCTAATCCCTGATGATAGTGAGCATTTCTTCACTTGTCTGCTAGCTGCCTGGACATCTTCTTTGGTGAAGTGCCTGTTCATATCCTTTGCCCATTTTTTAATCGGGTTATTTGTCTTTTTGTTGTTGAGGTTTTGCAGTATCTTGTAGATTTTAGAGATTAGACGCTGATCGGATTTGTAGTAGCCAAAAATTGTTCCCAGTCTGTAGGTTGTCTTTTGATTCTTTTGTTGTAGTGTTTTAATGAGCATAAGTGATTTTTAGGAGCTCCCATTTATCTAGTCTCTCTTCTGGTGCTTGTGCATTGTTACTTACGGTTCATATTGTGTTTATGCCATGTATTAGGGTTCCTAATGTCCCTATTTTATCTTCCATGAGCTTTATCATTTTCAATTTTATATTTAAGTCTTTGATCCATTTTGAGTTAGTTTTTGTGCATGGTGTGAGGTATGGGTCTTGTTTCAGTTTTTTGCAGATGGATATCCAGTTATGGCAGTACCATTTGTTAAAGAGACTGTCTTTTCCCCAATTAACGGACTTTGGGCCTTTGTCAAATATCAGCTGCTCTTAGGTGGATGAATTTATGTCTGGATTCTCAATTCTGTTCCACCGGTATATGTATCTGTTGTTGTACCAGTACCAGGCTGTTTTGCCTACCATGCTAGTATAATAGGTTCTAAAATCAGGTAGTGTGAGGCCTCCCACTTTGTTCTTCTTCTTGAGTAATGCTTTACTTATTTGTGGCCTTTTCTCTTTCCATACGAAGTTGGTGATTTGTTTCTCCAACTCATTAAAAAAATACGGTGGAATTTGGATCGCGACTGCACTGTATCTGTAGATCGCTTTGGGTAGAATTGACATTTTCATAATGTTGAGTCAACCTATCCATGATCAAGGTACGTTGTTCCACTTATGCAGGTCTCTTTTGGTTTCTTACAGTAGTGTCTTGTAGTTTTGATTGTATAGATCTTTTATGTCTCTGGTTAGATTTATCCCTAAGTATTTTATCTTCTTGGGAGCTATTGTAAATGGTATTGATTTGGTGATTTCCTCTTCGAAGTTCTCTTTGTTGGTGTAAAGGAATCCAACTGATTTTTGTATGTTTATCTTGTATCCTGAAAATTTGCTGAAATCTTCTATTAGTTCCCGTCATTTTCTTATGGATTCTTTGGGGTTTTTTTGTGTATAAGATCATATCATCTGCAAATAGAGATACTTTGACTTCTTCCCTACCAATTTAGATGCACTTTATTTCTTTTTCTAGCCTAATTGCTCTGGCTAGGACCTCCAGCACAATGTTGAATAAGAGTGGTGATAAAGGGCATCCTCGTCTGGTTCCAGTTCTCAAGGAGAATGCTTTCAAAGTGTCTCCATTTAGGATGATGTTGGCTGTTGGCTTTGTATAAATGTCCTTAACTACATTGCGGAATTTCACTTCTATTCGTATTTTGTTAAGAGTTTTTATCATGTATGGGTGTTGGACTTAGTCAAATGCCTTTTCTGCATCAATTGATAAGATCATGTGGTTCCTGTCTTTTATTTTATTTATGTGATGGATTATATTGATTGTTTTTCTAATGTTGAACCATCCCTGCATACCTCGTATAAATCCCACTTGATTATGGTGAATTATTTTTTTTGACATGTTGCTGAATTCTTTTGGCTAGAATTTTGTTGAGGATTTTTGCATCAATATTCAAGAGGGATTTTGGTTTGTAATTTTCTTTTTCTGTAGTGTCTTTGCCTGGTTTTGGTATCAGGATTATGGTGGCTTCATAGAATGAGTTTGGGAGTGTTCCATCATTTTCTATGCTCTGAAATACCTTTAGTAGTAGTGGTGTTATCTCTTCTCTGAAAGTTTGGTAGAATTCTCCAGTAAAGCCATCCTGGCTGGTGCTTTTTTCTGTTGGGAGTTTTTTAATTACCTGTTCAATCTCTTCTTTTGTTATGGGTTTATTTAGTTGTTCTACCTCTGTTTGTGTTAGTTTAGGTAGGCAGTGTGTTTCTGGAAATTTGTCCATTTCCTCTAGATTTTCAAATTTGTTAGAGTACAATTTTTCATAGTATTCTGTTATGATTCTTTTAATTTCTGTTGGGTCTGTTATGATATCATCCATCTCATATCTTATAAAGGTTTTCTGCTTCATCTCCTGTTTTTATATTTCAGTTTGGCCAGTGGTTTACCAATTTTTTTGAACTTTATAAAAAACTAGATCTTGGTCTTTTTAACTCTTTCAATTATTTTTCTATTCTCTATTTCATTAAATTCTGCTCTAATTCTTATTATTTCCTTTCTTCTGGCACCTGAGGGCTTCTTCTGCTGCTCTCTTTCTGCTTGTTCAAGTTGTAAGGTTAGTGTTTTCATTGTGGCCCTTTCTTCTTTTTGCATGTGTGCATATATTGCTATAAAGTGACTTCTGAGCCCTGGTTTTTCTGTGTCCCAAAGGTTCTGGTAGGATGTGCCTTCATTCTCATTTGAGTCTATGAATTTCTTTTTTCCATCCTTAATTTGTTCTATAACCTAGTAGTTTTTGAGCAAGCTGTTGTTCAGTTTCTATGTGTTTGATTTTTTTTCCTTGCTTTTTCTGTTGTTGATTTCTACTTTAATGGCTTTATGGTTAGCAAAGATGTTTTGTAATATTTCAATGCTTTGGATTTTGTTAAGGCTTGCTTTATGGCCTAATATGTGGTCTATTCTGGAGAATGTTCCATGTGCGTTGGAAAAGAAAGTATACTTGGCTGATGTTGGGTGGAGTGATCAGTATGTATCTATGAGAGCAAATTGGTTAATTGTAGCATTTAGCTCTTCCTCGTCTTTGTTGGGCTTCTTTCTGGATGTTCTGTCCTTCACCACAAGTGGTGTGTTGAAGTTTCCTACTATTCTTGTGGAGCTGTCTATCTCTCTTTTCAGTGCTGTTAGAGTTTGTTTTATGTATTTCAGAGTGCTGTCGTTGGGTGTGTAAATATTTATTATAGTTATGTCCTCCTGGTGTATTGACCCTTTAATCATTATATAATGTCCTTATCCTTTATGGTGGATTTTACTTTAAAGTCTATTTTGTCAGAGATTAATATTGCCACTCCTACTGTTTTTTGAGTGTTGTTTGCTTGATATATTTTTTTGCATCCTTTGAGTTTTAGTTTGTTTGTGTCTTTAAGTCTAAAGTGTGTCTCTTGTAGACAGCATATAGACGGATCGTGTTTTTTTATCCAATCTGCCACTCTCTGTCTCTTTATTGGTGCATCTAGTCCATTTACATTCAGCATAGTTATTGATAGGTATGAGTTTAGTGCCGTCATTTTGTTGTCTTTTTGTGTGTGTTGTTCACAGTTTCTTTGTTCCACTTAATTTTCTGTGCTGAGTCATTTTTCTTTATGTATTTTCTTTTCATCTTTTTCATTGTTGTTGATTTTGTGTTTGCTGAGTCTTTATATTTGTCTTGTTTTTTATTTTGACTTGTAAGATTGTTAGTTTCCTTTGTGGTTACCTTAATATTTACCCTTATTTTTCTAAGTTTATACCAGTCTTTTATGTCTTTATATCTCCTTGACTTCCTCTCCATATGAAAAAATCTATGTCTACATTTTTTAAGTGCCTCTTTTTTGTTTTAATGTTGTCATCTTTTATGTATTGACATCTGTTTCCCTATTTTCAGTGTTTTAGCTTTGATTTACTTTCGTGACTTCCCTATCTGGGTTGATATCTGGTTGCTCTGTCCTGTGTTTGAGTCTTGGGTAGTTAGTTATCAGATGTTTCTGATTTTCTAACCAGAGGAGTCCCTTTAGTATTTCTTGTAATTTTGGTTTTGTTTTTGCAAATTCCCTAAAATTCTGTTTATCTGGAAATGCCCTAATTTCACCATCATATTTGAGAGACAATTTTGCTGGATTTATAATTCTTCACTGGTGTTTTTTTTTCCTTCAAGGCTTTATATGTGTCATCCCATTGCCTTCTTGCCTGCATGGTTTCTGCTGAGTAGTCTGACCTTATTCTTATTGACTCTCCTTTGTAGATGACTTTGTGTTTATCCCTAGCCACTCTTAAAATTCTCTCTTTATCTTTGCTTTTTCCAAGTTTGATTATAATACATCTTGGTGACTTTCTTTTGGGATCTACCTTATGTGGGGTTCGATGAGCATCTTGGATTGGTATCTTGTCATCTTTCATGATATCAAGGAAATTTTCTACCAATAAATCTTCAACAATTCTCTCTGTATTTTCTGTTATCCTCCCGTATTCAGGTACTCCAATCACTTGTAGGTTATTCCTCTTGATAGATTCCCATATAATTCTTAGGGTTTCTTCATTTTTTAAAATCCTTTTATGTGATTTTTCCTCAAATAAGTTGGTGTCAAATGCTTTATCTTCAATCTCACAAATTCTGAACGGCCATTGCCTCAGTTCTGCTCCTATGACTTTCCATTGAGTTGTCTAATTCTGAAATTTTATTGTTATTCTTCTGGATTTCTGATTGCTGTCTCTATATGGATTCTTGCAGCCTGTTAAATTTGTCATTATGCTTTTCTGTAATCTTTTTTATCTCCTCTATTGCGTGTTCTGCATTTTGTTTAATTTCCTTCCTAATTTCTTGAAGAGTTCTGTATATTAATCTTTGGTATTTTACCTTGGTAATTCCAAGATATTTTCCTCCTCTGGAAAATTTCTAGGTTCTTATTTTGGGAGCCTGCTGAAACTATCATGGATTGCTTCTTTATGTGATTTGATATTGACTGTTGCCTCCAAGCCATCAATAAGTTATTATATTTATTTATTTTATGTTTGCTTACTGTGTCCTAGCTTCTTGTTTTGTTTTGATATGCCTAGATAGGCTGCTCGTGTGAGCTAGTTTGATTATTGGCACCTTTGAAGTTCTAATGTCCTGTCACCAGCTGGTTAGATCTGTTACTAGGTATGTGAGCTCAGGATTCTGCCCACTCCTCCTGTATGAATCCACCTCAGGTGCCCAGGTAGATAGCCACCTGGTGTGTCGTGTAGGTTCTCAAAGTCCTAGACAGGCAAGGGTGATTGGTGTAGGCATAGGCGTCTGGCTGCAGCAGGGGGACACACTCTGAGCAAGGCAGGGGGAAGATGGCCATCTCTGAGTGTCCAGGAGGAAGGTGTGTCTCTGTTCGCTAGAGCTCATAGGTGGGTGGGTTTTGGAGCTTGACTGTGAGCACCTAATGCTGTTGGCTGTAAGGACTGGGGGGTACCTCTTATTCATGGGCCCCATCATAGGTGGCTAGGTGGTGTGGGTGGAGCCACCAGTGCTCAGGTCCCTGATGTGGGTAAGCAAAGACCCTGCTTAATGGGCAGAGCAGTGTCAGATGTCAAGAACCTGCCACTTCACAGTTGAAGTTAGACTTCCAGTATATACCCAGTTGTACTGCAGTAATGAGGGCCTATGCTGTTGAGATGGGCCCACACAAGTCCATGCAGAGGAAAAGGAACTCAAAGTCCGTGGATCCCTTATGCCTGTGCCTAGATAAATGACATGTGCCTACCCTGGGTTCCTGACTTAGGGGAGCAGGCAGTTTATTTTTTCCCCTGTTTGTTAACTTGTTCACTCTCCAAGGCAGGGAGAATGGTTCTGGGTGTGTGATGGATCCTACTTCTGGCCCAGGGGGCTCAGCAATTGCTGAAGCTGATCCAGGACCCAATGCAGAGCAGGGAGCAGGGAAGTAAATGGGAGAGAGGTTTTTCCCTAAGGGGGTGTTTTTGATCCACGTCGTAGGCCGTACGTGATTACTTATCTTTTGCTGGATCATGGGCTGCTTCTCACTGGTTTTGGGTGGCTGTGCAGATTGTCTGGCCCTGGACCTCTCCCAGTGCGGGAAACGTGCCTCCTGAGCACAGCTTCTTGCCTGTCTTACTACTCACCCATGAGCTGCTCAGGCCTGAAGGGCTCAGCCTCTTGCCAGCTCAGGTCTGACAACTCCTCGCTGCTTCTGCACCATCTCTCCCTCCCCCTGCCACTCCATCCAGTTCCTCAACTCTGCCTTTGATGTACAGGGCTCCCAGATTGCCATATATAATCAAATCACTTGTTTTCTCGGGTCTTTGTTGTAATAGGGTCCACCAAAAGAATCTAACCACCTATTTCCAGTTTTTTTGATTCATGCCAGTAATGCCAGGGTGAGATGGTATCTCATTGTGGTTTTGATTTTCATTTCTCTAATAGCTAGTAATCAGGAGCATTTCCTGATGTGTCTGTTGGCCACTTGAATGTTTTCTTTGGTGAAGTGTCTGTTCCTATCCTTTACCCATTTTTTAATTGGATTATTTGTCTTTTTGTTGTAGAGGTGTTGGATTTTCTTGTAGATTTTAAAGATTAGATCTTTGCTCACTTGCAACATCTGAAAATATTTTCCCAGTATGTAGTTTCTCTTTTCACTCTTTTGGTGAAGTCTTTTGATGCACATAAGTGTTTAATTTTTAGAAGATCCCAGTTATCTAGCTTATCTTCTGGAGTTTGTGTGTTGTTGGTTATGGTTTGTCTCCTGTTGCTGCCATATATTAGGGCCTCTAGCATTGATCCTATTTTTTCTTCTATAAACTTTATAGCTTTTGGCTTTCTATTTAGGTCTTTGATCCATTTTGAATTAGTTTTTGTATATGGTGTGAAGTATGGGTCCTGTTTCATTTTTTTGCAGATGGACATCCAGTTTTGCCAGCATCATTTGTTAAAAAGATTGTTCCCCATTTGATGGACTTCGGGCCCTTGTCAAAGATCAGGTGACTGTAGGTGGATGGATTTACGTCTGTGTTCTCAATTCTGCTCCATTGGTCAATGTATCTGTCGTTGTACCAGTACCAGGCTGTTTTGACTACCGTAGCTGTATAGTAGGTTCTGAGGTCAGGTAGTGCCAGTCCTCCTACTTTATTCTTCTTCTTCAGTAGTGCTTTACTTATCCAGGGCTTCTTCCCTTTCCATATAAAGTTAATGATTAGTTTTTCCATCTCTTTAAAGAATGTTGTTGGTATTTGAATTGGGATTGCATTGTATTTGTAAATTGCTTTGGGTAGAACTGTCATTTTCACAATGTTGAATCTACCCATCCATGAGCATGATATGTTTTTCCATTTATGTAGGTCCTTTGGGTTTCTTCTGTAGCTCTTCTTTATCTTCAAATCACACAGCAAAATCTGACTTACTGTTTTCTTGGAAGAGCTCTGGCAATTTACTTTTTACCCAAAGCACTGTTAGAACTCTTCCTCTATAAGCCATGATATTTCACTACATTACAGGAGATTTCAATGTTTGGTGTTCAGGTTTTCACAAAGTTTTAAAAACATTCTCAAGTAAACTGGTCTTTAATAAAGTTAACCATTTTTGTACCATCACCCAGAACTTTCTACATATCTTCTGAAGAGCTTTTGGCACTAACATCTCTCTGGAAGAAAACAGCATGTTGTGAAAATGTCAAACAAGTGTGGCTTGTAAAAATTCCTCCTTTAGAATGAAAATTTTCCTCCACTGTTTCTATTACACTGGAAGAGCTTGTGACTTCCATAAGTCTGTCTACAGTATGTAAAGAATATTGTTGTTGTTGCTAGCTGCTGTCGAGTTGATCTTCAACTCATGACAACCTCATGCAGAAGGAAACAAAAGACTGCCCAGTCCTGCACCATCCCCATAATCGGTTGCAAAGAAGGCCGTTGTGATCCATAGGATTTTCACTGGCTGATTTTTTTGTACTTTAGATGATGGTTTACAGAAAAAATTAGCTTCTCATTAAACAATAAATATACATATTGTTTTGTGACATTGGTTGTGAACCCCACGACATGTCAACACCCTCCCCTTCTCGATCTTGGGTCCCCCATTACCAGCTTTCCTGTCCCCTCTTGCCTTCTCATCCTTCCGCCAAGGCTGCTGTGCCCGTTTAGTATCACTTTGTTTTATGGGCCTGTCTAATCTTTGGCTGAAGGGTGAACCTCAGAAGTGATTTCATTACTGAGCTAAAAGGGTGTCTGGGAGCCATACTCTCTGAGTTTCTCCAGTCTCTGTCAGACCAGTAAGTCTGATCTTTTGTGTGTGTGTGTATGAGTTAGAATTCTGTTCTACATTTTTCTTCAGCTCTGTCCGGGATCCTCTATTGTGATCCTTGTCAGGGCAGTTGGTCATGGTAGCTGGGCATCATCTAGTTGTGCTGGACTCAGTCTGGTGGAGGCTGTGGTAGTTGTGGTCCATTAGTCCTTTGGACTAATCTTTCCCTTGTGCCTTTGGTTTTCTTCTTTCTCCCTTGCTCCAAACTGTGTAATACCAGTGGAGTATCTTAGATGGCTGCTAACAAGCTTTTAAGACCTCAGACACTACTCCCCAAAGTGGAATATAGAACATTTTCTTTATAAAGTATGTTATGTCAATTGAGCTAGATGTTCCCTGAGACCATGGTCCCCACAGCCCTCCACCCAGTAATTTGGTCCATCAGGGAGTTTGGAAGTGTCCATGGAGCTTCCATGACCTTGCCTTGGACAAATTGTACTGGCTTCCCCAGTATTGTGTACTGTCTTGCCCTTCACCAAAGTCACGACTCGTCTATTGTCTGTTTAGTGTTTTTCCCTTCCTTCCCCTCCCCTCCCTTGTAACCGTCAAAGATTGTTTCTTTTTTTGTGTAAACTTTTTCATGAGTTTTTATAGTAGTGGTCTCATACAATATTTGTCCTTTTGTAATTGACTTATTTCACTCAGCATAATGCCCTCCAGATTCATCCATGTTGTGAGATGCTTGGCAGATTCATCATTGTTCTTTATTGTTGTGTAGTATTCTATTGTGTGTATGTACCATAGTTTTTTTTATCCATTCATCTGTTGTGGGCATCTCTGTTGCTTCCATCTTTTTGCTATTGTGAACAATGCTGCAATGAACATGGGTGTGCATATGTTTATTGGTGTGATGGCTCTTATTTCTCGAGGATATATTCCTAGGAGTGGATTGCTGGATCATATAGTATTTCTATTTTTAGCTTTTTAAGGAAGCACCATACTGTTTTCCAAAATGGTTGTACTATTTTGCATTCCCACCAGCAGCGTATAAGAGTTCCAATCTCCCCGCAGCCTCCCCAACATTTGTTATTTTCTGATTCGTGCCAGAAATGTTGGGATGAGAAGGTATATCATTGTGGTTTTAGTTTGCATTTCTCTAATGGCTAGTGATTGCAAGCATTTCCTCATATATCTGTCAGCCATTTGAATGTCTTCTTTGGTGAAGTGTCTGTTCTTATCCTTAGCCCATTTTTTAAATTGAATTGTTTGACTTTTTGTTGTAGAGGTGCTGGATTTTCCTATAGATTTTAGAGTTTAGGCCTTTGTCAGATTTGTCATAGCCAAAATTTTTTTCCCATTCTGTAAATTCTCTTTTACTCTTTTGGTGAAGTCTTTTAATGAGCATGTGTTTAATTTTTAGAAGATCCCAGTTATCTAGCTTATCTTCTGGTGTTTGTGTATTGTTAGTTATGGTTTGCATCCTGTTAATGTCCTGTACTAGGGCCTAATGGAGTTATCTGATCATTGTACATAACTATTAGCACTAGCATTGCACATGACATGCAAAGTTAAAAAAAAAACCAAACCCGCTGCTGTCAAGTCAATTCCGACTCAGAAATTTTTTTAAAAAAAAATTTAATCATGATCTCTGTTGTGGGTTGAACTGTGTTCCCCCAGAAAGATATGTTGAAGTCTTAACTGCTATACCTGTAAATGTGACCCTGTTTGGTAGTGGCGTTTGCTTTTGTTATCTTAATGAGTCATATCAGTGTAGGGTGGGTCCTAAACCTAATTCCTTCTGAGTAGTGTCTTATAAAAAGAGAAAACAGACACAGAGAAACAGACACACAAAGGGGAGGACACCATGGGAAGATCCATCCACAAGCCAAGTAATGACAAGAAATGCCCAAGGCCACCAGAAGCTGAAAGAGTCAAAGAAAGACCTCCTACAGCAGAACAGAACATAGTCCTGCCAATGGTCTAAATTTGATTCTAAGCCCCCAAAAACTAAGACAATAAATTCCTGTTCTTCAAAGCCACCCACTTGTGATATGTTTGTTAGAACAGCACTAGGAAATTAAAACGATCTCTTATGGAACTCCTAGTGATATCTTGTTCTGTGGTACCCTGTTTGAAAAACCCTTTCAAAAGCAGTATCAAATTGTATAAATTGTAGAAGGTACTTTTTCTCTTCTAGAAGTTACTTTTTTATATTATAAAGGTTTTATTTATTTTTGTTCAAAGTAATTTCTTTTTTCTCTAAATACAAGTTTTCTTCCTAATTAAGAAGAGTATGGTGACAGAAGCATCTTGGTTGATGAAAGCTCCCGTGATGTTTGTCTCTTATGTCACACTGTTCCCAACCAGACTCTTTAGCCCTCATGCACATAGAATCTGGTTTTCACTGTGATTCTGTTGTTGCTGTTGTTAGGTGCTATCAAGTAAGTTACAACTCATAACGACTCTATGTACAACAAAATGAAACACTGCCTGGTCCTGCACCATCCTCACAATCATTTTTATGCTTGAGCCCATTGTTGCAGCCACTGTGTCAATCCATCTTGTTGAGGGCCTTCCTCTTTTTCTCTGACTCTGTACTTTACCAAGCATAATATCCTTCTCCAGGGACTGGTCCGTCGTGATAACATGTCCAAAGTATGTGAGATGAAGTCTTGCCATCCTTGCTTTTAAGGAGGATTCTGGTTGTACTTCTTTCAAGACAGATTTGTTCATTCTTCTGGCAGTCCATGAGATATTCAACATTCTTCTCAAACACCATAATTCAAAGGCATCAATTCTTTTTTGGTCTTCCTTATTCATTGTCCAGCTTCCACATGCATAAGAGGCGATTGAAAACACCATGGCTAGGGTTAAGTGTACCTTAGTCCTTAACGTGACATCTTTGCTTTTTAACACTTTAAAAAGGTCTTTTGCAGCAGATTTGCCCAACGCAATGTGTCGTTTGATTTCCTGACTGTTGCTTCCATGGGGGTTGATTGTGGATCCAAGTAAAATGAAATCTTTGACAACTTCAATCTTTTCTCCATTTATCATGACGTTGCTTATTGGTCCAGTTGTGAGGATTTTTGTTTTCTTTATGTTGAGATGCAATCCATACTGAAGGCCGTAGTGTTTGATCTTCATCGGTAAGTCCTTCAAGTCTTCTTCACTTTCAGGGAGCAAGGTTGTGTCATCTGCATATCACAGGTTGTTAATGAGTCTTCCTCCTATCTTGATGCCATGTTTTTCTTGATGTAGTCCGGCTTTTCATATTATTTGCTCAGCATACAGATTGAATAATTTTGGTGAAAGGATACAACCCCTACACACACCTTTCCTGATTTTAAGTCACGCAGTATCCCCTTGTTCTGTTCGAACGACTGTCTCTTGATCGATGTACAGGTTCCTCATGAGCACAATTAAGTGTTCTGGAATTCTCATTCTTTGCAATATTATCCGTAATTTGTTATGATCCACACAGTTGAATGCCTTTGCGTAGTTAATAAAATACAGGCAAACATCCTTCTGGTACTCTCTACTTTCAGTCATGATCCATCTGACATCAGCAATGATATCCCTTGTTCCACATCCTGTTCTGAGTATGGCTTGAATTTCTGACAGTTCCCTGTAGATGTACTGCTGCAACTGCCTTTGAATGATCTTCAGCAAAAATTTTACTTTTGTTTGATGTTAATGATATTGTTTGATAATTTCTGCATTCTGTTGGATCGCCTTTCTTTGGAATGGGCATAGATATGGATCTCTTCCAGATGAATAGCCAGGTACTTGTCTTACAAATTTCTTGGCATAGACAAGTGAACGCTTCCAGAGCTACATCCTTTTGTTGAAACATCTCAATTGGTATTCCGTCAATTCCTGGAACCTTGTTTTTCTCCAATGCTTTCAGAGCAACTTGGACCTCTTCCTTCAGTACCATTGGTTCTTGACCATATGCTACCTCTGAAATAGTTGAACATCGAGCAATTCTTTTTGGTACGGGACTCTGTATTCCTTCCATCTTCTTTTGATGCTTCCTGCATTGTTTAATATTTTCAAAGTCGAATCCTTCAATATTGCAACTAGAGGCTTTAATTTCTTCTTCAGTTTTTTCACTTGAGAAATGCCGGGCATTTGGTTTTCTGTCTCCAGGTCTTTGCACATTTCATTATAATACTTCACTTTGTTTTCTGGAGCTGCCCTTTGAAATCTTCTGTTCAACTCTTTTACTTCATCATTTTTTCCTTTTGCTTTAGCTACTCTACGTTCAAGAGCAAGTTTTAGTGTCTCTTCTGACATCTATTTCGGTCTTTTCTTTATTTGCTGTCTTTTTAATGATCTCTTGCTTTCTTCATGTATGATGTCCTTGATGTCATTCCACAGCTCTTCTGGTCTTTGGTCATTAGTATTCAGTGAGTCAAATCTATTCTCGAGATGTTCTCTAAATTCAGGTGGAATATACTCAAGGCAGTACTTTGGCTCTCATGTAGTTCTAATTTTCTTCATCTTCAACTTGACCTTGAGCTATGGATGTTCTGTTCCTCAGTTGGCCCCTGGCCTTGTTCTGACTGATGATATTGAGGTTTTCCATAGTCTCTTTCCACAGATGTAGTCAATTTGATTCTTGTGTGTTCCATCTGACAAGGTCCAAGTGTACAGATGCTGTTTATGTTGTTGAAAAAAGGTATTTGCAATGAATACATCGTTGGTCTTGCAAAATTCTTTCAGGCGATCTCCAACGTCATTTCTGTCACCAAGGCCATATTTCCCAACTACCAGTCCTTCTTCTTTGTTTCCAACTTCTGCATTCCAATCGCCAGTAATTATCAATGCATCTTTTTTGCATGTTTGATCAATATCAGACTGCAGAAGTTGTTTAAAATCTTTAATTTCTTCACTTTTGGCCTTAGTGGTTGGTGCATACATTTGAATAATTGTCATATTAACTAATCTTCCTTGTAGGCGTATTATATTATCCTATCACTGACAGCGTTGTACTTCAGGATAGACCTTGAAATGTTGTTTTTGACAATGAATGCAATGCCATTCCTGTTCAATTTGTCATTCCTGGCATAGTAGACCATATGATGGTCTGATTAAAATTGGCCAAAATCATTCCACTTCAGCTCACTAAAGCCTAGGATATCAATGTTTATGTGTTACATTTCATTTTTGACAACTTTCAGTTTTCCTAGATTCATACTTTGTACATTCCACATTCTGATGTTTACAACTATTTCTTCTCATTTTGAGTTGTGCCACATCAGTATACGAAGGTCCTGAAAGCTTGACTCTGACCACATCATTAAGGTCGACTCTACTTTGAGGAGGCAGCTCTCCCCCAGTAATCTTTTGAGTGCCTTCTAAAAACCACTCTGAATATAGGATTCCCTTTACCTCTTTCCTATATTGGAGTGCAAGATTTCTTTGTTTCCTATGTCTTTCTGTTTTTTTCTTTATGTCATTGAGCAGTTTCATGAAAAAGTGTAGGAAGTAAAATTTTTGAGACGTTGAATGTCTGAAAACGTCTTTATTCTACACTACTACTTGATTGATACTTTGGCTAGTCATTCAATTCTGTGTTAGAAAACATTTTTCTTCAATGTTTTGAAGCATTTTCTCCCTGTCTTCTAACTTCTAGAATTACTATCTAGAAGTCCTAAGCCATTATGATTCTCAATAATTTATGACTTGCTAATTTTTTTCTCTCTAGAAAATTGTAGATTTTTTTCTCACTCTCTTCTAAATCGTCACTATGAAATGCTTTGCTGTGATTCTATTTTCAGTCATTGTTTTGCATACATGGTGAATACTTTCAATCTGAAAACTAATACCTTTAACATATGGGAAATTTTAGCAATAGCTTCTTTTTTTTACATTAAAAAATATTTTATTGTGTTTTAGGTGAAAGTTTATAGAGCAAATTAGTTTCCCATTCAACAAATTGTACAGAAAGCGTTGCATGGCATTAGTTCAATCCACACACTGTATCAGCATTCTCCTCATTTCCGCTCTGGGCTCCCCATTTCCTTTCATCTGGTTTTTCTACCCCTTCCTGCCTTCTCATCTTTACTTTTGGGCAAATGTTGCCCTTCTGGTCTCATATAATTGTTCTATGAAGCACGTTCAGGCATTCGACTGTGTGGATCATAACACATTGTGGATAACATTGTGAAGAATAGAAATTTCAAAACACTTAATTGTGCTCATGAGGAACCTGCACATAGATCAAGAGGCAATCGTTTGAACAGAACAAGGGGATACTGTGTGGTTTAAAGTCAGGAAAGGTGTTGTCAGGATTGTATCCTATCACTGTACCGATTCAAACTGTATGCTGAGCTAATAATCCAAGCATCTGGACTATATGAAGAAAAATGCAGCATTAGGATTGGAGGAAGTCTCATTAACAACCTGTGATATGCAGATGACACAACCTTGCTGGCTGAAAGTGAAAAGGACTGGAAGCACTTACTGATGAAGATCAAAGACCACAACCTTCAGTATGGATTACACCTCAACATAAAGAAAACAAAAATCCTCACAATTAGACCAATAAGTAACGTCATGATAAACGGAGAAAAGATTGAAGTTGTCAAGGATTTCATTCTACTTGGATCCACAATCAACACCCCTGGAAGCAGCAGTCAAGAAATCAAAAGACACATTGCATTGAGCAAATCTGCTGCAAAAGAGCTCTTTAATGTATTGAAAGCAAAGAAGTCATTCTGAAGACTAAGGTGCACCTGACCCAATCCATGGTGTTTTCAATCATCTCATACGCATGGGAAAGCTGGACGATGAATAAAGAAGACTGAAGAATTGATGCCTTTGAATTGTGGTGTTGGCAAAGAATATTGAATATACCATGGACTACCAAAAGAATGAACAAATATGTCTTGGAAGAAGTACAACCAGAATGCTCCTTGGAAGGATGGCGAGGCTACATCTCACATACTTTGGGCAAGTTATTAGGAGGGATCAGTCCTTGGAGAAGGACATCATCTTTGGTGTAAAGTAGAGGGTCAGTGAAAAAGAGGAAGACCCTCAACAAGACGGATTGACACAGTGGCTACAACAATGGGCTCAAGCATAACAATGATCGTGAGGATGATGCAGGACTGGGCAGTGTTTCATTCTGTTGTACACAGGATCGCCATGAGTCAGAACCAACTCAATAGCACCTAACAACAACAACAACAACCATAGTTTGTTTATCCATTCCTCTGCTGATGGGCACTTAGAGTGTTTCCATTTTTTGCTATTGTAAATAATGCTGAAATGAACATGGGTGTGCATATATCTATTCCTGTGACAGCTCTTATTTCTCTAGGATATATTTCTAGAAGTGGTATTGCTGGATCATATTGGTATTTCTATTTCTAGCTTTTTAAGGAAGTACCATGTTGTTTTCCAAAATGGTTGTACCATTTTGTATTCCCACCAGCAGTACATAAGGGTTTTCCAGTCTCCCTGCAGCCTCCACAACATTTGTTATTTTCTGGTTTGTTTTTTTTTTATTTGAGCCAGTATTTGTTGGTGTCAGATGGTATCTCATTGTGGTTTTGATTTGCATTTCTCTAATGGCTAGTGATCGCAAGCATTTCCTCATGTGTCTGTTAGTCACTTGAATGTCTTCTTTGGTGAAGTGTCTGTTCAATTCTTTTGCCCATTTTTTAATTGGATTATTTGTCTTTTTGTTGTAGAGGTATTGGATTTTCCTGTAGATTTTAGAGACTAGATCTTTGTCGGATATGTCATATCCAAATTTTTTTTCCAGTTTGTAGATTCTCTTTTTACTCTTTTGGTGAAGTCTTTTGATGAGTGTAAGTGTTTAATTTTTAGAAGATCCCAGTTATCTAGCTTATCTTCTGGTGTTTTTGTATTGTTAACTATGGTTTGTATCCTGTTTATGCCGTGTATTAGGGCCTCTAGCATTAATCCTATTTTTTCTTTTATGATCTTTATAGTTTTTGGTTTTATATTTAGGTCTTTATCCACTTTCAATTAGTTTTGTGTATGGTGTGAGGTATGGGTTCTGTTTCATTTTCTGGCAGATGGACATCCATTTTTGCCAGAACCATTTGTTAAAAAGACTGTCTTTTCCCCATTTGATGGACTTTAGGCCCTTGTCGAAGATCAGGTGACCATAGATGGATGGATTTACATCTGGGTTCTTAATTCTGTTCCATTGGTCAATGTGTCTGTCGTTGTACAAGTACCAGGCTGTTTTTACTGCCATAGCTGTATAGTAGGTTCTGAGGTTAGGTAGTTAGAGTTCTCCTACTTTCTTCTTCAGTACTGCTTGTAAAGATAATCTTTTAAAATGTCACATTCTAACTGGTTGGTGTGGCATATAGAAATATATTTGATCTTTGCATATTCACCTTTGATCCTGAAAATTTGTTAAAATCATTAATTATTTCTAATAATATGCCTGTAGGTTCCTGTTATCGGCTGGGTTCTCTAGAGAAGCAAAAACAGTGAAGCGTATATGTATGTATATAGAGAGAGAGAGGCTTGCGCAGTTGTAAAAGCTGGAAATTCCCAAGTCTATGAGTCAGCCCAGAGGCTTCTCCTGTCTCACATAGCTGCAGGGGCTAGTGAGACCAAGATTGGCAGGTCAGAAAGCAAGACTCTGGCTCATAGGCTGCCGACGAACCCCCAGGTGGGCAGGTAACGTGGCAGGCTGCTGGCTCACAGGCTGCAGAGGCTGACCAGTCCCAAGATCTCCGGGTGAGACAGTAGGCCGCTGGCTCACAGGCTTTGGAGGCTAACAAATCCCAAGATAGGTAGGTAAGCTGCCAGCTCAAGTCCTAAGAACCAGAGATCAGATACCCATCCAGAGGTGAGCAAAAGCCAGTGAGCTTTGCCAGAAAGCACACATATATTTGATGCAGGCCACACCTCTAAGGAAACTACCTTTCAACTGATTGGCTACTCATAGCAGATTTCTCCGTGGAGGTGATTACATTATATCAGATCTCTTTATGAAGGTGATTGCATTATTACATAGCCGCCAAACTACATCGTAACTGCCAAACACTGAGAATGATGGCCCAGCCAAGTGTACACACAACTTTAACCAACACAGTTCACCCCTTGTCAATTTGGCACCCATACACATTTCCCTAAAATATACACAATCTACTATACAACTAACACAGATACAACTGAAAACCCCCTAGCCCTATTAACATCTTATATTTTATAAGTGAAGAAAACAAAAACATTTTTGGTGCACACATACAAGGAATAAATACTATAACAATCACAGTCCTCGTTTCTGCAATTGGTTACAGAGTCATAGCTGATATTTAGAAATACTTTCTTCTATCACCCGTTCCATATTCCCATTACATACAGCAAACACTTCAGCTGATCATGGTTCTTTGCCTGGTGGGGTGACCCAAGCTTTCATTCCTGAAGGATCTGGACCATTAGTAGTTATGTCTGAATTGAGTTGCCGTAATTTTCTGCTGACATTAATCACAGGGCATGATAGTACCAAGAGATATTCTAAGGGATCCCAGGTATTCCAGACATACTCTTCTTTATCTCCATTATGTAATATCAATCCAATTTCCTCTTGGAAATCAGGTTCATTCACACCAGCAAGTATTGTAACTCCCTTCTTTGCCTGTTGATCCAGAGGAATAAAGCGCCCAAAGTAGCTATGTGGCATTCTTAGCTTCCAGTTCAGTGGAATCACTGGTGTGTCTCCAGGTAGGAGCTTCATCCCTTTGGAAGTAAGACCTCTAGACCTGCAGAGCATAAGGTCACAGGGACAGGAAACAAAAATCTTATGAGTGGGTCACAAGGGGTAATACTGAGTAGTGTCACTCCCATTTCCACCACTTGATTCTTGGACCGATGAATCCCGGCTATGGGAGAAAGAGCACCATATTTTGGACTTTGGTTTAGAGCATATACAGTCTCCTAGAGAACATTCCCCCAACCCTGCAAGGTATTGCCACCCAGCTGGTGCCATAATTGTGTCTTTAGAAGGACATTCCACCATTCTATCAATCCAGCTGCTTCAGGATGGTAAGGAATACAGTAAGGCCAGTGAATTCCATGAGCATGGACTCATTGCTGCCCTTCATTTGCTATGAAGTGAGTTCCTTGATCCAAGGAGATGCTGTGTGGGATACTGTGACAGTGGGTAAGGAATTCTGTAAGTCTACAGATGGTAGTTTTGGCAGAAGCATTGCGTGCAGGGAGGGCAAATCCATATCCAGAGTAAGTGTCTATTCCAGTAAGAACAAAACTCTGCCCTTTCCATGATGGAAGTGGTCCAGTGTAATCAACTTGCCACCAGGTTGCTGGCTGATCACCTTGATGAAGGGTGCCATATCGGGGACTCAGTGTTGGTCTCTGCTGCTGACAGATTGGGCACTCAGCAGTGGCTGTAGCCAAGTCAGCCTTGGTGAGTGGAAATCCATGTTGCTGGGCCCATGCATAACCTACATCCCTGCCACTGTGACCACTTTGTTCATGAACCTATAGAGCAATGACAGTAGTAGCAGGGGAAAGACAACGACTGGTTTCCATAGAACTTGTCATCCTATCCACTTGATTGTTAAAATCCTCCTCTGTAGATGTCACCCTTTGGTGAGCATTCACATGAGACACAAATATCTTCACTTCTTTGGCCCATTCAGAGAGGTCTATCCACATATCTCTTCCTTACAACTTCTTGTCACCAATTTTCCAATCATGTTCCAAGTCTCTGATCATCCAGCCAAACCATTGGCCACAGCCCATGAATCAGTATACAACCACACATCTGGCCATTTCTCTTTCCAAGCAAAGTGAACAAACAGGTGCCTGCTTATTGCACAGAACCATCTATAAACCAGGCACATGTTTTTTCTTCCTCAGTCCACTGATCATAAGGAACTCCTCCTGAGGCCATAGGTGCATATTGGGAGATGGAAGGTAATGTGACAGGAGTAGAGGTCATGGGCATTTGGGCCACTTATGTAACTTAGTTGTGCCTTCAGGTCTTTCTTGGGCCCCATTTCGTATATACCACTTCCATTTTGCTGCTGTGCACGTCCAACTTTATGACTTTGTAGGTCATACAACATTCAGTTCATGATGGGCAGCTCAGACTGCATGGTGACTTGGTGGTCCATGGTTAAGCATTCAGTCTCTACCAAGGCCCAGTAACAAGCCAAAAGCTGTTTATGAGAAAGGAGAGTAGTTCTCTGCAGAGGATGGCCAGGCTTTATTAAAAAATCCTAAGGATCTGCACTGTGATTCACAAATAGGGGCCTGACAAAGACTCCAAACAGCATCTCTTATCTGCCACTGACACTGCAGCATCATTGGATGGGCTGCATGATATGGCTCAAGGGGCAGAGCGGCTTGCACAGCAGCCTGAACCTGTTGCAGAGCCTTCTCTTGCTCTAGGCCTCTCTCAAAACTAGCAGCTTTTTTAATCACTTGATAAATTGGCCGAAGTAGCACACTCTAATGAGGAATATGTTGCCTCCAAAATCCAAAGAGTCCCACTAGGTGTTGTAGCTACTTTTTAATTGTGGGAGGGGCCAGATGCCATTGTACCCTGAAAAATTTCACTTAGGTGGAAGGTGTTTGAATTTTTGTGTGACGAATTTCCCATCTTCTAGCATGCAAATGTTTTACCAATAAGTCCAGAGTCATTGGCACTTCTTCCTTTTAGGTCCAATCAGCATAATGTCATCAATGTAATGAACCAGTGTGGTATCTTATGGAAGGGAAAGGTGATCAAGTTCGCTGTGGACTAAATTATGACATAGGGCTGGAGAGTTGATATAGCCTTGAAGTGGGTAACTGAAGGTGTATTGCTAGCCTTGCCAGATGAAGGGAAACTGCTTCTGGTGGTCCTTCAAAACAAGTATGGAGAAAAGGCATTAGTCAGATCAATAGCTGCATACCAGGTGCCAGGAGATGTATTAATTTGCTCAAGAAATGAAACCACATCTGGAACCACAGATGCAATTGGAGTCACCACCTAGTTAAGCTTTTAATAATCCACTGTCATTCTCCAAGAGTCATCTGTTTTTTTGCACAGGCCAAATAGGATAGTTGAATGGGGATGTGATGGGAATCACTACCCTTGCATCCTTCAAGTCTTTGATGGTGACAGTAATCTCTACAGTCCCTCTAGGAATGCGGTATTGCTTTTGGTTTACTATTTTCCTGGGTAGGGACAGTTCTAATGGCTTCCACTTGGCTTTTCCTATCATAATAGCCCTTACTGTATTTGTCAGGGATCCAATGTAGTGGTTCTGCCAGTAGCTGAGTATATCTATTCCAGTTATGCATTCCTGAACTGGGGAATTCATTACAGGATGAGTTCAGGGTCCCACTGGACCTACTGTGAGATGGACATAAGCCAAGACTCCATTAGTAATCTGACCTCCATATGCCCCCACTCTGACTAGTGAACCACAGTGACGTTTTGGGTCTTCTGGAATTAGTGTCAGTTCAGAGCCAGTATCCTGCTATCCCCCAAAATTCTGAGTATTTCCTTCTCCCCAGTGAACCGTCACTCTCATAAAAGGCCATAGATCCCTTTGGTGAAGGCTCAGAGTAAGATTAACAGTATAAGTTTTTGGTAGTGTATTGTAGTCCTTCTTCAAGGGGAGCCAGCCCCCCCACTTCATTCAAGGTGTTGTGGGTCTTTAGACTCCCTCAAGTCTGGGAATTGATTGAGGGAACATAACTCTCTATTCTGGCAATTTCAGTTAGATTGCTGTTCACTTGACCTAGAATTCTTCCTCTTGTACAGATCAAATAAATATTTAGTAAATTTCCTATCTATTTCACTCCTAGGAACACCATGACTAAGTAACCAGTGCCATAAGTCCATACAAGTCACACTATTCTGATTACTCCTTTAACTCTGTTGTTCATTATGGTAACCACGCCCACCTTGTCTTTGTCAATTGGGTGCCACCACTTGGCCCCTACCACCACAGGCTCCAATCAACCCCATTGTGATTAGGTGTCTTAATTCAGTTAGGGCAGTTCCCACTGTCAAATCTAAAGTACATAAAATAGCAATCACAGCAGTCTTCAAGGATGCTGGATCTCCCTTCACAAATTTGTTCCTCACAGTTGTGGTAAAAGGTGTGTTCTTTGGGCACTCCATGTGTGGGTCTGTGGGTCTAACCTGATAAGTCTACTCTAGCATGCCAATTTCCCTAAGCCTTTGGATACCTTCTTCTACAGTATACCAAGGCAGGTCTGGTACTTCAACTTGATTTAGTGTAGGCCACCATGTAATCCATGCTTCAGGAACCCAACCAAATAAACTATTAGATCTTTTCCTAACTTTTTAGCTGAAACATTGAATGAAGAATCTGTGCTTAGTGGGCCCATATCAATAAACTCAGACTGATCTATCTTTATGTTCCTTGCAACATTATCCCACACCCTTAATAGCCATACCCACACATATTCCCAGGTTTCTGTTTGTACATATTAGAAAGGTCAAGTACTTCTTGAGGAGTGTAGTGTACCTCCTCCTGGGTCATACTTTGTACTTCACTTTTTAGGGTTCACTAGAACTTAAGTCTAGTTATAGGTCTAGAAGCCAAAATCAGTAGTGGGGAATTGTTTTCAAAACATTCAGCATTGTCTTGCAAAGCATCTGCCTCAGGCAATGCCCCAGGTAATGACTCAGACAAAGGCTCTTTAGACACAGCTAGGTTAATCTCCTTAGATGGAGGTGGAGGAATTTATGGTTTTACTGGGGAGGGTGGTTTAGCAGACAAACCTGGAGTAATCTCTTCAGAGAGGAGAGGGCTGATTTTGTGGGCAGGAGTGATTCAACGGAATTTAGGGGCTTAGTGTCTCCAGCCTCCTGATTATCTATCCATATGTCTCCATCCCAAGTTTCAGGATCCCACTTCTTCCCAATCAATGCCCTCACTTTAACTTCAGACACCTGTCAAGTTTGGCGATTGAGTTGGCATTGTAATTCAGCCACTCTTATGATAAGACTCTCGGTTTGGTTTTTGGCAATATCAGCTCTGTTACTACAAGAAATAAGGCTTTCTTTCAAGGCACAAGTGGAAACTTTGAGGTCATTTATGCAGCACTTGAGCTTTGACACTGAAACCCTGAAATCATGTCTTTCTTTTACCAGTTTGTCTAGTGAAAGTGGGGCCAACAAACAAGCTTCTTTATACTTCTCATTATGACCATATTGTAAAAAGGTATCACACATGCAATCATCCAGAGCCTTGCCTTTCATCAATGCCTGATCTACTGGTGGCGATATTTTGCATATTTGTATTGCCACCTCACACCATGGATTAGCAGTGCCCTCTCTACTACTGGAAGCAGAGTCATCAACATCTTTAAGACTAACCAGACTTGACAACCAATTTAGAAAACTCATCCTTACAATTTTGTTTCTCTATAACCACTCTCAGTACCGAATGTCTTAGGCTGGGTTCTCTAGAGTAGCAAAACCAGTAAAGCATATAAATATACAGAGAGAAAGATTTATATCAAGGAAATTGCTCATGTGGTTGTAGAGGCTGGAACATCCCAAGTCCATGGGTCAGGATAGAGGCTTCTCCTGATTCATGTAACCACATTGGCTGGCGAACCCAAGATCAGCAGGGTAGAGAGCAGGGCTCTTGGTCACACACTGCGAAGGTTGATGAATCCCAAGACCACTGGTAAGCTGCCAGCTGAAGTCCCCAAAACCAGAGGTCAGATGAACAGGAGCCAGCTGCAGGATCCAGAGTGAGCAAAAGCCACAAGCCTTGCCAGAATGTTGACTTATATTTGATGTAGGCCACACACCCAAGGAAACTCCCTTTCAACTGACTGGCTACTCACAGCAGATCTCATCATGGAGGTGATCATATTATATCAAATCTCATTATCGAAGTGATCACAACATCATACAACTACCAAACCACGGAGAATCTCATGGCCCAGCCAAGCTGACACACAGCCTTAACCATCACAGTCTGTTAGTATATTGAATTACTTTGATATTCTAACATTAAATCGATCCAACAGCTCCAATTTTGTCAGATGTTATATTTTTTATATGTTGCTCTATCTGGTTTGCTAACTTTTTGTTTAGAATTTTGGTACCCATGTTCCTGAATGAGATTGGCCTAGAATACTTTCTCTTAATGTCCTTTTCTGGATTTGATATAAAATTCATATTGATTTCATAAAAATATTTATTTCCATACATGTGGAATTTTTCTATTTATCATCACTCTGGGTTTCTACCTCTCCCAGATTTTGGTTGAGTAACTCTTCTCATCTTTATTATTTCTCTAACGGCATCAAGCAGATATTTTCCTGTATTTTTTTCTATTTTTAAGTTTCCTTAGTGGTAGAGTTGATTTGAATATCCTACTATGTAATTTCCAGAAGCTTCCTCATTTGATTTTCATCAGAGAACACTGGGATGTTTACATGGAATTTCGAGTATCTTAGAAAAAATTTTGTCCTCCAATAAAGCAGGTCTCTGTATTTAATGCAGGGTGTAATGATTTTTTCAGAGTCCTCATGCTTCTTCAGCTGATGCTGAAATGCCTATGACCAGTAAATAATTCAACTTCCACTGGGTGCCTGCTCTTGCAAGGCACTGTGCAAGATGCTGATGACACCAAAATGAAGAAGAAGACCCAGACCTCAAGGAGCTCTCCGCTTATGAGGATTTAAAGCATAATATCAACACAGTGTGATAGGTAGAAAGGTGAAAATAATCAAGAGTCACCAAAGAGACAAAGAAGGGAAGAACCAAACTGAGACTTGAAGAGCTAGGAAAAGATTCTGGTAAAGATGATCCTGAGATGAGTAACGGAGAATGAGAAGAAATGCTGCAGAAGCGGAGACAGAGAGATCAAAGCAGAGAGAGCAAGTGGTACAGAGGAAATGTGGTACATTTTGGCTAAATCAGAGTTGGGGTAAGGGTGGGGAATAGGAATGATTAAACTGATTACTTCAAAGGTGACCTTTTCTGGGCATCAAATATTTTCAGTAAAAACTTCAAGGAGAGAAGAAGGAAAACTATATCTGTAAAAAGAAGAGTACTTGCCATCTTCTGGGACAGTGTTGATATTCCATTGGTGGTGAGGTTATGCTACAGGACATAGAGAGAGGAACTCATTTGCCCGTTTTGTGACTTAGATTCCTGCCCTATTCTCTGAAGTATAGTGAGACTGGGCTGCAACGATGGGAAAAACATGTGAGAAAACAAGGTGATGTGCCTAATAAGAAACTCCTTGTCTTTGATGCTTTTATCCCAGGCATGGCTCTCAGATGCTGTTCTTCCTAGTAATAAGGGTTGCCTTCTGATCCTGAAGATGCTGAGTCACACTTTATTCTTTGTGGCTACCAGCAGGTCAGCCTCCAAAGCCCCACCTTTCCCTGTTTTAGTAAGTGTTTATCTGCAATGTGCTCAGTGGTTTTGGCCTAACTTGGCTCTGATACCTAAATGAAGAGCCTTCACAGGCAGTCTACCTACAACCCAAACCGTAGTTAAGAACCAACCTCCATAAAGCATATTAAAAATTTGAGGTACATACAATGGTTCATAATAACAAACTAGTGCTACTTTGCAATGAGCATCAAAACATTATTATTACTGTATTATTATGTTAAAGATGTTTTAGTGTATCTGGAAGTGTTTCTTTAATGTTTTTTATGCACAGAAAGGTACATTATGTACTATATACTCAGACAAACATTTGACTGACATTAGATATCAACCGTACCTAACTGTTCTGATATATGAACAAATTTGACTTGAAGACAGAGTTAGGAACAGAACTCATTAGTAATCTGGGGACTTCCCGTACTTCAAAATGTCCCAAGGTATTTTAATCTGTGTAAAATAAGGGACTGAAGGACAAAAGGTGGACCCGAAAGAATTATACCTCTCATCCACCATTAGGAAAAGACACTGCAAATTTATCCATTGTCCCTTTAACCATAACTGACTGGGAAATCTTCCACGTGGGTCATTTTTCTAGTCTTGAACCACATTCATTTTCATAACTGGTATTAGCCTGAGTGCAGGGATGGAGGAGAGTGAGAAAAGGCTCAGTTTCTAGTTAACCCCATTATTTAAAGGTATAAAAACTTCAAAACTTCATTTATAAGCTCAGTTACCAGTGGGGATGCTCCACATAGAGGAATGATATTGATCCAAGCATCAGGAGGCCAGCAATTAGCAGTACTTTGCTAAGAAAATCTCCCAGCTGATGAAGAGATGAGACCATGAGGGCTGAGTAAAAGAGAAAATATTTAGAGATCTTAAATGGAAATTTACAAATCCTTATTCCTGCCAAATTTCAAAAAGAATGATATCTTTCATTAAACATTGGATTTTTCTCTCTTGGCATCAGCAATGATTATTCTGTCATTGGTCAGCTTACAGAAGCCAGAAAACCTCAAAGGTTGGAAAAGAAGAGAGTGGAGGTGAAAATGGAAGAACATGTTCATCATCGACTTGTTCTTCTGCTGGATCTGGGGGGTGTCTTAGTCATCCAGTGCTGCTACAACAAAAATACCACAAGTGGATGGCTTTAACAAAGAGAAATTTATTTCCTCACAGTCAAAGTAGGCTAAAAGTCCAAATTCACGGCGTCAGCTCCAGGGGAAGGTTTTTTTCTCTCTGTAGGCCTTCTTCTCTTCTGTATTCCCCGGGACTAGGAGTTTCTCGGTGCAGGGACCCTGGTCCAAAGGACACGCTCTGCTCTTGGCACTGCTTTCTTGATGGTATGAGGTCCCCGACTCTCTGCTTTCTTCCCTTCCCTTTTATCTCTTGACAGATAAAAGGTGGTGCAGGCCACACTCCAGGGAAACTCCCTTTACCTTGGATCAGGGATGTGACCTGGGTAAAGTTGGTGTTACAGTCCCACCCTAATCCTCTTGAACATAAAATTACAATAAAAAAATGGAGGCCAACCACACAATTCTGGGAATCATGGCCCAGCCAAATTGATACACACATTTTTGGGGGGACATAATTCAAACCATGAAGGGGTGGGGGAATATTTTATATATCAAGTTACATAGCCATGCTGTCCTCTTTGAAGAATCACAAGTGTAACAGAAAATTCTTCCAATTATTTCTGGAATGAGTATCAATTGGAACTCCAGGTATATGATAAGATATGATAAAATTCCTAGCACTTTTTTTATATTTTCCAGTTTCCAATGCAATTAGCCTTGCTGTAAAGTGACGTAAAAAGATCCCAGTATAGAAAGGAGCCCACACAGAGGCAGGCCACTGAAGGTGGAAGAGGATCTTGCCCAACCCATCTCTTTAGGAGTGCTATTGGTAGAGGACATGGAGGCAGGGAAGGCTGAGAATACAGGTGGGGGAGATTAGGGGCAGCTTGCAAAGAAGGGAGCACAAACCCAGAAACAGATACTAACTACACTTGGAGTTCAAAGCTGGAAAAATGCTTTTGGCTCCGCAGTTGGACATTGGTGACTGCAGCAGGGGCCCTAGACCTCAGAGGGTCACACTCCCAACCTGGAATGCTCCTCACTTCTTGTCTCCATTACCTGTTGTGGGGATGGGAGAAGAGGAAGAAGTAAAACAGAGAAGGTCTGTTTTGAACTGAAGGGTATGTTGGAGGACACAAAGAAGAATCTGGTGTGTTTCCTGGATAACAGCACACGTCCATGTTCCAGGAAGACTTGCCTGGCTTCTGCCTGTCAGAGTCAGGATGCTGCATTGCTGCAAGGCAAGGGGTTCGTCTGGCAGAGGAGAGGTGGGGCTAAACTGGGTTCACTAGCCACCACAACTGGGGATATTTCTTTCAAGAAAGGCGGAGGGGAGGTGAGGCCAAGATGGTGGAGTAGTCAGATGCTTCCTGTGGCTCCTCTTAGAACAAAGACCTGAAAAAACAAGTGAATCAATTATATATGACAATCTAGGAGCCCTGAGCATCAAAGGCAAAGTTGAGGCACTGGACTGAGCAGCAGGGTGAGGAAGAGACGGTTCAGAAGCAGCAATGAGTTGCCAGACCTGATCCAGCAGGAACCACCATCCTGCAGGCTAGCTCAGCAGGCATGCATGGTGAGGCAAGCAGTGGCATTCGGGACACATTTTCCACATCAAGAGAGACCGAGTGGTGAAGAGTCTACTCAAGCCTCCAGAATCAATGAAAAGGGGAGCTCAATTGGCAAAAGATAAGTACATACATCTAACCTACTGCGTGGATCAAAAAACACCCTCTCTGGGAAGGACCTCTCTCCCATGTACCTGCCCCCTCCCCACTCTGCACTGGGTTCCAGGCTGGCTTCAGTGATTGCCATGTCCCCTGGGCCAGAAGTAGGACTCATTGCATGCCCTAGGCCATTCTCACAGCTTTGGAGAGGGAAAAAACTAACAAAAAGGAAAAAATAATCTTCCAGCTCCCCTAAGCTGGGAACTCAAGGCTGCCTCAACCTCTTCGCCTAGGCACAGGCTTAAGGGGCCTGCAGACTTTGAATGCCTTCACCCCTGCATAGACATGTGAGGGCCCATTTCAACAGCATAAGCCCTCATTAGCACCGTACAGCAGGGCTTATACCTGAAGCCTATTTTCAACTATATCAGCAATAAGGTGGAGTTTCAGATTTGTGACATTTGACACTGCTCTGCCCATTAAACAGGTTCCTCACCTACCCACATCAGGGGCCTAAGGACTGGTGGCTCCACCCAGGCCACTTAGCAACTTGCAACAGGGGTCCAAGAATAAGTGGTGCCTCCCAGTCCTTACAGCCAACAGCATTGGGTGCCCATAATCCGGCTACAAAACCCACCCACCTACACCTTCTAGGGAACAGGAGAAGTTTTCCTCCCAGAAACTCAGGGGCAGCTGTTGGCCCCCTGCCTTGCTCAGCACATGACCCTCTACTGCATCCAGATAAGTGTGCCTACTCCAATCACCTCTGCGCATTTAGGACTGGAGGTGAGAGCCTGCACCACACACTTGGTGACCGACTACCTGGACACATGACCTCAATCCGTACAAGAAAAGTAAATGAAATCCTGGGCTCACATACCTAGTAACAGCTCTAACTACCTGGTGACAGGATGTGAGCACTTCAAAGATGCCAATAGTCAAACTAGTTCACATGACAAGCCTACTTGGGCATATCAAAACAAAACAAAACAAGAAGCTCGGGCACAGTAAGCAAACATAAAATAAATGAATATAATAATTCATTGATGGCTCGGAGACAATAATCAATATCAGATCACATAAAGATCACATAACGTCTTCAGCAAGCACCCAAAACAAAGAATCAAGAAACTTTCTGGAGGAAGACAACTTCTTGGAATTACTGGAGGTAGAATTCAAGAGATCAGGAAAGAGATCGTGCAAAATGCAGAACAAGCCAATGAACACACAACACAATAGAGGAAATTAAGAAGGTTATACAAGAGCATAATGACAAATTTAACAAGCTGCAAGAATCCATAGGGAGACAGCAAACAGAAATCCAAAAGATTAATAATAAAACTTCAGAATTAGAGAGATCAATAGAACGTCATAGGAGCAGAACTGACGCAATGGAAGTCAGAATTTGTGAGATTGAAGATAAAGCACTTGACACCAACTTATTTGGGAAAAAATCAGATAAAAGAATTTTAAAAAATGAAGAAACCCTAAGAATTATGTGGGACTTTATCAAAAGAAAAAACCTACGCATTACTGGAGTACCAGAACAGGGGGGATAACAGAAAATATAGAGATAATTGATGGCAGAAAACTTCCCTGATATTGTGAAAGATGAGAAGATATCTACCCAAGAAATTCATCAAACCCCACACGAGGTAGATCCTAAAAGAAAGTCACCAAGACATATTATGATCGAACTTGCCAAAACCAAAGATAAAGAGAGAATTTTAAGAGTGGCTAGGGATAAACAAAAAGACGTCTACAAAGGAGAGTCAATAAGAATAAGCTCAGACTACTCAGCAGAAACCATGCAGGCAAGAAGGAAATGGGATAGCCTTGAAGGAAAAAAATTGCCAGCCAAGAATTATATATCCAGCAAAACTGTCTCTCAAATATGATGGTGAAATTAGGGCATTTCCAGCTAAACAGAAGTTTTGGAAATTTGTGAAAACCAAACCAAATTTACAAGAAATATTAAAGAGAGTCCCCCGGTTAGAAAGTCAAAAACATCAGATAACAACCCAAGACTAGAACACATGACAGAGCAACCAGATATCAACACAGATAGGGCAGTCACAAATAAATCAAAGCTAAAACACTGAAAATAAGGAAACAAAGACATCAACATGTAAAAGATGACAACATTAAAACAAAAAGGAGAGACAAAATAATTTAGTCATTGATCTTTCATATGGAGAGGAAGTCAAGATGATATAAAGAAATGAAAGATTGTGTTAAACTTAGAAAAATAGAGATAAATATTAAGGTAACCACAAAGGAAACTAACATTCCTACACATCAAAATAAAAAAAAAAAAACAGGTAAAACATAAAGACTCAGCAAATACAAAATCAACAGCAATGAAAAGAAAATACATAAATAAAAATGATTCAGCACAAAAAATTAAGTGGAACAAAGAAACTGTCATCAACACACAAAAAAATACATCAAATGGAATAATTTGGAAAGGGATAGTGAGAACAGCAGCACAACTCGAAGAATGTAATCAATGTCAATGAATTGTACATGTAGAAACTTTTGAAATGGTGTAACTTTCACTAAGTATATTTTCACCAGAAAAAGGTCCTCAAGTTCAAGAAGGGAGAGTGTTGAAATGTCATGGGGTTGTTAACCAATGTCATAAAACAATGTGTGTACTGACAAAAAAAAATACATCAAAATGACAGCACTAAACTTGTACCTATCGATAATTATGCTGAACATAAATGACTAAATGCACCAATAAAGAGAGAGACAGTGGCAGATCGGATAAAAAAACACATCCGTCTATATGCTGCCTACAAGAGACACACCTTAGACTTAAAGACACAAACATACTAAAACTCAAAGGATGGAAAAAAAATACATCAAGTAAACAACAATCAAAAAAGAGCAGGAGTGGCAATATTAATCTCTGACAAAATAAACTTTAAAGTAAAATCCACCACAAAGGATAAGGAAGGACACTATGTAACAATTAAAGGGTCAATACACCAGGAGGGCATAACTATAATAAATATTTACGCACCCAACAACAGCGCTCCAAACTACATAAAACAGACTCTAACAGCATTGAAAAGAGAAATAGAGAGCTCCACAATAATAGTAGGAGACTTCAATACACCACTTTCGGTGAAGGACGGAACATTCAGAAAGCAGCACAACAGAGACACGGAAGGTCTAAAAACCACAATCAACCAACTTGATCTCACAGACATATACAGAACACTCCACCCAACAGCAGCCAACTATACTTTCTTTTCCAACTCACATGGAACATTCTCCAGAATAGACCACATATTAGGCCATAAGGCAAGCCTTAACAGAATCCAAAACATCAAAATATTGCAAAGCATCTTTTCTGACCATAAAGTCATAAAAGTAGAAATCAATAACAGAAAAAGCAAGGAAAAAAATCAAACACATGGAAACTGAACAACACTTTGCTCAAAAACTACTGGGTTATAGAAGAAATTAAGGATGGAATAAATAAATTCACAGAACAAAATGAGAATGAAAACACATCCTACCAGAACCTTTGAGACACAGCAAAAGGAATGTTCAGAGTCAATTTATAGCAATAAATGCACACATCCAAGAAGAAGAAAGGGCCATAATCAAAACATTAACCCTACAACTGGAACAAGTAGAAAGAGAGCAGCAAAAGAAGCCTTCGGGCACCAGAAGAAAGGAAATAATAAAAACTAGTGCAGAAATAAATGAAATAGAGAATAGAAAAACAATTGAAAGAGTTAACAAGACCAAAAGCTGGTTCTTTGAAAAGATCAACAAAATCCAAACACCATAGGGCAAACTGACAAAAGAAAAACAGTAAAGGAAGCAAATAACCCGAATAAGAAATGAAATGGGCGATATCACAACAGACCCAACTGAAATTAAAAGAATCATAACAGAATACTATGAAAAATCATACTCCATCAAATTTGAAAACCTAGAGGAAATGGACAAATTTCTAGAAACACACTACCTACCTAAACTAACACAGAGTTAGAACAACTAAATAAACCTATAACAAAAGAAGAGATTGAAAAGGTAATTTAAAAACTCCCAACAAAAAAAAGCCCTGGCCTGGGTGGCTTCACTGGAGAATTCTACCAAACTTTCAGAGAACAGTTAATACCACTACTACTAAATGTATTTCAGAGCATAGAAAAAGATAGAATCCTCTTGAACTCATTCTATGAAGCCAGCATAACCCTGATACCAAAACCAGGTAAAGACAACACAAAAAAAGAAAATTACAGACCAATATCCCTCATGAACATTGATGCAAAAATCCTCAACAAAATTCTAGCCAATAGAATTCAGCAACATATCAAAAAAATAATTCACCATGATGAAGTGGGATTTATACCAGGTATGCAGGGATGGTTCAATATTAGAAAAACAATCAATGTAATCCATCACATAAATAAAACAAAAGACAAGAACTACATGATCTTATCAATCAATGCAGAAAAGGCATTTGACAAAGTCCAACACCCATTCATGATAAAAACAGTCAGTTAAACAGGAATAGAAAAGAAATTCCTCAACATAATAAAGGGAATTTATACAAAGCCAACAGCCAACATCATCCTAAATGGAGAGAGTCTGAAAGCATTCCCCTTGAGAATGGGAACCAGACAAGGATGCCCTTTATCATCACTCTTATTGAACATTGTGCCAGAGGTCCTAGCCAGAGCAATTAGGCTAGAAAAATAAATAAAAGGCATCCAAATTGGTAAGAAATAAATAAAAGTATCCCTATTTGCAGATGATATGATCTTATACACAGAAAACCCCAAAGAATCCACAAGTACTGGAACTAATAGAAGATTTCAGCCAAGTATCAGGACACAAGATAAACATACAAAAATCAGTTGGATTCCTCTACACCAACAAAGAGAACTTCCAAGAGGAAATCACCAAATCAATACCATTTACAGTAGCCCCCAAGAATAAATCTATTTACAATAGCCCCCAAGAATAAATCTAACCAGAGACGTAAAAGACCTATACAAAGAAAACTGCAAGACGCTACTGCAAGAAACCAAAAGAGACCTACTTAAGTGGAAAAACATACCGTGCTCATGGATAGGAACACTCAACATTGTGAAAATGTCAGTTTTACCTAAAGAGATCTACAGATGCAAGGCAATCCTGATCCAAATCCAACAGCATTTCTTTAATGAGATGGAGAAACGAATCGCCAACCTCATATGGAAAGGGAAAAGGGCCCGGATAAGTAGAGCATTACTGAAGAAGAAGAACAAAGTGGGAGGCCTCACACTACTTGATTTTAGAACCTACTATACTACCACAGTAGTCAAAGCATCCTGGTACTGGTACAACAACAGATATATAGCCAATGGTCAGAACTGAGAATCCCAGTGTAAATTCATCCACCTATGAAGAGCTGATATTTGACAAAGGCCCATAATCTGTTAAATGGGGAAAAGGAAATCTCTTTAACAAACGGTGCTGGCATAACTGGATATCCACCTGCAAAAAAATGGAAGCAAGACCCGTACCTCACACCATGCACAAAAACTAACTCAAAATGGATCAAAGACCTAAATATAAAATCTAAAACAATAAAGATCATGGAAGAAAAAATAGAGACAACACTAGGAGCCCTTAATGCATGGCATAAACAGAATACAAAACATTACTAACAATGCACAAACACCGGAAGAGAAACTAGATAACTGGAGCTCTTAAAAATCAAACACTTATGCTCATCAAAAGACTTCATTGAAAGAGTATAAAGACAACCTACGTCTGGGAAAAAAATCTTGGCTACGTCACATCCAACCAGGGTCTAATCTCTAAAATCTACAATATACTACAAAACCTCAACAACAAAAAGATAAATTACCCAATTAAAAAATGGGCAAAGGATATGAACAGGCACTTCACCAAAGAAGGCATTCAGGTGGCTAACAGATACATAAGGAAATGCTCATGATCATTAGCCAATAGAGAAACGCAAATCAAAACTACAGTGAGATACCATCTCACCCCAACAAGGCTAGCATTAATCCAAAAAACACAAAATAATAAATGTTATTTATTTGTGGAGAGACTAGAACACTTACACACTGCTGATGGGAACGTAAAATGGTACAACCACTTTGGAAATCGATTTGGCCCTTCCTTAAAAAACTAGAAATAGAAGTACCATATGACGCAGCAATCCCACTCCTTGGAATATATCCTAGAGAAATAAAGGCCATCACACGAATAGATATATGCTCACCCATGTTCATTGCAGCACTGTTCACAATAGCAAAAAGATGGAAACAACCTAGGTGCCCATTAATGGACAAATGGATAAACAAATTATGGTATATTCACACAATGAAATACTACGTGACGATCAAGGACAAGGATGAATCCATGAAACATCTCATAACATGGGTGAGTCTGGAAGGCATTATTCTGGGTGAAATTAGTCAGTCACAAAAGGAAAAATATTTTATGAGACCACTATTATAAGAACTCAAGAAAAGGTTGAAACACAGAAGAAAACATTCTTTGATGATTACAAGGGTCGGGAGGGAGGGAAAGGGGTATTCACTAACTAGATAGTAGACAATAATTATCTTAAGTGAAGGGAAGGACAACCTACACTACAGTGGAAGTCAGCACAACTGGACTAAACCAAAAGCTAAGAAGTTTCCTGAATACAACCAAACACTTCGAGGGACAGAGTAGCAGGGGCGGAGGTCTGGGAACCATGGTTTCAGGGAACATCTAGGTTAATTGACACAGCAAAGTTTATTAAGAAAATGTTCTGCATCCCACTTTGGTGAGTGGTGTCTGGGGTCTTAAAAGCTAGCAATGGGCCATCTAAGATACATCAATTGGTCCCAACCCACCTGGAGCAAATGAGAATGAAGAACACCAAAGACACGTGGAAAATATTAGCCTAAGAGACAGAAAGGGCCACATAAACCAGAGACTCCATCAGCCTGAGACCAGAAGAGCTAGACGGTGCGTGGCTACAACCTATGACCACCCTAACAGGGAACACAACAGAGTCCCTGACGGAGAAGGAGAAAAATAGGGTGCAGAACTCAAATTCTGGTAAGAAGACCAGACTTAATGGTCTGACTGCGACTGGAGGAACCCCGGAAAACATGGCCCTTGGACTCTTGTTAACCCAGAACTAAAACGATTCCTGAAGCTAACTCTTCAAAAATTATAAGACATAAAATGATACTCGTGAAGAGTGTGCAGCTCCTGTCCTGAGGCGAGATGAGAAGGCAGAGTGGGACAGGAGCTAGTTGAATAGACAATGGAAATCCGGGGTGGAAAGGAGGAATGTGCTGTCACATTATAGAAAGAGCAACTAGGGTCACATAACAATGTGTCTATAAATTTTTGTATGAGAAACTAACTTAAGCTGTAAACTTTGACTTAAAGCACAATTAGAAAGAGAGAGAGAGAAAGAAAGAAAGGCAGAAGGCCAAGTCACCCGACGTTTTGAGTCCCAAAAGCCTTCGCTTGATTGGAACTCACCTTTAGAGAGACGCTGGCACGGGTCGCCAGAGCGCGCCTTTCCTGGTCAAGCAGATAGATACTCTGCGCTTTGGTTTCCGCTGGCGTTTGGGGCACCCCTCGATGACGATTTTAAAGATCCCTGAGGACCCTCCCTGTGGCCTCATCGACCCCGCCCCCACCTGTACCTCTGCGGATGACAGCCCTGGGTGGGGTCCCAAGAGGGTGCGAGGGTCCCTACTAGTGGTGTGATGGGTGTGAGGAGGAATGATGGAGGAAGAAGGAGAACACGGTCACTGGCTGGGAGGCTGCAAACTGCTCCGGTTCTGCGGGAGTCTCCAAACCTGGCCACATTTCAGGGCCTAGTTTCCTCCAAGGCCAGGTCTGGCCCCGCCTCCTACCGGCTCATCCAGGACTGTTTTCCTCAATGAGGCTTGCTGGCAATTGAGGGAGAAAGGATATGGCACTGGGCACGGGACACACGCTCAACGCCTGGCCAAAGTTGACGCACGTCGTGGCCAGTGGGGGCTTCTATACCGTCCTCTGCCCACTGGCGTATCCTGATCCACCTGCCTATGGCGGCCGCTTCAAGTCGTTCAAAGTTATGCCGGCATCTAGGTAAGTGGCGGGATGAGGCAGGAGCAGGTTGCTGCTTCTTGCCCTGGACTAAGTCTTTGGTTAAGCTCTCAGAACCCACCAGGCAAACAGCCTCCCCTCTCTTGACCAGCCTCACCGGAAAACATCTTCTGTTGACAGAGTTTGACGGCCCCCACATGACTGGCCCTCAGTCAGGGACCTCCGTGGACCAGGGTCAATTCTTCTCTCAAACCACCGGCTTCAGTCAGTCCAACCCAAGAAACTAAGGACCGTTCGTTCTAACTCAGTTGTGAGGGTCATCAAAACACCCTGGCCCTCCTTCTCCAGGCCCCCAAGAGCACCCAAGCCTGACTGCAAAAAGCCCTGAGCTTCAACAGCCATTAAGGGGAGAATAACCAATAAAGGGCTGAGGTTCTATCTTTTGTCCCTGTGCACTGGTATCTGTAGACAGTGACATTCAAGGCTGGGGTATCTGTGTGGCTGAGGTTTACATATGCTTGCCTGACACGGGCATGCCCTTGTGACCCATGTGAGACTGAAGAGACTAAGGAATGCTATCCCTCTCCTAAGGAATGCTATCAGAGAGGGGCAATAGGCAGCAAAGAGGGAGGCTGCAGGGGGAAGATGAGGGGCAGTGTGCAAGGAGGAGGGGAAACCAAGTCTACACTTGGAGTTTAGATTGGAAAAGCTCTTTATGGCTTTGGGGTTGGGCAAGGGTGACAAAGCCAGGGATGCCAGAACCTCAGAGGGCCACATTCCCAACTCAGAATGTGCCTGACTTCTTCTGCAACCCCATCCCACCTTCCAACCGCACAACACGTCTCTGGCATTTTCATTTAAAAAAAAATAAAAAGGATGAGAGCAAGGACCCTCCCTGGAGTTCGTCTCTGGGATCACAAGGACTCTTTTTGTATCGCACAGACAACTTCCTGCTCCAGGCTTGCTGATGCGAACACTGCATCCTCCTCCTGAGGCTCCTGCAACTCAGTCCTGAGGGCCTAGTGCAAAAGGGAGCCTGCTGCTTAGACCTACTGCTGGAGGGGCCTGCATGAGCAATGAAGTTGTATGTTCTTGCCAAGCTTCTGCGGCATCCAACCCTGAGCCCAAACTGCTGCCCCTCTCCTAACCCTCTGGAGTCACTTGGAGTGAGCTCTTTCCAAGCCTTCAGGTTTGCTTGCTCTCTTCTCTCTGATGTAGCACTCACTGCCAGAAGTTGCAGGGGAATCACTGCAGCTGGTTTCCCCAGCACTGAACAGCATGTGAGGAATCCTCTAGGCTCCTCCAGCAGGAGCCGTAACTCTGCTAGACAGCTAGAGGAGGTACCCAGGCACGTTTAAGGTGAGGCCTGCCCGAGGCCACACCTGCAATGCACAATGACGGGCAACTTTAAGGAGTTACTGGATGTCCTCTTGGTGGCCGTCAGTGCCACCTGTTACCCTCCTGTGTTATCCTCGTGTCACGGTCAGCTTCAATGCAGATGCCAAATAGGCAAAAACTTGAGTTTCTAAGGGTGGCATATCTGTCCATAAGTGTATTAATCATGGGAGGGACAAGCATTTCTGTGTGTATCGGTAGACATATAAGGCAAATAGACGTTTATACATATGAGGGAGAGGGGACCCACGATAGGGAAACAAAGTTTTCAGGACAGTTGCTGTGGTTTTTGATGACCATTATGCCTGTCGGCCTCCAGAGTTAAGCCACGGGTATCTAGTTGGTTCACTGGATGGAAAAGACTCTCAATGGTGGGCAAAGTGCTGGTGCCAACCGTTTTGGGGAGGTGTATGAGAAAGGGGAAGGGCACTGGAAGTGTGTAGATGGTTGCGCTATCCTGTGAGAAAGAAGCAGAGTGCCACTATTTGAGCTGAAGAGTATGTTTGGAGGGCGCAAAGAAGGATCTGGTTTGTTCCCTGGGTTGGGCAGCACTCGCATCCGTGTTCCAGGAAGGCTTGCCTGGCTTTTGCCTGTCAGAGTCGGCCTGCTGCGTTGCTTCAGAGCAAGGGGGTGCATCAGGCAGAGGAGAGGTGGGGCTAGACGTGCAGACGTGCACTGTGGCTTACGCAAAAAACGTCAAGTACCTCCTTCGAGCCGGAATCGAACCAGCGACCTAAGGAGGTCCACACAAGTCCTGTCTGTCTACAGTCCTCCGCTCTACCAGCTGAGCTACCGAAGGCTACGTGCCATTAATCCCCGGGATGTTTCTTTCAAGACAGGCAGGAGGCCAAGTCACCCAGATGCCTTGGCTTGGTTGGAACCCATGTTTGAAGAGACGCCGGCACCCGATGTCAGAGCGCGCCTTTCCTGGCGGAGCAGATATTCTGCGCTCGTTTTCGCTTGCGTTTGGTTGCAGCGGGGCACCCTGCGATGGCTATTTTAAAGATCTGGGGCCCTTTCCTGTGGCTTCATTGACCTCACCCCAACCTGTGCTCGTGCAGATGACAACCCTGGGGGAGGAGGGCGCGAAAGAGGATGGGAGGGTCCTTGAGGTGGTTGTGGGCAGGGGTGGTGGAGGAAAAAGAATCACAACAGCCACTGGGAGGGCGGCTGCAAACCGCACTGGCCCTGTAAACCAAAATCCAAACCCGCTGCTGTTAAGCTGATTCCGACTCATAGCGACCCTATAGGACAGAGTAGAACTGCCCCATAAGGTTGCAAGGCTATGATCTTTAGGGAAGCCGACCGCCACTTGTCTCTCCCGCGGAGCAGCTGGTAGGTTCCAACTGCCTACGTTTCCGAGGACTTTAACCACTGCACTACCAGGACTCCTTAAACAAACAAACAAAAAACAAACTCAGTGCTGTCGAGTCCATTCCAACCCACAGCGATCAGGGCTCCCTAGAGGCCCCAGACCGCTACCGCCTTGGGGAGGCTTGCTTCCCCCACATACTGGTTGTGACCCCTCCACCCTGCCTGCTTTGACCGACGTGGGCTCGGTTTTCCACAACCAGGCTGGCTGGCTAGTGAGGAAGAATGACTGCGACGCCGGATAGGGTACTCATGCTAGCCGCCTGTCCTAGTCTGCTGCCAGCGGGGCTTCCGTGCCCTCATTTCCCCTTCCGCGGATCCTGAATCTTTTGATGGAGGCCGCTGCTCCGTCAAGGTTATCGGCGAGACTGGCAAGGACAGAAACCATAGGTGTCTGGGTTGCTCTCAGGCTTTGAGAACCCACCAGGTGTATCACGCCCACAGGCTGCTCTCCCAAAGGCTTGACTAGCCACACGGAAGCAACCTCAGGTCAATGGAATTTGATACCTACCCCGCCCCCCCCCCCCCAACGTGACTGGTTATCAGGAGGACCTCCGTTGTCCAGGGGACCTTCCTCCTGCTGCTGTCTTCCTGCCTCAGTGGGAAGGGTGAGCACATGGGTCCCTCCTAAGCGAGGCCCCAAATGCACCCAAGCACCACCCTGAAGGGGCCTGAGGCTTGGACTTTACCATCAGGGGAGAATAGCCAATAAGCAGCTGAGGTTGCATCTTCTTTTCCTGTGCGCTCGTCTCTGCAGAAGGTGACATTCCGGGCTGGGGTCTCTGCGTGGCTGCAGAGCTTTACAGTTCTCTCCAAGGTCACCTGTCTGTGCCCACGGGCATGTCTCCTGGTCCACAGGAGACTGAAGAGGCTTCTGCACAACCTCTCCCCTGTCTGAGAGTGAGGTAGAGGCCGGGAAGGCTGGGATCAGAGGTGGGAGATGAGGGGCAGTTTTCCAGGAGGGGGAAGCACGTTCGGGAACCCGGTCTCCGCTTGGAGTCCAGAATCAGAAAAGCTCCTTCTGGCTCAGCGGCTGGGCATGGCAACTGAGGCAGGTGCCCAGGGCCTCAGAGGACCACTCTCCCAGCCAGGGATGCTCCTCAGTTCTTCTTCCTCTACCTCCCAACTGCACAACACATCTCTGGCCTTTTGCTTGGAATCATCTCCCTGTTTTCTTCTCCACACCCACAGCCCCTTCCAGCCCCAAGGTGAAGCTGTTCTTTAAATGTGCAGTCCACTTCCTGCTCCAGGCTCGCTGATGAGGGTGTTGCATCTTCTTCCTGGGCCCCCTGCAACACAGCCCTGACGGCCCAGAGCAAAGGGAGCCAAGCTTACCCCAGCAAGTGGCATGGGTAAGCAGGTGAAGCTTTGTGTCCTTTGCCACTTGGGAGCTGGAGTCCATGGGATGCTTCAGTGGCACCCAAACCTTGTTCCCCACCATCTGCCTCCTAACCCTGGAGACATTTGGAGTGGATCTTTCCACTTGCTTCTTCTTGATCTCTAGCAGCACTCCCCACCAGAAGTTGCAGGACAATCACTATAGCTGGTTTCCTCAGTGTTGAACAGCATGTGGGGAATCATCACTCCTCCAGCAAAAGTCACAACTCTCCTGGGCAGCCACAACCTAGGTGCAGGCACCTGTAGGGTGAGACCTGCTTGAGGCCACACCTGTGCTCTCACATTGACAGGCAACTTGAAGGAGCCACTGGATGTCCTCTTGGTGACCAACAAGGCTGACTGATAGCCCTCATGTGTTGTCCTCGTGACATGAGAGCTTCAGTGCAGGTGCAGAATCGCAGACACATGGAGTTTCTCAGGGTGGCAGATCTGTCCCAAAGTGGATTAATCATGGGAATAATGATATTGATAGACATCTAGGACATATAGAAATTTATAGACATAGAGGGGAGACAGGGCAAGAGATGAGACAGATATATAGAGAGAGGCATTGGAAAGGAGTGAGGGAGAGAAAGAGTGGGAGAGAGGGAGGAAGACAGGGATGGAGGGATGGAGAAAGCTACAGAAAGAGAGGAGAGAGAATAAGAGTTTTTAGTAATTATGCCATGTTTTTTCTGGACCTGTATGCCTGTCAGCCTCTAGAGTTACACTGTGGGTACCTATTTTGTCCACCTGGATGTAAAATAATTTGTCAGTGATGAGCAAAGTGCTGATGCCAGGTTGGTCAGGAGCTGTAAGAGAATCACAGCAAAAGTCAGTGGTCGTTTATGGTTATGTCTGGAGAGCAGGAAGAATGATCAGATGTGTTCCCTGGGACCGACAGCATACCTCCAGTATTCCAAGAAGGCTTGCCTGGCTTTTTCCTGTCAGAGTCAGAATGCTGTATTGTAGTAGGGCAGGGATGGGCAGCAAGCAGCACAGAGTCGGGGCTAGACTAGCACTGTGGTTTGCTCTAAAAGCACCTCCTTCGAGCCGGAGTCGAACCAGCGACCTAAGGATGTCCACATATGTGCTATCTACAGTCCTCTGCTCTACCAGCTGAGCTATCGAAGGGTGCACAGTGCCCGTGCTGGAGAACTTTCTTCCAAGAAATACTGGCGTCCAAGTCACCCGACCGCTTTGGGTTCCAGATGCCTTTGGTTGATTAGAACCCAACTTTGGAAAGACGCCGGCACACGTCGCCGGAGCACACCTTCCCTGTTGAAAGCAAATCTGTGCTCGGTGGCCTCTGGCATCCGGTTGCGGCGGTGCACCCCGGGTGGGCATCATAAAGATTTTTGGGGACCTTCCCTGTGGCCTTATCAACCCCACCCCTACCTGTACAGGTGCGGATGACAGCTCTCGGGGGCCCGAAAGCCAGAGGGAGGGTCCCGGAGAGTGGCAAGATAATTCTGGAGAGATTGTGGAGGAAACTGGCTGCTGCAAACCGCACTGTCCTGCAGTTGCTCCTCAACCTCTCACAGCCTTGCTTCCCCCAGGTGCAAGCCTGGCCCCTCCCACCTACCACCTTTGACCACATAGGCCCAGTTTTCCAAAATGAGGCTTGCTGGCAAGTGAGGAAGAAAAGATATAGCGGCAGACAGGGGGCAGGCCTACGCTTGACTCCCGTCTGAGGTTGATGCCTGTAGTGGCCATTGAGGGCTCCGTGCCTTTTGCAGCCAGTTATTCAAATAGGTTACTGCTATAGGCTTCCACAGAAAGCACCTAAGGTGGGAGGGGGCAGGTGAGGAGAACATAGGTGTCAGGATTGTTCTCCTTGCTTTGGCCTGAGTCCTTTGCCAGGCTTTCAAGCACCCACCCAGTGTGTGTGCCCACTGGTCATTCACCCACATGAGGAAAGTCCTCCTGTGGCCTGGTCAGTCACACCAAAACCATCTTTGGCCTACTGATTTTGACGGCCCCACGTGAGTGGTCTTCAGTCCCAACCTGTGTGGATCGGGGTCAATATCTCTACCACACCACCAGCTGTGGTCTGTCCCGCCCCCCAGTGAGGAAGACTCATCATTAGGGTTTGTTCAGGACTTGATTATACTGGTCACAACACCTCCGGTCCTCCTCCTCCAGGCCCCCAAAAGCACTGAAGCCCAGTTTAGAAGGGGCCTATACCTCAACATACCCTCATGGAGAATAGGTGATAAAGGATTGATGTTCTATCTCTTGTCCCTGTTCACTGGCCTCTACACACAGTCACGTTCAAGGCTGGGGTCTCTGCATGGAGGCAGAGCTTTACAGTGCTCCCCAGTGTCACCAGTCTGCACCCACATGTGTGTCCTCATGGCCTCAGAAGACTAAAGAGCCCATACCATCTCTTTAGGAGTTCTGTTTGAGGAGGAGATGGAGGCAGTCAGGGAAAGCTGAGACTGCAGGCAGGAGGCCAGGGACAGCTTTTGAGGACTGGAATGTGTGTATGGAAACCTAGTTTCACTTGGAGTCCAGAATCAGAAAAGCACTTTTTGGCTCAGGGGTTGGGAATGGGCAACTGAGGCAGGGAACATATGGCCTTAGAGGGCCATACTCCCAGCCCAGGACACTCCTTGCTTCTTCTCCCTGCTATCTTCAACTGAAAAACACGTCTCTGTTGTTTTCACTGTAGAGCCAAGGATGAAAGCAAGGATCTTCCTTGGTGTTCTTCTCTGCACCCACGTCCCCTTCCAGCTCCAAGGTGAAGCCATTCCTTGGATAACACCAAGCCCACTTCCTGCTCCAAGCTTGCTGCTGTGGAGGTTGCATCTTCCTGCTGGGGCTCAATGAAACTCAGCCCGGAGGGCCCAGTGCAAAGGGAGCTGGCTGCTGTGACCTACCCATTGAGAAGCCTGGGTAAGCAGGTGAAGAGTGTGCCCTTTTTGAGGTGGGAGCTGCTATCCATGCCACACTTTGACGGCACTAAACCCTCAGGCCCCCACAGCCTATCCCCTTCCCTCAATCACTAAACACTTGGGGCGTTCCTCCACCCTTGCATGTTTGCTTGCTCTTGTTTTCCAGTGCAGTCTTTCCCCTACCCCCGCCCCCCAAGTTGTAGGGGATTCGCTGCAGCTGGTTTCCCCAGCATTGAACAGCATGTGAGGAATCATCACTCCTCCAGCAAATGCCACAACCCTCCTGGGCAGCCAGGAAGACAAGCAGATCCGAGGTTACACCTGGGCCCTCACACTGACAGGCAACATGAAGGAGCCACTGGATGTCTTCTTGGTGACTTTCAAGGTTGACTGATAGTCTTTACTGTTGTCTTCCTGGCAAAGTTACCTTTGGTGCAGGTGCAGAATTGGCAGATTTTTGGAGTTTCTCAGGGTGGCATGTGTGTCCACAAGTGGATTAATCATGGGAGAGGTGAGCATTTTCTTTGTATGTTGATAGACATATAGACATTTTAAAACATATGAGGAACAGAGGGTGAGACAGAGATAGAGAGCCAGGGAAATAATAAGCAAGTTTTCAGGAAGGATGCCATTATGGATTGAATTATGTCCCCCCAAAATATGTGAGGTAAATCCTACTATACCTGTGGTTATAATTCCATTTGGGAATAGGAATTTTTTGTTATATTTATGAGGCAGTATTAGTGTAGGGTGTGTCTTAATCTCTTTTGAGATATAATAAAACTGCAGGTTACATGTAAGCAAGAAAGCAAAAGTGGGGGAAGATAGATGTCATGCCAGATTAAGGTCACCAAGGAATCAAGGAACAGAAGCTGAAAAAGAGACAAGGACCTCCCCTGTCGAAGAAAGAAAAACTTCCCCTAGAGCCGGTGCCCTGAATTCTAACTTCTAGCCTCCTAACTTTGAGAAAATAAATTTCTGTTCGTTAACGCCACCCACTTTAGGAATTTCTGTTATAGTAGCAGTAGATAATTAAACAGAAGCTATGACTAACTGATGTGACTGTCAGTCTCCTGATTTACACTGTGGGTAGCTATTTTTCCATTGGGATGGAAGACATTTTTCCATGGTAAAGCTGGACAATGAATAAGGAAGACTGAAGAAGAACTGATGCCTTTGAGTTGTAGTATTGGCAAAGAATATTGAATATACCATGGACTGCCAAAAGAACGAACAAATATGTCTCGGAAGATGTACAGCCAGAATGCTCCTTAGAAACGAAAATGACAAGACTTTGTCTCAAATGCTTTGGACATGTTATCAGAGGGACCAGTCCATGGAAAAGGACATCATGCTTGGTAAAGAGGAGGATCAGCGAAAAAGAGGAAGACCCTCAATGATATAGATTAACACAGTGGCTGCAACAATGGGATCAAGCACAACAATGATCATGAGGATGGCGCAGAACTGGGCACTGTTTAGTTCTGTTGTACATAGAGTTGCTATGAGTCGGAACCAACTTGACTGCACCTAACATCAGCAACAAGCAAAGTCCTGTGGGCCGATTGAGTGCTCAGGACCTATGTGAAAATAAAACTGAAAGGGCAAAGGCGTTTGCCTTAGTGGGGCTGGGCAATTAGGAAGAAGCTAAGGGGACTGTATAGAGCTGAAGGTATGTTTGCAGAGCAGGAAGGAGGATCAGGTGTGTTCCATGGGACGACCAGCACACTTCTGTGCTCCAGCAAGGCTTGCCTGGCTTTAGCTTGTTAGAGTGAGGATGCTGCCTTGTGCAGGGCAGAGCCGGGACGGCAGGCAGAGGAGAGGTAGGTAGGGCTAGACCCTCACTGTGGTTTGCGCAAAAGCGTCGGGCACCTGAAACCATTGACCTAAGGATGTCCACGTGTCCTTGTCTATAGTCCTCTGCTCTACCAACTGAACTATGGAAGGGTGCACGCTGCCACAGCTGGGGATATTTCAAGAAATGCCAGAGGCCAAGTCACCTGACTGCTTTGGCTCCCAGATGCCTTTGGCTGGTTGGAACCCACCTTTGGAGAGACGTCAGCACACGTCGCCAGAGCGCCCCTTTCCTGGAGGAGCAAACCCTGCGCTCGGTTGCCGCTGGCGTTTGGTCGCTGCAGGACACCCCGGGGCGGTGATTTTAAAGATCCCTGGGGCCTTTTCGACCCCACTCCCACCTGTACTCGGTGCGGATGACAGCCCTGGGAGGGGGACCGAAAGCGGGAGGGAGCGTTCCAGCGAGTAGCTAGATGGGTGTGGAAAGAGGTGATGGAAGAAAAAGGGGAACTGTAAGGGCCTCTAGGCGGGCTGCTGAAAGCCGCATCCGTCCTGGGGAAGTCCCCAACTTGGCGCCCCCTCGCACAGTCTTGCTTCTTCCACGTCCTGATCTGGCCGCTCCCTCCTACCGGCTTTGGCCGACGTGGGCTCACTTTTCCACGCAATCAGGCTTGCTGCAAGGGAGGAAGAATGGATATGGCGCGGGGCAGATAACTCATGCTCGCCACCGGGCAGAAGGTGGTGCCAGTTGTAGCCATTGGGGGCGTCCTTACCCACCTCTGCCCGCCTGCGGATCCTGAATCATCTGCCAGACGTTGATAACCATGCCCGCTTCCATGGAAAGGCACCTGCGGCAGGTGGAGGCAGGGCAGAGACCATAGGTGTTCAGGTTGCTCTCCGGCTTTCAGAACCCACCAGATGTGTCACACCCACAGACCACTCGCCTGGTGGCTTGGCTAGCCACACCGAAGAGACCTCAGATCGACCGAGTTTGACGCTCCCCATGTCCCCCATGTGATGGCTTGTGAGGAGGACCTCCTGCTGCTGTCTCTCCTGCCCCAGTGCTAGGGTGAGCTCAGGGATTATGGCCGTCCTCCACCAGGACCACAAAAGCACCCAAAGCAGGTTCCAAAGGGCCAGTGTCTGAACTTCCCATCAGGGGAGAATAGCCTATAAAGGGCTGAGGTTGTATCTTCTGTTCCTGTGCACTGGTCTCTACAGACGGTGACATTCAGGGCTGGGATCTCTCCGTGGCTGCAGAGCTTTATAATCCTTGCCAAGGTTACCTGTCTGCATGCTCTTCTGGTCTGCAGGAGACTGAAGAGGATTCTGCTCAAACTATCTCCTTAGGAGTGCAGTCTGAAAGTGAGGTGGAGGAAAGGAAGACTGGGACTGGAGGCAGGAGACCAGGGACAGTTTGTGAGGAGGGGAAAGCAAGTGCAAAGCAAGTGTGGAAACCCAGTCTGCACTTGGAGTCCAGAATCAGAACAGCTCTTTCTGGCTCAGGGCTTGGGCATGGGCATTGTGGCATGTACACCAGGATCCTCAGAGGGCCACAATCATAGACTGGGATGCTCCTGGCTTCTTCCCTCTGCCTTCCACCTGCTCAACGATATCTGTCACTTTTCCTTGGACAGCCAAGGATGACAGCAAGGTTGGCTTCCTGTCATTCTTCTCTGCACCCACAGCCACCAAGGTGAAGAGGCTCCTTGTATAAAGATTAGCCCACTTCATGCTCCACGCTCCCTGATGAGGATACTGCATCTTCCTCCTGGAGGTCACGGCAACTCGACCATGAGGGTCTAGTGCAAAAGGAAGCCGGATGTTGAGACGTACCTGGCCAGTGGCCTGGGTAAGCAGGTGAGGTGCGTGCCCTATGTGAGATGGAAGCTGCTGTCTATGCCATGCTTTGAGGGTGCTAAACCCTCAACCTCCACTGCCGATCTCCTCCCTTCCCACACCAGGCACTTGGAGCAGCTCTTTCCAGGCCCGCACATTTGCTTCTTCTCGCTGTCTTGCAGCACTCACCACTGGAAGTTACAGGACAATCACTGCAACCAGTTTCCCCAGGCTTGAACAGCATATGGGGAATCATCACTTTCCCAGCAAAAGCCACAACTCTCCAGTGCAGCCACAACCGGGGCACAGGCACCTGTAAGGTGAGACCTACTTGAGACCTCACCTGCACCCTCACATTGACAGGCAACTTGAAGGAGCCACTGGAAGTCCCCTTGGAGACCATCAAGGCTGACTGATAGCCCTCCTGCATTGTCCTCCCGACGTGGGAGCTTCAGTGCAGGTACAGAATCGCAGACACATGGAGTTTCTCAGGGTGGCAGATCTGTCCACAAGTGGATTAATCATGAGAATGGTGAGAATTTTCTGGGTGTATTGACAGACATCTAAAAATTTATAGACATAGAAGGGAGAGTGGGCAACAGACAGGGAGACAGAGATATAGAGAGAGGGAGTGGAAAGGAGGGAGAGAGGGAGGGAGAGAGCAAGCTAGAGAGACAGAGGGAGTAAGAGAGTTTTCAGGAAGAATGCCATGATTTTCCCTGACTGGTAGGCCTGTCAACCTCCAGAATTACACTATAGGTTGCTAGTTTGTCCTCCTAGATGAAAAAAAAAAAAAAAAAAAGTCAATGATGAGCAAAGTTGATACCAGATGGGTCGGTCAGGAGCTGGAGCTGTATGTGAATCAAAGCAGAAAAGCACAGGTCGTTCACAGGTACGTTTGGAGAGCACGAAGAACAATCAGGTGTGTTCCCTAGGACTAACATTACACCTCCGTGTTCCCGGAAGGCTTGCGTGACTTTTGCCTGTCAGAGTTGGGGATGCTGCATTGCTGCAGGGCAGGGCAGGGCGGCAAGCAGAGGGAAGGTGAGGCTAAATTTGCACCGTGGTTTGTACAAAAGAGTCAGGCACCTCCTTCGAGCCGGAGTTGAACCAGCGACCTAAGGATGTCCACACGTGTGCTATCTACAGTCCTCCGCTCTACCAACTGAGCTATCGAAGGGTGCACAGTGCCAGTGCTGGAGTAATTTCTTTCAAGAAATACTGGTGTCCAAGTCACCCGACCACTTTGGGTTCCAGATGCCTTTGGTTGATTAGAACCCAACTTTGGAAAGACGCCGGCACACGTCGCCAGAGCACACCTTTCCTGTTGTAAGCAAATCTGTGCTAGGTAGCTGCTGGTGTTTTGTTGCTGCGGTGCATCTGGGGTGGCGATTATAAAGAAGTCTTGGGGCCCTTCACTGTAGCCTCTTCGAGCTCACCCCCACCTGTACTGGTGAAATGATAGCCGTAAGGGGCCCCATAGCGGACGGTAGGTCCCGGAGAGTGGCGAGAAGGGTTTGCGGAGGAGTTGTGGAGCAAAGGAGGAAAACCTGAACGGCCACTTGGTGGGCGGCTGCGAACCGCCTCCGTCCTGTAGAGGTCCCCAGACAAGCCCTGCTTCTCAGAGCCTAGCTTCTCCCAGAGCCAGGTCTGGCCCCTCCCTCCTACCCGCTTTTACCGACACGTACTCAGTTTTTCACAATGAGACTTGCTGCAAGAGAGGGAGAAAGGATATGGCACCGCGGGGAGGGGAGGGGGATGCTCCATGCCTGGCTGAGGCTGGTGCCATTCCGGACTAGTGGAGCTTCCAAGCCTTTTTCTGTCCTCCGGCAGATCCTGAATCATTTAATAGTGGCAGCGGCTTCCTCAAATAGGTGAAGGTTACAGGGGTTTCCATGGAAAGACACCTGAGGGTGGGAGGGGGCAGGTAAGAGAACAAAGCTGTCTGGATTATGTGGCTTGCTCTGGATGGAAGTCTCAGGCCAAGCTTTCAGCACCCACCTGGTGTGTGACTCCCCCAGACTTCTGGCCCACACAGGGAAAGTCCATTCGTGGCCTGGTCGCTCACATGTGAGCCATATTCCCTAGTCGGAGTTTGACGCCCCCATGTAACTGGCCGTTAGTCTGGGACCTCCGTGGACCAGAATCAATTCCTCTCTCATGCCACCTGCTACTCTGGCCCGCCCTAGCAAGGACCTGTCTGTGCCGAGGTTCTTTCCAATTGGGTTTTGCTGGTTAGTAAAGCTCCCTGGCCCTCCTCACCAGGCCCCTCAAAGCACCAAAGCCTGGCTTCAAGGGTCCTCATCTCTGGATATCCAGTCAGGGGAGAATAGTCAATAAAGGACTGAGGTTTCAACTTCTGTCCCTGTGAGTTGGTGTGTGCAGAGTACATTCAAGGCTGTGGTCTCTGTGTGGCTGTAGAGATTTACAGTCCTTGACAAGGTCACCTGTCTACTTGCTATCTGGGTGTGCCCTTGTGACCACTAGACACTCAAAGGGCTCCTCCCCAACCCATCTCCCTAGGAGTGCTGTCGGAGGAGGAGGTGGAGACTGGGAAGGAGATTGCAGGTGGCAGACCAGGGGCAGTTTGCAAAAAGGGGAAAGCATGTGTGGAAACCCAGTCTCCACTTGGAGTCCAGATTTGGAAAAGTGCTTTTTGGCTGCTCTGTTGGGCACGGACAACCGTGTCAGGCATACCAGGGCCTCAGAGAGTCACACTTCCACCCTGGATGCTCCTGGCCTCTTCTCTTCTCTACATTTCAACTGCACAACGTGTTTCTGGCATTTGCTTTGGAGAGCTGAGTGTGATTGGCTCCCTGACATTCTTCTTTGCCCCCACAGCACCCTCCAGCCCCAGCTGAAGCATCTTCTTACGAAACCATCAGCCCACTCCCTTCTCCAGGCTCACTGAGGAGGATGCTGCATCTTCCACCTGGGGCTCACTGCAACTCAGCCCTGAGGGCCAAGCGTAAAAGGGAGCCAGCTGCTCAGACTCACCCAGAGAGTGGCCTGGGTAAGCAGGTGAAGTTGTATTCCCTTTGTGAGATGGAAGCTGTGTGCATGCCTCACTTCCATGGCACCCAACCCTCATCCCCTACTGCTTACCCTCACCCCTTCCTCCCAGACACTCAGAGCCGCAGTCACCACCAGAAGTTGCAAGACAATCACTACAGCTGGTTTTCCCAGCATTGAACAGCATATGAGGAGTCATCACTCTTTCAGCAAAAGCCACAATGCTCCTGGGCAGCTAGCGGGGGCACATGAGCGCCTGACAGGTAAGGCCTGCCTCTCTACCTTTCAGCTGCACAAACTTGAAGGAAACTTGAAGGAGCCAGTCAATGTCTTCTTGGTGACTGTCAAGGCATACTGACAGCCCCCGTGTTTTGTACTCCTTCCATGGTGAGCTTTGGTGAAGGTGCAGAATCGGCAGAGACTTGGAGTTCCTCAGGGTAGCAGATCTGTCGGACAAGTGGATTAATCATTGGAGCAACAAGCGTTTTCTGTCTGTCCTGGTAGATACATAAAAGATATATAGACATTTATAGACATATGAGGGACAGAGAGTGAGAGACAGAGACACAGAGAGAAGGACATAGGGAGTGAGAGAGAGAGAGGGAGGATGCCATGATTTTTCCTGACAGGTATGCCTGTCAGTCTCCAGAGTTGCACTAGGGGTAGCTCATTTGTCCACCTGGTGGAAAAAATTCGTCAATTGTGAGCAAAGTGCTGGTGCCTGACCGGTGGCTCAGGAGTTCTGTGAGAATAAAAGAAGAAAGGCACGGGTCGATTGCTGATTAGTTCGGTAAAGCTAGAAGGAGGACCAGGTGTTTTGCCTGGGACCAACAGCACATGTCCATGCTTGCTTGGCTTTTGCCTGTCAGAGTCGGCATGCTGCGTTGCTGCAGAGCAAGGGGGTCCCATCAGGCGGAGAAGAGGTGGGGCTAGACTTGCACTGTGGCTTATGAGAAAACGTCAGGCACTTCCTTCGAGCCGGAATCGAACCAGCGACCTAAGGATGTCCACACCCGTTCTGTCTACAGTCCTCCGCTCTACCAGCTGAGCTATCGAAGGGCCCGTGCAGTTTGGACTGGGGATATGTCCTTCAACAAAGGCAGGAGGCCAAGTTACCTAACTGCTTTGAGTCCCAGATGGCTTCGCTTGGTTAGAATCTACCCTTGGAGAGACGCCGGCACCCGTCGCCAGAACGCCTTTCCTGGAGGAGCAGATATTCTGCGATCGGTTTCCCGCGGCGTTTGGGGCCCTTCCCTGGGGCCTCATAGGCCCCACCCCCACCTGGACTCCTGACGTCCTTCGGGGCCTGGAAAGCGAGTGGGAGGGTTCTGGAGAGTAGTGAGACTGTGTGTGGGGAGGGGTGATGGAGAAAAAAAGGAACCGCCAGCGGGAGTGCGGCTGCAACCCGAAGTGGTCCTATAAAAACCTGTTGCCGTGAGTCGATTCCGCCTGCCCCGTAAGGCTTGCAAGGAGCGGCTGGTGGATTTGAACTGCCCACGTTTTTTTGGTTAGTAGCCAAGCGCTCAACCACTGCACCACCACGGCTCCCAAACCCGCACAGCTTCTCAGAGTTTTGCTTCCTCCCGGCCCTGGTCTGGCCCCTCCCTCCTACCGTCTTTGACCGACGTAGGCTCAGTTTTCCCCAATGTGACTTGTTTGCAAGCGAGAAAGAATGGATAGGGCGCCTGGCAGGGGACCCAGCTCGACGGCTGGCCGAGGCTGATGCCCGTCATGGCCTCATCTACCCGCCTGCGGATCCTGAATCATTTGCTGGAGGCGGACTCTTCCTCAAGTAATTCTAGGTTGTGCCGACTTCCATGGAAAGGCACCTTCGGTAGGAGGAGGCAGGGACAGACACCATGGGTGTCCGGGTTGCCCTCCTTGCCCTGGATCAAGTCTTTGGCCAGGCTTTTAGCACCCACCTGGTGTGTCACACCCCAGGTCATGGAGCAGGGGCGCTCCCCCTCCCCCCCCCCCCCCCCCGCTGCTAACTGTCCCCACTCAGGGGGAAGAGTCAGCGCTGTGTTTATCCCCAACTTGGTTGTGCTGATCAACCAAATCCCTGGCTCTCCTCGCCAGCACCCAAAAGTATCAACGTCTGCTTGCGAAGGGCCTGGCACTTTGACACCCCGTCAGCGGAAAATAGCCAATAAAGGGCTGAGGTTCCAACTTCTGCCCCTTTTGTTGGTCTCTACAGACGGTGACGTTCAAGGCTGCCGCTTCTGTGTGGCTGCAAAGCTTTACAGTCCGAGCCGAGGTCACTTGTCTGCTCCCACGGGCTCCCTCTGGGCCACTAGAGACTCAAGAGGCTTCTTCTCAAGTCATCTCTTTAAGAGTGCTGTTGGAGGAGAAGGTGGAGGAGGAAAGGCGAGATTCCAAGGGTGAGAAGGGCAGGGGCAGCTTGCAAGGAGGGGAGAGTACGTGCGGAAACACAGTCTCCACCTGGAGTCCAGATTCGGAAAAGGGCTTTCTGGCTGAGCGATTGGGCATTGGTGACTGCAGCAGCGTCCCCAAGGCCTCAGAGGACCACACTCCCAGACGGGGATACTCCTTGCTTCTGCTCCATATCTTCAATTGCACAACACGTCTCTTGCATTTTCATTAGACAGCCACGGATGAGAGCTGGGTCAGCACCCCGGCATTCTTTTCTGTGCACCCACAGCTCCCTCCAGTCCCAAGATGAACCACTCCTTGTATAATAAGCAGCCCAATTCCTACTCCAGGCTCACTGATGAAGATGCTGCATCCTCCTTCTGGGGCTCCTGCAACACAGCCCTGAGGGCCCAGTGCAAAACGCTACAGAGACCCACCCAGCCTGGGCAAGCAGGTGAAGTGTGTGCCCTTTTCGAGATGAGAGTTGCTTTCCATGCCAGTGTTCTATGGCACCTACCACTTGGCCCCCGACACTTACCCTCCCCCCTCCCTCACTCTGGCGAGCTCTTTCCAGTCTTGCACGTTTACTTGCTCTGGATCTCTGGCACAGCACTCAAGGCCCGAAGTTGCAGGAGAATTGTTGCAACTGCTTTCTCCAGCATTGAACAGCCTGTGAGTAGTCATGGCTCCTCCAGTAAAAGCCACAACCCTCCTGGGCAGCCAGAGGGGGCGGAGGGCTGTAAGGTGAGGCCTTCACACTGACAGGCAACTTGAAGGAGCCACTGGATATCCTCTTAGTGACCATCAAGGTCGACTGATAGCGCTCCTGCACTGTCTGTATTGATACATATGTCATACAGACATATGAGAGAGACAGGGCAAGAGACAGAGAAAGAGAAAATGAATGAATGAATGAATACAAATGTTTTCAGGAAAAATGCCGTGATTTTCCCTGCCTCCAGAATTACACCGTAGGTAGCTAGTTTGTCCACCTGGTCAACTGTGAGCAAAGTACTGGTGCCAGACCTGTTGTTCAGTAGCTATGTGAGAATAAAAGCGGAGCGGGACAGGTTTTTCCGCAGTGTACAAGTTGGTCGTTGCTGCAGGGCAGGACCCGGCAGCAGGCAAACCGGAAGTGGGGGCTAGACGTGCACTGTGGTTTGCGCAAAAGCGTCAAACACCTCCTTCGAGCCGGAATCGAACCAGCGACCTAAGGATGTCCTCTTGTGTTCCGTCTACAGTCCTCCGCTCTGCCAGCTGAGCTATCGAACGGTGCGTGGCGTGAAATCTGGGGATATTTCAAGAAAGGCGGAAAGCCGAGTCACCCGATCGCTTTGGGTCCCAAATGCCTTCGATTGGTTGGTACCCACCTTTGAAGAAACGCCTGCACATGTCGCCTCTCCTGGCGTATAGAATTTTGACAAAAATACTTTATAGGTGGTCTTCTGTACTGTCTATATTGTACATCTCCTCAGAAAGCACATGAAGTTCCAGTTTTCGATACTAATATTGATCAGTGGGTTCGTACGGGATAGCCTGATCTCTCCATTGTAAAATTCACCTAATCCTCCCGTTATATTATTTCACCCACTATAATCACGACTTGAATAAAATTTTAGGATTTGCTAAATTATTATTTATAATTCTATATTCCTGCCATGTTTATTAAGTATAGCTCGTCTTCAAAGAGCTTTTACTTACCAACTAGAGCTATCTGGTTACCCTAAAATAGAATTTATACATGACAGGTAGGGAGAATGCTTGCTTCTTATCATTAATTGCTAAATTTCAGAATAAGTAGTTTTTGCCCTAGCTCTCTCCATTGGTGATCAATTTTAAAATGTCTTTCTTCATTAAAAAATCATTATGTATTAGTATATTCAATGTGTTTTTAGCAATTGCAGTCATTATTCTTTTTGGTAATCAGTTTGTTGCATTTCTGACCAAAGGAAACGTCGTTATGTTGGCTCCTGTGAACTTTTGACATGTCAGAAGTACCCCAAAAAGCTTACCAAGATCATAAAGTATGTTTTCTGCCCCAAACCTGAAGCTTTGGTTCTTCTTAACAAGGAATGGTTTTTAGAGACTACAGCATTTCAGAGAGATTTCATGAGGAAGCAACGATTCTTTATTCTCCATATATTATAGAAAAAGAATAATGATATGTGTCTTCCCACTGGACGATCTGTGGTTTATGTACTCAGGTAGATTGTGAGCTACCAGTGGGGGAAAATGTGAAACCTCTTCCTTCCACTCAAAAGGTTCAGCTAGTCGAACCCATTTTTTTTTTTTTTTTTAATAGGAGGAGAAATTGAAATGGCACGTTTTGAGATGGACTGAGTAAAACAGACGAACAAATTACAAAACCCTGGCAGTGGTGTGATCTGAAACCGCGCCTCGGGAGAGACTGGAGCCTAAATCCAGGGCCTTGAACCGTTCCGCCACGCTACCTACTGGGAGCTTGTCCTTCTAACTCTTCTCACATTTTGTAAACAATCTGGAAGGTCTTACTTTAAATCCACTGTCACTATTTGCTTAAGAATGAAAACAACTTCTGGAGGACAGGACCATGTCTTCCAGCGCCAAACTCCGTCCTTGGCAAACAATAGGCGGTCACTGATTTGTTGAAGGGTAGTACATCTTAATCTATATCACATCTCAAGAGCGTTGGAGGGGTGAGAGAGGAGAGAAAGAAAACGTCCGCTCTACGCGCCATCCACGCACCAAAATGTCGGCTCTTCCTAGATTTGTTGGCGCGGTACTTGGAGACCTAGAAAGAGCTGTGCAGAGGCTTGGGGTGCCCACAGGTGTAAGGAATGTCTTAAAAATCCTAGGAAGTAGGCTCTCCCCCTTCTTGCTTCCGGAGTCCGCGATTTTTATTTGACGATGGGACCATAGTAACTGCTGCTTCTATGTTGATGGGAATGATCCAGTAGAAGACATAAGAAAACACTGCTGGAGCCTCCACCAGCCTGAGTCCAGTACAGCTAGATGGTGCCCAGCCACTACCACTGACTGCTCTGACCCGAATCACAACAGAGGGTTCTGGACAGAGCTGGAGAAGGATGTAGAACAAAATTCTAACTCACACAAAAAAAACCAGATTTACTGGCCTAAAGGAGACTTGAGAAACCCCAAGAGTATGGCCCCCAGACACCCGTTTAGCTCAGTGGTGAAGTCACTCCCGAGGTTCACCATTCAGCCAGGGATTGGACAGCCCCATAGACCAAAACAGGACTAATGAGGCACAGCAGTCCACGAACAAGGACTAGAAGGCAGGAGGGGACAGGAAAGCTGGTGACAGGGAACCCAAGGTTGAGTAAGCACTATATTGACATGTCCTGGGGTTGTTAACCATTGTCATAGGGCAATATGTGTACTAACTATTCAATGAGAAACTATTTTGTTTTGTAAACCTTCATCTAACGTACAACAACAACAAAAAAAATTTATGTATGTGAGATCAAATTGACAACAGCAACTCAAAAGGTTTGATGGGAAGCCTAGGGGACAGTGAGTTGAAGACCATTGTGATGGAATAATTTGGAAAAGGATAGTGAGAATAGCAGCACAACTGGAAGAACATAATCAATGTCACTGAATTGTACATGCAGAAATTTTTGAAATGGTGTATCTTTGGCTATGCATATTTTCACCAAAAAAAAGTTCCTCCAAGGTCGAGAAGGGAGAGTATTGACATATCGTGGGGTTGTTAACCAATGTCATAAAAGAATATGTGTACTGACTGTTCAATGAGAAACTATTTGTTCTGTAAACCTTCACCTAAAGTACAATAAAAAAAAAATTAAAAAAAGAAAACACTGCTGGAGAGCAACTGGGGACAGCATCCGGTGCACAGATGGTGCAGATGGTCTTAGTTAGGATCTCGGACAGGTTATTCTTAGCAACAGGAGACATTAAGAGTACTCAGATGCAGGTAGATGGAGGCCTTGTAGAAGTTCTCTTGTGACTGCTTCTGAAATAGGAAGCTGAGAGTGAGGCTATTTGAGGAAGTGTGGGCAGTTTTAAGGAGATAGGACAAGGGATGAAAGAGTAATCTTTAAGAATAGTACAATGAATGGGTTGTGAAAAATAGTAAGATTGTCATACAGATGCATTTGGGATTAGTCACAAATTTAAAGTGAGACCCCTTTCAGCTGGGTGAATGCAGGCTGAATGTTGCATTTAAATAAGAATTGCAATTTGGGTGAGTATGCCTAAGCAAAAGTTGGGCAACCAGGAGCCAACTATGAACTTGAAGCTTCTCTCACTGCCTCTTTTAAGAGCACAGACCAGCTCCATTCCTTTACCACCTCCTGAAATGAGGTTCCTCCTCTTCCCCTGAAAGTGCTCTCTCCTTTTCAAAGTCCCCTAGAGATACTGAGCAAAATACAACATAGATTCAACCCAGGTTGCAGGAGATACCAAAGACTACCCATCCACTTTCTGGAACCCTAGACCTGGAAGGACACTGTACTCATAGAAGTGAGAATGTCTAATAGGAACTGAGGTTATGGGTTGAAACCCTCTGGGGCTCTCTGAGGACAAGTGCAAAGGGCAGTGAGCTTATTTTCCAGGCTGGATATCAAGGATCCTTGGCTCAAGTTTGCAAGAGTAGAAACATTCCCTCGCCCTGTGGGCATTGCCTCCTTGCTGAGTTGCATCTGGTAACCATCTTGCTCAGATCTTTTTCTTTTCATTTCCTGGTAGATAAAGACCTTAGGGAAAAGGAGACACTGGTCTTCCCAGTGAAGACCAAGAAGTGAGGGGGTTAAGGCATGGGGAGGCAAAAACATTCCATAACAAACAGATCATTGGGAACCCATTCCGAAGTCACAGTTTTGCACGGATGACCGTAGACCCCGGTGCTTTTGCCAGTTGAGTTGCTTCCTGAAGTTCGCTCTAGGCTAGTCGACTTCCCCTGAAGCTTCTATGAGTTTCTATTTATGAGGGGAAAAAAAGAGAAAAAGATGTGAATAAGGACCACTACTTGTCCCTCTCCAGTCTGTACACCAATCTTCCAGCCGCAAGTGACATCTGCTTCTTCTCAGATCAGGTCTTAAAACTTGGTTTTTCCCATCCTTACCCTTCAGTGAACTTCATCTTTGAAGAGTTTGCAAAACGTGACCCTTTGGCAAAACCTCCCTGAGCTCTATCCCAGCAGAACACGGATTCCTGCTGGACTCAGATGGGTTGTCTACCCAGCTAGAAGAAGGGCTCGCTCTTGGCAAAGTCACTCGTCAATTTATTTCGGCCCCAATCTAGTGATGTTGTTGTTTGGTGCCATGGAGTCTTTTTTTGACTCATAGTGACTCCACATGACAGAGCAGAACTGCCCCATAGGGTTTTCTAGGCTGTAATCTTTAGGGAAGCAGATCACCAGGTCTTTCTCCTGCCGAGTCTCTGGATGGGTATGAACTGCCACCTTTCCTCTGGTAACCGAGTGCTTAACCATTGTGCCTGTGCTACACACCATCTTTTGGTCTCTGTTCTGCAACTGGCAAAAAAAAGGAAAGAAAACTTTTGCTGGCAGCAGTGGAATTTGAACCCACTCTCCCAAAGAGACTGGAGCCTTAATCCACCACCTTGGACTGCTCAACCACGCGATCAGGTGGTAAAAGAATTCCTACCTTCTTCTGATGATGGCTACTGCCTTTCCATCTCAGCTTTGTTCTATGGATTGTGCTTTTGAAGTCCTATCTAGTCCACCTAAGAGCATGCACAGGAAATGTTCAGGAAAACAGCTGGTCTTTTCACAAAAGTGTACTTTCCCAGTCTGATCTGGATGTTCATCCTCTACCAGATGTTGAAAGGAGAAGGTCTTACAGAGGATGGCGTTTCATTATCAACCGAGGTAGTGAAACTCTTAGTATCTAAAATAGAAGCTCCCCAAGGAAATGATCTAGGTCAGATGTGGTCTTGTTTCCTCCCCAATATCTTGCACACAGCAGGTGCACAGAAGATATTTGTTGAAGAATGAATCTACTGTACTAGGCCACTGGTCACTGGGGAACCCTGCAGAAAATAAAAACACCTTTTCCACATGGCACTCACCTATGCCGTATCATTTTTTGCCTGACCTTATTCCCTGTAAAGTACTGAAGTCCAGGTACATCAGAAAATGTAGGCTGTGTATTACAGGGTCAAGGAAAAAGGTCACCTACTATCTCTCTTTTATTCTTGAGTAAGAGTCACTTCTGTGACCCAGTGTGATCCTTTTTCCCGGGTTTTGCTTAGAAGCGCTAGGGAAAAGGCCTGCAGCCACACAGGGGCTAGACTGTGAGATTCCTGCAGCTATCCTCCCCATCTGGCAGTTTTACTCATACAAAGTATTCTGCCGTCATTTACGAATCACCTTCCTTTGATGACTGGTGGCATTTTTCAAAAGAGCATTCGGGCTCGTTCAGGTTTTGAACTGGGCATCTCACAGCCAAAATAATAATTATATCCCTAGAGCAGTAGTTCTCAACCCTGGCTAATCATTAGAATCACATGTGGAGCTTTAAAAAATTTCAGTGTCAAAAATTGCACCCCAAACCAATTACATCAGAATCTCTGTGGGTGGTATCCAAGTATCAGTATTTTATAAAGTTTCCCAAGTGTAGCCAAGATGGAGAACCATTGACTGAGGACAGTTCAACAAGTTGCTGTATTCCTTTTAAGAACATCTCACGTGTCCAGCTAGTCACATCAAAACCTCCCTGGGCCAGCAATTATTCCTCTGGATGCCTACGGCACCACATCAAAGAAAGGTCATCGCAGGAGTTCATTGTCTGGATGGCTGTTACCAGAAGCAGCTCAGCCACCATTGCCAAACCCCAAACCACAGAACATGGATTCAAAAAGATAGAGTACCTAAAGGAAGTGGAGTTCTTTATAGACCACACCAATGAACCATCTATAGGAAGCGTTCTTCCCTAATCCCTCTAGGTTCCTCTATTTGTCTTTCAGTTCCATTCTTTTATGCTTCTCAGGGCATTCTGGGATTTCTCACTCCCTGATCCCTACTTCCTGTCATGAGGTCTGGGCTGGACATCTTAGCTCTGGGAGCTAATACTTTCCCAAAATAACACCTGAAAATGGGTTCATGGTTGCATAGGTTCTACATCATTTGTTTAACCATCAGAGACTGACCTGGTCTACATATTCTGAAAGTATTATTGGCTCCTCTGTGACTTTTTATGGAGCTTATAAAAGAAATAGGACAGAGATGCTGCTCCCAGTTCCAGGAATCCCGTTCAGGAATCCAGGAAACTGTTGGTGGCAGGAGCCTTGGGGAGGGTCTGGGGCTGGTCTCAGAGGCGTCTGCAATGACATCTTAGAGACTTTCCAGGTCAGGAGAAACAAAGCAATGATGGTGGACCCATGTTTCTTCAGTTACTTGCAGGAAAAATCAGGATAGGGCAGCAGGGATTTCACACAGACGGCTGCCCAGGAGGCATTTACACAGATCTGGTTTGTGTCTGCTCTGGGGCCTTATTGTCCAGTGCAATAGCCTTGGAGGATGAGTTGCAATTATTCTAGGATGGGGATAAATGTCTGGTCTTTCTTCTGTCTGGAAGTCTAGTTGGTTGGAGATCAACAAAATAAGGATCTTTCCTGGAAAAATATAATAACAAGGCACTGTAACTCAAGGGTTAGTGAAAGGAAAGGAGCTAACGTGTGGGTTCCAGTCCTCCTGGGGCTCTAGTAGAGGCTCTTAAATCGTGGGATGTATTTACCAAGCCCATATGGCCTCACTGGTGAATTCTACCAACCATCTAAGGAAAAAATAATACCAATGCTACACAACCTCTTCCAGAAAAACTAAAGAAGAGGTAATAATTGTCAACTTATCCTATGGGGCCAGAATTACTCTGGTATCAAAATCAAACAAAAGTGCTATAAGAAAAGACAGCTACAGACCAAAATCTGTCAAGAACGTAGAAGCAAAAAATCTTAACAAAACTTTAACAAATTTAATCCGACAGTGTATAAAATAATAATACATTAGGATCAAACGGGATTTATCCCAGAAAATCAAAGTTGGTTTAATATCCAAAAATAAAACAATATAATTCATCATATTAACAGACTAAAAAAGAAAAATCACATGATCATGCAGACAAAGAATTTGACAAAATTCAACATTCATTCCTGTTACCAACTCTCAGCGAATTAGGAGATTAGGAGTAGAAAGGAACTTTCTCAACTGGATAAAGGATGTCTATGAAAAACTTCCACCGAACATCATACTTAATGATGATAGAGTGAATGCTTCCCCCGTAAGATCAAGAGCAAGCAAGAACATCTGCTTTAAGATCAAGAACAGTCAAGGATATCTGCTTTCCTCACTTTTTCTGGGGATTCTGTCGTGTTCAACAAGGCAAGAAAATGAAATAAATGCCATCCAAGTTTAAAGGAAGAGCAAAGCTGTCTTTTATTTCCAGAAAACATGAAAGTCTATGTAGAAAATCCTATGGAATTTACAGAAAGCTTCTAGAAATAATAACTGCATTTAGCAAACTTGTAGGATACAAGATCAATATTAAAAATTAATTGCATTTTTATATACTGAACTAAAACAAAAAGATCAAACCTGATGCCGTCGAGTCAATTCCGACTCACAGTGACCCTATAGGATAGAGTAGAACTGCCCTGTATGGTTTCCAAGAAGTGGCTGGTGGATTCAGACTGCTGGTCTTTTGGTCAGCAGCCAAGCTCTTAACTACTGAGTCGACAATCGGAGCCCTGGTGGTACAGTGATTAAGCGTTCAGCTGCTAACCAAAACGTTGGTGATTGGAATCCACTAGACACTCAGTGGGAGAAAGATGTGGCAGTCTCTTTCGGTAAGGATTACAGCCTTGGAAACCCTATGAGGCAGTTCTATTCTGTCCTATAGGGTTACTATGGGTTGGGATCGACTCAATGGCAACAGATATAATGGGTTATGAACAACCAGAAACTGAAATTGTAAAAAGCAATTCAATTTACATTTGAATCAATAAATATGAAATCCTTAAGGATAAAACATGTACAAGACTTGTACACTAAAAAAAAAATGCTGAGAGGAATTAAAGAAAACCTAAATACACGGAGAGAGAGTTCATGTTTATGAATTGAAAGACTCCTTATTGTTAAGATATCAATTATACCTAAATTATAAATTCAATGTAATCCCAATAAAAATCCCAACAGGTTTTTGTTTGTTTGTTTTGTAGAAATTGACAAGCTGATTCCAAAATTCATATGGAAATTCAAAGATATAGTATACCCAAAACAACTTTGAAGAAAAGAACAAAGTTGGAAGACATACTCTGCATGACTTCAAGACTTATTATAAAACTACAACAATCAAGACAGTGTGGTATTGGCATCAAAATATTTTAAAAAATCTATGGAGCAGAATAAGAGTATAGTAATAGAACAGATATATATGGTTAATTGGTTGTCAACAATTTCAAAGGCAATTTATTAGAGAAAGGTAGTCTTTTCAACAAATAGTGCTAAAATAATTGCAAAAACAAAAAAGAGTTTTGATCCCTACTTCACATCATACACAAAAATTAACTCAAAAAGGATCATAGATCTAACAGTGAAACCCAAAACTATAAATTTTTTAGAAAAATACCTTTTTTACCTTGGGTTGGGAAAAGATTTCTTAGATACGACACCCAAAGCATGATCTATAAAAGAAAAACATGATTCATTGTACTTCATGAAACAAACAAACAAAACAACAACACCAAAAAAAAAAACACTTCTGCCTTTTGAAAAACACGGTTAAGGGATCAAAAAGGCAAGCCCCACATGGGGAGATAATAGTTTCATCCCTAGGAGCCTCCAGGGACCATTTGCCTCCCTGGGGGCATTTGACAATGTCTGGAGACATTTTTGGTTGTCACGACTGGGAGGTGGACTACTTTCATCTAGTGGGTAAAGGTCAGGGATGATGCCTAAACATCCTACAATACACAGGACAGTCTCTCACAGCAAAGAATTAGCCATTTCAAAAATGTCACTAGGGCTGAGATTGACTAACCACATAGACAAATTTACCGCTTGTCTCTTTTAGGGCATGGGCCAGTCAGGCTCTGTCATCACGTACTGAAATGAACTGGTGGTTCCTTCCCAAAGCCTTGAGAAATGGACAGTGCCTGGATTCAAACCTGGGTGTGGTGGAATCCAGAAGAATGCACTCCCTGGACACCAAAGGCCAGAGAGCAAGGCAGGAAGGATGTCATGGACTGAATTATGTCCCCCACAAAAAGTGTGTGTATCACTTTGGCTGGCTGGCCTGGCTGGGCCATGATGCCCAGTATTGTGTGGTTATCCTCCATTTTGTGATTATAATTTTACGTTAAAGAGGATTAGGGTGGGATCATAACACCCTTACCCAGGTCACATCCCTGATTCAATGTAAAGGGTGTTTCCCTGGGGTGTGGCCTGCACCACCTTTTATCTCTCAAGAGATAAAAAGGAAAGGGAAGTGAGCAGAGAGCAGGGAACTCATAGCACCAAGAAAGCAGCACCAAGAGCAGAGTGCATCCTTTGGACCCGGGGTCCCTGCGTGGAGAAGCTCCTAGTCTGGGGGAAGATTGATGAGAAGGTCGACAGAGAGAGAAAGGCTTCCCCTGGAGCTGATGCCCTGAATTGGGACTTTTAGCCTACTTTACTGTGAGGAAATAAACTTCTCTTTGTTAAAGCCGTCCGCTTGTGGTATTTCTGTTATAGCGGCACTAGATGACTAAGACAAAGGATACTGCACTCAAAGTCAGAAAGTCAGAGTGTCCCTTAGAGAGCACAAATTCTGGCTTCAAATCCATCGTAGAACTCTATGGATTACATGGAGGCCAAAGTGGTGGATGGAGGGGCGTTCCTTGGCTGGCTTATGCCTGAGAATTGAATCTTCTTTAACATCACCTCCCAGAGCTGGTGAGCAGTTGCCTCCCTTAGTGATTCCTGTCTCTTTAAACCCATCTCCTTTACTTGATATCTAGGGACAAAGGATGAGACAAAGGCTCCTCCTCTGCTCCCCTTCATACCTTCTCCTCCCTCTACCCCCTTCACAGAACACACCTTGCACTTCAAGGCTCCAAACCTTTCTAATCCTCCCCTCTCCACCTCTTAACTCACTGAAGCCTCCAGCTCAGATGTCATCAGTTTAGTGCCCTGACTCCCTTCCAAACTGAACTGAAGGATCAAAGATGCTGCTGGGCTTTTAGCGGTCTGTGTATCCACTTGAATTGTGAGCTCCATGTGGGTAGACTGTGAGTCATTCATCCACTGGTCCCATAACCTAGTCTAGTGCTTGGCATTCACAGAGAGTTCAGGTGTCTTGTTTTTACTTAAGGTAGGTAATACAGGGGCGAACACCGGAAATAATCACTGCCCACATAGAAATAAAAACCTAGCGCCGGTAGGATTCAAACCCATGGCTCCAGAAAGAGAGGAGCCTAAATTCAACCCTTAGGCTGCTCGGCCACGCTACCAGGCTGTGCAGTGTTGCTTGTCTGTCTGCTCTTCCTAGTCACTTTTTCTGTCATTTCTTCAACGTTGCCCTCTGGATGCGGGACAGAAGCTTCGATTCCAGGTACCACCAAAGAAGGTTCGGGGGAAAGTTCGGTAAAGAGGCTATTTCTTACTTCCCTCCCTCCTCGGCTCCAGTAGGACGAATCTGCAAGCGCCTATGCCGAACCGCTCCTCTCATTCAGGGAACTGAAGGGCCAGATCTTCCTTGGAACGATCTGCCCTGGAAACGAAACTCTTGGGATCTAGAATGTAACTCTTCCCAGAAAGGAGGGTCGCATCAGCCTCCACCATGCTCAAGCGCAGGACCTTGCGCAGAGTAAAGGCTCATAAAATTTAATAAACGGACGAGTGAACTTCTTAACCTAGAGCCCTTGGATAGATTGGGGATAGTGGTGGCGATGATGGTCGTGGTGATAGTGATGTTGATAGAGAAAAACTCTCTTTCCCTGTTAACCCCGCTCTGCAATATCAGTTCTTTGCTAGATTTTGAGTTTGATACTTCCGAGTTTCCAGGAATTCTAAGCCGAGTGTTCAAGGACTACAAAAAAAGCTTTTCTCCTAGTTTCCTTCTGCTCCTTGAGAGCCTATGCGTGGATAGTCTGCGCCAACAAGTGCACGCTCCCCAGACTCAGCGTGAGTAGTCTTTGCAGAGTTTTTGTCCCCTAATTCTGAGTGTCTGAAGAGAAGCCTATCTTTTAGGTTGGATCGGTTCCTGCTGCCGGGGAAGCCGGCGATCCTCTTCCTCGAAACCAGTATCTGCGTCTCCCAAAGAGGTCCGCTTTCCCCTGAGCAACCGTAGGCTCGCCGTCCGCAACGTGCCGGCTATTTGACAGGTGGCTGGGGAAGGAGATGGCCGGAGAGACCCTTCTATAGGTACTGAGCCAGGGTTATGAACCCAAGCTGGTATTTGAGCTACCCAGGGTCCCTGAAAACTCCGTGCACTCAAGGCGCTTCCGCTCCGCATCCTCCCAAGAGGCACAGAGGTGCTTGCTCGAGTCAGGAGCGAGGAAGCAGGGCCGGAACTGACCGGTACAATAAATTTCTGTAGTCACTCCTCTTGACACCAGGAAGTATAGCCACACCTCAGTCCTCCAAGAGTTAGAGCTTCTATCATAGGGTCCACCAAACTTCCTGGAGAGGAGCTTTACGCTCCTGTTTATTACAGCGAAGTGAAAATGCGAAGATGCTGATGTTTCTCTTCTGGTAGTGGGTGTCAGTAGCAGAGGATTTAACTCACAATGACTGCCTAATCTTGCAGAGATAAACAGGTGACTACTCCAGCAAAGGAGCCCTTGTGGCGCAGAGGTTAAAAGCTCAGGCTAGCCAAAAGGTCAGCAGTGCGAATTGACGAGGTGCTCCTTGGAGACCCTGTGGGGCAATTCTACTCCGTCCTATAGGGTCGCTATGAGTCTGAAGCTACTCGACTGCAACGAGTTTGATTGGGGTTTGGGATCCCAGCAAAAGACTGAGGAATTGTGTTTGTTGGGTAGGGGTGGTGGTGGGGTCGTTCTGCCTACCTTTTTTTTACCTTCCAAGGGTGGAAATTGTAGCTCCTAGTGACATCCTACCATAACGTTCATTTGATAAATTTAAGGCTATCTGGGGACAAATGTTCACAAAGAGACCTAAAATAGCAAGGTTGTAGATGGTCATGTTCTGTATTTTCTCTCTTGCAAATATGCAGCCTATGTCATGGAAGAGGCACCTAGACTTGGCATACTTGCTTAAGAATAGACAATAGTCATTGTCTCTTAATCATGTGTGCTTCCCAAAAGAAGGGAAAATTAAATCCATGGTCCTGTCAGGGGTTTTCAGACCTCATATAGGGTTTTCCCAAGAGTCTCCCATAAAATTCCATGGTCTTTAAGCTAATACTTTAATTTGCTAGTCTTTTTGAGTAGTTATGTGGGTAGTCCTTGTGGTAGAGACAGTTTGCCCTACCCCAATATATGCCCATTTCCTTTTTCTTGGTGGTGTACAACCCCAGTGTTAGGAGGGCACAGACTACATTTTCCTGACTTTCTTTTCATTCTTTCAACGCACATTTTTAAATTATCTCTACAAGCCAGGCAATATTGTAAGCACTGGGATGGAATAAAACAGACAAAAATCTCTCCTAATTATGGAATTTTACACTTTAAAAGGGAGAAACAGACAATTAAAAATAATAATAAACAAATAAAATATATACTGATCCAGATGGTGATAAATGCTATGGAGAGAAATAAAGCAGTTAAGTGGGTGGGAAGAATGCATGCTTTTAACTAAAGTGGTTAGTGAAGGTCTCCAGAGAAGATGACATTTGAGCAAAGATCTGAAAGAAGTGAGGTTGTGAGCCATGTGTATCAGGAGGACGGGTTTTCTAGGGGCAGAGAAAAGCAGGAGCAAAAGTCCTGAGATGGAAAGTGCCTGTCCTGAGACTAAGGGTTCCAGTAAGAAGTTGAAGAGGTAATGGGGTTCCCGGCCTTGTGGTCCTTGTCAACAATGGAAAGGATTTTGGGTTTTTCTCTGAGCAAGATGGAAAACCACTGAAGAGTTTTAAGTAGAGGAATGATATAATCTGCTTTATATTTCAACAGGATTACTCTGGCAGTGGAGGTGGTGAGAGGTAGATTCTTAATTTTTTTAGATAAACTGGCAGGATTTGCTGACAGATCAGATATAGAGTGCCAAAGAAACAGTCAAGAAGATCCTCAGGTTTTTGGTCTGAACACCTGGAAGGGTGGATTTGCTATTTACTGAGATAGATACGTGCTAGGAGGAGTACGTGTTAGAAGCAAGGATGGCGAGAGTAGGTCTTACATACTTTGGACATGTTATCAGGCAAGATCAGTCCCTGGAGAAGAACGTCATGCTTGATAAAGTACAGGGTGAGCGAAAAAGAGGAAGAGGATTAACACAGTGGCTGCAACAACAGGCTCAAGCATAGCAACAATTGTGAGCATGGCCCAGGACCGGGAAGTGTTTCATTCTGTAGTACATAGGGTTGCTGTGAGTTGGAACCAACTTGACAGCACCTAACAACAACAACAACACGGAAGAGCAGAGTTTTGTGTGTGTGTGTGTGTATGTGTTGTGGAGGAGTAGGAATATCAGTTTTGAACAAGTTAAGTCTGAGTTGTTCATTAGACATCAAATTGAAGATATCCAGTAATGACAATAGCTAAAAAAAGGGAGCCAAGTCAAGACTGTCCCTTACATTCTGGGACATAATATTGTCTGCAGAATGCCAAGATTGTGTGAAGGAGTAAGATCTATCTGAGAAGGTACAATATCCAAATACAATTCTTACAGCTCTTTTTCCTAACAATTGAGCAGAAAGTACAGAGTTCCCATATTATCTCCTCTCCCCCTGCACACGGTTTGTTTTTATTGCTGAGTACTGTTCCACTGTGTGGATATACCACAAATTGTTAATCCATTCACTTGATGGACATTTTGGTTGTTTGCAGTTTTTGGCTGTTACAAATAAAGCTGCTAAGAACATTCATGTACAATTCTTTGTATGGATATATGCTTTTATTTCTCTTGAGTTAATACCTAGGCGTGAAATGACTGGGTTGCATGTACATTTAACATTTTAGAAAACTGGCTAATTGTGTTCTAAAGTGGTTGTACCATTTTACATTTCCATCTGCAATGTGTGACTCTTGGTATGGTCAGTCTTTTAAAATTTAGCCATTCAAATAGTTCTATAGTGGTATCACACTGTGGTTTTAATGTGCATTTTTCTAATGACTAATGGTGCTGAGCATATTTTCATGTGCTGATTTGTCATTCATATATCTTTTTTTGTGAAGTGTCTGTTTAAATTTTTTGCTGATTTTTTTTAAAAAATGGGCTGTTTGTTTTCTTATTACTTTGTTTTGAGAGTGTGTTAGTTGTCCAGTGCTGCCATAACAGAAATACCACAAGTGAATGGCTTTAACGAACAGAAATTTATCTTCTCACGGTTTAGGAGGCTAGAAGGTCAAATTCAAAGCACTGGCTCAAAGTGAAGTCTTTCTGTCTGTGTTGGCTCTGGAGGAAGGTCCTTGTCTGTTCAGCTTCTGCTTCCTGGTTCCTTGGAGATCTCCACGTGTCTTGGCATCTATTTTACCCCAGGTCTCTCTCTGTTCTCTTGTTTAATCTCTTCTTGTATCTCAAAAGAGATTGTCTCAAGATGCACCCTGCACTAATCCTGCCTCATTAACATAACAAAGACAACTCATTCCCAAATGAGATTATAACCACATTTGAAAAAAAAACAACAACAACCTATTGTCCTTGAGTCGATTCCAACTCTATAGGACAGAGTAGAACTGCCCCATAGGGTTTCCAAGGAGCAGCTGGTGGATTGAACTGCCAACTCTTTGGTAAGCAGCAGAACACTTAACCACTGCGCCACCAGGGCTCCAAGGTTAGGATTTACAACACGTATTTTTGGAGGGCATAATTCAATGCATAGAAGACAGATTTTATATAGTCTAGATACATCTATTGTCAGACATGATTTGCAAATATTTTCTCCCAGTCTGTTGTTAGTCTTTTCATTCTTTAGAAGAGCAGAAAACATAACTTTAGAAGAGCAGAAAAGTTTAATTTGGTGAAGTCTAATTTACTCATTTTTTCTTCTATGGATTACGCTTTTGGTATTGTACCTAAAAAAATCTTTGTCTCACCTTATGTCACAAAGATTTTTCCTTGTTTTCTTTTAGAAATTTTATAGTTTCAGGTTTTACCTTTAGGTCTACGATCCATTTTGAGTTCGTTTTTATATATGGTGTGAGGTATAGATTCAGTTCTTTTTTTTTTTTTGCAGGTGGATACCCAATTATCTCAGCATCATCTGTTGAAAAGAAAACCTTTCTTTACTGCATTGCTTTTGCACACTTGTTGGAGATCAGTTGTCCACATATGTGTAGATCTGTTTCTGGATTCTCTATTCTGTTCTGCTTGTCTGTTTGCCTATATTTACATCAATGGCACACTGTTTGGCTTACATTATTGTTATAGTTTTATAATAAGTCTTGAAATCAAGTAGTGTTAGCCCTCCAACTTGTTCTTTTCAAAGCTGTTTTAGCTATTCAAGGTTCTTTGTTTTTCAATATAAATTTTAGAATCAATTTATCAATTTCTATAAAATTCCTTTTGGAATTTTGATTGAGAGTGCATTGAATCTGTAGATCAATTTGGGAAAATAGACATTTTAACAATATTGAGTCTTTTTGCTCATGAGCATGATATACCTTTCCATTTATTTAGGTCTTTAATTTCCCTCAGTAATATTTTGTAATTTTCAGTGTATATTTCTTGCACCAGTAATGAAATTGATCAGACATGCAATCAGGATGCATTGATAATTACTGGTGAAAGAATTGCAAAAGTAAGAAGAAGGATCAGTAGCTGGAAAATATGGCCTTGGTGATGGAAACAATGCTGGAGATCAGATGATAGAATTTTTCAAGACCAACAACTTTGTCATTGCAAATACTTTTTTTTCAACAACATGAATGGTGACTATACACATGGACCTCGCCAGATAGAATGAACACACAGGAATACAATCGACTACATGGAAGGAGACCATGGAAAAGCTCAATATCTTCAGTCAGAACAAGGCCAGGGGCTGACTGCAGAACACAGCATCAATTGCTCCTATGAAAGTTCAAGTTGAAACAGAAAAAAATTAGAACAAGTCCACAAGAGCCAAAGTACGAACTTAAGTATATCTCACCTGAATTTAGAGATCATCTCAAGAATAGATTTGATGTGTTTAATATTAATGACCAGAGACCAGACGAGTTGTGGAATGACATCAAGGACATTATACACGAAGAAAGCAAGAGGTCATTAAAAAGACAGGAAAGAAAGAAAAGACAAAAATGGATATCAGAAGAGACTCTGAAACTTGCTCTTGAACGTCAAGTACTTAAAGCAAAAGGAAGAAATGATGAAGTAAAAGAGCCGAACAGAAGATTTCAGAGGACTGCTCGATAAGACAAAGTCAAGTATTATAATGACATGTGCAAAGACCTGGAGGTAGAAAACCAAAAGGGAAGAACATGCTTGGCATTTTCAAGCTGAAAGAACTGAAGAAAAATTTCAAGACTTGAGTTGCAATATTGAAGGATTCAATGGGGAAAATATTAAACGACACAGGAAGCATTGAAAGAAGATGGAAGGAATACACAGTTACTGTACCAAAAAGAGTTGGTCGACGATCAACCATTTCAGGAGGTAGCATATGATTAGGAACTGATGGTACTGAAGGAAGAGGTTCAAGCTGCACTGAAGACATTGACAAAAAACAAGGCTCCAGGAATTGACAGAATACCAGTTGAGGTGTTTCAACAAATGGATGCAGCACTGGACCTGTTCACTCATCTATGCCAACCGACTGGAAGAGATCCATATTTATGCCTATTCCAAAGAAAGGTGATCCAAGAGAATGCAGAAATTATCAAACAATATTATTAATATCACATGCAAGTAAAAATTTGCTAAAAATCATTCAAAAGTGGCTGCAGCATTACATGGACAGGGAACTGCCAGAAATTCAAGCTGGATTCAGAAGAGGATGTGGAACTAGGGATATCATTGCTGATGTCAGATGGAACCTGGCTGAAAGCAGAGAATACCAGAAAGATGTTTACCTGTGTTTTATTGACTATGCTAAGGCATTTGACTGTGTGGATCATAATAAATTATGGATAATATTGGGAAGAATGGGAATTCCACAATACTTAATCGGGCTCATGAGGAATCTATACATGGATCAAGAGACAGTTGTTTGAAGAGAACAACTGCGTGGTTTAAAGTCAGGAAAGGTGAGTTTCAGGGTTATATCCTTTCACCACACTTATTCAATCTATATGCTAAGCAGGTAATCCGAGAAGCTGGTCTGTATAAAGAAGAATGGGGCATCAGAATTGACGGAAGACTCATTAACAACCTGAGTTACACAGATGACACAACCTTGCTTGCTGAAAGTGAAGAGGGCTTGAAGCACTTACTGGTGAAGTTCAAAGACCACTGCCTTAAATACGGATTACATATTAACATAAACAAAAATCCTCACAACTTGACCAATAAGCAACATCATGAAAATGGAGAAAAGACTGAAGTTGTCAAAGATTTCATTTTACTTGAATCCACAATCAACACCCATGAAAACAGCAGTCAAGAAGTCAAACAACACATTGAGTTGAGCAAATCTGATGCAAAGGGCCTCTTTAAAGTGTTAAAAAGCAAAGATGTCACCTTGAAGACTAAGGTGCACCTGACCCAAGCCAAGGTGTTTTCAATCACCTGATATGCATGTGAAAGCTGGATGATGAATAAGGAAGACTGAAGAATTGACAGCTTTGCATTGTGGTGTTGGCGAAGAATATTGAATATACCATAGAGTGCCAAAAGAACGAACAATTTTTTTCTCTTGGAAGAAGTACGACCAGAATCCTCCTTTGAAGGAAAGATGGAGAGACTACATCTCACATACTTTGATTTTAATCTTTTCCCATACAAAAATTTATACACACATTGTTATGTGACTCTAATTGCTGTGACAGCACACTCCTCCTTTCCACCCCTGATTCCCCATGTCCATTCAGCCAGCTCCTAACCCTCTCTGCCTTCCCATCTCACCTCCGGACAGAAGCTGCCCATTTAGTCTCATGTGTCTACTTGAGCTAAGAGGCACACTCCTCACGAGTATCACTTTATGTCTCACAGTCCAGTCCAATCCCTGTCTGAAGAGTTGGCCTCAGAAATTGTTTTAGTTCTGGGCTGATAGAGAATCCAGGGGCCATGATTTCCAGGGCTCCTCCAGTCTCAGTCAGACCATTAAGTCTGGTCTTCTTACTAGAATTTGAGTTCTGTGCCCCACCTTTCTCCTGCTCCATCAGGGACTCTCTGTTGTGTTCCCTGTCAGGGCGGTCATTGGTGGTAGCTGGGCATCATCTAGTTCTTCTGGTCTCAGGCTGATGAAGTCTCTATTTTATGTGGCCCTTTCTGTCGCTTAGGCTAATATTTTCCTTGTGTCTTTGGTGTTCTTCATTCTCATTTGCTCCAGGTGGGTTGGGACCAATTGATACATCTTAGATGGCCACTCACTAGCTTTTAAGACCCCAGACGCCACTCATCAAAGTGGGATGCAGAACATTTTCTTAATAAACTTTGTTATGTCAATTAACCTAGATGTTCCCTGAAAGCATGGTCCCCAGACCCCTACCTCTGCTACTCTGTCCCTCAAAGTGTTTGATTGTATTCAGGAAACTTCTTAGCTTTGGTTTAGTCCAGTTGTGCTGACTTCCCCTGTAGGGTATGCTGTCCTTCCCTTTATCTAAGATAATTCTTATCTACTATCTAGGTAGTAAGTAACCCTCCCCCCGCCCCTTGTAACCATAGAAGAATGTTTTTGTTTAAACCTTTTCTTGAGTTCTTATAATTGTGGTCTTATACAATATTTGTCCTTCTGTGACTGACTAAATTCACTCAGCATAATGACTTCCAGCTTCCTCCATGTTATAAGATGTTTCATGGATTCATCATTCTTCTTTATCATTGGGTAGTATTCCATTGTGTGGATATACCATAATTTGTTTATCCATTCGTCTGTTGATGGACACCTAGGTTGTTTCCATCTTTTTGCTATCGTGAACAGTGCTGCAATGAACATGGGTGTGCATATATCTATTGTTGTAACGCCTCTTATTTCTCTAGGATGTACTCCAAGGAGCGGGATAGCTGGATAGTACTGTACTTCTATTTCTAGCTTTTTAAGGAAGTGCCAAATCTATTTCCAAAGTCGTTGTACCATTTAGCATTCACACCAACAGTGTGTAAGTTTCCAGTCTCTCCACAACCTTTCCAACATTTATTATTTTGTGTTTTTTGGATTAATGTTAGCCTATTTGGGGTGAAATGATACCTCATTGTAGTTTTGATCTGCATTTCTCTAATGGCTAATGATCATAAGCATTTCTTCATGTGTCTGTTAGCCGCCTGAATATCTTCTTTGGCAAAGTGCCTGTTCATATCCTTTGCCCATTTTTTAATTGGGTTATTTGTCTTTTTGTTATTGAGGTTTTGCAGTATCTTGTAGATTTTAGAGATTAGATGTTGATCAGATTTGTCGTAGCCAAAATTTTTCTCCCAGGCTGTAGGTTGTCTTTTGACTCTTTTGGCGAAGCCTTTTGATGAGCGTAAGTGTTTTATTTTTAGGAGCTCCCATTTATCTAGTCTGTCTTCTGGTGCTTGTGCATTGTTACTTATGGTTTGCATTCTGTTTATGCCATGTATTAGGGCTCCTAGCATTGTCCCTATTTTATCTTCCATGAACTTTATCATTTTCAATTTTATATTTAAGTCTTTGAGCCATTTCGAGTTAGTTTTTGTGCATGGTGTGAGGTATGGGTCTTGTTTCAGTTTTTTGCAGATGGATATCCAGTTATGCCAGCACCATTTGTTACAGAGACTGTCTTTTCCCCACTTAATGGACTTTAGGCCTTTGTCAAATATCAGCTGCTCATAGGTGGATGAATTTATGTCTGGATTCTCAATTCTGTTCCACTTGTCTATGCATCTGTTGTTGTACAAGTACCAAGCTGTTTTGCCTACCATGCTGGTATAACAGGTTCTAAAATCAGGTAGTGTGCGGCCTCCCATTTTGTTCTTCTTCTTGAGTAATGCTTTACTTATTCGGGGCCTCTTCCCTTTCCATATAAAGTTGGTGATTTGTTTCTCCATCTCGTTAAAAAATGCAGGTGGAATTTGGATCGGGATTGCATTGTATCTGTAGATCACTTTGGGTAGAAATGACATTTTCACAATGTTGAGTGTTCTTATCCATGAGCAAGTATGTTTTTCCACTTATGTAGGTCTCTATTGGTTTCTTGCAGTAGTGTCTTGTAGTTTTCCTTGTATAGGTCTTTTAAATCTATGGTTACCTTTATTCCTGAGTATTTTATCTTCTTGGGGCCTATTGTAAATGGTATTAATTTGGTGATTTCCTCTCGGAAGTTCTCTTTGTTGGTGTAGAGGAATCCAACTGATTTTTGTATGTTTATCTTGTATCCTGATACTTGGCTGAAATCTTCTATTAGTTCCAGTCATTTTCTTGTGGATTCTTTGGGATCTTCTGTGTATAAGATCATATTATCTGCAAATAGAGATACTTTACTTCTTCCTTACCAATTTGGATGCTCTTTATTCCTTTGTCTAGCCAAATAGCTCTGGCTAGGACCTCCAGCACAATGTTGAATAAGAGTGGTGATAAAGGGCATCCTTGTCTGGTTTTCCTTCTCACGGGGAATGCTTTCAAAGTCTCTCCATTTAGGATGATGCTGGCTGTTGGCTTTGTATAAATTCCCTTAATTATATTGAGGAATTTCCCTTCTATTCCTATTTTGTGTGAGAGTTTTTATCATGAATGGGTGTTGGACTTAGTCAAATGCCTTTTCTGCACCAATTGATAAGATCATGTGGTTCTTGTCTTTGGTTTTATTTATGTGATGGATTATATTGATTGTTTTTCTAATGTTGAACCATCCCTGCATACCTGGTATAAATCCCACTTCATCATGGTGAATTATTTTTTTGATATGTTGCTGAATTGTATTGGCTAGAATTTTGTTGAGGATTTTTGCATCAATGTTCATGAGGGATATTGGTCTGTAATTTTCTTTTTTTGTGTTGCCTTTCCCTGGTTTTTGTATCAGGGTTATGCTGGCTTTATAGAAGGAGTTTGGGAGTATTCCATCCTTTTCTATGATCTGAAATACCTTTAGTAATAGTGGTGTTAACTCTTCTCTGAAAGTTTGGTAGAATTCTCCAGTGAAGCCATCAGGGCCAGTGCTTTCTTTTTTGTTGGGAATTTTTAAATTACCTTTTCAATCTCTTCTTTTGTTATAGGTTTATTTAGTTGTTCTACCTCTGTTTGTGTTAGTTTAGGTAGGTAGTGAGTTTCTAGAATTTTTTCCATTTCTCTAGGTTTTCAAATTTGTTAGAGTACAATTTTTCATAGTATTGTGTTATGATTCTTTTAATTTCAGTTGTGTCTGTTGTGATATCACCCATCTCATTTCTTGTATGGGTTATCTGCTTCCCCTCCCATTTTTCTTTTTTCAGTTTGGCCAGTGGTTTATCAATTTTGTTGCTCTTTTCAAAGAACCAGCTTTTGGTCTTGTTAACTCTTTTGATTGTTTTTCTATTCTCTGTTTCATTTAATTCTGCTCTAATTCTTATTATTCCCTTTCTTCTGGTGTCTGAGGGATTCTTTGGCTGCTCTCTTTCTACTTGTTCCAGTTGTAGGGTTAATGTTTTGATTATGACCCTTTTTTCTTTTTGGATGTGTGCATTTATTGCTATAAACTGACCTCTGAGCACTGCTTTTGCTGTGTGCCAAAGTTTCTGGTAGAATGTGTTTTTGTTCTCATTTGATTCTATGACTTTCTTTATTCCACCCTTAATTTCTTCTATAACCCAGTAGTTTTTGAGCAAGATGTTGTTCAGTTTCCATGTGTATGATTTTTTTTCTTGCTTTTTCTGTTGTTGATTTCTACTTTAATGGTTTTATGGTCAGAAAAGATGCTTTGTAATATTTCAGTGCTTTGGATTTTGTTAAGGCTTGCTTTATGGCCTAATATGTGATCTATTCTGGAGAATGTTCCATGTGCGTTGGAAAAGAAAGTATACTTGGCTGCTGTTGGGTGGAGTGATCAGTGTATGTCTATGAGATCAAGTTGGTTGATTGTAGCATTTAGCTCTTCTGTGTCTCTGTTGAACTTCTTCCTTGATGTTCTGTCCTTCACCTCAAGTGGTGTGTTGAAGTCTCCCACTACTATTGTGGAACGTCTATCTCTCTTTTCAGTGCTGTTAGAGGTTGTTTTATGTATTTTGGAGACCTGTCGTTGGGCGTGTAAACATTTATTATAGTTATATCCTCCTGGTTTATTGACCCTTTAATTATTATATAGTGTCCTTCCTTATGCTTTGTGGCAGATTTTACTTTAAAGTCTATTTTGTCAGAGCTTAATATTGCAACCCCTGCTCTTTTTTGAGTGTTGTTTGCTTGATATATTTTTTTCCATTCTTTGAGTTTTAGTTTGTTCGTGTCTTTAAGTCTAAGGTGTGTCTCTTGTAGGCAGCATATAGATGGATCGTGTTTTTTAATCCAATCTGCCACTCTGTCTCTTTAGTGGTGCATTTAGTCCATTTACATTTAGCGTAGTTATTGATAGGTATGAGTTTAGTGAGGTCATTTTGATGTCTGTTTTTGTGTGTTGTTGACAGTTTCTTTGTTCCACTTATTTTCTGTGCTGGGTCGTTTTTCTTTATATATTTTCTTTTCATCTATTTCATTGTTGCTGATTTTGTGTTTGCTGAGTCTTTATATTTTTCTAGTTTTTTATTTTGACTTGTAGGATTGTTAGTTTCCTTTGTGGTTACCTTAATATTTACCCTTATTTTTCTAAGTTTATACCAGTCTTTTATATCTTTATATCTCCTTGACTTCCTCTCCATTTGAAAAATCTATGTCTACATTTTTTAAGTGCCTCTTTTTTGTTTTAATGTTGTCATCTTTTACACATTGACATCTGTTTCCCTATTTTCAGTGTTTTAGCTTTGATTTACTTTTGTTACTTCCCTATCTGGGTTGATATCTGGTTGCTCCGTCTTGTGTTGTAGTCTTGGGTTGTTATCTGAGGTTACTGATTTTCTAACCAGGGGACTCCCTTTAGTGTTTCTTGTAATTTTGGTTTTGTTTTTGCAAATTCCCTAAACTTCTATTTATCTGGAACCGCCCTAATTTCACCATCATATTTGAGAGACAGTTTTGTTGGATTTATAATTCTTCTCTGGCAGTTGTTTTCCTCCAAGCCAGTATATGTGTCATCCCCTTGCCTTCTTGCCTGCATGGTTTCTGCTGAGTAGTCTGAAGTTATTCTTATTGACTCTCTTTTGTAGATGACTTTTCATTTATCCTTAGCCACTCTTAAAATTCTCTCTTTATCTTTGGTTTTGGCAAATTTGATCATAATATGTCTTGGTGACTTTCTTTTGGGATCTACCTTATGTGGGGTTCGATGAGCATCTTGGATAGTATCTTTTCATCTTTCAGGATATCAGGGAACTTTTCTACCAACAAATCTTCAACACTTCTGTGTATTTTCTGTTATCCTCCCTTGTTCTGGTACTCCAGTCATTCATAAGTTATTCCTCTTGATAGAGTCCTACATAATTCTTAGTGTTTCTTCATTTTTTAAATACTTTTATCTGATTTTTCCTCAAATAAGTTGGTTTCAAGTGCTTTATCTTCAATCTCACTAATTCTGACTTCCATTGCTTCAGTTCTGCTCCTGTTACTTTCTATTGAGTTGTCTAATTCTGACATTTTATTGTTAATCTTCTGGATTTCTGTTTGCTGTCTCTCTATTGATTCTTGCCGCCTGTTAAATTTGTCAGTATGCTCTTCTCTAATCTTTTTAATTTCCTCTATTGCATGTTCTGCGTTTTGATTTATTTTCTTCCTAATTTCTCAAAGAGTTCTGTATATTCATCTTTTGTATTGTGCCTCTGGTAATTCCAAGAAATTTTCCTCCTTTGGAAAATTTCTAGGTTCTTTATTTTGGGAGCTTGCTGAAGCCATCATGGATTGCCTGTTTATGTGATTTGATATTGACTGTTGTCTCTGAGCCATCAATAAGTTATTATGTTTATTTATTTTGTGTTTGCTTACTGTGTCCTAGCTTCTTCTTTTGTTTTCATATGCCCAAATAGGCTGCTCATATGAGCTAGTTTGATTATTGGCACCTTTGAAGCTCTAATGTCCTGTCACCAGGTGGTTAGATCTGTTACTAGGTATGTGAGTCCAGGAGTCTGCCCATACCTCCTGTATGGATTCAACTCAGGTGCCCAGGTAGATAGCCACCAAATGTGTGGTGGAGGCTCTCATTTACAGTCCTAGAAAGGTGTGGGTGATTGTTGTAGGCACAGGCATCTGGTTGCAGCAGAGGGACACACTCTGAGAAAGGCAGGGGCCTGACGGCCGCCCCTGAGTATCCAGGAGGAAGGCATGTCCCTGTTCCCTAGAGCGCATAGATGGGTGAGTTTTGCAGTCAGACTACAAGCACCTAATGCTGTTGGGTATAAGGACTGGGGGGCACCTCTTATTCATGGGCCACTATTGCAGGTGGCTAGGTGGCATGGGTGGAGCCACCAGTCCTCAGGACCCTGATGTGGGTAAGTGAAGACCCTGCTTAATAGGCAGAGCAGTGTCAAATTTCAAGAACCTGCCACTTCACAGCTGAAACAGTTGAAGTTAGACTTCTGGTATATACCCTGTTGTGCTGTGGTAATGAGGACCTACGCTGTTGAGATGGGCCCACACAAATCTATGCAGGGGGAAAGGCACTCAAAGTCCATGGATCCCTTATGCCTGTGCCTAGGCAAAGCAGCTGTGCCTACCCTGGGTTCTTGGCTTAGGGGAGCTGGAAGTTTATTTTTTCACCTGTTTGTTAATTTGTTCATTCTCCAAGGCAGGGAGAATGGTTCCTGCATGTGACGGATCCTACTTCCCGCCCAAGGGACTCAGCAATTGCTGAAGCTGCTCCAGGACCCAGTGCAGAGCAGAAAGCAGGGAGGTAAATGGGAGAGAGGTTTTTCCCTAAGGGGGTTGTTTTTGATTCAGGTAAGAAGCTGTAGGGAAGAACTTATCTTTCACCAATGAGGGCGGCTTCTCACTGGTTCTGGGTGGCCGTGTAGACTTTCTGACATTGCATCTCTGCTGGTACGGAAAACGTACCTTCCCAGCATCACCTCTAGCCTGCCTCATCGCTCACCCTGGAGCTAATCAGGTCTGAAGGGCTCAGGCTCTCGCTGGGTCAGGTCTGGCACCTCCTCGCTGCTTCCAAACCTCTCTCCCTCCCCCTGCCACTCTGTCCAGTTCAAATCTGTCTTTGATATTCAGGGCTCCCACATTGCCATATATAATCAAATCACTTGTTTTTTTGGGTCTTTACTATAAGAGGGTCCACTGGAAGTGTCTGACTACTCTGCCATCTTGACCCTGCCTCCTCCACATCTCACATACTTTGGACTCGTTGTCAGGAGGGATCAGTCCCTGGAGAAGGACACCAAGGTTGGTAAAGTGGAGTGTCAGTGAAAAAAAGGAAGACCCTCAACAAGATAGATCGACACAGTGGCTGCAACAATGGGCTCAAGCATAAAAATGATTGTGAGGATGGTGCAAATCGAGGCAGTTTTTCATTCTGTTGTAGATTGGGTTGCCACGAGTCAGAACAGACTCCATAGCACCTAACAACAACAACGTGTCTTGCACATCAAATTTTTGATTATGTTGTAAGTGGTATTTTTTATTTTAAATTTTGATTGTTCGTACTTAGCACATAGAAATACAATCAATTTTCGTATGTTGATTTAGAACTTTTCAACCTTGCTAAACTCACTTGAACTCTCAAATAGTGGCAACTCCCCAGAAGTTATCATCTCTGCCTCTGGTTAGTCCACACTTTAGGACCCAATAATCACCGTGGACTTTTTTTTTCTCTCAATTCCTTTGCTTGAGAAACTTCACTCCAACTTCTCCAGTTTCAGAGCAACTTTGGACCCCTGCTGAGTTAAATGCTTTGCATGAGGCAAAAGCCATTCAAGAGAGAATAAAGAGCCTTCCTGTACCTGCCTCACAGTTCTTGCAAACTTCCTTTTAGGACTCGGCTTCTTGTCCGTTTCTTAAGATCCTCAGTAGGTCTTTCTGGGCATCTATTAAATAGGGTGGCCCCTCAGGCCAAGAGGCAAGTCAGCAGACGGAAAGGCTTAAAAATCACTTCAATTAAAATGGGTGTTGGAGGAAAGCAAGAAGATAGAATATCAAACCACTTAGTTTGACTCTGAGCTACAGGTGGCTGGCACTCACCTCTATGGCCTTTGCATAGAGCAAAGGGGGAGACCGGAAAGCAAGCATATATTACAATTTCCTGTAACCCGAGATTTGGTTCTCTGTTAGCACAGAAAATAATTCTGTTTTCTCTTTCCTCAAGACAACATGTCAAGTAGTTAAAGATGGTGATGATGTCCCTCAAGTTTTCTCTTTTATATATTAAAAATCTGTGATTCCATCAATAAACAGTCTTCCCCTAATGAGCTATCTACGCTCTGACTCATCCATCTATCCATCAAGTCAGTCCTTCGCTTTTCTGGTTGTTCACCTTGGAATGTGCTTCATTTGCCTGAGAGCAGTGCTTGCAAAATGATTCTGGTGGAAAGAAAGATGGGCAGCTATGAGCAGCTGCAGGGAGGAAGAAATCAAAGGCTAGAGGGCAAGAAGATAATAGTGGAAGACTAGAACCAGTGGCAGATGAAAGCTTTTCCAGAGACCAAAATAATCTGTAGGTGACATTTAAAGGGGCTATGAAAGGCAGAATAACTCAGCAAGAATCCCTGGTCCCCAGAAAAGTGTTTATAGGGTACGGATTGACTTTTCAATTCTTGAAATTCTTTTAATTCCTGTAGAATACAAACAATCAGCTTTTGTAGAATGCCAGTTGTTATGGGTTGATCTGTGTCCCCCAAAAACGTATGTCCAAGTCTTAACCCCTGTACCTGTGAATGTGTTCTTATTTGAAAATAGTCTTTGAATATGTGATTAGTTAACATGAGGTCAAACTGAAGTAGGATGGGCCTTAATCCAATACGACTGGTGTTCTTATTAAAAGAGGAGACAAGACACACCCTGACAGACACACAGAGAAAATGGCCATGTGAGATAGAAGCAGAGATTGGAGTTATACTGCCATAAACCAAGGAATGCCTGGTTAGAAGCTAGAAGAGGGAAGGAGGAAACCCTCCCCTAGAGCCTTCAGACTGAGCATGACCCTGACAACACCTTGATTTTAGACCTGTAGCCTCCAGAACTGAGAGAGAATAAATTTCTGTTGTTTTCAGCCATCCAGTTTGAGGTATTTTGTTGTAATAACCCCAGGAACACTAACACCCCTGTTTACAAACAGAATTCTCATGGATTCTACCTGTTTCTGTCCAGAACATTTCTTTCTTCCATTTACTTCCTCTTTCCTGCAACAATATTAACAATTTTAAGACCCATTCTTGAGGACTGTTGCATTTTTAAGTCCTCTCACTACACCCTGTTTCTCTGTCAAGTGAAAATGGTACTATCAGATAAATTCATCTGTGCTAATGTCTTCTATTTAATGTTTTTGCCCTTAGGAAACATAATGCCTTCAAGCACCTAAAATGCACTTGCCTCTTTAGAAATATTTTAAATGAACCCCTGCAGTAAGGAGCTCTGCCAGTCTGCAGCTGATAGAGAAACGGCTCTTTTTAATTCTGAGAGTTTATAGCTTCCTCACAGTTAACAGACTACTGTCTTTTTATTTTAGAAAGCCCCACCTTCTTAAGCCAGAGAAAGCAGATGATTGATGAGCACTTTTCATGTTTGTTTTATCAAAGTCAAACTCCTAAGCCAAAGGAGGGGAAAAGAAAACCATATTTGACTGAGCACCTACTATGAGCCAGGGACTATGCTATGTGTTTTATACCCAGTCAGCTCTGCCCACCCCACACCTAGTCTGTGTGGAACTCAGCATGTCACCACAATCAATGCCTAGCACAATATCTGGTCACAACTTGTGCCCTGCTTAGCACATAAACATTCACACATTCATCATAAACATAAAACATATGATGCACATTAGACACACACATAAAACACACCTTAAACCTACACAGGGCACATACCACATCCAAACATAATCTACATCACACATGCACCCATACCACCCATACCAATCAATAACATATATTCTGCACACATCACACATAAATGTCACACACATTGGAATGATATAGTTTATTCAGGGAAGGGAAGATTATGAGACTTGGGTAGGCATAAGAAGAGTCAGTATTAGGGAAAGCCCTGGGCTAGTCAAGAAGAGACGCCGTATGAGTTGAATCTTGAAAAAACTATAGGAGTAAATCAGGCCAATGAGGATAGAAGGGTATTTCCGGCAGAGGAACAGCTTAGATAAAGTTATGGTATCAAGAAACAGTGTGGTGCATAAGCCTAAAAGGTTTGAAAACTTTGGCATGTAAAGTGCAAAGTGGGGAGTAGCAAGGGCTGTTGGTGTAGGCAGGCCCACCACTTGGGAAGCACTGAACAATATATTTAGTGCCTGGGAAGGTGGATAGCCTATCTAGTAGCACATGAAATCTAACGCCTCCAAATCCTCTATGCTATCAACATACCCACTCATACTAGAGTATGCTAGGCATTGATTGTGGTGACATGCTGAGTTCCACACAGACTAGGTGTGGGGTGGGCAGAGCTGACTGGGTATAAAACACATAGCATAGTCCCTGGCTCATAGTAGGTGCTCAGTCAAATATGGTTTTCTTTTCCCCTCCTTTGGCTTAGGAGTTTGACTTTGATAAAACAATGTAGCTGAAGCGCCTTTTCTCTCTATAGCTATCTCCTGAATTATTCTTACTACACTTGAGTGTTTTGAAAGGTTTGGCCTACACATACACATTTCTAGCCACTCTCTCTGGGTCTTGAAACAAACCTTGTAAATTTTGTGCCATGGAGTATAGAGGAAGATGTGAGACTTCTTGTCTTTCAGACCCTCTATTTCCCTCATGAGGACATCACATTTGTACTGGCTGAATGCCTGGCTTGGCCTCAGGTGGTGCTGTTTCATGAACTCCTCCCGGGAGAGGTTCTGGCCATGTATGAGCTGCTCCCACAGGGGGAACAGTAGGAGCAAGACAGGGCCCAGGACCTTTAAAGAAGATGCCATCTAAGTCATCAGGGCCACCTGCAGGTCCACAAGGAAGAGAGAAGAAAGCCTTATCTAGATACTGCCCTGAGAGCTCAGTTCTATCTTGAAATCCCTTTCCCTGCCAGTACAGGCCCTTGGGCCCAATTTCACTGTTTGGTTCCCAGACTAGAACACGAAAAGTCTCATTAGATAATAAAGTTTTTAAGAACTGAAAACAGGCTGTAGCCCTAGTCAGCCAAGCACAACATTGTAAAAAACAGGTGAAGTTTATTTTGAGAATTCCAAACATTTCCTGCCTGTCCTCTCTTGCACCCAACCAACTGCCCTCCAACTAGCTCCTTTTTATCCCCCAGATCAACTCCCAGGAGAGTGTGAGTCCAAAAGAGAATGGCATTTTAAACTTGGTGTCTGTGAAGCGGAAAGGCTTGTCACCTTTTAAGGGAAATAGAAGATGAGTAACTATATGGGAGGTATTTTCTGGGCAGGAAGATTTGGGTTCCCTGCAATCACATCCCAGGCTGCAGTTACACTGACTCTGCATAATTGTGCTTATCTGGTCTCAACTTCCCCATAACACTTCCCCCAAAGCATGTGTGAAACACATTATCACTTCTAACTGCTCATATCCCTTCTCAGGGCCCATTTCCCTAATTATCATCGTTATAGCGTTAATCTTGGTTTGTCTGAGCTATCTGTTGAGAATGCCTTCATGAAAGACTCCAGTTTTGAAATATTACTCTGACCAATCAAGTGCCAGGACTGAAACTGCCCTCATAGGAGCTGCTTTAGCCAAAGTATGGGCTGTAGAGTTGTTTCAAAAAGTCTCCCCTGAAACCAGCCCCTCTGTGTTCATCTACTATGTGGAGTGTACCCATCTCTAGTGAACCACTAACCTGAGTCTCAACACTCTGAGCATCAGTGTCCTCAATGGGCCTATTCATCACTTCTCAGAGACCTGTGAGAATCTAATAAGATGCAAATGCGCATCAGACACAGAAACAGGAGCAGGCACTTTCTCCTCTTTCTCCTTTGTGAAATCCTGTCCCTGGCCATTAAGGTCCCAAACAGGACGAGGAAAACAGGATTCAAGTGGCTTCACTGGGGACAGGGGTATGGGTGGGGGTTGGAGGACTGTATCAGTGGGATTAATACTGGATTAAATTCAGGCCTTTGCTTCCTACCATTTGAATCATTTTTCATTCTTAAGTCTACCATCTAAAAGTTCAGCCAAGATCCTGGTGCCTACAAGTGCTCCTTTTCCCTAAGCATCTTTAGCACGAACCCATGTAACTCACCTAATTCAGATTCAATGTTCGAGTCACTGGTCGTTGTGGGGATTAGTATGATGATCTGAAGACTAGAGTTGGTGTCAGTTTTCTCTTCTTAGAGCCCAAGAAGTCTGCAGCTGTGGAGAAAGAAATAGCAATGAGAGGCACAGGGCACCAGCTGACTGGTAGTGGTGGTAGGGCCAAAGAGCAGCCTGGTTATATAAACCCATTTCTGTATCTTCTCATCTAGAACTCTTGGGTTCACTCTGAGACTATCCCTGAGCCAGGGTTTGACATCCTGAGCACAAAGGAGTTTCAAGGTCTTGGCGAGAGGTGACCCTGAAGAGGGGTTATTTGGATTTATCAAGACAGAACTACAGATCTGACTTCTAAACTCACTTCCTTACACAATTCTGGGGAAATGTCCCTGGATTACTAAATTCTATGAGAACTTCAGGGAGAAAAACCATTTCTAAAATTGTAACTGTGGGACCCTTACCGAGGGGTGAAAGAGCATCTAGTCAACGCTACAATTTAAGGATAAAGTTAGATACTTGAATTTGTTTTCTACTGACACCTTCAAGGTTTTCTTATTGCTAAACCACTTTGACTGAGTTTCTCATTGGGCCACCTTTTCAAAAAAGTTCTGTTTCTATCTAGAACTTATCTTCAAAGCATGTTAGCAATGCCATTCTGTTTCGTAGTCTCCTGATCCTCTCTTTGGGCAAGAAATAAGTTATCATGATTAAATAAAGACATGTTGGCATTAGATAAAGACATGTTGGCATTTACAGAAACTGCCCAGGTGGCACAGCTGTTAAGAACTCAAGCCGCTAACCAAAAGGTCGGCAGTTTGAATCCATCAGCCAATCCTTGGAAACCCTATGGGGCATTTCTACTCTGTCTTACAGGGTCACTAGGAGTCGGAATCAGAAGGAAAATCATCACCCAGACCCTATTCCAAAGTGACACGGTCAATTAGTGGTCACAGCTGGCCCTTCTCGCATGCAGGGCAGGCCAAATCTGGCTTGGGCTAGTTTAAGGAAATTTACTAGCATATCCACAGGTTCATGTTACAATCCCCCACTGAGTTGTAACAATTCCTTAATCTTAAGGGATAAGGATCAGTGACTCATCTCACTACTTCCTGCTGACACGAGGCAGAGTTTTAGGGACCTAGGGACAGGCAAGGAATGATTAGTTCCTGGGAGTACAGGCAAAGAAGACTTAAAACCAAAGACAAGGGAAAGATCAGTCCAAAAGACCAACAGACCACAAGCACCACAGCCTCCACCAGACTGAGCCCTGCACAACCAGATGGTGACTGGCCACCATCACCAACTGCCCAAACAGGGACCACAACAGAGGGTCCCAGACAGAGCTGGAGAGAAATGTAAGTGACTTCTGAGGTTCCTCCTTCCGCCAAAGATTAGACAAGCCCATAAAAAGGCTTAAGTGGTAAGACAGTACACAGCACTGGGGAAGCCAGCACAACCCATCCAAGGCAAGGTCATACAGAAAAAGTAAGGAATTCTTGTGACCTGGATTTGGATGACTTGAGTGATGACACCGAGAAATATAAGAAGGCTATCATATGCCTATTTGGTGGTTCAGTGGTAGAATTCACCTTCTATGTGGTAGACCCAGGATCAAATCACAACCAATGTAACTCATATACATCAATCACCCATCTGTCAGTGGAGGCTTGTGCGTTGCTATGATGCCGACCAGGTTTCAATGAAGCTTCCAGAATAAGATGGATTAGGAAGAAAGGGCGGGCAATCTACTTCCAAGAATCAGCCAAGGAGAACTCTATGGATCACAATGGTCCGATTCCCCAAATGATCATGGGGATGGCACAAGACTGGGCAGCATTTTGTTCCATTGTGCATGGGATCACCATGAGTTGGGGCCGACTCAACAGCAGCTAGCAACAGCATCATATAAACAAAAATGATATGCCCAGACATCCAGAGCCATTTCTAACATGTTTCTGTTATCTAAAACAAAGCAAAACCCATTGCCGTGGAGTCGATTCCCTATGTATTACAGAGTAGAACTGTTAACTACAGTAGACTTAAACAGTAGTGACTCGAATGTATAGAGATGGGGGAAGGAGAAATCACCAGGGCCAGTGTGTGACAAGGCACAATGAGAATGAGAGACATAGAGCTTTCTAAGGTGTTGGAAACTTTCATATTTGATAACATGTTATAGAACCTCACCAGGTAATTTTGTAAATTATAAGAAGCAATTCATGTGAAAGTAGTTTTTAAACAATAAAGTGTCATGCTAATATCAGTTGTTGTTAATCTTGTCTGGTTGTCCTACCCCAGTCATTTCCAACGTCAACTAGATAATCCAGTGTTTCTCAAACAAGTGTGATGTTCCACTTTCAATATGAAAAAAATAATTATTATGACCCCCAAGCACACATCCATGAACCTTACATGATCTAATCCAAAAGTCCTAAGACCTCACTGATATAAATCCGATTAGGAAGCAACCTAAACTAAATGGTAAACAGTATCCTTTTGTACCTACAGAAATGAACAACTACCAAAGCAGCCAAGGAAGATAAGAAAACCACTGTCTCTAGAAGATGCTTGTTGAGTCTGTTTCTTAGAACGTTATCTACCAGCTTTCGTAACAGAAGCTGCTTGGGTTGTGGTTATTGATTTAAGTTCTTAAAGACATACTATTCTTTGGATAAAAATTTAAAATCATTTCTTAATCATCTTCCTTCCTTAAAAAGTTTCCCTGACATTTCCTTTTCTTAACCACTATTCCATTTTTCAAATTTTTTGTATATCCCTTTAAAGAATGATTTTTTATTTTTAGATTTTTTTTCATGATGCATGGTTTTTCACTAAAGGAATGAATGCTGAATCATTGTTTGTTGGTAGTTTTTTATTATTTGAAAAACTGGGGTGCCAGTTGCAGTGGGCCGTATCAGTCCCTTGTTCTATGAAGTACATCATAAAGGGGGTACATATAGGTCCCATGGCTCAGAAAGTGCATCACACTTCCCGGTTACACTTGAGCCATAAAATATCTTACTCAACTTTCCAAAAATACACACAAAATACTAAGTAAACATTGCATTTGCTGCACATAATTATTATCAGGTTGATTTTGAGTGAAACTTTAGAAAGCAGGGTGACAAATAGAGGCACTTTGTACTTTCTGCACATAATTTTTGTTCAAGTTGCCTTCTTCTGAGTGCTGCATTCTCCGCATCACCTTCTAGTTGTCTTGACCAGGAGATGCTCTCCATCAGGAAGGCGAGCACTTTATAAAAGATGTCATCGGGGAGGTGATTAATGCAAGTGGGCCATATCTGTCCCATGTTCCATGAAGCACATCACATACAAAGTACATATTGGTACCATGGCTCAGGAAGCGCATCATAAACTGTTTTCACCCCCAGAATAACTCATTTACTTGAATATTTCTGAATGCCGAAATCCCAGTAACACAAAGGAAATAGTAAACATACTTGCAAGCCTTATCTCACTGTACAGAAACCAAAAGACACAGAAGTTTCACACAATCACCCCCCTGGGAAGCATCCTCTCATATGATTGGCTCTCAACACTCAAATGTGGTTCAGACCAACTTCCTTGTTTTTTAGGCAGTTGCACCAGTATCCCTCATGACACCAGAACTTACTAAAGTGGTTCAAATCCTGCCTATAAACCTCCAGGTGTGGAAAATGTGAGTGGTAGTTATATATACACCAGTATACATGAAAGCAATAACTATTTCACAAAATTATAATAGTGAAATTTTTTAAATACTGATTTTATTTTTCAGGAACCAAGTCAAGAATCAGTTCTATCCGTCAGTATGCAGACACGTTGGTCCATTTACCAACAATTTTCTTTCCAGCTTTTACAATCACTGGGCTGCTGCTCATCATCAGCAGTACAGGTGTTATGAGATACACATCCATAAAGGTGTTGCATGAATCATTCATTCATTTCCCAAATCAGCCCTGTGATCAAAGGAACCCATATCTCAGGCAAGTGGTATTTGGTCTTTGAACCTTGACTGGAGCTAAATGAAGAAACATCACATAAAGGGCTGTGGCATGGTATGTTGTTTAGTACTATGTGGATGAGTCAGAGACAACTTCTCACTCTATTTAGGAGCTGTTGGCCTTATTTGTGTCTTGAGTTTTCCAAAGTGGTATTTCTTTCTTTCTTTCTTTTTTTTACCATTTTTTTTTTTTTTTATTGTACTTTAGGTGAAGGTTTACAGAACAAATAGTTTCTCATTAAACAGTCAGTACACATATTGTTTTATGACATTGGGTAACAACCCCACGACATGTCAACACTCACCCTTCTCAAACTTTTTTTTCTTCTTTTGGTGAAACTATACATAGCCAAAGTTACACCATTTCAAAAATTTCTACATGCACAATTCGGTGACATCAATTACGTTCTTCCAGTTGTGCTGCTATTCTCACTTTAGATGAAGATTTACAGAACAAAATAGTTTCTCATTAAACAGTACACATGCTGCCCTATGACGATGGTTAACAACCCCACTACATGTCAACACTGTCCTTACTCAACCTTGGGTTCCCTATCACCAGCTTTCCTCTCCCCTTCTGCCTTGTAGTCCTTGTCCCTGGTCTGCTGTGCCTCATTAGTCCTGTTTTGTTTTATGGGGCCATCCAATCCCCAGCTTAACGGTGAACCTTGGAAGTGACTTCACCACTGAACTAAAAGTGTGGCTGGGTGCCATACTCTTGGGGTTTCTCCAGTCTCTTTCAGGACAGTAAATCTCGTCTTTTTTGTGTGTGTTCGAATTTTGTTCTACATCCTTTTACAGCTCTGTCCAGAACCCTATGTTGTGATCCCAGTCAGAGAAGTCAGTGGAGGTAGCTGGGCACCATTTAGCTGCACTGAACTCAGTATGGTGGAGGCCTTGGTAGCTGTGGTCCATTAGTCCTCTGGACTAATCTTTTCTTTGTATCCTGTTTTCTTCATTCTCCCTTGCTCCTGAAGGGGAGAGACCAGTGGAGTATCTTAGATGGCTGCTCACAGGCTTTTAAGACCCCAGACGCTACTCACCAAGGTAGAATGTAGAACATTGTCTTTATAAACTGTGTTATACCAATTGAGCTAGATGTTCCCAGAGACCATGGTCCCCATAGCCCTCCGCCCAGCAATTCAGTCCCTCCAGGGAGTTTGGATGTGTCTATGGAGCTTCCATGACCTTTCCTTGTACAAGTTGTGCTGGTTTCCCGAGTATTGTGTACTGTCTCACCCTTCACCAAAGATACCACTTATCTATTGTCTATTTAGTATTTCCCCTTCACCCCTCCCATCCCTCGTAAGCAACAAAGATTGTTACTTTTTTTGTGTAAACTTTTTCATGAGTTTTTACAACAGAAGTCTCATACAATATTTGTCCTTTTGTGATTGACTTATTTCACTCAGCATAATGTTCTCCAGTTTCATCCATATTATGAGGTGCTTCACAGATTCATCATTGTTCTTTATAGTTGCGTAGTACTCCATTGTGTGTATGTACCATAGATTGTTTATCCATTCATCTGTTGATTGGCATCTAGGTTGTTTCCATCTTTTTGCTATTGTGAACAATGCTGCCATGAACACGGGTGTGCATATGTCCATTCGAGTGATGACTCTTATTTCTCTAGGATATATTCCTAGGAGTGGGATTGCAGGATCGAATGGTATGTCTATTTCTAGCTTTCTGAGGAAGCACCATATCATTTTCCAAAATGGTTGTATCATTTTGTATTCCCACCAGCAGTGCATAAGAGTTCCCATCTCCCCGCAGCCTCTCCAACATTTATTTCCAGTTTTTTTGATTGGTGTCAGTAATGTTGGGGTGAGATGGTATCTCACTGTGGTTTTAATTTGCATTTCTCTAATGGCTAGTGATCACGAGCATTTCCTCATGTGTCTGTTGGCTGCTTAAATGTCTTCTTTTGTGAAATGTCTGTTCATTTCCTTTGCCCAATTTTTAATAGGATTATTTGTCTTTCTGTTATAGAGGTGTTGGATTTTCTTGTAGATTATGGAGATCAGACCTTTGTCTGACTTGTACTGTCCAAAAATTTTTCCCAGTCTGTAGGTTCTCTTTTTACTCTTTTGGTGAAGTCTTTTGAAGAGCATAGGTGTTTGATTTTTAGAAGATCCCAGTTATCTAGCTTATCTTCTGGGGTTTGTGTGTTGATGGTTATGGTTTGTATCTTGTTAATGCCATGTTTAGGGCCTGTAGCATGGGTCCTATTTTTTCTTCTATGAACTTCATAGTTTTTGGCTTTATATTTAGGTCTTTGATTCCTTTTGAATTTGTTTTTGTGTATGGTGTGAAGTATGGGTCCTGTTTCATTTTTTTGCAGATGGATATCCAGTTTTGCCAGAACCATTTGTTAAAAAGACTGTCTTTCCCCATTTGATGGACTTTGGGCCCTGGTCAAAGATCAGGTGACCGTAGGTGGATGGATTTACATCTGGGTTCTCAATTCTGTTCCATTGGTCAACGTATCTGTTGTTGTACCAGTACCAGGCTGTTGTGACTACCGTAGCTGTATAGTAGATTCTGAGGTCAGGTAGTGTGAGTCCTCCAACTTTATTCTTCTTCCTCAGTAGTGCTTTACTTATTTGGGGCTTCTTCCCTTTCCATACAAATTTAATGATTAGTTTTTCCATCTCTTTGAAGAATGTTGTTGGTATTTGGATCGGGATTGCATTGTATTTGTAAATTGCTTTGGGTAGAATTGTCATTTTCACAATGTTGAGTCTACCTAACCATGAGCATGGTATGTTTTTCCATTTACGTCGATCCTTTGGGTTTCTTGCAGTAGTGTTTTGTAGTTTTCTTTGTATAGGTCTTTTACATCCCTGGTTAGATTTATTCCTAAGCATTTCATTTTTTTAGGGGCTATTATAAATGGTATTGTTTTCTTGATTTCATTTTCATTTTTCTCTTTATTGGTGTATAGAAATGCTACTGATTTTTGTATGTTTATCTTGTATCCTGCCACTCTGCTGAATCTTTCTGTTAGTTCCAGTAGATTTCTCGTGGAGTCTTTAGGGTTTTCTTTGTATAGTATCATATTATCTGCAAACAGGAACAGTTTAACTTCTTTAATACCAATTTAGATGCCCTTTATTTCTTTTTCTTGCCTTATTGCTCTAGCTAGAACTTCCAGCACAATGTTAAATAGGAGTGGTGATAAAGGGCATCCTTGTCTTGTTCCTGTTCTCAAGGGGAATGTTTTCAGCCTCTCCCCATTAAGAATGATGTTGGCTGTTGGTTTTGCATAGATGCCTTTTATTATGTTGAGAAATTTCCCTTCTATACCTATTTTATTGAGAGCTTTTATCAGGAATGGGTGTTGGACTTTGTTGAATGCCTTTTCTGTGTCAATAGAGATGATCATGTGATTCTCTTCTTTCCTTTTATTTATGTGGTGGATTACATTGATTGATTTTCTAATGTTGAACCATCCTTGCATACCTGCTATGAATCCTACTTGGTCGTGGTATATTATTTTTTTGATATGATGCTGAATTTTATTGGCTAGAATTTTGTTGAGAATTTTTGCATCTATATTCATGAGAGATATTGGTCTGTAATTTTCTTTTTTTGTGGCATCTTTCCCTGGTTTTGGTATCAGGGTTATGCTGGTGTCTTAGTTATCTAGGGTTGCTATAACAGAAATACCACAAGTGGATGGTTTTAACAAAGAGAAGTTTATTTCCTTACAATAAAGTAGGCTAAAAGTCCAAATTCAGGGTGTGAGCTCCAGGGAAGGCTTTCTCTCTCTCAGCCTTCTCATCAGTGTTTCCTGGGACCAGGAGCTTCTCGGCACAGGGACCCTGGTCCAAAGGAAGTACTCAGCTCTCAGCACTGCTTTCTTGATAGTATGAGGTCCCCCTCTCTCACTGCTCACTTTTGTCTTTTATATTTCAAGAGATTGCCTCAGTAAATTGAGTCCTGCCTCACTAACACAACTGCTGCCCATCCTCCCTCATTAACATCATAGAGGCAGGATTTAGAACATATAGGAAAACCACGCAATACTGGGAATCATGGCCCAGCCAAACTGATACACACATTTTTGGGGGGACATAATTCAATCCATGACAGCTGGCTTCATAGAATGAATTTGGAAGTGTTGCTTCCTTTTCTATGCACTGAAATAGTTTGAGTAGTACTGGTACAAGCTCTTTTCTGAATATTTTGTAGAATTCTCCAGTGAAGGCATCAGATCCAGGGCGTTTTGTGTTGGGAGTTTTTTTTATTACCTTTTCAATCTCTTCTCTTGTTATGGGTCTGTTCAGATTTTCAACATCACTTTGTTGTAATTTTGGTAGGTAGTGTGTTTCTAGAAATTTATCCATTTCCTCTAGGTTTCCAAATTTGTTACAGTATAGTTTTTCATAATATTCTGTTATGATCCTTTTTATTCCAGTTGGGTCTGTTGTAATGTCACCCATTTCATTTCTTATTTGGATTATTTGCATCCCCTCCTGTTTTTCTTTTGTCAGTCTGGACAGTGGTTTGTCGATTTTGTTGATTTTTTCAGAGAACCAGCTGTTGGTTTTGTTGATTCTTTCTATTGTTTTTTCTATTCTCTATTTCATTTATTTCTTCTCTGATCTTTATTATTTCCTTTCTTCTGGTGGCTGTGGGCCTTTTTTTGTTGTTATCTTTCTATTTGTTTGAGTTGCGTAGTTAATGTTTTGATTTTTTCCCTTTCTTCTTTTTTGATGTGTGCATCTATTGCTATAAATTGTCCTCTGAGGACTGCCTTTGCTGAGTCCCAAAGGTTTTGGTATGATGTGTTTTCATTCTCATTTAATTCTAGGAATTTTTTAATTCCATCTCTGATTTCTTCTATTACCCAGTGGTTTGTAAGCAGGATATTATTCAGTTTCCATGTAATTGACTTTTTTTCCTTGCTCTTTCTGTTGTTAATTTCTACCTTGATGGCACTGTGGTCAGAGAAGATACTTTGTATTATCTCAGCATTTTAGATCTTGTTGAGGATTGCTCTGTGGCCTAAGATGTGGTCTATTCTGGAGAACATTCCATGTGCATTGGAAAAGAATGTGTACTTTGCAGCTGCCAGATGGAGTGTTCTATATATGTATATGAGGTCAGGTTGGTGGATTGTGCCCTTTAGGTCTTCTGTATCTTTGCTGAGTTTCTTTTTAGATGTTCTGTCCTTTACTGAGAGTGGTGTGTTGAAGTCTCCTACTGTTATTGCAAAACTGTCAGTTTCTGTTTTCAGTACTGTTAGAGTTTATTTTTTATGTATTTGGAGCCATGTCTTTGGGTGTGTAGATGTTTATTATGTTTATGTCTTCATGATGGATGGTCCCCTTAATCATTCTATAGTGTCCTTCAGTGTGTTTTATGGTGGATTTTGTTTTAAAGTCTATTTTATCTGAGATTAGTATCGCCACTCTTGCTCTTTTTTTGTAGTTGTTAGCTTGATATATTTTTTCCCAACCTTTGAGTTTAATAAATTCATGTCTTTGTTTCTAATGTGTGTCTCTTGTAGATAGCATATTGATGGATCCTTTTTTTTTTTTTTATCCATTCTGTCACTCCTTCTCTTTAGGGATGCATTGGGGCCATTTACATTCAGTGTAATTATCGATAGATGTGAGTTTATTGCTGTCATTTTGTAGTGCTTTTTTTTTTGTGGTGCTGACGTCTTCTTTGTTCTTCTTACTCTCCTGTGCTGAATTCCTTTGTTTGTGGATTTTTTTTCAATTCTTTAATTTTTGTAGGTTTTGTTTTTACTGAGACTTTATGTTTTTCCTCTTTATTTTTATGAGTATGTTTGTTAACTTTCTTTGTCGTTACAGTGAAATTTCCCCTTATCTTTCTGAGTTTGAAGCAGTCCATTATTACTTGGTATCACCTTGCCTTCTTCTCCATTAGAAGGTTCTATATCTACACTGTTTATTCCTTCTTTTATTGTTCTGATGTTGTTGTCATTTACAGATTAACTGTTCTGATTCCCTGTTTATTTCTTTTGGTTTTGGATAGTCCTTGACAGTTCATTTCCTAGATTGGTAACTGGCTGGTGTGAGCCTATGTCCTAGATTCACCCTGTGAGCTGAAGTTGTGTGTTCTCAGATCGAAGGTCTTCCTTTAATAATTCTTGTAAGTTTTGTTTGGTTTTTGCATATTTCCTTAATTTCTGTTTATCTGGAAATGACCTAATTTCACCATCATATGTTTTGCAGGATATATTACTCTTGGCTGGCAATTTTTTTCTTTCAAGGTTTGATATATGTCATCCCATTGCCTTCTTGCCTGCATGGTTTCTGCCAAATAATCTGAGCTTAGTCTTATTGTTTCTCCTCTGTATGTGACTTCTTGTTTTTCTTGAGCTGCTCTCAGGATTCTTTGTCTTTGGTTTTGGTGAATGTGATTATGATGTGCCTTGGTGTTTTTCTTTTGGGGTCTATCCTATATGGGGTCCGTTGAGCTTCTTGGATGGCCAGCTTTTCAACTTTCATGATATTGAGGAAGTTTTCTGTCAGCAGTTCTTCAATGATCCTCTTTGTGTTTTCTATTTTCTCCACCTATTCTGGAACTCCAATCACTTGCAAATTTTTGCTTTTGATTGTATCCCACATAATTCTCAGGGTCTCCTCATTTTTATTTATTCTTTTTTCTGTGTTTTCTTCAGAGTTGTATCCAAGTGTTTGTCTCAATTCCATTAATACTGTCTTCCAGCATTTCAAATCTGCTCCTCAGCCCTTCTAAGACCTTGTCCATTTCTGAAATCTTGTTGTTTATCTTTCAGATTTCTAATTGTTGTTTTTGTCTAATTTCTAGTTGTGAATTTATTTTGGCATTTTGTTCCTACATTATTTTCCTGAATTCTTCCATTTTTTTGTCTGTATTTTCCATGAATTTGTCAGCCTTTTCCATGAATTTTTCTATTTTTTCCTCATTTTTGTCTGATTTTTGCTTCAAGTCTTGGATAAGTCTGAGTATGAGAGATTTGAATTCCCTATCAGGTAGTTCTAGTGCCTTTTCCTCTACTGGAAAGTCGTCTGGTGTTTTATTTTTGATGGCTACTGGAACCATCCTGTCCTGTTTTTGTAAATGTTTTGATATTGTCTGCTGTCTTCGGGGCATTCAGTAGATATTTTTCTCATTTATTGATTGTAGATTTGTTTGTTTCATCCTTTTTTTTTTTTTTTTAATTTGGCTATGTCTGAGCAGGCGGCTGTGTGTTCTTTGTTGATTGCTTGTCTGTGGGCACGATACTTTTCTCCTCTTTCTCTAATTGGCAGAGTCATTTGTGCAGATATGGTAAAGCAGGGCAGGTCTAGCTGAAGAAGAGTTGCTGGAGTAGGTTTTTTGTGGCACTTACTACAGCCCTTAGGGCATGTCTGTAATCAGTGGAAGGATGGTTCCGGTAGGCCATGCCTTTGCTGCTTTGTGGTGTGATGTTAAGTGCATGGTGCAGGTAGGCAGGATGGAGGGAGGCAATTGTGATGTGTGGTCTAAGAAGGGCATGGAAGAGAGGAGAGAGGAACAGGAGCCAAAAACACACAAACAAAAAAGAGTGCTGGGGGGCTTGCCATTGGAGTGGAGAGATGAGAGACTATGAAATGGAGAAAAATAAAAAGGGGAAGAAGAAGAAAAAAAAGAAAAGAATGAATAAATAAAAATTAGAATGAAAAAAGAAAAGAAAACTCCCAGGGATCCACTGGTGTGGTTATGAGATCTGGGGACGTTGTTCCCAAGGGTTGAAGTACAGCCTGGCTAGAAGGTGTAGAGGTGTCACTCAGCACCAGGTATTCAGGGGACACAAAGAGAAGGAAGGTATAGAGAGACAAGAAACAGTAATGAAGAAAGACAAAAAGGGAAAAAGAGGGAAAAGAAAACCAAACAAGTTTTTTAAAAAAGCAAGAAAACCCCCTAAAAATCAAAAGAAAAAAAGCATGAATAAAGAAATGTCCTCAGGCATCCCTCTGCAGGCCTGGGCAAGCTGAGGGGGTAGGTCCCAAGCTGTGCAGCACCGCCCAGCCAGAATGGGCTCCCAACTCCAGAAAAGAAAAAGAAAACTAACAAACAATTCTAAACAAACAAACAAACAAAAGCCCCAGGATCCCACCAGCGTGGCAGCACAGAGTGGGAAGCAGTTCCACACTCAAACGGAGCTCCACAGCCCATCAGGAAGAAGCAAAGATGGCGCACAGAGCCAGGTATTTGAGCAAAAGGAGGGGGAGGTGGTGAGAGTTAAGGAAGAAATCAAAAGAAGTGGAAAAAAGCAACACCAGCAGCCAACAAATGGCACTTAGGGAGTCAGCCAGTGCAGGCGGGTGGAATCTAAGCAGCCAGTGCTTCCCGGCCAAGAGACTGTGGGCAAAGGAAGCAGAGGAGGCCGAGTGGGAGTGAAGAAGGGTAGGGGGTGGGAAAGCATATATCACCAGATAGCGGTTGTTCTGTCTTCTGCTGGAAGCTCCGTGAAGCTGCTTTCTCATACCGCCTATTTGCTGGTCTCTGATAGGAGTCCAAGATGGTGGATCCATGCTGTTTTAGCTGATAGGGGACCTCTGCATGTATGTCTCATCACTCTCTGTTCTCTGTCAGTTTCTTATTCCATTTGTGCTTGGCTGAGTTCTTTATCTCTTCATTTGATGTTTTCAGGTTTCAGGATTTCTGTTTTCTCTGTTTGGCTTAGTTTTTCGGATCTTTGCTGTGGAGGGACAGCATGGTGCTTCTGCCTAGAGCGCCATGTTGCCAGAAGTGTCCAAGGTGGCATTTCTTGATATTAACTTCAGGAAAGATCCCTCAGTGGTTGTAAAATGGGAGTAGTAATAATATCCTCAGAACATGTCTAACTTCATAGGGGTTTATGAGAATCACCATCAGCACAAAACTGATTTCCTAAGATGTGAAGCTCAGACACACCTCCACTCTCCAATCTTTTTACCAATTTGGACACCAACTATTCCTCCCATGGCACTCTCTACTTCTCTCCTGGGTTCAATAATCCGTTGCAGTAGCCACACAAAACTCACAGACCATACTTCAAATTAAGTGGTTTATTAAGGAAGTAATATGATACAACTTGGGATCAGTATCAACAGGCTACAACTCAGGATCAGTAATCATGCAGGCAAGGGCTGGAGGGCTCCCCTGAAGAGGAGAGCACAACCTTCCCTTTTTCAGTGCAGGACAGCTCTCTCTCTGCTCCTATCAGCTATGCAAACAAATAGGTCCTTCTATCTGCCGTGCACACCACCTCTCAGACGTGCAGGCTCCTCTCAGCCCCTGCAGGACAGGCTTCTCTTGGTCCCCTCCTCCGGACAAACTCCTCTCAGCCCCCTGAGGACAGACCTCTCTGCCTTTGGCCTCCCAGCCATAAGCTCTTCCGCTGGGCCCCTTGTGGGTCTGTTGCCATCTTCAGTGTTACAGCCCTTGCCCCATGTTACAGATCTTTCAGGAGGTTCCTTGTCTCCCGTCTCTCTGCTTCTTCTCTCTTCTTTCTTCCTTCTGCTTCTGTCTGCCAACCTCTGTGGGATTGACTGCATATGTAAGCAAACTCATTGTTAATTTCAAGGCATGGCACTCTCACCTGGGCCACAAACAGATCATTCCCCTCTCAGAAGACCACAGACACTTCATTTCCATAGTAAGCTATAGTCACTTCATTTGCATAAGTATATTGACCAATCCCTGCAAGGTGTATGAAATAGACCAATCATAGGGTAGGCTGCAGCCCAGAGCCAGATAAAAAGTATCAAACCACCAGTTGTTTACAATATACCCAGGAAATATCAATCAACCTGGACAAAGTAACAAATCCTCTGGAGTAGAAAACTAGGGCAAATGTAACTCCTCAGGGCTTAGGGGAAAACTCTCTCAAGCTGTTTTTCCAAAGAACCAAGGCAAAAAGCCACATAAAGTAACTTATTTCACCACAGTGGTGCAAACAGTTTGAACTCATCTAGCAGTACCCAGGAAGAAAAGGCCTGGTGATCTGCTTCTGTTAAGATTACAGCCAAGAGCATCCTGTGGGGCAGTTCTACTCTGTAACACATGGGGTTATCATGAGTTGGAACAGACTGAAAGGCAACAGAGAACAACTTCAGGAAAGAAAAAAAAATCTGTGAGACAGAATCATGGTGTAGCAAAAAGAACTTTGGATTTGCACTCAAGAGACTTAACTTTTCCACTTTGTAACCATGAACTCAATCTCTATGGGCTTCAAGTTATTCTCCTGTGAACAATGTCAAGAAAGAATTAAAGTGTATAGTGTTTATTTGAGCAGTTAATCTGTATGCATACAGGGAAGCCTTCTGTTCAGAAAAAATGTAAGACTCTTCTTTGGTCAGTTACAATGAGTTTTTAAGGAGGAAAGAAGGAAATATAAAGTAGAAAATTAACCATTGGCTATTCTTAGCAGGTAGCCCTGGTAGTGCAGTGGTTAAGACCTTGGCTGCTAATCAAAAGGTTGGCAGTTTGAATCTAACAGCTGCTCCTTGGAAACCCTGTGGGGCAGTTCTACTCTGTCCATTACGGTCACTGTGAGTTGGCATTGACTCGATGGCAACAGTTTTTTGTTTTTTGGTTTTTTTTTAGTCTTAGCAAGATCGATTGAATCATGCTCCCTTTCTTGAAATTAGATGATATAAGACCACCAGGTGATTTTGGGGGGCTGGTCAGCTCCCTATTCATTTGTACAAATTCTCAGGTATTGTCCAGAGGTTTTAAATAATAAAGCATCTCAACTACTCAGAAGATTCTAAAGTTTTAGAATTATATCTCAAGAAACTCGAGAAAATTACCAAAACTGAATTATTTGCATAGATAAACTCTGAGCAAGCTGATGGTTAACAGATGTTTTTGTCACAAAGGGGGATTTGCATGACTTCCTGGTCACTATGTTTCCACATTATTTCTTCTTATCTGCTTTTGGGTACATTCCACAATGGTCAGTGACGGTTAACAGATGTTTTTGTTACAAAGGGGAATTTGCACGACTTCATGGTCACTATGTTTCCACATTATTTCTTCTTATCTGCTTTTAGGTACATTCCACAACTATCAGTGACTTTTATGAATTTTCCTATGCACTCAGAGGAATCTGTCAGTTCGGTCCTCAGTTTCTCTCTTTAACAACACTTATATAGAACTTACTATGTGGCAAGTGAAGGAGCTTTGGTGTCACAGAGGTTAAGTGCTCGGTGGCTAACCTGCAGTTTGGCATTTTTAACCCACCAGCCATTGTGTGGGAGAAAGATGTGGCAGTCGACTTCTGTGAAAAACCAACCCCTATGGGGTCACTATGAGTCGGAATTGACTTGATGGCAATGAGATTTTGGTTTTAGTTATAGGACAGAGTGGAGCCCTGGTGACACAGGGGTTAAGAGCTCAGGCTGCTAACCAAAAGATCAGCAGTTCAAATCCACCAGCCGCTCCTTGGAAACCCTATGGGACAGTTCTATTTTGTCCTATAGGGTGACTGTAATTCTGAACTGACTCGATGGCAATGGGTTTGGATTTTTTGGTTTACAGGACAGAGTAGAACTGCCCCATAGGGTTTTCAAGGAGCAGCTGGTGGATTCAAACTGCCGACCTTTTGGTTAGCAGCTGAATTCTTAACCACTGTGCCACCAGGGTTCCATGTCTTGAAGATTACGGCCTAGAAAACCTTATGGGACAGTTCTACCCTGTCCTATGGGGTCACTATTAGTTGGAATTAAGGCAATGAAGTTCGTTGTTTTTTTAAGGTGGCAAGTATTGTATTGTACATTTTACATACACATATTAATGCATTTACTCTTCACAACAATGCCGTACAGTAGGTACTTTATTATCCCCATTTTTATACGGGAAACTGAGGAAAATCAGAGTTAAGTAACTTGCTCCAACTCAGAATGCTAATAAAAGCAATACAAACTGGATTTGAATCCAGACAGTCTGGCTCTAGAATCCAGAACACAAGAGAGTTGAACTCCACCCCGTTCTATAATCGTATTATTAAAAAATTCATCATAGAATTGGTTGAGCTTGAGATAACAAGGAGGCGCTGGTGGACTAGGAATAGAAAGAATAAACTGGGAGGAAGGCCTGAATTTTGTAGTTTTTGTAAGGGGTAAGAGATGTTAATATCAGATCACTTCCTATTTGCAAGATGAAGTGTTAGTACACAGATAGAGACATCATCAGGCCACTTGGGGGCTGAAGTGAGCAGTGAGATGTATGGTGGGCAAGGAAATCTTATATGGGTAGGGTAGCTATATAAGGATCTAAAGGTTACGTTAGCATTCGGGAGAAGCCAGCTTTGGCAAAGGAGTTGGTTTTGGCTATGCAGAGTTAACAACACTGTAGGGTGTCTCTTGTTTTCTTTTTAAGATGGTGCAGTATGTAGAAGGAGTTGAGAGCAGTCAGATAGCTCTAGAGTAGTAAAAGGAGATGGTGGTATCTAATCAGAAATGAGTGCTGGAATGAAGGGTGGAAGTGAGAGTGTTGAGGCTTACACATGAGATGGAAAATGGCCAAGCTATCTCACTGGAGCATAAGAACAAATGGGCGGAAAAATAATTACTTAGGAAGTGTGTTTTGTGAGCAGGAGCTTCAGACTAACTTAGAAAATTAAGAATGATGTGGCTGTGAATAAGAGAGGGCTAAGAAACATGTTAGTTTATCTATGTCATAAAGAAAATGCAGTGTAGGGAAAAGGTGGTAAAAATGACCTCTCTCCACCACCATTACTATGCCTGCTAAAACAATGTATCCCCAAATGTACTAAGACTCTTGTCTTATAAATGATTTTGTTTCTGTGGGAAAAGATTACAATGCAGTAGGGGAAGCTGGTAATGTGAGCAGCAGCCAAAGGTGAGATTGCTTTGAGGAGCTGAAGAAATTTACTGACTTTGAGCCCAAGGAAGGACCTGGAGAACTCTGTTTAAGGAATGGCTCCAGCCTCAGGGGCATTTATAACTCTCTTCAGCAGTCCCCATAGCCATACAATGGTAATTGATTGGTGAGGTTGGTTTTTTGGTATATGAGGATTTATCCCACTTTCAAATCAATTCTCTGGCTTTTTACAATTTCCTTTTTATAAAGTGTGGGGCAGACTGCCTTCTGGCCACAAAAATCCACCTCCTAGGCTTTCATAAGTAATACAATTGTAGCTGGGTATGTAACTATCCAGCCAAACTACATTTCTCAAGCTCCCTAGGTATTAGGTGTGGCATGTAAGTATGCTCTTACCAATGGAATAGGAGGAAATGTGATGTGTGCCCTTTTCCAGTCTGGTCCTTAAAATTTTAGATGTGCTACCATCTAATCTCACTCCCCTTCCAGCCGCTAGAACCAGAGCAAGATGAAGACCTAGGTTGCCTCATGCAGACGGTGATGATGTCTCAGAGGGTCTTAACTTGGGCTCCATGGATCTCCAAGGACTTCATGAATAAAATTTAGAAGACCCATGAGCTGACATAAAATCCCTAGGTGGCTCAAATGGTTTGTACTTGACCGCCAACCTTCAAACCCACCCAGCAGTACCACTGGAGATAGGCCTGACAATCTGCTTTTGTAAAGATTACAGCCAAGAAAACCCTATGGAGCAGTTCTACTCTGTAACACATGGAGTCACCATGAGTCAGAATTGATATATATATATACATATATACATACATATATATGCACACACACATTAAATAAGAAAATCTAAATGTGGGTCTAATTACTACTGTAATTTTGAAGTAGTGATCAATATAAAATATTTAGACATATCTGCAACAACTATAAGGTGACATAGAAATAGCTGTGATTTCTACTTGTGACCAAGTCAAAAGTACTTTTAATCCTTCTGTGGTTTCTGTTCTATCTTCATAAATGAAGCAATTGCTAAATTTCAGCTGCAGGTTAATGAAAATAAAGATATAATTTTTCCCCATATTATCTCATGTTGTTGTTGTTGTTGTTGTTATTAGTTGCCTTTGTTAGTTTCCCTTAGGCTTTGGGTGAATTTTTGAAGTACCATGAGGCACATTCAGGCAGAAATACATTTGTACTCTAATAATTCCCCAACTCCCAAGTCTAACTTTAGCACTCCCTGTACCCCTTGCTCTGGCTGTCTTCTCTCCCTACCAATGATGTCAAATGCATAAAGAGGAAGGTAAGGAAACAACATGACCACAGACTTGCTCTCTAAATAAGATATTGAGAGAAGACTCCAAAATGTTTGTGGACAATCAAAATATCACCTAGGTATCAAACTTAACAAAAAAGATTTGTGGGTAAAAATATTTTGGTTATGCTGTCTACATTATGGAAAGAATGATGGGGAACAACAAGCTCATCAAATGAAATCTGGTACTTTAAGCACATTTGTATCTGCTATGTCAACAACCATGCAGTAGTACTTGACGAACCCAGTGAAATTGTTCAAATTTCCATTTCAGATTCAATTTAAGAAACTATGTAAAAGTCTTGGCTACTGTCTTATCTAGTGCCGCTATTAAGACAGAGGTCCCCAGGCTGCAGAAAATTCCACTACCTCAGGTAGGTTGCTTGACGCGCCCTATGGTTTTTCATTAGAATCCTGGTTCCTTTGCTTGGCATGCCCCATAATTTTCCATTAAAATCCTAATAACAGATACCTAGATGTATGAAGTTATATGTAAAACCCATCTTGCATGTGTAGAATGATTAAGAATGTTGCTGATGTAACTTGTATGAGCTTCCTACTTGTTGTTTCCTTTCCTTGCATAGGAAAATAAAGGCACCTTTCTATTCTCCCACTTCAGTCTCTTGTTTACTGGCTGAGATGAGTCATGCTGAGCAGAACCTAGGTTTCTACCAGGCAACATTTCTGGCTAGCCAGGCAGGAGTCATCCACTCGGTTCCTGAGGCAGATGGAACAACAGCCCAGCCCTAACATCTAGCGCCACCAGGAGATTTCTCCTGGAGACCTTGGAGCAGCCCTGGAAGCCGATCCACCTTGGATCTAATGGTGACTCCACAGGAAACACAAAACGTGCCTGAGTTATTTGGTAAGTACCTAGGTAAGGCCTTAGAAGAGTCCCAAGAAGAGGGATGAATTGACCTCTGTGGGCGTAAAAGGCTCTAGTTATCTGTTGTTAGATTGATGTACCAAACTAGGTTGTGTGAGTGTGTATGCGTGTGTGTCTGGAGAACGGGGAATGTTCAAGGGATCTCACAACACAGCCTGTTAGGATGCATTCTTAAGAACTGGGAATAAGGACTCAGGCAGACAAGGCCCTGACAGCATGCTTGTTCATTTTCTCACATTTGTCTATTCTGTAGTATTTCCTTGGACTCGGACAGCATACTTGTCCATTTCCTACTTTTGCCTCTTCGAACATATGCCGAATAAAACCTTGCTTTTTGCTTTACTAAACTTTGTGGTGTTTTTACCCTAGAACATTTAATTACGTAGTTGTTGCGGGGATTCTAAAGCCATGAATCCAGTCAACCTCGAGGAGACCTGGACTGCAGGGCAGAAGTTGGCAAACAGAAACCCTATCTTCTGGACCCACATGTTTGTACCCCATGTCCCTTCTACACCAACAGGGTAAGCACTCTCGGAAAACAGGCCATTGCTTATTCTTTTTTGTTCTCTTTCTCACATTTTCTTAAGTTTTGTTTGGCGTATTTGTTTGAAAAACCAACTGTTTGATTAAGGAGAAACTTAAGATTTTTGCTTGATCATTTGGTTAAGAGTGATATCTTGTAACTCTTGGTGAACTTCAGTTTAGGTCTGGATTTGGGCATTTGAAATGTTAAAGAGGTAATTCTATTTTCAAAGAGCTCTGGGTCACTATAAGCCACAAAATTTGGGCATGGATTGGTCAGTAAAAGCCATTAGGGCAGTTGCCAGTGCTTATCATGAGCATTAAAGACTCTCGTGACAGGATAAGGTGGTTGCAAGACAGGCTAGAGAACTAGACAGCCTGCTACCCACAAGCAAACTCTCATGCAAGGAAGGTACACATTAGTCTAAGCAAAACACTTTCCAAACCACACAGTGTTACTCATGAGAGTTCTTTCTGTAACTCAGAGAAAACCTGAAAATAGTGCTCTGTTTTGCCAAATTTGTTGGGGGAGGTGGCAGCACTTGAACTGTTTTATGAAATTTTCAGAGAAGTGGTAGCTCTGAACCTTTTATGATATAGTTTCTCAAGAAAGAATCACAATATTAAAATTAAAATCATCAGTAGCTACTTTAAAGTACTTTTCAATTGAAGTAACTAGTATATTTAAGGTCTAAAATAAGAGACTAACTCTCTAGCCAGCAGAATGAATTAAGTTCAAAAAGAAGAAAACCAAAAGCTTGAACCTTAGAGCATAACATCTTTGATAAATGAGCCTGGATTTCCTCCCTGCTACCAAGACATTGGTTTGGGATTCATATTTAAAACACTATAAACTGAATATACTAGAAGTAATTTGAAATTTCAGTGACCAGTTTGAGAAAATGAGCTTCCATTTGTGTTGTCTGTTCCTCTTTGGGGAACTTTTGCTTGATGCTCAGGTTTTGTCAAAAGATTTAATATTCCTCCATCTGAAGCAAGTTTATAAGTTTTATCTAGAATCTATTTTCTCCATTGAATTGAGTTGATCTTACCTAAAATTGCTGTATACGCTTTAAGAAACTAGTATCCTCATATCCTTGTTTTGTGTGGTATTGTTCAGTGAGTTTATGTGGTCTTTCTGTCTCCTTTTGTCCTGAGAGCTTGCTTCTGGTCTAGTTTCTCTCTTGTATCAGCTTGGAGGCTATGGCTGAGAATTTCTGTTTTTTGTAAGGCTGTCTTAAAACCTCAATTCTTTCCTTGTCCAAAGAAATACTGCATCTTGTTTCAGTCTTAGGATTTAGACTTTTAGTAGCAACTTGGAAAAACTTTGATATAAATTGGTCAATTTAAAAGGTGCACTGAGAGAAGGACAGGTTGTTTATTTTGAAGAATAGGTTTATGTATTTATAACAAGGCTTTAAAAAAGAATGTGTATTTCAATCTTAGAAGTAAAACCTTTCTAAGTAACTTAAGCTAGATATCATATGACATGTGTTTTATTTAAGGAAAAGGGATAATTTTGTCTTAAAGTAAAACTAACAATTCCAGAGTAGGAAAAGGGAGGCATAGAACAAGCCTGGGGTGAGGGGAGGGAAGGCTAGTCCAGAAAAGGGAAAGAAATTAGTTATCTTTTGCCCTTCAAAATGCCTAGGTCAACTTAAACATATGTAAATGAAGTAAATGACCTAATCTCATCTTCTACCATGAGTTTAAAAAAAAAAAAAAGACGGTGGAGCAGGATCAGGTCTCCCCAGCCCCAAGTCTCTGAGGTCATATAGCTCCAGGGAAGCTTTTAAAAGACTCTTCTTCCAACTAGGTGGAGACATTTAAGATAGAAGAAAATAAGAAAAAATTGCCACTTTATTATAGTTACCAATAATTGGTGGCTCCCAAATCATAAAAGAACTGTAAACAAGTTCTACCTATTGTAGGGCAACTCTAAGAAGCAAAAAAAAAAAAAAAAAAGGAATCACAATAAGACATACATGAAATGGCCTGAAAAAATGTTTCCAACCCTAGCCACAGACTTAAGGTTATATTCATATCAGTGAATTAGGCAGTTGAGCAGAGGCTTTGTGATTTCCAAAGCCAGTTGATAAAATCTTTAAGGGCTAAAATTAGATTGGGAAAAATATGAGAAATAGCAAAAGTTAAAGAAAACCTTAGAATATTCAAACAAACTTTATTTCAACCGTTATGTTTTATGATATACAGGCTTAAAATAATTTCCAAGACCTTTTAGGTAACTTACTGATATTAATTTGAGTTAATAGATACTCATCATAATTTAATTTTATATACTTTTGCTTTTTATGCCCAAGAGAAAGGCTATATGTATATATGTATGTATGTATATATACATATTTAAGTCGCTAATAAGTGTGTTCATTTTTGCCATTTTAAAGTGATGCACTGTAAGAGATATGCAACAAAGACAACATTTAAGAGGTTTATTAAAAATAAATTTATTTGATAATCATCAAAAGTTTTATCTGTCTGACTAAAGTTTAATTGTTTAATTCATAAGATTTTTAGGAGCTTTAATGTTAAATAGCATATAGAGCAAAGAATTGGTTTCTAGCTGTTAAAATAACAAAATTTACTTTGATTTCTGAGTTGAAGGTTAATTTATTATTTGTGTAATCTGCCTCAAAGGCAAAGTTTCTGTCTCTCATTAGAATAAGACTCCTGAGTCGAAAATTAAGCCACAAGGCTTTAAAAAAAAAAAAAAATAGCTAAGGTTTTTACCGTAAGTTTTGGTTAAATAACTTAGGTATTTTTTCTCAGTGACCTATAATAAACTCCTGATGACTTTGAAACTTCATGGAAAACCAAAAAAAAGAAAAAAAAATTATAACAAGAAAGTGCTAAAAAAAGGTTTGTTTAATGTTATAAATTACATGGAAACTGTTGTCAAAATTAAAAGAAGCACCTGATTCTCTTTGGGTTAAAATTTATGCTAGCATTTCCTCTTAGGTTTTTTGCCTAATATTAGACAGTAAAAACATAATATTATGTCACAATTTTATTATTATTTCTTTAGTGCTAACTTGGTTGCAACTTTATTTTTTGAATCTAGCATCATGAAAGCCAGTGGCTTGATTGGGGAATTCAAATCATTTACCTATGAAGTTTTTTTTTTTTTTATTATTACTATTCAGATATTTACAGATTTGATAATCTTGGTATATTATTGATATATCCTGCCTATATGGTATTATGTCTCAAGATTATTATGTATTATATCTGAAACTCTTTGAAAATAAGGTTAATCATTATATTTAGAAATATTTTTGTCTAAAGTTTTTTTTAAACTGAATTTATTTGGCTTTATTTTATGCCTGTAATTAATTTCTCCAGGTCTTTCTCTTTTAAGAGTATTATTTTTATAAATTAATGATTGCCATATTAAGTTTTGTCATCTGAAGATAAGTTTTTACTTTGTTGATTTGCTGAAAATGTTTGACCAAAATACCTCAACAAAATATGGCCTATATTGGACTTGCAAAAAAGACTGTGACTAGACTGAATAAAGATTTCCAGAACTCATGTGTAGAAGCTGATGGGTTCACAGACTGGCTGATCCAGAATCACATGGAACAGAAAAAACTATATAAGACTGAGTAAATGAAAGGATTACTATGGATTTTATGTGGAAATATTGCTGATGTTTTAAGGTCCTACCTTCTGGGTATAAGAAACCATTTTCCTTTCTCCTAAATTATCTAACTAATGGGTTTAGATATTGTAACTCTTGAACTAGAAGTTCCTGTTGGTAAACTTCACAAAGTAGTAAATATCACAATCAGAGAAGTGTCTGAAGTTCGAGTTATGATTTTACAAAATAGAATAGCATTAGATTTATGTTTTAAATAGATTACCTGGAGACATCCAACAGGAGAGGTCCATCCTATATTATCCTGCTAATGATGTATTCTCTGATGGAGTCTTGGTTGTCACATGCAAATTTTTCTGTACCTTCTGTTTCCTCTAGACAAATTTTGTGTGGTCTTTATGGCTATAAGTTTTTGTGTGGTGAAGCCAACACTTCTAGTTTAAATGATCCCTTTCCAACTGACAATGAATTTATGTGGGCAATCTCCTGTTTAGATTCTCAGCAAATGCATGGGCAATTCACTCTGGGACTTTTAAGATTACTTTAGATATTCATAGCAATGATGCTAGTAAATGTTGGAAAGGTAATTTGAATTGTTACACATTGTAAAATGATAGTCAGAAGAAAACCCATTAGTCCAACACTCAGGGTAGGGTTGCTAGCTGTAATTCCTACTTGTGGTGTAGTTGAATTGGAGACATCTTTAAGAAATTTGTCAATCACTATGGGATAAATAGCAGATGAAGTTGCAAATGGGATGGAAACAGAACAGTGATCTCTGACCTCATTAACCAAGGTGACATGAGATAACAGAATTGTCTTAGATTTTTTTTTTTTATTAGCCCAAGAAAGTGTATTCTGTGCTGTAGCCAATACCTCTTGTTGTATTTGGATAAACAACACAGGAGAAGTAGAACAAGATATGCATAGAATTAGACAGCAAGCTACTTAGTTATACACTGTAACACTCTTACAAATACCAGATTTAGTTGGTTGGTTACCATCAGGAATAAATACATGGGCTAGATCACTATAGTAAGGAATAGTAGTATTCTTAGTCTGCATCCTGATAATATTAGGTATAATAAAACTTATCTTCTATTGTTTTAGACACTTAAGAAGACCTCGGGCTAATATGTTGATGTACACTGGGTCTGCTCACTTCAGCAATGCGATTGATGGGAATGTTGCTCTTACTTAAGATCTTGGTAAAAAACCAGAAGGCATCTGGTTTAAAACCAGCACCATGAGTTTAAAGAGCCTGCCATGGCCACCATCTAGGAGCTCGACTAAGTCTAGGTATTGACCATCATTGTGTTATCGTCAATCTCTGATCAAGAGGAGAGAATGATTTAGAGATAATATTGAAGCCATTATTCCCTATCCTTGAGCATAAAGAATGTGACTTAGCTGGAGGTGGATTCACAAGGACTCACTGGGCTCTAAGGTATAAAGACAATAGCTAGGACAATCTCGGAAAACATCTTTTAGTGAAACATTCACATAAACAGAGCATAAAAGCTACTCTTATCTTTTTCTTTTAGCATTTAGTGAACAGTCAGTTGTAAACCATACTGCATGGGCTAACAATTGCTGGATTTGTTCACACTTCCCTTCCTATGTAGGGCAAGGATTACCCATAATCCCTGTACCTCTCCATCCAACTTACTGGCTAAAAGAAGAGGGGGCACAATTAATAAATAAGTGCAATTAATAAATAAAAAAACAAAACCCTTGGCAGAGTCCAAAACACCACTGTGAGGTATGCCTATTCATAATACCTCAACAGTAGATCAGTAGCCACAATGAAAGATCAACTGTTCAAGCCTATGTACAATATTTACCCCCTCCCCAAGAACATGCCAAACAATTCTGAGCCAGGCTATAGTTCAGAATGGACACTGGTCCTGAATGATAAATGTCCAAAAAGAAAACAAGGAAATAAGACAGAGGTCCCCAGGCTGCAGAAAATTCCACTGCTTTTAAGCAGCTTGCTTGACCCACCCCATACCTTTACATTATAATCCTGGTTCCTTTGCTTGGCTCTGCTTCTGGCACTACTTTCTTGGTGGTATGATGTCCCCCATCTCTCTGCTCAATTCTTTCTTTCATATCTCAAAAGAGATTGACTCAAGATACAACCTAATCTTGTAGATTGAGTCCTGCCTCATTAACATAACTGTCTCTTATTCTGCCTCATTAACATCAGAGAGGTAGGTTTTACAACACATAGGAAAATCACATCAGATGACAAAATGGTGGACAATCACACAGTACTGGAATCATGGCCTAGCCAAACAGACACACATTTTGGGGGGATACAATTCAATCCATAACGGTTACATTGCAATTAAAACTGAAGGGGGTGATCTCTTGAAAAGGACGTTAATACAGAGGATTAATTAGGGGATAAAAGTAAAATATGGGCCAAGGGCATAGAGAGAGGAATAGAAGATAAATTCCATCACAAGTGAAATTATGTGTTGGTAGCTGTCCATCTTCTCTAGTAGCTGGATCATTGTGCTGCCACCTCTAGGCATTGAAAAGTAAACACAGATTTAACATAGGTTTTTTAAAAATAACTCCAGAGCAACAATAAAGAAAGCATTGTCATGTGGTAACATTCATTGTTTTTGTTGACTGATTGAAGAAAGGCATCCAAGTTTATCTGACTGCAAAGCTGGTGCTCTTTCCATCATGTTTTACTGCCTCTCTCATCCCACTCCCCAAATATTCAGGTTATTAAAGAGTTTGTGCTCAGAGTTGGTTCCTCTAGAGGGATGGAGCTGAGGGTGGAGGAGGAGCACCCACCAATCCTGACTAGTCAGATACTGCCATCTGGCTGTCACTCCTGGGATTGACATAAACTGTAAATACACTTGAATCTTGCAGTGTTGCAGGGGTGACTCACTGTTGTTGTTGTTGTGTCCAGTGGATTCCGATTCATAGCGACCCTGTAGGACAAAGTAGAACTGCTCCATAATGTTTCCAAGGGGCAGCTGATGGATTTGAACTGCCAACGTTTTGGTTAGCAGCCTGAGCTCTTAACCACTCCGCCACCAGGGCTCCAAAAGAGCAAAGAAAAACCATCCCTGATTCAACAGGAAGTGAGCAATCCAAAGCAGCAAGGACAATTTTTTGAGAGTCACACAGACTTATTTCTACATGTGCTATCCAAAGATTTGTCCCTCTGAACTCCGGGATTGATGTATATGGGCGCTACTGTCCTTCGTTTTCAAAGATGCTGCTTCACCATGATGGATCACACTGTGTGAGTGGGTTGAGCTGAAATGGCTGGTGAGGCACCTGCAATTTGTTCCACCTAAAGCCTATCCTTTGATTAGTGATAATGACCACTGTCAAACATAACCATCATTCTTTTTTATTATTATTATCGTGGTAAAATATATACATAAAAACTGTTGCCATTCCAACTATTTTTATGTGTACAATTCAGTGACATTCATTACATTCACCATGTTGTGCAACCACCACCACTATTTGTCTCCAGTTTTTTTCTCACCCCTAACAAAGGTTGGATTAAGGCAAGAGAGGACCCTAAACACTGATAATCTGTGGTGCCCCCTCTTCTGCTTACTCACGAATTCGAACAGGATACATAAGTTATATATATACACGTGTGTGTGTGTGTGTGTGTCTTAGCTATCCATGGTGTAACTTCTTTTTAAATACCACTATAATATTAGCAATTGAATTTAAAAGTGGAGTATGCCATTTTAGAGGAGTGAGATGAACTGGATTATAAAATTTTTAGTGGATGCAAGGTACTAGGATTTTTACTATATGCCCCATTTTCTACAAAAAGAATATTCCACATATCCTACAACAAAGAAAATGAGTCAATGAACTTAGTTGTTTCAATAGTCAAAGTAAAATTCTGTTGATCTCCCACAACAAAAACTGACTTTCACCAATTTTGCTTTAAATAGTCGTTATGAATTGAATTGTATCTGCCCAAAAATGTGTGTCAACTTGGCTAGGCCATGATTCCCAGTATTGTGTGATTGTCCATCATTTTGTCATTTGATGTGATTTTCCTATGTGTTATAAAACCTACCTTTATAATGTTAATGAGGCAGGATTAGAGGCAGTTATGTTAATGAGACAGGACTCAATCTACAATATTAGGTTGTATCTTGAGTCAATCTCTTTTGAGATATGAAAGAAAGAATCAAGCAGAGAGACAGGGAGACATCATACCACCTAGAAAATAGTGCCAGTAGCTCCTTTGGGCTCAGGGTCCCTGAGCTGAGAAGCTCCTAGACCAGAGGAAAATTGATAACAACGACCTTCCTCCAGAGCTGACAGAGAAAGAAAGCCTTCCCCTGGAGCTGATGCCCTGAATTTGGACTTCTAGCCTACTAGACTGTGCGAGAATAAACTTCTGTTTGTTAAAGCCATCCACTTGTGGTATTTCTGTTATAGCAGCACTGCATAACTAAGACAACAGCTCATACTTCAATTTTGATACTGTTTCATAATAAATGCTATAGTTATAAATGAATGAATGAAAAGATGCCATAAAAAAATTTAATGATCAGAAAACAAATATTACAACAGATTAGTATTTTTTATTTTTAGATAGATCTTTCATCTCTAACATGTTACAATTAAAAACACTTCTTTCTATTCTTTGGTCTTACAAATTATTCAGTGATTTCATCACAATTAAGCTGCCAAACAATATCTAATAAGGACAATGAATCCAGTCCTTCTTGAATCATTGTTGTATGCTGAGGCATTTTGAGTCTTTTTAGGGAAGAACATGAGCGTTTCATTGTGCAGTTTGTGATTATTAAGGTTAGGAATATGCATAAAATAATTTCTACATTGGGAAATACGCATTGTATTTTATCTTCTATTATGGAATCATACATTCCTACATGAGTAAAAATTTTTTTAATTTTATTTTATTGTACTTTAAGTGAAAGTTTACAATTCAAGTTAGTCTCTTATTCAAAAATTTATACATACATTGTTATGTGACCCTAATTGCTCTCCCTATATTGTGACAGCACATTCCTCCTTTCCACCCCTGATATCCTGTGTCCATTCCACCAGCTCCTGACCCTCTCTGCCTTCTCATCTCACTTCCGGACAGGAGCTGCTCATTTAGTCTCCTGTATTTAGTTGAGCTAACAAGTACACTCTTTATGAGTATCACTTTATGTCCCATAGTCCAGTCTAATCTTTGACTGAAGAGTTGGCCTCAGGAATAGTTTTAGTGCTGCGTTGACAGAGAGTCTGGGGGCCATGCTCTCTGGGGTTCCTCCAGTCTCAGTCAAACCGTTAAGTCTGGTCTTTTTACTAGAATTTGAGTTCTGCACCTCACTTTTCTCCTGCTCCAACGGGGACTCTCTGTTGTGTTCCCTGTCAGGGTGGTCATTGGTAGTAGCCAGGCACCATCTAGTTCTTCTGGTCTCTAGCTGTTGCAGTCTCCGTTTTATGTGGCCCTTTCTGTCTCTTGGGCTAATGCTTTCCTTGTGACTTTTGTGTTCTTCATTCTCCTTTACTCAGGTGGGTTGGGGCCAATTGATGCATCTTAGATGGCTGCTAACTAGATTTTAAGACCCCAGACACCACTCACCAAAGTAGAATGCAGAACATTTTACATGAGTAAAATTTGTCTTCCTGAATCTGTAAAGTTAGTTCTCATGTAAGAATGAAATTATCTCATGTCTCCATAAAGGTTTGTATTTAAGTCATTGAGATAAGCCTGCACTAATTTCTTGGATGCCTTCATGTATTCTTCATCAGATATATCCACATTGTATATCTATTTGAAAGAACTTCATACACTGTCACCCTTCTTTTCATGTAAGATTCAAGTGTGTCAATGACAATGTAGAATATGGTTATGCAAAATTGATCTCTGGCACTCAATACTTCTGGAGCACTTGTATCATTTACTTGTTTCTTTCTAATGCTTCTGTGACAGTGAACTCCTTGATAATCAGTATTTGGTAGTATTTGCTTTGTTGTGTTTTCAAAATCTTTCTTAAACTATGCAGATACCCTGTTAATGACTGGTGGAGATCTGTGCATGTCTTTAAATTGACATCTGAATCTTGGAGAGTTTGACTCATTTGATGAAAATGCTGCAATATATTATTCCACATAGCCAACATAAATACATACTCTAGTGTTTGCCTTTTGTTGGCAATGTCTTCAGCTTCTCTTCTGGTATCTCCTTCTTGTGTCTGGTCTTCAGCAATATTTTCTAAGGCATTTGGAATCTAAGTGTACAGTTCCAGGCTTGTACTCGTTGCTACAGCATGTACTTCCCAACGTGTATTAGAAAGACATTTTAATACTCCATCACTGTCTAAATATGTTTTAAGAATTGGCCATTGATGAGTAGAAGCAGCAAAAAAATGTGTGGAGTAAACTAACTTGAGCTGTAAACTTTCACCTAAAAAAGAATTAAGAAAAAAATGTGTAAAGTAACTGAACAGTAGAAAAAAAATCAGCTGCTTCATGACAATCTACTGCAGTATGTGCAACACCTGGTATGAAAATAGCATATTTATTACTTTCTAAAATTTTCTGTTGCATGCCTTTATAACCCCCGACATGTGGGTAGCATTGTCATAGGACTGGTCTCTGCACTTAAAAAATTCAATTTCATAAACTTCACATAAATAGTGAAGTACTTGATTTGCAATTTCTTCACCGGTATGACTTTTTAGACTAGTAAATGTAAGAAACTGCCTAACAGGTTTTCCATCTGTTGGAGATACATATCTTAAAACAATACTTAGCTTCATCTTAAAACTGAACAATAGTTTAGCTTAACTAGTAAACAAAGGTCTGCCTTGAGCTTATACTCTCTTTTTCTTAGCATCTACTTTATTTTTTATTATTGCACTTTAGATGGTTTACAGAACAAATTAGTTTCTCAGTAAACAATTACTACACATATTGTTTTGTGACATTGGTTGCGAACCCCACAACATGTCAACACTGTCCCCTTCTTGACCTTGGGTACCCTATTACCAGCTTTCGTACCCCCTCCTGCCTTCTCATCCTTGCCCCTGGGCTGGTGTGCCCATTTAGTCTCATTTGTTTTATAGGCCTGTCTAATCTTTGAAGCGTTATGCTCTTTTAAGAACTATCTATATAAGATCAAATTGACAATGGCAACTTGAAAGGTTAGAAGGGAACCTTAGGGGGCAGTGAGTTTATGTTAATGAGAGAGGAGTAACTTGAAAAGGAGGGTGAGAATGGTTGCACAACTGGAAGAATGTAATCAAAGTCACTAAATTGTACATGTACGAACTTGAATTCGTGTACGTTTTGTTGTGTATATTGTCAAGAACAACAAGTTAAATAAAATTTAGCAAAAAAAAAAAATTATCAAAAATGAAGGCAGACCTGCACTACAAGAAATGTTAAAGGAAGTCATTCAGGAGAAAAAAAATAATGCTGGATAGAAATCCGTATCCACATAGAAATGAAAAGCACAGTAAATGGTAACTATGTAAATAAACTTTTTTCCCTCTCATCACATACATCTCTTTAAAAGATTTACTGTTATTGTTTAAAACAAAAACAGCAAATGTGTGTTGGGTTAAAACATATGTAAAAACAAAACATAGCACAAAGGCTGGGAAGAAAAAAATTGAAAGTATACTATTGTAAGGCTCTTATCCTATATGTGAAGTGGTATATATCATTTGAGGGTAGACTGTGATAAATTAAATGTGTATATTATAAACTCTAATCCAACTACTACAACAAAATATGCAATTATAATTATATTGTATTCTTAAGAAATTCAGAATCATTACCTTATTTACCATATTTAATAACATCTAAGATCCCATCCAAAAAGAAAAAATTTAGCTGATCTGTATGAGAAGAGATCAGGAGTAGAATCTACAGACAAATTGAAATATTGAGCTATACTTATTTCACTGAAAACAGTTGATTGAACTTTATCATTTATTAAGTTTATCAGTTTTTCACACGTTGTTTCAAACACATATGATGGGTAGCCCTTTCCTGTGTTACTGTATTTTGAGATATGACCTGCTAAAAATTGATCGAACTGAGCAATAAGTTCAAGTAAACCCAAAAAATTTTCATTTTGCGGGGACCCAAACACTTCATTTCTTCCTTGAAAAGATAACCCACCATTTAGCGATTGTTATCATGACAGCAACAACATGTTGCAAAACTGCTTTCCAGTACTGACATTCTTCTTTAATTTGTGTTGCCATTTCATGAGTCAAGCCAAAACCATGTCTTCCGTTTAAATATGACAATATAGAATCTCTGTGAATTGTACTGTTTTCATGTTTATCAATCATATCGTGCCAGATGCTAAATCCATCTGTAGCAAATCAAGAATTAAATGACTTAGGACTGAATAGTTTGCAAACAAAACAATATACAGAGCTGACTGATAGTGGTCACTCCCTCTTTATAATTTGCACCATTACCTTTGCACCTTAGAAATATATTCTAGCTACAGAACCCAGTTTGTTTACCATCCAGAAATTTTCAACATGAGTTTTCAATAGTCCACTGTGATGTTGATAATCACTTGGCCCTCTTTTGATCCAATACTGTACATCATTAGATGAAAAAATATTCCACAGAGCAGGATTTGTATTTGTGTTATTTATAGGGTCTGCAGATGTGACAATTTCAGATTCCAAAATAGTTTTACTTTCTACACCTTTTTTTTTTTTTTTTACTACAGCTAGGAATGGATGCAGAATTTGGAACAAATTCTGTTAAATTTGTATCGCTATTAGTAATTTCAGCACTAGAGGTACTAGTACAATGATTTGCACCCGTTAAACTCGAGTGTGCAATGGAAGAAATCTCTTCTGATTCATTACATTTAAAAAAGAAAGTTAATTTTAGAATTGTCTTTAAGAATTCAAAAATCTTCCTCTTTTTATCTTCTGTGAGCTTTCATTTTTTCACTCCACTTAGTTGCTGTTTCATTGTACCTGGATATAAAATCATGTCACTTTTTAAATTTGGTTCTACTGTGGCAAATAAATTTGAATAATTGAAAATAAATAAAATCTATAAAACAAGTAAAATTTACAAAATAAAATTTACATTTGAATTTGGATGTTAACACTAAAATTTATATTTAAAGACATGAATGTACAAGACAGTTCTCTCAAAATGGATCAGAGACCTCTTATCTATTAATATAATCCATCCTTGCCCAGTAACCACTCATGTTGGATCCAGTTGCATATTGGGTGAATGTAGCAAGAGTTAGACTCGACAGCCCACTCCCACCTCGTGTATTAGAAAGAAACAGTATACTCCTAAGAGACCTGCCAAAATAAGGAGTTTCAATTACAAGGGAGGAGACTGTAGGAGACAGATGTCAACGGAGGTGTTGAAGTGGTAGGGACCTCATAGCTTAAACAACCCTGTGTGTGGGCACCCTCAGTGATCCTGTGTGAACTTTTATTTCCGGCCAGCACATTCTCATGCACTGGAGCTGGTATCAATTTCATTTGCCCTGCCAGTTCCTTTCCACTGTGGTGCTCACCTTTCCTCGTGTGCTGTCTGCTTGGTATCTATGGGTCTTTGCTTTGGACAACTGGTGCCTCTGTTTTCTTGATGCCCTAAGCACCTGCTTACCTTCCTTACTGGACAATCTGTCCCTGTCCTTAACAGACACTCAGTACCCCTTAAGCAATAGCTTCCCATTTTCCTCTCCCATCCACCTCTTTGCATAGTCATTTGACTGTGTGGATTATAACAAATTATAGGTAACATCATGAAGAATAGGAATTCCAGAACACTTAATTGTGCTCAAAAGCAACCTGTACGTGGATCAAGAGGCAGTTCTTTGAACAGAACAAGGGCATACTGCGTGGTTGAAAGTCAGGAAAGGTGTGTGTCAGGGTTGTATCCTTTCACCATACCTATTCAATCTGTATGCTGAGCAAATAATCCAAGAAGCTGGACTATGAAGAACAGGGCATCAGGATTGGAGGAAGACTCATTAACAACCTGCATTATGCAGATGACACAACCTTGCTTGCTGAAAGTGAAGAGGACTTGAAGCACTTACTGATAAAGATCAAAGACTACAGCCTTCATTATGGATTATACCTCAACACAGAGAAAACAAAAATCCTCATAACTGGACCAATAAGCAACATCATGATAACTGGAGAAAACACTGAAGTTGTCAAGAATTTCATTTTACTTGAGTCCACAATTAACACTCACAGAAGCAGCAGTCAAGAAATCAAAAGATGCATTGCATTGGGCAAATCTGCTGTAAAAGACCTCTTTAAAGTGTTAAAAAGCAAAGATGTCACCTTGAAGACTAAGGTGCGCCTGACCCAAGCCATGGTGTTTTCAGTCGCTTCATATGCTGTGAAAGCTGGACAATGAATAAGGAAGACCGAGGAAGACTTGATGCCTTTGAATTGTGGTATTGTTGAAGAATATTGAATATACTACGGACTTCCAGAAGAACGAACAGGTCTGTCTTGGAAGAAGTACAATCAGAATGCTCCTTGGAAGCAAGGGTGGCGAGACTAGCCTCATGTACTTTGGACATGTTATTAGGAGGGATAAGTCCCTAGAGAAGGACATCATGGTTGGTAAAGTAGAAGATCAGTGAAAAAGAGAAAGACCCTTGAAGAGATGGATTGACACAGTGGTTGCAACAACGGACTCAAGCATAACAACGATTGTGAGGATGGTGCAGGACTGGGGAGTGTTTCATTCTGTTGTACATAAGGTCACTATGAGTTGTCACCGACTCGATGGTACCTAACAACAATCCACCCCTGGTAACTACTAATAAACTTCTTTCTCTGCATTTGCCTACTTTAGATATTTCATGTAAGTGGAGTTATACAATATTTATCTTTTTGTGACTGACTTATTTCACTCAGCATAACATTTTCAAGGTTCATCCATGTTGTAGCATGTATCAGAACTTCATTCATTTTTATGGATGAAAATATTCTATTGTATGTATATAACACATTTTTTTTTAATCCATTCATCTTTTGATGGACACTTGGACTGTTTCCAGCTTTTGTTTATTTTGAATAATGCTGCAATGAACATTAGTATTTGAGTCACTGCTCTCAAGTCTTTTGGGTATGTTTATTGATGCCTTGATATGTGCTTGTCACTCTGTTAGGTATTTTGGAGACGCAGAAGAATAAACTATATAAAAGCTAAGGATTATGTCTTGGTTATCTAGTGCTGCTATAACATAAATACCACAAGTGGATGGCTTTACAAAGAGAAATTTATTTTCTCACAGTCTAGGAGGCTAGAAGTCCAAATTCAGGGCATCAGCTCCAGGGGAAGGCTTTTTCTCTCTGTTGGCTCTGGAGGAAGGTCCTTCTCATCAATCTTGCCCTGGACTAGGAGCTTCTCTGTGAAGGAACCCTGGGTCCAAAGGATGCACTCTGCTCCTGGCACTGCTTTCTTTGTAGCATGAGGTCCCTATGTCTCTCTGCTCAATTTTCTCTTTTAGATCTCAGAAGAGATTGGTTTAAGACACAATCTAATCTTGTAGATTGAGTCCTGTCTCATTATCATAACTGCCACTAATCTTATCTCATTAACATCATAGAGATAGGATTTATGACACAGAGGAGAATCTTATCAGATGACAAATGGTGGACAATCACACAATACTGGAATCATGGCCTAGCCAAGTTGACAGATATTTTGAGGAGACGCAATTCAATCCATGACAGATGGTTATGAGCTGAGGATGCTCTATTAATACACATAATTTTAAAAACAAAATAAAACTATCTATAATTATGTGCAATAGAGCCTCCTTCCCTTCTTTACCCTTTCATTCAGTTCTTCCTTTGCATCTTTTGTAGCATTTTCAAAAGGATGGACATAGAAGTAGATGAAAAATCCTAATTCAAAAATAGTTCTGGAAGGTTAAAAAATAAATGTGAATTATCTTCTGACAACCTTTCACATAAGATAAAGTATTGGGAGGAGAACAGGACAATTTAACAATTTTTGTAATTGAACATATGTACAGAAAGTGTGATGTTGAATGGGTAATGTCAGTCTGGACACCTACTTCTGGGTGTCATGGTCCCCTCCATTTCAAGTGTCCTGTTGAGTATTTTGAGAGTGGGAGTGAAGAGAAGGAACAGCAAGGATAAAAGTGTATCATGGGGCATCAGAGAAGAGAAGAAATGAAGTCTTCTTGGATAAACAACAAAGGTTTGTGAATAAGAAGGACAGTGAGATTGTCCTTTTAGGATAAGTGGAGAGATGGGAAATCATTCTAGTTGAAGAAACCATAAGCAAATGATCAGAACTGAAAAGGTGTGTATTTGGGGAATTATAGGTATACCATCTTGACTAGAATAATGATCTGTACAGGGTAATCTATTGCCAATATTTAACTGTCATTTAATAAATGTTGATCTGAATAGAAGATAAAGGCAGTAAGTTTGAGAGGCACACACTGACAGTACCTTCAGTATTAGTTAAGAGTCTTTAAGTTGAAAATAGATTTTGCTAAAATAAAAAGGGGGGGTTTCTCTAAGGATTCAGGAAAGTCTTGTAGAAACCAGGAATGGGATGCAGCCAGGCCTCTAGAGTGGACTGGAACTAGAGACTTGGAAAGTATTCAGGCTCCCTTTCCAGCTATTGCCTCTCTTCCTTTTTGTGCTTGACACTCTCTCCCTCAGGCTCTCTCCATAGTAATGCTTTCTCTACTTATAAGTCCATGGAGTTAAATATGATTGATGTTAAAGTTCCTACAACTCCAATTTCCTTTCTAGTAATGATGGGATAACTGATTTGTACCAACCCTCGTGAGGAAAAATGAGAAAAATATTGCATAAAATTTTATCAAATCTACCTAAGAGCATCAAACTGCTGACATAGGCCAGGATCTAAGGGAACACATAGAGGTAAGGGGAGTATCTGGACATCGATCTTTGTAGCTCTGGAAACGTTTGCTAATTCTCGCAAAATCAGGCTATAGTTTTGGCAACTTGTTTGAGTGGGGGGAACAAAAGGGACAGATGTCAAAACCGAGCACCCACCAACATTTGGAAGTCTAGTAAGACACCCTCCCAATATTAAGCTGGGATTCCAAAGAGCCATTCCCATAAGGTAAGGGTAAACAAGAAGTAAATCTGCCTCTACACTCCCCATTCCAGTAATTGTTGTGAAGCTCAACAGAAATCAACTGAGTTTAACAAGGCAAAATAGAAAAGCATGAGGAATTTTCCTGAGAAGCTGGGGCCACAGGTCAGTATTCTCCCTGATTTGCAGCTCGGGTTGACATCATCTTGGAAGTCCAGGGAATGCCTGGCTATGAACTTTGTTTAGGGTCTTCTTGGGCTAATAGTTTTCCCAGGTGCCTGGGAGAAACAGAAGCATTTTGGGGGAAAGGAAGACAACTTCATCTTGGCCTCAAAAATTCACTGCATCTAATTTTGCAAAGGCATTGAGCAGCACACATTCAAAGATGACCAATTACACAAGGAAACAAAGCAACTTTAGTATGGATTACAAAAACAACAGATAGCGTAAATTTCAGATACTGGGATTATCAGTTATAGCTATTAACACAACTATAATTACTGTGTTTAAAGAAATAAAAGACAAGGTGGCAAATACCTGCAAGGAACAGGAAATTACAAAATTTGGTCTGGCAGTTTAGTAAAAAGAATCAAATAAAACTCCTAGAATTGAAAATTACAATTTAACCAAAATAAGTGACTGTCTTAGCTATCTGGTGCTACTATAACAAAAATATCACAAGTGGGTGATTTAATGAAAAGAAATTTATTTTCTCACAGTTTAGGAGGCTAGAAGTCCAAATTCAGGGTGCTGGCTCTAGAGGAAGTCTCTCTCTCTGTCTGCTGTAGGGGAAAATCCTTGTCTCAGCTTCTCTAGAGTTCTTCTCGATGTTCCTTGAAGATCTGCATGTGGAGATCTCTGTGTCTAATCTGCCTTTTTATTTCTCAAAATCCATTAGGTTCAGGACACACCCTACACTAATAGGATCTCATTAACAGAGCAAAGAAAACCCTATTCCCACATGGGATTACACCCACAGGTATGTTGTCAGTTGCTGTCAGACCAATTCATGGCAACCTCATGTGTGCAGAGTAGAACTGCTCCACAGGGTTTTCAAGGCTGTGACCTTTTGGAAACAGATCATCAGGCCTTACCTCTGAGGAGCCTCTGGGTGGGTGTGAACTGCCAACATTTTGGTTAGTAGTCAAACACTTAACTGTCTGCACCACTCAGGGACTCACATCAACAGGTATAGGGGTTAGGATTTCAACATATATTTTAGGGGGACACAATTCAATCCATAACAATGACTCAGTAGGCAGATTTAATAGTTGATTAAACACAGCTATAGAGAGGATTGGTGGTGAACAGGATGATGGGTCAGAACATGTTATCCAGAATGCAACTTGGAGAAACAAAAAGAAAATAAGGAGGAGAGGTTAAGAGAAACGGAAGACAGGGTATGAAGGTCTAATATATGTTTAATTCCAGTTCCATAAAGAGAGAGAGAAACAGAGCAAAAACAATATTTGAAAAGATAATGGTTGAAAATTTTCCAGAGCTAAAGAAAGACAACAATGTACAGATTTAAGAAGTCTCACACCCAAAAACCTGACACCTAAACCAAACAAAAAGCCTGTTTCCCACTCTTGAGGTTCACCATTCAGCCAGGGACTGGACAGCCCCATAAAACAAAACGGGACTACTGAGCACAGCAGTTCAGGGACAAGGACTAGAAAGCAGAAGAGGACAGGAAAGCTGGTGAGAGGGAACCCAAGGTTGAGTAAGGACAGTGTTGACATGTAGTGGGCTTGTTAACCATTGTCATAGGGCAATATGTGTACTAACTGTTTAATGAGAAACTATTTTGTTCTGTAAACCTTCATCTAAAGTGAGAATAGCAGCACAACTGGAAGAACGTAATCAATGTCACTGAATTGTACAAGTAGAAATTTTTGAAATGGTGTATCTTTGGCTATGTATATTTTCACCAAAAAAAAAAAAGGTCCTCCAAGGTCGAGAAGGGAGAGTGTTGACATGTCGTGGGGCTGTTAACCAATGTCATAAAACAATATGTGTACTGACTGTTTAGTGAGAAACTATTTGTTCTGTAAACCTTCACCTAAAGTACAAAAAAAAAACATTGCCGTGGAGTCAAATTCCAACTCACAGAGACCCTATAGGACAGAGTAGAACTGCCCCATAGGATTTCCAAGGCTGTATAAATCTTTATGGAGACAGATTGCCACATCTTTCTCCCATGGAGTGACTGGAGTTCAAACTGCCAACCTTTCCAACTGCAGACCTTCTGGTTAGCAGCCAAGTGCTTAACCACTGCACCACCAGGGCTCTTACGTGACACCTACACCATGATATTTCATGATATTTGAAAAACATGGACTTCCCCTGTGGGCTCATTTACTCCTAATTTACACTTCTAAATTGAAATCTTCCCTGGATGTATCTGATTGGTGAAACCTAGGTCAATGCTTACAGCTGGGAAAGCAAGTTTTCTAGGACAGATTTACTTAAAATATGTGAAATTACAAATGCAAAATGATGTTTAAAATATGTTGGATAGTCATTAACATGATGAATGCTTGCAACAGGGCTACTCCAAAAGCTTGTGTTTAGGCCTCACTGTTTTCTCTTTGTGCTCTGTTCCTTCCTTCAAGAGCTCATAACTCTTGGAGGCTCTAATTCAATGTGTGACTTAAGTAATTTGATGTCCCCTTGATCTATCACAGCTGCTAACCAAAAGATCAGCAGTTCGAATCCACCAGGCACTCCTTGGAAACCCTATGGGGCAGTTCTACTCTGTCCTATAGTGTCGCTGTAAGTTGGAATCTACTCAACGGCAACAGGTTTGGTTTTTTTATTTTTATTTTTTTGGTTTTGATCTATCAGTCTACGGAACTCTAGACACAAGAGTGGCTATTGTAGAATTCCCAAGAACTGCTCCATCCTACCTGAAATTTAGCCAACGTAAATCCTAACACTTCTTCACCTCTCCACTTTGTCCAGGCAGATTTTCTTTTTTTCTTTTTCTGTATGCATCATTTTGCTTCCTCAAGTTATGAAATCTCAGAGTCCTCTCTGGCTCTTTCCTCTTTATTGTCCTTCATATTTGAGTTCAGGTGACTCTCCCTTCTGTATCTCTCTCAATCATTTCCTCATTTCCAGTCCCATGACTGTTACCCTACTGCAGCTTTGTGTCTGAGCATCTGCACCACGGCCAGTCTCTGGTGTTCTCCTGACTCTGGTTTCTCTTCCCTTGAATTCATTCTCCATATCCATATCTGATGAGTTTTCCAAAAATCTTGACTCTGTTGTCACCCCTTGCATAAACCTACAGCTTATTCTCCTCTTCTATTTTTAAAAGGGTCTAACCAGCAAGATATGCAGATGACACAATTTTGCTGAAAGCAAAGAAGACTTGCAGCACTTACTGACAAAAAGCAAAGACTACAGCCTTCAGTAGGATTACACCTCAACATAAAGAAAACAAAAATCCTCACAACTGGACCAATAAGCAACATCATGATAAATGGAGAAAAGACTGATGTTGTCAAGGACTGTATTTTATTTGGATCAACTATCAAGGTTCATGGAAGCTGCAGCCAGGAAATCAAACAACGTATTGCATTGGGCAAATCTGCTGCAAGAGACCTTTTTAAAGTGTTAAAAAGCAAAGATGTCACTGTGAGGACTAAGGTCCGCCTGACCCAAGCTATGATATTTTCAATCTCCTCATATGCATGCGAAAGCTGGACAATGAATAAGGAGAACGCAAATGCGGATGTCTCAATTTCAGCTGAGACATCTGTGGTAGGCTCCTTCCTCTATGCCGGGTTTCCCTCCTTAATTTTCAGGATACGAAGGGAAAAATCTTTCGCTGAGTGAAACTGTGTCAGGTTGGGTAACTTTCTCCAGCCGTGGTCCCTGTTACTGGCCGCCATATTGCGCCATCCTCAGCAAGACGAGAAAGAACCTGCACACTGAGTTCCAATAGCTGGGGAATGGATTGAAATGACATCTAGTTTTGTTTGCTTCCTACACTCAGATACTCTAATAAAGGCCCAACAAGTACACAGTACCATCCTTTCCCAACAAAGAAGCAAAACGTTCCGCGGGGAGGCCCTATAGCTCAGGGGTTAGAGCACTGGTCTTGTAAACCAGGGGTCGCGAGTTCAAATCTCGCTGGGGCCTCTCAGGTTTCGATAAGTCTTTTCTTTCTTCATTACCTTTCATCCCTGAAAAAATTCAACCAATTACAGCTTCTCTCCGTAGTTCAGACCTCTCGAATAAACCACCCATTGAGCTGTACCCGCTTCCTTTTATGTTCCAATGTTTGTGCTCAAATGCTGCTTTTACGACCTGGAATGCTGCGGCGACCATTACAAGCGGAGGGAAACGCAGTCAGCCTCCGTAGACGCTCTGCTTGCGTGTACCGACGCCGAGAACCCTGCTGGCGGTAGGAACCGGTTCCTCAAACCCGGCGTTCCGGAGCCAGAATGAGGGCAACCGCGAGAGAGTGGATTGAAACCGCGGTACCCGCCCTGGGTGGATTCGGGGAAGAGTGCGAAGTCGTTTCCGAAGGAGAAGCGGGCGACAGCCGTCAGTTAGGCGTCCTGAAGGATGTAGGCCGTCCCGCAAGATTTGATTTTTCCAGTGGGTTTCCAGACACTTCAGTATCTCAGCGGGAAAATTAAGGGCCCTCACTTTGGGGGCGGGACTTGGCGCACTGAGTTTGATACTGACCAAAAATTGTGGCTTCCCCTTTGAAAAAAAAAACAAAAATATTTTCTCCAAAGTGAATTCTCACAGAAACATTGGGTTTAAGAACATGCACTATATCCCATATCTACTTTTAGTATCTAGGTTCTTCCTGCCTTTCCCTTGCCCGAGTCTATGGACGCGTAAACGGAAGAAATGAAGCTTGCCTGTGTAGATGCGCCTGGATTACGAGGCGAGCACAAGAAGTGAGGGTAAGAAGAGCCCCAGGCCTGAGCCCTGGCTCCTTTACCCAACTTGGAGTTGCGTCCCGGGCCCGCACGCTTAGTGACGCCAACAGCACCCGGGCGAGCAAAGAATGTGAAGCCTTGGGATGCATGGGCCGTAAGGTGCCTGTAAAGAGCCTACGGGTTGGCTCTGCATGGAAGCCCCTCAGTGAAACAGGAGAGTCCAGGTCTAGAAGGGTTGTCCCTGGGACTGCGAATATACAGCTTTCACACCAGCTTTGAGACCCCGTAACGTTGTCCCCAGCAACCAGAAGACTATTGCATGCCGCCTATTGTCGATGTCCTGAAGAGGGGGTTCCTTTGATAGCTCAGTTGGTAGAACGGCGGGCTGTAGTACTTCTTAGTTGTAGTAATCCGAAGGTCGTGGGTTCGATTCCGGCTCGAAGGAAGAGCTCCTGTTTTAGGTTTCGTAGCCACCCACTGAGAAACGTTCTTCCGTGGTTATCTGTATTCTGAAGTCTTTCTCCAGACCTCACCCCCTTCCCAAGAATTTGAGCTTCGCCTTCTCTCAGCTTGAAAAACTGATCCCGTTAACCACCTTTCTGAAACAGTGAGAAGGAACGCCGACCAACTCCTCCAGCCAAAAGGATGAAGTTCTGGGTAACCTTAGCGAAGGTACCCTTTCTTTTGGCTTCCAGTTGATCTTACGTCACTGCATAGGCCCAAAGGTCGGGGACCTTTGTTTGGTGCAGAACATTGTCTGTGTGCGCGTGTGGGCCTTGCGGCGTGAGGGCCTGTGATTTGCGGAACAAATTCCCTAACTTTGATTTTTCAGCCCAAGCGTCCGACCCCACTCTATACAAACACATCCATTCCGGGGATGGCCTTCCATGGCGCTTTTATTTATCTGTTTAAGCATATATAAACTATATTTTATATAGTTCACAAAAAGATGTGGTGCCAGAGCAGGAAGGAGGAATAAGATTTGACGTGAGTTCGGATGAGACTGGGAGAGAGAATTCCAGACCGAGGAAATAGTTTAAGCAAACGTGGGGGAGATGCAAACCTTAATTCACATTCAGGGAAACTACGAGGGGTCTGATTTGAGGAATATTTAAATACGCGCCAGACTGGTTCACTCCCAGCCAATTCCGGCTCCAGTGTTTCGATGTCCACCAGTCCTGGATCTAGGATTTTATGTTCATGCAAGATAGTAGCAGCCGGACAGATAAACTTCTCGCGCGTCTGAACTGGAGATCAGAACCCTCACACTCTTGCAAATGATCTCTGCGGCGGACCTTGGGCTCCCCTCTGTCTCCCTCCAGGCTCCCGCCAGGCTCCCGCCAGGCTCAAGCACGCGACTAGACCAGTCCGGTGGATTTCGGTGGAGTCCTACCGTGTGGCTTGGAAGTCTGAAAAACTGCCCTCCCGCACCCCAACCATGCGTCTAGAGAGGTCCAGGACGTGGATGGGGAGAGCAAGCGAGACTAGGGCCAGAGACAAAACGTGTAACGCACAAACGATGGGAGGAAAAAGTAAGAACGGCAAAGGGGAAATTTCCCAACAGGAAGCAGAACTCTGGAGCAGCCTGGCAGCCAGTTGCTGGCTAAGAAATGAAGTTCAGAGGAAGTACAAGAGAACTTTCTGCACGGCGGCTCGTTGGGTTGGGGGTATGATTCTCGCTTTGAGTGCGGAAGGACCCGCGTTCAAATCCTGAAGTATCTCGGATTGTTAGGTTTTTTTTCCTCTCAGTGGCAACTGTGGACAAAAGTTCTTACGTTTTTAGACTCTCCTGCAAAAGTGAAGAGTGTGCTAAATAAACTCGTGGCAGACCAGGCTTATAACCTGCGTCAGGACCAAACTGCCTGGCTTCCTCGACGTCTCCCAGCCGACGCCTCCGAGGGTCCGACTCACTCTTGGGATCTGCGGAGGGTTTCCCTCTGTCCGAGGCCGGGGCACGCCGGTTCAGGCTGGGCTGGGGGAGCCGATCGCTCGGCAGGCTCCCTGACGCCGGAAGCCCAGCCAAGCCTTTGCTGGAGGCGGGCCAAGGTAAACCCGGCGCGGTCCTACTGAGAGGCTCGTACGGCGACTCTCGTCCCCTCACTGCATCCCTACCCCCGCCCTGGTACACACACACACACACACACACACACACACACACACACACACACACAACAGGACACGAATCACGCCCACCCCACTCGGATCCAGAGCAGGATTCAAAAGAACGTCTACCATCTCCCCATCATCGTACAAGGAAGGAAGAAGCAGGTGAGAAAAACCTCTCCCCACAGTGCTGCCCGTTTCTGCCGCCTTGTTCTGAGGCTGAGGTGGGTTCACACTCCTCCTTCTTGTCGTTGGTAACTTTGACAGAGCGTTTAGGCCGAGGGAGTCCCTTCTAGCAGAGGCAAGGTGGGGGACCGGACTGGAGGAGCTGAGGAATGGAGAGAGAGGTATAAGTCTAGTTCTTGTACGAGTTAGTGATTCTACATCCCCACTTCAATGTTTGCTTTCCGCAACGGGGCAGAGAGGCCAGCGTGAGTGCTCTATTGTCTAGAAAGAACCCAGGCTCAGAGGGAGACCGCAGAATCAGGGAACCGAAGGGAGATCGGGGGAGGCCTGCACTTCCGCAAAACTAAGGATTCTTTGCTTCGAACCCAGGTTTGTCACCAGATTTAAGAAGCAGGCCTTGTCCAGTTTTTTTCAAACATAACTGACATTTGGAGACTGGTGTTTTCCTTTTCTGTTTACTCTCGTTTTTTGTCCTTACCCTTAACCCACCCTCAGCCAGTGTTGTGGAATTCTTGCAGATGCTTTGCCAACAGCTTTTTCTCAGAGTTTTCTTACTGTGACGTTGTGATCCTCCGCTTTCTTACTCTGAGACAGCACATCAAATGGTAATAGCACATGGGTAAAATAGAGCATCTTTATTTAGGAATGACAGTAAAAACAGTTTCAGCACCATGTTGGGGGCCAGGGAAATCTCAAGCGAACCAAGGCCCTTCTGTCCTGACTTTAAAAACCTTATAATCAGGTGGTAAATATAATCACTAGAAACTCAAGTGACATAATTATCTGAACAGTACATGACCACCTTCCCAGAAGCAGCCTCAGTTATTCAAAGACCTACCTAACTAAATAGCTACTAACTAGTTAGTGCAGGAGGGTAATTGCGTTTACAGACACACTTTAATTCAAGCAAACTTTTACAGAGTAGATAAAAGGGAGAGTAAAACATTTTTAATTTCAGGAAATATCCACTGTGGGTTTCCTTTCAACAGCAACTTTCAGTGGCACTTTCAAAATTAGCTTTGATTTTCTAGAAATTACTGGTATGGGATTTAAAAGCCATGTGGCACATTGGAAAGCTTACAGCCCCAGGAACACCATTGTGACCTTGGGCAAGTCATATTCTCTTTCTTTGTTCCTCAGTTTCCTTATTTGTGAAATGAGGGGCTGGCAGATGATCTCCAATGTCTCTCCCTCCCTGATGCTATGACTGTTTGCAGGAGGGGGAACTGGTAGTAACATGGCTGTTAAGTAAAAGAAGTTACTCCAGTAATGTGTAAAAGGACTACAGTTTGGCAGAGGGGATGGGAAAAAGTAATCCAGGAAAAGAGAAGTCACTTTGGCTATCGTAAAAAGAGCAGATGTCAGGTTATATGCAGGCAAAAGGAAGAAGTTTGTCAAGTTAGTGTTGGAAGCATTTGCCAATGTGATTCATAAAATAGATGGAAAAGAAAGTGAACCAATGCAGGGCGGTGAAAACTCTCTTTAGGAGTTTTCATTTAATAGGCTTTTGAGCAAAGAGCAATCTCTATAAACAATTATTCTCAAAAAAACACCTTGAAATACCTGGGAAAGATACAGTGGGTGCAAAGCCCAGAGTTTGTAGAAAGGTGAATGTTTAATCTTTATCTTTGTTTGGAAATACAGGCCTGTCAGCAGGACTTTGTCCCCATTCGGCCTGAATCAATAGTGTACCTGCTTTCTGGAGCCATCAGTGATCCTTCTTTTCATGAAGAGTTTCATCCTCCTTTAACCATTACTTCTGTTACTGAATAAGTTTCATGCTTATAGAGCCAAAAAATGGTAGAGTTAGAAAGGAACTTAGAGATTTTCTAGTCTGTCCACTCCATCACATATTGTATAATTATCCCAAGGACAGGATTAAACATACATGCTCTGTAGAAAGGAGGAAGTACACCAACACTGGAGTCCTTAGAAGGCAAACCTATGCTTCCTGTGTCTATGTGAGGGGACACTATTGGCTTGAGGGAGAGGCATAGAACAAAATCCAGGGAAGGGGGAATGATTTTCAAGTTCAAGCCGTCAGACCATTTTTTAAAATGTATGTTTTTTCAATTGGCAATTGCTCTTACACATATTAAAATTCCTGACAGAAATATGATGTTCATTAATAACAGACTATAATTCCTTGTTGTATTTTAAAATTAACTGTGTAAACACTAGATGCATTTTAATGAAATAGGTTTTAAAAATTTCAAAACCCTATTTTCTGTTTCAACATAGCCTCATTGTGCCAAGATGTGAAGAAAAACAAACAAACAAAAAGCAACCTTCACCATTCATCTAACTGGCTTTTTGAGTTGTCAACTGTGTGGGCAGGTTGTGAATCCCTCAAAGGCGGGCAGATGAAAGGCCAGTGGCAGAGAAGGGACCTGGCAGTTGTCAAGAGGCTGGAGGCTACTCCTCAGCACAACTACATAACTCTAAAATCAGAGGTTACTATTTGTGTGAGTTGGTCGTTTAGGCCACGGGACTGTGTGTGTTTGTTGTAAGTTGTGGTGGAGTACCTTATCTCTGCTTTTGGGTGAGTTATTAAAGGTCACGTTGATCAAGTTATCCTAGGTTGTAGGAGTCAGCTGCTACTTCCATCAGGGACTCCTGAGGCAGTAGGGGTGTTGCAATAGGCCTGGCAGCTGTCCTGCCTAACAAATGCCTGTTTGATAACGTTAGTGTGTGTGTGTGTGTGTGTGTGTGTGTGTGTGTGTGTGTGTTTGTGTGTGTGTGGTAAGTCTATAGATAACAGAAAATTTACCATTTCTACAATCTCCACATGTACAGGTTGATAACTTTTTAGAACTCAGTTTTCAGTGTCTGTTTAAAAAGTGATGTCTGATTAATTTAAAATGGGTACAATTCTTAAATGGTGTACTTGCCCAAAAGAGGCAAGAGGACATTTGGGAACACTGTTAGCTACTGGTAGAGACCTTACTCTGTGGGCCCCAAGTCTCATTACTTGTATTTGCTTCTGTCATGGATTGAATTGTGTCCCCCCAAAATATCTCAACTCAGCTGGACCATGATTCCCAGTATTGTGGATGTCATCTGATGTGATTTCCTATGTGTTGTAAATCCTATCCCTATGATGTTGATGAGATGGGATAGGCAGCAGTTATGTTAATGAAGCAAGACTCAAGTCTACAAGATTGAGTTGTGTCTTGAGCCAATTTCTTTTAAGATATAGAAGAGAGAAGTGAGCAGAGAGACGGCGGACCTCATACCACCAAGAAATAAAGAGCCAGGAAAATAGTGCATCCTTTGGACCCGGGGTCCCTGTGCTGAGAAGCTCCTAGACCAGGGGACCTCCCCTCAGAACCAACAGGAGAGAAAGCTTTCCCCTGGAGCTGACACTCTGAATTCGGATTTCTAGCCTTCTAGACTGAGAGAGATTAAATTTCTCTTTGTTAAAGCCATCCACTTGTAGTATTTCTGTTACAGCAGCACTGAATAACGAAGACATCTCCTGAAACACTTTGAACTTTGGCATTTGGCAGAACACATGTAGTGGCCAGAGGTTTGCCTGTTTCTTCCTTTCCAGAGATTCTAGTAACACTGAGACGCCAGGGACTAAGGGAAAGTCGGTCTGTGGCAATTTGTTTGTTTCTCTTCTCACAACCCCCAACCATTTTTCCTTTTAGCTCAGAATCTGATTGGGGCTGCAGGGAAAGGAGAAGGGAACAGGGAAAAAGTGAAGCTCAGGCACATATGGACCCCAACAGAGCTTAAAAGTAGGTGAAGTTTGTCCTTTTCCAGGTTTCCCATGCTGCCCACATTTCTTCTTCCTTAAAACTGCAGGCCCTTCCACTTACCAAAAACTGTTCTTAAGATAGGCTCTGAAGTAAATGATAGCTGTTTAAAGAGTTTACCCTCCTAGGGGGTTTTGCATTGTAGTGGAGACCAGTATCTCAAAAATGAAATCATAGGTCTTAGTTGCCTAGTGCTGCTATAACAGAAATACCACAAGTGGATGGCTTCAACAAAGAGAAATTTATTCTCTCACAGTCTAACCCCCCCAAAAAAAACTAAACCCTTTGCCGTTGAGTTAATACCGACTCATAGTGACCCTATAGGATAGACTAGAACTGCCCCATAAGGTTTCCAAGGAGCACCTGGTGGATTCAAACTGCTGACCTTTTGATTGGCAGCCATAGCTCTTAACTACTGTGTCACCAGGGTTGCCTCACAGTCTAGGAGGCTAGAATTCAAAATTCAGGGTGCCAGCTCCAGGGGAAGGCTTTCTGTCTGTCAGCTCTGGGGGAAGGTCCTTGTCATCAATCTTCCCTGGTCAAAGAGCTTCTCAGCTCAGGGACCCTGGGTCCAAAGGATGAGCTATTCTCCTAGCTCTTGTTTCTTGGTGGTACGAGTTGCCCCTGCTCGCTTCTCTCTTTTATATCTCAAAAGAGATTGGTTTAAGATGCAACCTAATCTTGTAGATTGAGTCCTACCTCATTAACATAACTGCCGCTCATCCCCCCTTATCAGCATCATGGAGGTAGGATTTACAACATGTAGGAAAATCACATCAGATGGCAAAATGGTGGACACAGTATTGGGAATCATGGCCTAGCCAAGTTGACACACATTTTGGGGGGACACAATTCAATCCATAACATCATATTAGTGGGATTTCAGGAATTATCCAGTAGTATTTCAGGACTTATCCAGTAAGCTAGAAGCAGAGCTTTCCTGGGAACCTTGAGACCCTCCGGCTCTACCTGGGAATCAGACCAGCCTTGTTGGTAACACAGACCAGCCTTGTTGGTAACTGCTTCCAGACCTAATCATTTTCATAAACATTAAGAGAAGCAGGGAAAGTTTGCATGGTTGGGGTCTCCAGAAGCAAGGAGGGATAACAAAAAGAACGTGGGACATATGGTTGGAAAAAGAGATTCTTTTATTCCACAGACAATTAATGATCAATTCCTAGGTGTCAGTCACTGTTTTAAATACTAAGAATGAAGAGCTGAATAAGACAATCATTCTTCTCTCAAAGAGTTCCGTTTAATGGAGAGAGACGAGTACATGGATGAGATCAATTAACCATCAGAGAAGTGATTATTAACAGCTTATATTTCCCTGGTTACACTAGCCTGAAGTAAAACCAGACCCCTCCCACCTATGGGGAACTTCAGATCAGCTCACATTCTTCTCTGAGCATTTTGAAAGTTTCTAGGGGTATAAACATGCTTACAAAATAGCCCTTATAACCACACAAAGAGGCTGCCTTTTTACTCATTTCCCGCCCCAGCTCTCTCTATCACTGTCATACAAAGGGACAGCCCTGCTGATAATATCTGAAAATGCCAACACACAATGTCCTTTTCTTCTCTGGAGTGTAAATGGTCTGGTTTGATGCTCCAGTTAATGTGTTCAGACTTGCCTCAAGTTTATCCCAGTAGGATCCTCAAATGAGGAAAGGTACTTTTCCTGCCAACGTTGTTGTGTTCTTCTTTACACTGATTTGTTATGTGCTTGCAGCATCCTAGAGTTCATGAAACAACCTTTATTTGTATTCACTTTTATTGCAGTGGCCTCTTCCTAGGACCCAGGAGGCTGGATCAGAAGGGAATTTGAGTGGCACACTCTATACTCCTCCCTGACACTGCCTTTGTATCTTTCTCCTGCCCCCTCATCATTTTCTTCTCTTAAAATGAAACCTTTCCCGGGGCATAACAGACTCTTACAAAAATAGGCTTCACTTGGGCTGACTCATCAGCTTTTCAGACACACCTGGACACATCTAAAGATTAGAGTCAAAGCAGCTTGGGACTCCTGCACAGTAAATCCACAAAGAAAGAAGTGGGCAACTCACCCTAGGATGGGATGGGATTGAGGAGGATCAGCAAGGCCTCATAGAGGAGGTGTTGCTTGAGCTTAGTCTGGAAAGATGATGAGCAGGTACTCTCCCTGTAGATAAGGGGTTTGTGGTCTGACTCTATTATTCATTGGCTGTTTGATCTTGGCGCTTCCTCATAAGAAAAATAGCCTTATGTAATATTCACCTATAGGTTCTATAAAGTGATTCTGGTGACCTTTGGCCCCCTGTTTTTTCCATGCAAGCAAGAAACCACTTTATCTCATTGATGGTAGAGATAATCTATTTTACAACTGTGTTATAAGGAACAGAAAGATTGAGTGCTCGAGGTTAGTCTCTTGTGGACAGGTAAGGATGAAATGAAGGAGGAGCTCAAGGAACATGACACAGATATTTCTGGAGGTTGGTGACTGGGGAGTTGGGATGAAGAGCAGAGGACTAACAGCTGTCACACAGCTTCTCTTGAAATGCTTTCCCGGCTCTGTGAAATCTATGGAATAACCTGCTTGGCATCCTTTGATGCAACCAAATTATGTGGATAAGTAGAAAATACAGGGTGAAAGCATACTGCTGGAAGACTGTATCTTACTTTGCAGATTTCTTCAGTTCTTGGAGTGGGCCCATTAGATCTGAGATGATATCTTACAGGTCCCGACTATTGCATGTCTGGATGAAACCTTGGTCCTGCTGCCATGAGCAAGAGTAAGAACCACAGACGTCAGAAGAAGGCAGCTTCTGACAAAAGGCTGTTTTTATCAAACTTTGCCTCTCAGAGAAAATATCTAACCCATTTAGGTGGGTTAATATTTGACACAATCATGTCCAGGGAAAAGGTGAATGACCCCCCTCATTTGTCCAAGAGCAGTGCCCTTGGTTTTCATGTCCCTGCTAGGGATTGGGGATCATCAGTTCTATTCTCCCCACCCCATTCATCTGCACAGTATATAATCTGAACAAGAGCGGCCTCTGGGTTCACACAGCTGGAATCCATCTCCAGGAACAAACAGCTGGAACCCATCTCCAGTTGGAGGGAAACGGCCAGAATTTTGTAAGATTCTTCTGCTGGGTAATCTACTGTTCTATTTGTTTATATAGATACTATTTCTAGCCTTCCATGCATTTCAGTTAAGCCATTTTTTCCCCCCTTCAAAGCCTCTGGACCCAAGCTCATGAGCTGGGAAAATAGCAAATCAGATTCTAACATTTAAAATGAGAACAGGTTTCTTTTGGGGTGGCCTATATGTGGAGCCCTGGTGGCTCAGTGGTTAAGAGCTCAGCGGCTAACTAGAAGGTTGGCAGTTCAGATCCACCAGTCGCTCCTTGGAAACCTTGTAGGGCAGTTCTGCATGGTCCTGTAGGGTCACTATGAGTTGGAATCAATTTGACAGTAATGGGTTTTTTTATAGGGTTGCCATGAATCGAAATCTACTAGACAGCAACAGGTTTGGTACATGTGGGTAAAGGAGCCCTGGTGGCGTAGTGGTTAGAACGATCAGCTGCTAACTGAAAGGTAGGCGATTTGAACCTTCCAGCTGCTCTGCAGGAGAAAGATGTGGCAGTCTTCTTCCATAAAGATTTACAGTCTTGGAAACCCTATGGGACAGTTCTACTGTGTCCTATAGGGTCACTATGAGTTGTGGTCAACTCGACAACAATGAGTTTTGGTTTGTGTATGTGAACAAAGGGAAATTAGTGAGACTGAGAGTAAATGGAGATTTAGGAGGGATTCCTGAACTGTGATAAAGTCCCAAAAGGTCTGGGGATGCAATTTACTGCTGGACATCTGGAGCCCCTGGGCACAGGCATTATATGTTGCTCAACAAGGAAAGAAACAGTAAGTATGCTTTTAGCACTGTTTCCTTTTCACCTTTCCTGTTAATTTCTTTAAAAAATTTTGGATAGGGAACCCAAGGTCAAGAAGGGAGAGTACTGACATGTCATGGGGTTGTTAACCAATGTCATAAAACAATATATGTACTAACTGTTTAATGAGAAGCTAGTTTGTTCTAGAAATCTTCATCTAAACTACAGTAAAAATAAATAATGTAAAAAATGACCAAAAAAATTGGGTGCTCTTTAAAAGTAAAGTAGAACACATCCCAAGATCAAAAGAAGGTACACTGGCAGGTTGAAGGGAGGGAAGAAAGAAAAGAAGTAAGGAAATATATTATGCTTTCACTTTTGAGTCTTTTGCCCTAGAGTATATGAGAATGTGAATCTCTATCTATGGACGAGAATGTGAATCTCTATCTATGGAAATCATGACCATAAGCAGTCAAGTTAACTCCTTGGTGCACAAAGTTTGATAGATCTCTTAAACACAAACCATTGCCTGGGCTCAGAAGGGAATATTAGTTCTTGTGAGGACTGGTTTGAGACAGAGGACAAAGTTAGTCTAAAGAACAGTTGTGACAAATTCCACTGATGAAAAGCTGACTGACAGGATATGTATGTAATGAGTTTCAGCATCAAGATGTAAAGGTCTACACCCCTGGCCTGGAAAGATTCACTTCTGCACCACAAATAATGTCTCTTACTTATTTTCTCCCAATTCTGTTTTGTTGGAAAATTTAGAATTGCATATAAGAGTGAGGAATTTGTGAGTGGGGGAATAAAAAAAACCCACTGCCAGCGAGTCAATTCCGACTCATAGCAACCCTATAGGACAGACTTGAATTGCCCTATAGAGTTTCCAAGGAGCACCTGGTGGATTCAAACTGCCAACCTTTTGGTTAGCAGGCATAGCACTTAGCCACTACACCATCACAGTTTCTATTCAGGGAATAGATGTTAAATATTGGTGGCCACAGTGTGTGCTTTCTGAGATTTGGGTTCTGGGTGTCTTAGGGAGTCAAGATGACAATAAACCTAAGGCAAACGAACCTTCACTGAGTTGTTACGGGATGAATGTGCAAATTATACAAATCAGAAACAAAAATACTCTTTACCTCTCCAGAGTGGGATGGGAGGGCCTTCAACCTCCAGAGAGCAAGTGGCTTTTTAGGAGGCAAACCTTCCATGGAGTGTCAGTCCAGTGCCTTAACTAGTAGAGATGTAAGGGCTCGGCTTACGTGCTGAATCTTAAGGGATGATGCTTCTCAGTGAGATTGGGCCATCCATCACCTGGTCATCCCCTTCTTCCAGCTGGTGCATTGTGCCACCAACTAAACTTGTCTCTATGAGTCCATGGTCATTAGTCTTTTACTGGTGAAACTAGGAAAGCCTCTCATCTTTCATGAGAGGCACGGACTTTCAGACTTTTAGAGCTAGCAACTCTCATTTTACAGATGAACAAACTAGGTGTGGAGAGGGAAATGAAGTCAACCATTAAAAAAAAAAATTATCGAGGGAACCTGCCAGCCGCTCCGAGGGAGAAAGATATGGAAGTCTGCTTCTGTAAGGATTACAGCCTTGGAAACCCTATGGGGAGGTGCTACTCTGTCCTATAGGGCTGCTGTGATTTGGAATTGACTTGACAGCAACAAGTTTTTTACTATGAGGCAGGCAGTGGGATTCAAGGGTGAATAACATGGGCCTGGCCCTCATGTAGATTATACACCAGTAGGAAACACTGACAAGTAAATAAACGACAGTTTGCCCAAGATCACATGAATAATGTCACGCTTGAAAATGGTGCCCATGAAACCTGACAACAGGTACATCTTTACTTTGTGATATCCTGTTGGCAGATCTTGAGCTTTATAGCTTTTGTTTTGAAGCATTTGTGTCTAGTGAGGTGTCCTTGGTCTTAATATCTAAATCACAGAGAACTGGGATAGAGACTCTAGATAGTCCTGCTAGCTCAGACTCTTTTCTGTGACCATCAATATCCGCATGATGTGTACAACACTGGCACCTCCTACAAAGACTGACTGACTCCAAGACAGCATAGACGACAACAGCCACATTCTCATCCACCACTGCCACCTAATGACTCTTTGGGGTAGTACCAGCTCTGGTTCTACTTCCTGATTTTTGTACTCTGGGATTCTGGCACAAGGCAGAGGCCTGTGGACTGTGACTGTGTGACCTCTAAGGTCCCTTCCAATCCTGTGAACCTGTCACTCTGCAATTGCCTTTGACATTAAAGAAGCCAATATTTGTCCACATAGAGCAAGACATTACAAATTGATTACAAATCAATAAAACTTTGATAAGGTCTTCCAAAAAACTAGAAAGAGAAAACACACTCAGGAGACTGAAAAGCACAATGTCAATGTAAAAAGCTGGGCACGTGGGCAGCATGGCAGCCCAGCAGCTAGTTGGAGTGGTGACAATGTATGAATACATACTCTTTTAGCCGTGGCTCTCCCCTCTGCAATCATGTAGCGCTTTCTGGCTCACCTTCCATGGACCCAAATTGACTTGATTCTATTACAAATTATAATCTATGTGTTTAATGGAAAGTTTTTCAGCTGCTGTTTTATTTCAGTATTGTGAAATGACCAAAAAAACACCTTAGATCGTAATTTAGTATTCTTCAGTAGTGCGCCACATTTTTCTGTGTTTATTAGGAACCAACAAACAAGGCAGAGCAATGCCAAATGCTGGCTAGAAAGAGAGCTCACTCTATCACGTGCCTTCCTGTGTGACCAAGGATTTCCTCGTCTTTCTAGACTCACAGTGATACTCCCAGTGCTACTAGGACCCATGGCCTTTTAAAGGTCTACAAAAATATTTGAGATATGAAAAATAATGTTTATTGACTCCATACACACAAAAGGGCAAAGTGCAAGTTAAATAAATAATTAAAGAAGTGTCTATGAAAATGTACCATTTATTTTTTAAACTTAGGATTCATAAGAATTCCATCACATTTAAGAATCATCTGAAGGGCAGGTTTTTCTCCTTTTGTAAGAATTTCTTCATATGTGTGGTGATTGCCAAGAAATCGTAGCTGATCACAAATTAAATGAGTTACTCGTAGACAGTTTTAAAATCAAACTATTAAAAAGTTATGGCAAAAATCATATTTATTGTAAGATGTGGTACAGTCTCATATGTTTGGTATAAGGTGGAGCAGGCCTAAGATGGTTTTTAAAGGCTCTGTTGTTCTTTAAAATTGTCACCAATGTGCTCCTAAGGGTACAGAGCAGGTAAACATGTCCTCCCTAGGGGAACTAAAGGTATAGTCAGAGTCTACCTGCTGCAAGCACCAAATACTTTTCAGTTCTCAAATCTTTAAATTTCATAAGGAATCTGATCTTAAAGGTTGTTTTCTGTTTCATTATAATCCATATTTGTGTGATTCTACTCTAAATTATCTATCACTGAGTTAAAATTATGCTCCAGGAAGAAGCACCCTTCTGACCCCATGTTTGAGTGTCTGTGACACACCACCCTTGGGATGTGTGCATTCGGCTATTTGACAGTTCTCGAGCAATGATGGCAGGAATCCTCTTCTTTTTATTCTTTTGAGGGAGACATTCAAGAAACAGCTGCAAATTGGAAGGCCTTTGATACGATGAAAAGGTCTAAGGAGTTGTTTTCCACTTACCACTTGGTCACATCGTTTGCCTGCTGTGTGACAACGTATGTACATGTTCAAGGAAACTATAGAAAACATTCTGAGACTAATCCAAATTGTTCCTGATGTGAGAAGCTCCCATAACAATAACATGTGCTTGAATTCTTCCTCCAACCCTCTGTTAAGAGTTGACCCCAGACCTACTTGTAAGCATTACATGACTTCTTCCAAGCCCTTCTTCTGTTCTTACCAAATAGTACACAATAATTCCACGTTTGGGTATGAACCACCTATTTTTTGAGGAAGTAGGTCTCCCTCCCTTCACCTCAGGGTGAAACTGTTCCCTTCACAGCTGGCTAATTGATCTGTCCTGGAACCTGTCTTCAATAATCCTCTGCTTTACCCTTTCCTATGTTCAGGGTTCCCCAAATCTCTCTTCTTCACACCTCTCACCTTTTATATAGCTATCTCATCTCAGTAAATTGGTTCTCCCCTTCCCCGTGGATGGCACATGCTCCTTTTGAGGAGGCATTTGGTATGTCTTAATGGTCTTTGTGTTCCCAGGACCTAGCACAGTGCTTGGTACTCAGTAGGGCTTATGTAATATTTGTTACTAAATTAATTAATAAATGAATTAAAGAATGTGAATGGATTTTGTAATGCTAAGACTGATAGAAAAGTAGACACACAGTGATCCTAAGGGATAAAAAAGAATGGTTGGGGCTGGGAGTTGTGTTCAAGAAACCATTAAGTAGACTTTTAAAGGAATGGATTGACAAGAGGTGGAGATTAATGAAGAACAGAAAAGAAAAAAATAATGAAGACATAACCATAATAAACATCTACACACCCAATGACGGGGCTCCAAAATACATAAAACAAACTCTAACTGCACTGAAAAGAGAAATTGACAGTTCCACAATAATAGTAGGAGACTTCAACACAGGACTCTCGGTAAAGAACAGAACATCTAGAAAGAAACTCAACAAAGAAAAGAAAAAACAGAATTGAGTGACTGAGGATACTGATTCATGATGCCTTGTCAGAAAGAAAAGTCCCTATTCTTTCAGCCTAATTCAGCAATGCTGTTCTATGCCCCTGCTATACTTCCTTTTGCCCTTGGCAGGGGCCTCTGTTGGAAGAGATGGTGATGGGCTTGAACCCCCTGTTGTTAGTCTTCATGCTGGGTCTGGGTCTGACCCCACCAACCCTGACTCAAGATGATTCCAGTTACAAACACTTCTGACTTCAAGCCAAAGGGCAGGAATGACAGATATTGTGAAAGCATAATGGGGAAACGAGGCTTGACCATGCCCTGCAAAGGCACCAACACCTTCATTCACGGCAACGAGAGCAGCCTCAAGGCCATCTGTGGAAATAAGAATGGAATCTCCCACGGAGAAAATTTAAGAATAAGCAAATCTTCTTTCCAGATCACCCCTTGCAGACATATAGAAGGGTCCCCCGGCCGCCATGCTGGTACAGAGCTACACAAGTGTTCAGAGACGTTGTTGCCTGCAAAACTGACTTACCTGTCCACTTTGATGAGTCCTTTTTCCGTCCACAACCAGTAGGCCACTAGTCCAGAGCTGGGGCTGCCATCTTTCCCCGGTGTTTCCCCTCTACACCACAGAATGGTGGTGGCCACATTCATTGCCAGAGGCCCAGAAAATATACAACCTGCGTCTTGTTTCCTGTTTTACAACACATTTAATAGAAATGTCTCTGAAATCAATAAGAACCAAAGCCTTCTCACTGATTCATGGCATATTGATCTTTCCCCATGTTCTCTGTTCAGCTGCTCCCCAAGAGGATTGGATGAACTAGAAATGCCTTTTCCCTTATTAGTCAGTTCCAAGGATAATATGGAGGTGGGCTTTACCTTTCATGAAGGTAATGATGGTAAATTGATTTTACAGAGCAAGCTGGGAAAATTCCACTGCTCATGGCCCATGAGAAGAATTTTCAGGTGAAGTGAATTATTTTTGCTATCAAACAATAAGCCAGTATTACTTTTCTAAATAGGAGACCTTGGGGAGAAGAGTCTGGGAGTAAGGAACAGCAGATTAATTACAGCCTCTCTCTCTCTCTCTCTCTCTGTCTCTCTGTCTCTGTCTCTCTCTCTCTCTCTCTCTCTCTCTCTCTCTCGTGCGCGCGCACGCACACGCACACACACACACACACACACTTAATCCTGCATGAATACCGGAATCCATTCAGGATAGCCATCTCTTGTCTTAAGCAGGAAGTACTTTTGATATTGGTTTGAATGGAATGCTCTCAGGATGTTCTCTTGTAATGGTTATTTAATATAAACTTAAAATTTTTTTTATTATATTATTTGCTTTTTACTCTTTTACTTCATCAACTGATGTCTGGCAACTGTGAGTTCTTAGAAAATTTATAGAAAGATTCTGAACTTATCACTTATTTTTCTTCAACTAGATTTGTTTTCAAGTAAACATAAACTTAGATTAACAAACACTCTCTTTGTAAAATACGCTAATCAGTCCGCAGGTTCAATGGTTTGCTTCCTGCTACCTAGTTTCTATCAACAGGTGCCTGGATATTTTATTAGACAGTGTTGTTGTTAGTTGTCATTGAGTCACCTCCAACTCATGGCAACACCTTATACAGCAGAAAGAAACATTGCCTGGTCCTGCACCATCTTCCAACACTATATTGGAAAATATTGTGTTGTGATCCATAGAGTTTTCAATAGCTAATTTTCAGAAGTAGATCACCAGGCCTTTCTTCCTAGTCTATCTTAGTCTGGAAGCTCCGCCAAAACCCATCCACCATGGCTGACCCTACTGGTATTTGAAATACTGGTAGCATAGCTTCCAGTATCCTAGCAACATTCAAGCCACCACAATATGACAAATTGACAAATGGGTGGTAGTATTTAGAAAGTAATTGTTAATAAGTTACTGTTATAGGCCACTAGTTTAGCTGTCTTGTGAATTTAGACTACAGTGGTCACAGTATTGCCTATGGTGGCCTCTCCTGATGTCCACATTGCCTTGAAATGGGTCAAAAGCCCTGGTTACCCAATGTCCAGATGCCATCTGGGAGAACCCAGACTCACTGAAAGTAGTCAGACTTATGGAGGAAGGGGATGGATGGAGAAGTACATTGCTGGTGCATTCTCACCGTAGAAATCTCTCCACCATCTGTTAGTCTATCTCAAAATTGAAAGCATTGTCATTTCTTAAGAAAATAGGGGGGAAAAATTTTTCAAACTTCTTTTTAGAAAATTTGACTTGTTATAAATCTCAAAAACCTCTCAGGAAGTGAGGAAGTCTCAGTTTTTAGTAGAAAACTTGTACCCTTTTCTCAAGTTTTCTAACCAGTACTGTCTCCTTGAGGCGAGGCAAAGTGACTGCCTATAGGTCAGTCACTCATAGTTATTAATGGGGAAAGTCAAAAGTATGGACAGACCATTGTTGTAGATTGAATTGTGTCCCCCCAAAATATGTGTCGTAAACCATAAGCCCTATACCTGTGGATGTAATCTTATTTGGGAATAGGGCTTTCTTATGTTAATAAGGTCATATCACTGTAGGGTGTGTCTTAAGCCAATCACTTTTGAGATACAACAGGAACAGATTAGGCACAGAAGCAAGCAAGGACAAACAACAGAAGGTAAATACCACATGGAGATCTCCAAGGATCACCAGGAAGAATGCTAGAGAAGCTGAGACAAGGGTTTCCCTCAGAGCAGACAGAGAGAGATTTCCCCTAGAGCTGGTGCCCTGAATTTGGGATTCTAATCTCCTAAACTGTGAGAAAATAAATGTATGTTCTTTAAGGCCACCCACTTGTGGTACTTCTGTTATAGCAGCACTAAGAAACTAAGACAACCATTATTATACTGATCGTGTCATAGCTGTGAAAACTCACATCTTCTTCCAACATCTGCTGAGAGCATTATGCTTACATACCTTGCTCTGGTGTTAGGGGAAATGACTGCTTCAGAGGAAGTCACATGGCCATGGGATGAGGATGCTTCCTGACCTGCTGAGTGGAGCTAGCAGTTGGGTAGCTAATCTTAGTACTTTTTGCTCTGAATTTCTTGTACTATCATAACCAAAAGCTGTTTGGAATGAAGAGTCAAATGGCACGCAAGTCGTTTATCTCAAGCAAATAATTTGAGGAGTTGAAGTCCATATCAGCTGTGCTTTGTTGACTTCGCAAGGAAAAGAGAAGAAAAACTGTAAAATGTCAAGTCCTTGAAGAATGGTGACATCCAAGGAAGAAAATTCTGTACAACTTAGAGAAGAAAAATTTTTCCAGGGACACAACATAAATTTCAGTAGCTGAGATCTCATAGCTTACAAGTAGCCTTCCAATTTCTTGGGATAGAAGTAACCTACAGAACAGAAAGTCAACACAGCATTGTTATTGTTAGGTGCCATCAAGTCGGTTCCTACTCATAGCGACCCTATGTACAACACAAAGAAACACTGCCTGGTCCTGTGCCATCGTCACAGTCGTTGTATGTTTGAGCTCATTGTTGCAGCCACTGTGTCAGTCAATCTTATGGAAGATCTTCCTCTTTTTCAATGACCCCTCTACTTTACCAAGCATGATGTTCTTCTCTAGGGATTGGTCCCTCCTAATAACATGTCCAAAGTATGTGAGACAAAGTCTCATCATCCTCGCTTCCAAGGAGCACTCTGGCTGTATTTCTTCCAAGACAGACTTGTTTGTTCTTCTGGAAGTCCATGATATATTCAGTATTCTTTGCCAACACTATAATTCAAAGGCATCAATTCCACCATGTGTTTGACAGTTTGCCATACTGTGGTGGCTTGTGTATTGCTGTGATGCTGGAAGCTTTGCCACCAGTATTTCAAATACCAGCAGTGTCACCCTTGGTGGACAGATTTCAGTGGAGCTTCCAGATTAAGACAGACTAGGAAGAAGGACCTGGCAGTCTACTTCTGAAAAAATTGGCCAATGAAAACAACACAGCGTAGTCACTGATTTTTTCTAGATAAGAGGAAGCCAGGGAAACCAAGAGAAATGGTGATGATAAAATAATATTGTCAACATTTCCTGAGTGCTTACCACATATTAGCCATTGGCTAAGCACTTTACATTGATTTTCTCATTTAGTCTTTGTAACATCCATAGGGGGTAGGTATTATTTTTATGCTAATTTTACTTATGAATAAATATACTGAGAGAAGTTGAATAATTTCCCAGGTGTCACAAAGCTCATGTGGCAGAGGTGTACCTTTGAGACCACAGTGTCAAAAGAGGTTCTTATTGGGAGTCAGTAACCAGAAAGTAAGTGTTGGAGGACAATTTTGAGATCATTTCATTTTCTTATCTAGCTAGAGCCTTGAGATGCACCCATTGATCTCTACATTGCACCTCTGTTCTCAGGTATTTTTCTGTGTCTTGTTAACTTGGTAAGTTAGTGTCTTAGTTATCTAGAGCTGCTATAGCAAAAATACCACAGTGGATGGCTTCAACAAAGATAAATTTATTTTCTCACAGTCTAGGAGGCTAGAAGTCCAAATTCAGGGTGCCAGTTCCAGAGTACGGCTTTCTCTCTGTCAGCTCTGGAGGAAGGTCCTTGTCATCTATCTTCCCTTGGTCTAGGAGGTTCTCTGCACAGGAACCCTAGGTCCAAAGGACACACTCTGCTCTGGGTGCTGCTTCCTTGGTGGTATGAGGTCCCCCTGTCTCTTTGCTTGCTTCTCTCTTTTATATCTCAAAATAGATTGGCTCAAGACAATTTAATCTTGTCGATTGAGTCCTCCCTCATTATCATGACTGCCACTAATCCCATCTCATCAACATCATAGAGATAGGATTTACAACACAGAGGAAAATCACATCAGATGACAAAATGGTGGACATTCACACAATACTGGGAATTATGGCCTAGCCAAGTTGACACACATTTTTGGGGGACACAGTTCAATCCATAACAGTTAGTATGGCAGAGGCCAAAGGTTTAGTCCCCCATGAATAGTTTAAGTCTTCTGTGCAGCCAGTTATCTTGCTAGACCATGTTGTTGGTCACCAGAAGCATGATGAGAGAAAGTAGATAAGATCATGCAAGGTCAGTGATGCTGCTGGGAAAACAGCCCAAAGTACATTGCTCTGCTGAAACTGTTATCCACTGGTCTTGGGGTGGTGAGTAAATAAAGCATCGTCCAACCCCACCCACCTTCCTCCCACAACCCCTTTCACTTCCCTTTCTTCTTAACATCATATCTTGTGTCTACAAATGCAGGCACAGGAATATGACATAAAGCTTTCTATCTTTCTTTGCAAAGACAAGAAATGCTATGAATATAAGATGTTGCATTTGAAAGAATGATAGCAATGTTTGATCGTGATCATTATTGCTAATCAAAGGATAGGCTTTAGGTGGAACGAATTGCAAGTCATTTCAGCTCTATCCATCCACACAGTCTGCTCTGCCGTCATGAAGCAGCATCTTTGAAAACAAAGGGCAGTAGTGCCCATATACATCAATCCTGGGGTTCAGGGGGGCCAGTCTTTGGACAGCACATGTAGAGATGATTGCTTACTTCCTGTTAAATCAGGAATGATTTTTCTTTGTTCTAAGTCAGCACTGCCTCACTGCCAAGAGGCAAGTGTATTTACAGTTTACGTCAATCCCAGGAGTGACTGCCAGATGACAGCGTCTGGCTAGCCGTGGTTGGCCAGTGATTCTCTCTCTACCCTCACCTCTTTAAACTGAGCGAGAGGGGAACCAACTCTGAGCATAAGCGTCTTTAATACTCTGAATATTTAGGGAGTGGGACGAGAGAGGCAGTAAAACATGATGGAAAGAGCACAGGCTTTGGAGTCAGATAGGCCTGGATGCCTTTCTTCAATCAGCGAACAAAAGCAGTGAACGTTCTAAAACCACATTGTTTTCTTTGTTGTTGCTCTGAAGTTTTTTGGGTTTTTGTTTAAAACCTGTGTTAAATTTATGCTTATCTTTCACTGCCTAGACGCGTAGCACAATGATCCAGCAACTAGAGAAGATAGACAGCTACCAACACATAATGTCACTTGTGATGGAATTTATCTTCTATTCCTGTCTCTAGGCCCTCTGCCCATGTTCTACTAACTTTTCCTTTTTGCTGCCCCTTGCTTTCTCTTGTCAAAGAAAAAAATTACACCAGATAATGTAAAAACAGGCAAGATCCACTTTATTTCAGAAGGAGTGTTAGGAGGGGAGGGGAATGGAGTAAGAAAAAAGAGGGAAGAAGCACCTCAACTCGGCAATGGGGAGAGTCCAACTCCTTGCTATGCTGGAACAAAGAACTACAAGTCCCGTTGCCGAGGTGAGTCGATTAAGACTCTTAGCAACCCTATAGGACAGAGTAGAACTACACCGTAGGGTTTCCAAGGAGTGGCTGATGGATTCAAACTGCTGACCTTTTGGTTAGCAACCAAGCACTTAACCACTGTACCACCAGGGCTCCAGGGACCATGAGATTTTAAAAAGAGTTAAGGGGGGTTGATCACCAGGTTGGGAGAATGATTGACTAAGGTTGTAATTAGGGCAATTTTCTTTGGAATGTTTTCTTTCCTGATGATAGTCCACAGGGATCCTAGGAGACCCAGGGCAAGAGAGAAAGAGATAAGGATTAGGTATTCCTAGGTCATAGGTCTTAAAGACTGAAGGAGAGAGGAAGATTGGAAAGATAAAAAAGAAAAGCCTATTCTAATTAAACAAAGGAAATTAGTAAATCCATTGTTTGCAGTAAGCCATTCTCTGGAACAAACATGTAGGGGGATATCTTTAACTATTGTTGCTCCCCAGGACCTTAGGCCTCCAGTAAAATTTAACTTTGTCATTCTCCAGGCACCTCTAAGGTTGCGATGACTCTACAGAGGACCCGTTCATTGTTTCTGTTCTTGCTGCTGACCCTGCTGGGGCTGGTGCTGGTGCAGCCCTCCTATGGCCAAGATCGCATGTACCAACGGTTCCTGCGGCAACACGTGGATCCTCAGGGGACAGGTGGCAATGATAGCTACTGCAACTTGATGATGCAAAGACGGAAGATGACTACGAACCGGTGCAAGCCCTTCAACACCTTCATCCACGAAAACATCTGGAACATTCGTAGTATCTGCAGCACCACCAATATCCAGTGCAAGAATGGCAAGATGAACTGCCATGAGAGTGTAGTGAAGGTCACAGACTGCAAGGAGACAGGAAGTTCCAGGGCCCCTAACTGCAGATATCGGGCCATGGCCACCACTAGGCGGGTTGTCATTGCCTGTGATGGTAATCCGGAGGTACCTGTGCACTTTGACAAATAGATGCCACCCTGCAGTGGTTAGGACACAGCATTTGGTCTTCAGTTACTCCTTGAATACCAATGGGTAATGCATTTGCACTGTCCTGGGCTCTGCCTCCTCTGCTTATTTCTTAATCTTTTTCTCTATATAACCCATTCTGTTAAATGCATTACATCAGAGAGAAATGCAGACACAATACTATCACGAGCCTGGGCTTTTCTGTACTAAGCTTCCTATTATAATACTGGCCATGTATTTACATAGCATTTCAAACATTTCATCTTCCACATTTCAAACATTTCAAAGTGCTTTCATCTCAGTTATCTCATTTTAATACCACAGCGTCCCTGTGATGCTGGCGATGCTGTTATATCTAGAAGCTAGAAGTTAACTGATTTGCTGCAAAGGCCGTAAAGTTAATGGAAGAGCTGAGACAAAAGCCCAGTTTGGCTGGCTACTCCTCCAGGACTTTTTCTGCTTCATCACAAGGAGTATTTTGAAAGTATCTGCTTTTTGTCATTACCAAAAGTCAGCTGAGATGTTGGGCTAAGTTTTCAAAAATTTGGAAATACATACTGGCAAAATGAGAGCTCTACCTGTATAATTTGGTATCATTGTTATGTTTGCGTCTGATAAGATGAAAAAAAGATATAAGGAGTTTTCTATTTATCTTCCCAAGCTTCTGAATCACCCTGTCAAATCAGTGTATTGAAAGCGTACTGGATAATTAACTTCCACTCTTCCTGACAGAGAGATTTTACATATTTTTCCTGTAATAAAGGACTTAAACTTCAGGTATCTGAGAAGACTGTGCTATGGTTCTTGAGTGAGAGTTTGCTTCTTTTCTTTTCTCTCCTTTCTCTTTTAGTTCTTCTTGAGTTTCTAAACACGCACACATCATACCACCCTCATAAACCCTGGTCAAAAACGAAAACTTGTCAGATCCGTGACCACAACAAAACTTTTCTTTCCTTTACTCCAGAGGGATGATTTCTCTGAAGACACTTCTCAAACCTCTCCCTTCCCCTGGCCTTCCTTTGAAAAACAAACCAACTGGGGAACAGAGATGCGTGAAGACGTTAGCTCCTAGAGAAGGGAGGGGTGCGTGTGTGTGTGTGTGTGTGTGTGTGTGTGTGTGTGTGTGTGTGTGTGTGTGTGTGTGTGTGTGTGCGCGCGTGCGCGCGCACCCGCGCACAGCTGTGTCTGTGTAACTAGGATAAGGAGGAAGGATGGGAAGGGAAATCTCTCCTTCATACTGTTCAGGTAATCATGAAAATTGATAGCCAAAGGAAGTAATAGATGGCCACATAATCTCACTTGTGATGGAATTCATCTTCTATTCCTGTCTCTATGCCCTTCGCCCGTAGTCTACTGACTTCTATCCCAAAGTATGTCCCAGACCCTGTATTACCGTTTTTCCCCCAAGAGATCACCCCTTCAGTTTTAATTGTAATGTAGTCAAGACCTGTACAAAGTTGTTGATTAGATCTGAAATGGAAATTTAAACATTTCACTGATTTCTTCAAGTAGAACTGCATGATTGCTGACAGATTAGATATAACTGTGTTTAATGTACCAGATCCATTTTGGTGAGCTTGTTGTTCCCCATTATTCCTTCCATTATGTAAATAGCATAACTGGAATATCTGTACCCTTAGATCTTTTTTATTGTTTTATATCCAGGTGGCATTTTGATTTTCCATGATCATACCGGGGCTTTTTTTCAATATCTAATTTAGATAGAACGTCTGTGGTCATGTCCTTTCCTTAAATTCCTCCTAATTGCTTGACTTCATTGATAGAGGAGAGGGCAGGGCAGGGGAGAGGAGAGGAGAGAGAAGAGTGCTAGAGTCAGACTTGGGGGTTGGAGAATTATTAGGATACATTTCTGCCTGAATGTATGTTATGGATTGAATTAGGTACCCCAAAAGTATGTGCTGTAAATCCTAACCTCTATGCCTGTGGTTATAATCCCATATAACCCTTTTTCTTGCACTAAAGTAAGATTAATAGGCATATTATGCTGATTTTGATCATCTAACCAAATTATCAACAGCTTTTCCATTTAATAATTAAACCAATAATTAATAATTCTGTTGCTTAGCTTTCATCAGGGCAGGCCTTTTACATGCTCCATTAGTCTCACTTTATCATTTAAAATTGTTCCAACCAGTGACCAACTGTAGCCTAATCCTCTTGCAATGACCAACAGCGTTTCGCCTCTTTCAGATTTCTTTATTTCCACTTTATTTTCAATCATGATCATTTTCTTTGATGCATCATCAGCACTTGCATCAGATTTACGCTTTGGAGGCATGGTTATAAGAGTAAGTAAGAAGAAAATTTAAGCCAAATACAAAATTACACACTCAACACAGCGTTGACGGCAACGTGATCTGACTTAAAATGGCAGACGGCATTTTCCTTCCTCCAGTAGATGAACAGATGACGCCGCACAATGTTTTCATGAGTATCACAAAGTAGTGCGAGTGTTCATTATTGAGAATCATTGTATTTAACTCAAATTTCTAATACAACAGGCTTTATGGCAGTCCGTTCTTAAGTATGAGTTGTCCGTAAGTTGGACACTCTTAACCCGGGGACTTACTGTACTTCAGAAATTCACTCAAAGCCTAATGGAAACAACTAGAGCATTGTCCCTTTATTATTTTTGGTCTTACTTGTAATTGTTTTGAAATTTTTATATCCCATTTCCCTCTTTAAAATAGCTAAGGCCCAGTTGACTATAACATTATTGATTTTAATAAAAGAGAACATTTTCCACAACTCTCAAGACAATCAGAACGTGATTAGTATTAGTTAGGATAAAGTTATGCTGTGAAAACAATACAGTAGTTTTAAGACCAAATAATTTTATTTCCCTCTCACTTAAGAATTCCTAGAAGAGTGGTGTAAGTTATTCAGAATACAGATTCCTACCATTGTGTTACTGTGCTGTTCCCTAGGAGAGGGGTCTTAAGCCTCTTGTGCTATGCACCTCTTTTGCATTCTGTAGATGAACACTTTTTTTTTAATTGTACTTCAGATGCAGGTTTACAGAGCAAACAAGTTTCTCATTAAACAATTAATATACATATTGTTTTGTGACATTGGTTGCCAACCACAGAACATGTCAACATTCTCCCCTTATTGACCTTGGCTTCCCTGTTACCAGCTTTCCTGTCTCCTCCTGCCTTCTCTTCCTTGACCGTGGGCAGGTGTCCCCATTTAGTCTCGTTTTATTTTATGAGCCTGTCTAGTCTTTGGCTGAAGGGTGAACCTAAGGAGTGACTTCATCACTGAGCTATAAGGGTGTCTGGGGCCATACTCTCACGGTTTTTACAGTCTCTATCAGACCAGTAAGTCTGGTCTTTTTTGAGTGTGTGTGAGTTAGAATTTTGTTCTACATTTTTCTCCAGCTTTGTCTGGGACCGTTTATTGTAATCCCTGTCAGGGCAGTCAGTGGTGGTAGCCAGGCACCATCTACTTGTGCTGGGCTCAGTCTGGTGGAGGCTGTGGTAGTTGTGGTCCATTAGTCCTTTGGACTAATCTTTACCTTGTGTCTTTGATTTTCTTCATTCTCCCTTGCTCCAGATGGGGTGAGACAAGTGGAGTATCTCAGATGGCACCTCCCAAGATTTTAAGACCCCGGATACTACTCACCAAAGTAGAATGTAGAATATTTTCTTTATAAACTATGTTATGCCAATTGAGCTAGATGTTCCCAGACACCATAGTCCCCACAGCCCTCAGCCAAGTAATTTGGTCCCTCAGGGAGTTTGGATGTATCTATGGAGCTTCCATGACTTTGTCTTGGACAAGTTGTGCTGACTTCCCCAGTACTGTGTACTGTCTTACCCTTCACCAAAGTTACCACTTATCTATTGTCTAGTGTTTTTCCCTCCTACTCTTCCCCTCCCTTGTAACCATCAAAGATTGTTTCTTTTTCTGTGTAAACCTTTTCATGAGTTTTTATAGTAGAGTTCTCATGCAATATTTGTCCTTTTGCGATTGACTTATTTCACTCATCATAATGCCCTCCAGATTCATCCATGTTGTGAGATGCTTGGAAAATTCATCATTGTTCTTTATCATTGCATGGTATTCCATTGTGTGTACGTAGCATAGTTTGTTTATCCATTCATCTGTTGATGGGCACCTAAGTTGTTTCCATCTTTTTGCTATGGTGAATAATGCTGCAATGAACATGGGTGTGCATATGTCTATTTGTGTGATGGCTTTTATTTCTCTAGGATATATTCCTAGGAGTGGGATTGCTGGATCCTATGGTATTTCTATTTCTAGCTTTTTAAGGAAGCTCCATATCATTTTCCAAAATAGTTGTACCATTTTGCAATGCCACCAGCAGTGCAGAAGAGTTCCAATCTCCCGGCAGCCTCTCCAACATTTGTTATTTTCTGTTTTTTTGATTTGTGCCAGTAATGTTGGGGTGAGATGGTATCTCATTGTGGTTTTGATTTGCTTTTCTCTAATGGCTAGTGATCATGAGCATTTCCTCACGTATCTTTTAGCCACTTGAATGTATCTTTGGTGAAATGTCTGTTCATATCTTTTGCCTATTTTTTAATCGGATTATTTGTTTTTTTGTTGTAGAGGTGTTGGGTTTTCCTGTAAATTTTAGAGATTAGGCCTTTGTTGGGTTTGTCATAGCCAAACATTTTTTCCCAGTCTGTAGGTTGTCTGTTTACTCTTTTGGTGATGTCTTTTGATGAGGATAAGAGTTTAATTTTTAGAAAATCCTAGTTATCTAGCTTATCTTCTGGTGTTTGTGTATTGTTAGTTATAGTTTGTATCCTGTTAATGTCATGTATTAGGGCCTCTAGCATTGACCCTATTTCTTCTTCCGTGACCTTTATAGTTTTTGGTTTTATACTTAGGTCTTTGATCCATTTCAAATTAGTTTTTGTGTATGGTTTAGGTATGGGTCCTGTTTCATTTTTTTGGAGGTGAACATTCAGTTTTGCCAGCACCACTTGTTAAAAAGACTATTTTTTCCCCATTTGATAGACTTTTGGTCTTTGTCAAAGATCAGATGACAGTAGGTGGATGGATTTACATCTGAGTTCTCAATTCCGTTCCACTGGTCAGTATGTCTGTCGTTGTACCAGTATCAGGCTATTTTGACTACTGTAGCTGTATAGTAGTTTCTGAGGTCAGGTAGTGTGAGTCCTCCTACTTTATTCTTCTTCTTCATTAATGCTTTACTTATCCTGGGCCTCTTTCCTCTCCATATAAATTCTTGATTAGTTTTTCCATCTCTTTAAAGAATGATGTTGGTATTTGGATAAAGATTGCATTGTATTGCTTTGGTAAGATTGACATTTTCACAATGCTGAGTCTACCTATCCATGAACATGGTATGTTTTTCCATTTATGTAGGTCTCTTTTTGTTTCTTGCATTAGTGTTTTGTAGTTTTCTTTGTATAGGTCTTTTACAGATTTATTTAGATTTATTCCCAAGTATTTTTTTTTCTTTTTTTTTAGGGGCTATTATAAATAGTATTGTTTTCCTGATTTCCTTTTCCCAGTTCTCTTTATCGGTGTTTAGAAATCCAACTGATTTTTGTATGTTTATCTTGTATCCTGCTACTCTGCAGAATTTTTCTATTAGTTCCAGTAGTTTTCTCATAGAGTCTTTAGGCTTTTCTATGTATAGTATCATATCATCTGCAAATGTTGTTACTGTTAGTGCTGTCAAGTCAGTTCCAACTCATAGAGACCCTATGTACAACAGAATGAAACAACTCCCTGTCCTGTGCCATCCTCACAATCATTGTTATACTTGGGCCCATTGTTGCAGCCACTGGGTCAATCCATCTCATTGAGGGTCTTCCTCATTTTTGCTGACTCTCTACCAAAAATGATGTCCTTCTCCAGGGACGGATCCCTCCTGATAACATGTCTAAAGTATGTGAGATATAGTCTGCCATCCTTGCTTCCAAGGAGCAGTCTTGTTGTACTTCTTCCAAGACAGATTTGTTCATTCTTTTGGCAGTCCTTGGTATATTCAATATTCTTTGCCAACACCATAATTTAAAGGCATCAATTCTTCTTTGGTCTTCCTGATTCATATGAGACAACTGAAAACACCATGTCTTAGGTCAGGTGCACCTTAGTGTTCAAGGTGACATCTTTACTTTTCAACACTTGAAAGAGGTCTTTTGCAGCAGATTTGCCCAATGCAATCATCTTTTGATTTCTTGACTGCTGCTTCCAAGGGTGTTGATTGTGGATCCAAGTAAAATTAAATCCTTGACAACTTCAATCTTTTCTCCATTTATCATGATATTGTTTATTGGTCCAGTTGTGAGGATTTTTATTTTCTTTATGTTGAGGTGTAATCCACACTGAAGGCTGTGGTCTTTGATCTTCATTAGTAAGTGCTTCAAGTCCTCTTCACTTCCAGCAAGCAAGGTTGTGTCATCTGCATAATGCAGGTTGTTAATGAGTCTTCCTCTAATCCTGATGCTGCATTTTTCTTCATATAGTCCAATGGTCTACTATGCCAAGAATGAAAAATTGAAGAGGAATGACATTGCATTCATCATCAGAAAGAATATTTAAAGATATATCATGAAGTACAACACTGTCAGTGATAGGACAATATCCATACGCTTACAAGGAAGACCAGTTAATATGACTATTATTCAAATTTACACACCAGTCTCTGAAGCCAAAGATGAAGAAAAGATTTTTACCGACTTCTACAGTCTGAAATTGAACAAATGTGCCGTTAGAATGCATTGATAATTACTGGTGATTAGAATGCAAAAGTTGGAAACAAAGAGAAGGATCAGTAGTTGGGAAATATAGCCTTGGTGATAGAAATGATGCCAGAGACTGCATGATAGAATTTTGCAAGACCATTGACTTCTTCATTGCAAATACCTTTTTTAACAACATAAACAGTGACTATATACACGAGCCTCACCAGATGGAATACACAGAAATCAAATCAACTACATCTGTGAAAAGAGATGATGGAAAAGCTCAATACCATCAGTCAGAACAAGGTGAGGGGCCGTCTGCAAAACAGACCATCAATTGCTCATATGCAAGTTCAAGTCAAAGCTGAAGAAAATTAGAATAAGTCCACAAGAGCCAAAGTATGACCTTGAGTATATTCTACCTGAATTTAGAGACTATCTCAAGAATAGATTTGAGCATTTGAACACTAAAGACTGAAGACCCGACTAGTTGTGGAATGACAGCAGGGACATCATACATAAAGAAAGCAAAAGGTCATTAAAGAGACAGGAAAGAAAGAAAAGACCAAAATTCATGTCAGAAGAGACTCTGAAATTTGCTCTTGAAAGTAGAGCAGCTAAAACGAACAGAAGAAATGATGACGTGAAAGAGATAAACAGCAGATTTCAAAGGATGGCTTGAGAAGACAAAGTAATGTATTATAATGATATGTGCAAAGATTTCGAGTTAGAAAACCAAAAGGGAGGAGCAGGCTCCTCATTTCTCAAGCTGAAAGAACTGAAGAAAAAATTCAAGCCTTCAGTTGCAATAGTGGATTCTATGGGCAAAAAACTGAACGATGCAGGAAGCATCAAAAGAAGATGGAAGGAATACAGAGCCACCCTACCAAAAAGCATTGGTCTGCATTAAACCATTTCAGGAGGTAGGATATGATCAAGAATCAATGGTACTGAAAGAAGAAGTCTAAGTTGCACTGACGGCATTGGCAAAAAAGAAGACTCCAGGAATTAACAGAATACCAGTTGAGATGATTCAACAAACAGATGTAGCACTGGAAGTGCTTACTCATCTATGCCAAGAAATTTGGAAGACTCCTACTTGGCCAACTGACTGGAAGAGATCCATATTTATGCCTATTCCAAAGAAAAGTTATCCAACAGAAAGCGGAAATTATCTAACAGTATCATTAATATCACACGAAAGTAAAATTTTGAAGATCATCAAAGGCGGTTGCAGCAGTATATCAACAGGAAACTGCCAGAAATTCAAGCCAGATTCAGAACAGGACGTGTAACCAGGGATATCATTGCTAATGTCAGATAGATCCTGGCTGAAAGCAGAAATATCAGAAAGACATTTACCTGTGTTTTATTGACTATGCAAAGGCATTTCGACTGTGTGGATCATAACAAATTATGGATAACATTGAGAAGAATGGGCATTCCAGAACACTTGATTGTGCTCAAGAGGAATCTGTACTTAGACCAAGAGGCAGTCATTCAAACAAAACAAGGGAGCACTGTGTGGTTTAAAGTCAGGAAAGATATGCATCAGGGTTGTATCCTTTCACCATACTTATTCAATCCTATGCTGAGCAAATAATCTGAGACGCTGGACTATATGAAGAAGAACACGGCATCAGGATTGGAGGAAGACTCACTAACAACCTTCGTTATACAGATAACACAAACTTGCTTGCTAAAATGAAGAGGACTTGAAGTACTTACTGATGAAGATCAAAGACTACAGCCTTCAGCATGGATTACACCTCAACATAAAGAAAGCAAAAATCCTCACAACTGGATCAATAAGCAGTATCATGATAAATGGAGAAAAGATTGAAGTTGTCAAGGACTTCATTTTACCTGGATCCACAATCAACACCCATAGAAGCAGCAGTCAAGGAATCAAAGGACACATTGCATTGGGCAAATCTGCTGCAAGAGACCTCTTTAAAGTGTTAAAAAGCAAAGATGTCGCTTTGAGGACTAAAGTGTGCCTGACCAACACCATGGTGTTTTCAATTGCCTTGCATGCATGGGAAAGCTGGGCAATGAATAAGGAAGATCAAAGAATTGATGCCTTTAAATTATGGTGTTGATGAAGTATATTGAATATACCGTGGACTGCCAAAAGAATGAACAAATTTGTCTTGGAAGAAATACAGCCAGAATACTCCTTAGAAGCAAGGATGGCAAGACTACATCTCACATACTTTGGACATGTTATCAGGAGGGATCAGTCCCTGGAGAAAGACATCATGCTTGGTAAAGCAGAGGGTCAGCAAAAAAGAGAAAGACCCTAAATAAGATGGATTGACTGGGTGGCCACAGTAATAGGCTCAAGTATAACAACAATTGTGAGGATGTCACAGGACCAGGCAGTGTTTCATTCTGTTGTGCATGGGGTCACTATGAGTCAGAACCAACTAGACAGCACTTAACAACAACAATGTGATGTTAATAAGGCAGGATTAGAGGCAGTTACGTTAATGAGGTAAGATTCAATCTACAAGATTAGGTTGTATTTTGAGTCAATCTCTTTTGAGATACAAAAGAGAGAATCGAGCAGGAGAAGGACCTCATTATCACCAAGCAAGAAGAGCCAGAAGCGGAGCATGTCCTTTGCTGAGAAGCTCCTAGACTAGGGAAAGATTGATAACAAGGACCTTCCCCTAGAGCTGACAAAGAGATAATGCCTTCCCTTGGAGCTGGCACCCTGAATTTTGACTTCTAGCCTCCTAAACTGTGAGAGAATAAATTTCTGTTTGTTAAAGCCATCCACTTGTGGTGTTTCTGTTATAGCAGCACTAGATAACTAAGACATATGTATATAAATAAATGTATGCAAACACACATTAAATAACAAAATCTAAATGCTACTGTAATTGCTAGGTCTAATTTCTACTGAAATTTGAAGCAGTGATCAATATAAAATGATATTTTGATACATCTGCAACAACTATAAAGTAACATAAAAATAATTGTGATTTCTATTTGTGACCAAGTCACAGTACTTTTAATTCTTCCATGGTTTCATGTCTATATTCACAAGTGAAGGCATTACTAAATTTCAGTTACAAGTTTATGAAAATAAAGATGTAATTTTTCCCCATGTCGGCTCATAGACCCTCTGAATTCTATCCACAGACTCCTTGGAGGGCCATGGGGCCCAGGTTAAGATCCTCTGAGATATCATCATCATCTGCATGAAGCAAGCTAAGTCATCATCTCGCTCTGCTTCTAGATTCTGACTCATAGCGACCCTATAGAACAGAGTAGAACTGCCCCATAGAGTTTCCAAGGCTGTAAATCTTTATGAAAGCAGACTATCACATCCTTCTCTTGCAGAGCAGCTGGTGGGTTTGAACAGCCAACCTTTCAGCTAGCAGCCAAACACTTTAACTACTGTGCCACCAGGGCTTCTTTGAATGGACTGTTGCACATCTGAAATTTTAAGGATCAGACTAGAAAAGGGCACACATCACATTTCCTCCCACTCCATTGGTAAGAATTTACTCGTATGGCCACCCCTAATACCTAGGGAGCCTGGGAAATGTAGCCTGGCTGGACAGCCACATACCCAGGTAAAAATCTATTACTATGAAAGACCAAGAGATAGATTCTTGTGTCCAGAAGACAGTTTGCCCACTTTATAAAAAGGAAATTTTAACAAGCCAGAGAATTGATCCTGAAATTGGGATAAATCCCCAAATACAAAAAAAAAAAGAAACCCTCCAATCAATTACCATTATAAGGCCATGGGGACTGCTGAAGAGAGTTATAAATGCCCCTGGAACTGGAACAATCCCGTAAGTAGAGCATAGTGGTTTCAAGTCAGTAAATTCCTTCAGCACCTCAAAGCAATCCCACTTTTAACTGTGGCTCATATTGCTACCTTCCCCTATTGCATTGCAATCTCTTTTCCCATAGAGATAAAATAGTTTTATAAGACAAGAGGCTTGGTACATTTGTGGATACACTTTTTAGTGGACATAATAATCATGGTGGTGGAGTGGTCATTTTAGCACCTTTTTCCTAAACAGCTTTTTTCTCTACGACACAGAAAGATAGACTAACATGTTTCTTAGCTCTCCCTTATTCACAACCACATTGCTCTTCTTTTTTTTTCACATTCCTCATTTCTTTCTGAGCCATTATCAAACCACACTTAATGTCCATATTTCTACAAACAGTTTCTTTAAGGCAATCTAGGTTCTTACCATCAAGCACATTAAAACTCCTCCAGCCTCTACACATTACTCAATGCAAAACTCACTTCCACATTTTAGGTATTTGATGGATCAACACCCAACTCCTGGCATCAAATTCTGTCTTAGTTACCTAGTGCTGCTGTAACAAAAATATCACAAGACAGTGGCTATAAATAACATAACAAAAGACGTAAGGAACATAACAAAAAAATAAAACGAAACACCCTATTCCCAAACGGTGAAATTCACAGGTACAGGGGTTAGAATTACAACATAACTTTTTAGGGGGTGAAACTCAATAGCCTTCTTATATTTTCTCACTGTCACCTCTCAAGTCATCCAAATCCCAGCCTCCAAAAAAAAAAAAAAAACAAACCCGTTGCCATTGAGTTGATTCCATCTCATAGATTCCATCTCATAGTGACCCTATAGGACAGAGTAGAACTTCCCCATAGGGTTTCCAAGGAGTGGCTGGTGGATTTGAACTGCCAATCTTTTAGTTAGTAGCCAAGCTCTTAACCACTGTGCCACCAGGGCTCCACAGATCAGCAGTTCAAATCTACCAGCTGCTCCTTGGAGACCCTCTAGGGCAGTTCTACTCTGGCCAGTAGGTCTTTATCTAATCATAATGACTTATTTCCCATCCAAAACGAAGATTAGGAGACTACAAAACAGGGTGACATTGCTGACATGCCTTGAAGATAAATTTCGGATATAAACAGAACTTTTTGATAACAAGGTGGCCCAGTGAGGTACTCAACAAAAATGGCTTAACTAGGAGCAGCGCTTGAAAGTGTTGGTAGAAAACACATTGACGTATTTCACTTTATCCTTAAATTGCATCTTTGACTAGATACTCTTTCACCCCCCCAATGAGGGTCACATAGTTCACAACTCCAGAAGTGGTTTCCTTCCCTGAAGTTCCCATAAAACTTAGCCACCTAGTAAATTTTCCCATAATTTTGTCAGGAAGTGAGTTTAGCATCCAGATCTTTAATTCTCTCCCAATAAGTTCAGATAGCCCTCTTCAGGGTCAACTCTTCCCAGGATGTTGCAACTCCTTTGTGCCCAGGACTCAACCGTTCATGTCTGACACTTTTGCTCCAGGCTATTATCAGACTGAGAAAAACTGTTATGAATGAGAAGATATAGGGATGGGTTCACATAACAAGAATGCTCCCTCCACTCCCCACTCACCCATATCAATCAGCTGGAGCTCTGCTCCCACTGCTATTCCTTTCTCCACTGCTGCAGACCTCTTGAGCTCTGTCTTAGTCATCTAGTGCTGCTATAACAGAAATACCACCAGTGGACGGCTTTAACAAACAGAAGTTTTTTCTCTCACAGTCTAGTAGGCTAGAAATCCAAATTCAGGGCATCAGCTCCAGGGGAAGGCTTTCTCTGTCAGCTCTGGAGGAGGGTCTTTGTCATCAATCTTCCTCTGGACTAGGAGCTTCTCTGCACAGGAACCGCACGTCCAAAGGAGGTGCTCTGCTCCTGGTGCTGCTTTCTTAAGTTTTCCCTGTCTCTCTACTCACTTCTGTTGTTATTTCTCAAAAGAGATTGGCTCAAGACACAGTTCAGTCTTTTAGATTGAGCCCTACCTCATTAATATAACTGCCGCCTATCCCACCTCATTAACGTCATAAAGGTAGGATTTCCAACACATAAGAAAATTACATCAGATGACAAAATGGTAGACAATCACACAATACTGGGAATCACGGCCTAGCCTATCTGATACATGTATTTTTGGGGGACACAATTCAATCAATGCCATTCCACCCTTTTGCCCCCCAGAATTCATGCCCTTGCCACGTGTAAAACATATTCACCCCATCATATCATAGCAAAAGTCTTAAATCAACTCCAAGTCCAAAATCCAAAAATCCCTCTTCATCTGTGAAATCTAGAATACAAGTTATCTGCTTCCAAAATACCATGGTAGAATAGACACAAGCTAGACATTTCCATTACAAATGGGAGAAACTGGAGGGAAAAAAAGGGATAACAGGCACCAAGCAAATCAGCAGAACCAGGAGACCAGCACCAGACAGCGTTGGAACCAACCGACAGAGCGAGAGAGCTGAGTGCTTTTGCACAGGAGTGGGGTGCCTCCAGGCACTTATCGGTGGAACTAGGCTTGCCAATCCACAGAGCAAGAGAGCTGAGTGCCTCCCGGCAGAAGTTTACTGGTGGAGTGTGGTGCCTCCAGGCACTTATTGGTGGAGCTACAGAGCTTTGGAGCACTTGCCCCCACAGGGCAGACACAGGCAGAGAGGCCCGAGGGGCTGAGAGATCAAGGAACCAGGAAGCAAAAGCTGAAGAGACAAGGAACACAAGAAGCAGAGCTGCCTCAGTCTCAAAGGGTATGACCACAACCTCTGAGGTCACAAAGGGTGGAGACGTGGCCCCTGGAGCTTCTAAGGGTGGAGTTGCCACTCAGATGGACTAGGAGAATTTTGTCAGGAAGTGAGTTTAGTAGCCAGATCTTCAATTCTCTCCTAGTAAGTCCAGATAGCCCCTTTTCAGGGTCACCTCTCCCCAGGGTGTTGCAACTCCTTAGTGTCCAGAAGTCAATCTCTGATGTCTGACACCTTCGCTCCAGGCTATTATCAGAGTGAACAAAAGTGTTCTACATGAGAAGATATAAGGATGGTTTCACATAACAAGACTGCTCCCTCCACTTCCCACGCCCCCACATCAATCAGCTGGAGCTCTGTGCTCCCACTGCTATTCCTTTCTCCACTGCTGCAGACCTCTTGGGCCCCAAGAAGAGGAAACAGACACAGACTCTCTGCTCTTCAGACATATGTACTAATCCCCACAACGATCAGTGACTTGAAAATCTGAATAGGGTAAGTTAGAAAGATTGATGCTAAACACGCTGGGGGAAAGACTCAGGAAAGACTCAGGAAAGCACCAGGGTCTTGACTGAACTTTTAGATGGTAGACTTAAGAATGGAAAATGATCTAACTGGTAGGAAGCAAAGGCCTGAAATTCAACCTGGCATTAATCCTACTGATACAGGCACTCCCTACCACCTTTAGTAAAGCAGCCTGAATTCTGTTCTCCTCATCCTGTTTGGGACCTTAATGGCCAGGGACAGGATTTCACAAAAGAGAAAGAGGAGAAAGTGCCTACCCCAGTTTCTGTGCCTGACATGCATGCATCTCATTAGATTCTCACAGGTCTCCAAGGAACTGATGAATAGGCCCATTGAGGACACTGTTGCTCAGAGTGTTGAGACTCAGGTTAGTGGTTCACTAGAGCCGGGTACAACTCCACATAGTAAATGAGCACAGAGGGACTGGTTTCAGGGGAGACTTTTTGAAACAACTCTACAGCCCATACTTTGGCTAAAGCAGCTCCTACGAGGTCAGCTTCAGTCTTGGCACTTGATTGGTCAGAGTAATATTTCAAAACTGGAGTCTTTCATGAAGGCATTCTCAACAGATAGCTCAGACAAACCAAGATAACGATGTAACGATGGTAATTAGGGAAATGGGCCCTGAGAAGGGATATGAGCAGTTAGAAGTGATAATGTGTTTCACACATGCTTTGGGGGAAGTGTTATGAGGAAGTTGAGACCAGATAAGCACAATTATGCAGAGTCAGTGTAACTGCAGCCTGGGATGTGATTGCAGGGAACCCAAATCTTCCTGCCCAGAAAATATCTCCCAAATAGTTACTCATCTTCTATTTCCCTTAAAAGGTGACAAGCCTTTCCGCTTCACAGACACAAAGTTTAAAATGCCATTTTCTTTTGGACTCACACTCTCCTGGGAGTTGATCTGGGGGATAAAAAGGAGCTAGCTGGAGGGCAGTTGGTTGAGTGCAAGAGAGGACAGGCAGGAAATGTTTGGAATTCTCAAACTTCATCTGTTTTTTTACAATGTTGTGCTTGGCTGACTAGGGCTACAGCCTGTTTTCAGTTCTTAAAAACTTTATTATCTAATGAGACTTTTCGTGTTCTAGTCTGGGAACCAAATAGTGAAATTGGGCCTGTATTGGCAGGGAAAGGGATTTCAAGAAAGAGCTGAGCTCTCAGGGCAGTGTCTAGATAAGGCTTTCTTCTCTCTTCCTTGCAGACCTGCAGGTGGCCCTGGTGACTGAGATGGCATCTTCTCTAAAGGTCCTGGGCCCTGTCTTGCTCCTACTGTTCCCCCTGTGGGAGCAGCTTATACATGGCCAGAACCTCTCCCGGAGGGAGTTCATGAAACAGCACCACCTGAGGCCAAGCCTGGAATTCAACCAGTACAAATGTGATGTCCTCATGAGGGACATAGAGGGTCTGAAAGAGAAGGACTCTCACATTTTCCTCTATACCCCATGGCACCAAATTGAGAGTATTTGTTTTAAGACCTTGAGACAGCGGTACAGAAATGTGTACGTGTGGGCCCAGCAACCCTTCAAAGTACTCAAGTGTAAAAGGAAGAATTTCAGTTATAGCTACAGAGAGAAAAGGAGCTACAGCCACATTGAGTTCCACTGCAGCATGAAAGGGTATGTTGATAGCATAGAGGACATGCGTGTGCTAGAGTTTACTGATACCTAGAAAGTCTACCCACCTTCCTAGGTTTTAGTGAACTGATCTGTCCCCAAGTGGTGGGCCCTGCCTACACCAATAGCTATTGCCACTCTCCATTTTGCACTTTATATGTCAACATTTTCAAACTACTTAGAATAATGCACCACGCTGGTTTTTGATACCATAACTTTACCTAAGCTGTTTCTCTGCCTGAAATACCCTTCTGTCCTCATTGGCCTGATTTACTCCTACATTTTTTTTCAAGATTCAACTCATGTGGCGTCTCTTCTTAACTAACTCAGGACTTTTCCTGATATTGACTCTCCTTATGCCTACCCAAGTCACATAAACTTCCCTTCCCTAAATAAATTGTATCATCCTAATGTGTGTGAGATTTATATGTGATGTGTGCAGAGTATGTGTTGTGTGATTGGTATGGGTGGTATGGGTGCATGTGTGATGTAGATTATGCTTGGAAAAGATATGTGCTGTGTGTAGGTTTAAGGTGTGTTGTATGTGTGTGCGTGTCTAATGTGTGTGATTGTTTTATGTTTATGAAGAGTGTGTGAATGTTTATGTGCTAAGCTGGGCACAAGTTGTGACCAGGTATTGTGCTAGGCATTGATTGTGGAGACATGCTAAGTTCCATTTAGATTGAGGGTGGGGGTGGGCAGAGCTGACTGAGTATAAAATATGTAGCATAATTCCTGGCCCGTAGTAGGTGCTTAGTCAAAACTGGGTTTCTTTTTTTCCTATCCTTTGGCTTGGTACTTTAATTTTGACTTTAAAAAACAAACATGACAAGTGTCCACCCATCATCTGCTCTCTCTGGTTTAAGAAGTAAGGATTTCTAACACAAAAAACAGTAGGCTGTTACTCTGTGAAGAAACTATAAGCTTCCAGAGTCAAAAAGAGCCCTTCCTTCATCAGCCACAGACTAGTAGAGCTCCCTACTGAACTGTTTCATTAAAACATCTCTAAGGAGGCATGTGCATTCCTAGGGGTGAAACATTAAGTAGAAGACAGTAGCACAAATGAATTCATCTAATAATACCCATTTTCACTTGGGAGGGAAATAATGTAGGGTGGTAGTACTTTAAAATGCAACACCCCTCAAGGATGGGGCTTAAAATTGTTAATATTGTTGGAGGGAAGAGGAGATAAATGGGAGAAGGAAATGCTTTGGATGCAAGTAGGTAGAGACCATGAGAATTTTGTTTGCTATGTGGATGTATTTGTTTCCTGAGGTTGCCATAACAAAGTACCAAAAACTGGGTGGTTGAAAACAACAGAAATTTATTCTTTCACAGTTCTGAAGGCTAGAAGTCTGTAATCAAGGTGTCTGCAAGGACACGCTGTCTCTGGAGGCTCTAGGGGAAGAATCATTTTTTTGCCTCTTTATCTTCTGGTGGCCCCAGGCATTCCTTGGTTTATGGCTTCTGTCTTCACATGGCTGTCTTCTGTGCATGTCTGTCTCTGTGTGTCACTTCTCCTCTTTTTATATGGACACCAGGCATATGGGATTAAGGCCCGCCATACTCTCCTATGACTTCATATTAGCTAATTGCATCTGCAAATACTATTTCCAAATAAGGTTACATTCACAGGTACCATGGCTTAGAACTTGAACATATCTTTTTAGGGAAAGAAAAATAACCTATAACAATGCAGGGAGAGAAGGATCAAACCAGTGGAGAGGTAAGAAAGAATTTCTTTCTTATAATTTTGCCTAGGGCAGGTATAGGGAGGGGCAAAGTTAAATATTAAAATTCTCTGCATTCTTCAGCATCCAGCAATGTCAAATGACTCTAGCCTTGAAATAATTAGAGACTGGACCAAAATATTAACACTTTCAGTTAGGCGGTGGCACACTCTTATAGAACTCTGGCCAGTGAATCTAGGTTGGGCCATGTTTCAAGGGAATTTCCTCAGCTTTTAGATTTCTTAGTGCACCTGTGGATGAGCAGACACTTGGGAAGTCATCTATACCAACCAAACTCACAAGGGATTGATGGTAATCCAGTAACTTTTCATCAATTATCAATTTACATGTAGATAATACTGATTGTTTTTCTCACGTGGTACATACTGCTTCAAAATGTAGGTTTACACAAATACCTCATTTTGAAAACTTTCTAAAAGTTTTTTTTTATTGAAGGGTTAGCAGATGGCAGTTCAAAACAGTATACGAGGATGTATGTACTTTAAGGACAATCCGTATAATAACTGTGTGTTACCTTGACTTTCCCAGTATCCACTTCCCTTATTCAGATACCTGCATATTTGTTTTCCTTGGGGAACTATCTTTCCTCTTTTGTGTGCCGTATTGGTGGGAATGCCATCAAGGCTTCCAGTCTCCTCTCCTGAGCCAAGTGGTGGTCATGAGACCCAAGAGAGGCTAACTGGACTCTCTCCCGGGAGTCTGAATCTCAAGCCATGATGCAAGAATAAAAAATAAAACAAGCAAACAAGCCTAACAATAACAGTTCAAGCTCATTAATGTCCATGAGGCCCTGCTCTTCAGCTTGAGCACCCAAGCTTCTTGAGTGTCAACCTATTTCCAAAGACTGATTAGTCATCTTTATTTTTTCATATTGTACTCTCTCCCACTCCCAGCATCCCTTAAAAATTTTCTCTTTAACTCAAATTAACTTGTGTTGCTTGCAATCAAAATACCCTAAGGGATATAATCTACCTGCAATATATGTGATCCTCACTATCACCAGTATAACCATGCCAAAAAATTACACCATCCAAATTTTGGGATCTGCTATACACACTAAGTGCCTATCTTATATGAAACATCAAACTTATTTAACCAATTGCTGTCAAGTAGCCCCCGACTCATGGTGACCGTATGCATAATGGAATGAACCCTGCCTGGTACTGCGCCATCCCCATGATCAGTTGCTCATCAGACAGTTGTGATCCATAGGATTTTCTTTGGCTTATTTTCCAAAGTAGATCACCAGGCCTTTCTTCCTACTCCATCATGATCTGGAAGTGCCACTAAGCCTGTTCAGCATGACAATGGAGTATTACTCAGCCATAAAGAGACATGAAATCCTGATACGTGTTACAACATGGATGAACCTTGAAAACATTATGCGAGTGAAATATGTCACTCACAAAGGGACAAATATTGTTTGATCCCACTTATACGAAATACCTAGAATAGACAAGTGTATAGAGACTTGGACCCCTGGTGGCACAGGTTAGCTATGGCTGCTGACCAAAAGGTAGGCAGTTTGAATCTAGCAGCAGCTCCCTGGAAACTCTATGGCGCAGTTCTACTCTGTCCTATAGGGTCACTATGAGTCGGAATTGACTCGACAGCAATGGATTTGGTTTGATTTGGTAAAGAGACCTAAGTAAGGGTGATTAAAAAATTTGGAAACAGATAATGGTGATGGTTGAACAACACGGTAAGCATCATTAATGTCACTGAATTGTACATGTAAAGAATGTTGAAATGACAAATGTTACATATATATTTATCACAATTTTTTTTTTTAAAGGATGCATACTGTCATGAATTGAATTGTGTCCCCAAAAAATATCTGTCAGTTTGGCTAGGTCATGATTCCCAGTATTGTATGATTGTCTACCATTTTGTCATCTGATGTGATTTCCCTATGTGTTGTAAATCCTATCAACATGATGTTAATGAGATGGATTAGGCAGTTATATTAATGATATCTACAAGATTAGATAGTGTCTTAAGCTAATCTCTTTTGAGATATAAAAGAGAGAAGCAAGCAGAGAGACATGGGAACGTCATACCACCAAGAAAGCAGCACCAGGAGCAGAGCGCATCCTTTGGACTTAGTGTTCGTGTGCCTGAGAAGCTCCTCAACCAGGGGAAGATTGATGACAAGGACCTTCCTCCAGAGCTGACAGAGAGAGAAAGCCTTCCCTTGGAGCTGATGCCCTGAATTTGGACTTCTAGCTTACTAGACTGTGAGAGAATAAATTCCTCTTTGTTAAAACCATCCACTTGTGGTATTTCTGTTATAGCAGCACTAGATGACTAAGACACATACCTCTAACAAAGTCTGTTAATCCCCAGTGGGTCTAGTAGATAACCCCCAGCACTCCAATGAAAGGACACCTGGTGATCACTTTTGCCCATTTCCAAGTCTTGGACAATTTTTTCCTTCAGAAAATGGAAACATTATGATTTTTATAAGAAACATGTATAGTTTCTCAAGATCATTGTGGAAAGGAGGAAGGAGGGAGTGGGAAGAATTAGCATGACCTAGCAATTGTACAAAAAATGACATCACATGCACATGCCCAAATTGACCAATGAGTTGGTGGTCAGGGGGCTCTTTTGAGTGTTAGGCTTCAGCTCAGCAGAGACAATAAAACTAAACTTCACAAAGAAACTTGTACTTCATCACTTAGCGCCAGCCTCGAACTCACTGTCCTGGCCACTCACTGGCCAGCTCCTAGACACAGAAGAAGCTCAGCAGCCACAGAAGAAGCCATATTCTGAGAGGCAGTCAGCAAGCATATGAAGGTCTAGGGAAAGGAATAGATCAAATAGCAGAACCTAGACCTAATCCCTTACCAGTAGTTTGGAGGGGAAGCAGTGTGTTTGAGTAGATGCTCTATAAGGGACACACATCAGATGCCCTGAACTTGCTTTAGTACTGTAGTGCTACAACAAGGGCCATGCCAACCAACAGGGTCCATTCCCTACTCAGACAATTCTAAGTGTTGGGATAATTTAAGAGAGAGATGAGAGGTAGACTCCCCTGTTCATGCCCTCCTCCATCTGCCCTACTCTTAACTCAGAGTGGCAAAACAGGAATCCACCTACCTGAATCAAGACAAAGTGGAGACTTTATCCCAGGTATCAGGTAGAAGCCCAGTCTTGAAAACTAGGGCATCTAGTGAGAGTCAGTGACAGCCAAGAACAATGGTTCTCAACCACATTGAGGCTTATTAAACAGAGACATGCAAATACCTCTCTCCCCAAGATTCTGATTCAGTAGGTTTGAGAGGTATCCTGACATTTTTAAAGTTCCATAGGCAATTTCTGATGTGAGGCCAGGATTGAGGATGCCTGCCTAGGGACATGACAAAACTGATAACGTTTTCCTGTCATAGTGGACTCGAGGTACTATCAAGTTGTGGAACTGCAGAAAGAGGAGGGACTGACCTACTACATCTGGCTGTAGCATAGGGTATAAGATTGCCAGGCTAACAGCCATCAACTTTTATCCTGTAGCTAATTGGAGCATTTGGGCAAGGGTATTACCCTACTACATCTATGCTCCAGGGAGACTAGTCTTGAAGTAATAAGTAAAAAAGATTGGAAGCAAAAGAGCTAGAGTCAGGGAGACCACATAGGAGACTTTTATGTGAGCCCTCATGAGGTATCCAAGAAAACCAAACTCACTGCCATTGAGTCAATTCCAACTTATAGCAACCCTATAGGACAGAGTAGAACTGCCCCATAGGGTTTCCCAGGAGTGGCTGGTGGATTAGAACTTCTGACCTTTTGGTTAGCAGCCAAATGCTTAATCACTGTGCCACCAGGGCCCCCTCATGAGGTAATGAGGTTCTAAATACAAGGATTAACGGCACTAAGGGAAAGTTAAGAACAAATTCAAGAGTCTCATACCCTAAATTTGCCCTTCTCCTTCATGTTTCTGGGCCTCTCCACATATAATCTCTTCTTTTTAGAGTGCACTTACTACCCTCTTCACCTAGCTAGCTTCTGATTCCTCAAAACTCAGTTCAGGTGTTGTGCCCTCCAATAGTGCATCTGGAAGAGGCTGCACAGGCCTGGCTCACTATTATTTACTCCCCATTGCTAACCACCACACATTGTCTCGTGATCTTGTTTCTCCATTCTCTACAAAAGATTTAAGATTAACCGATGTTCCTCCTTGGAGGGTAGAAAACAAGGGATAATGATCTAAGGATGAAAACCAAACAAAGCATCCATCTTGTGACAAGAAAAACCAGGATGTTGCCAGATAATCCCCAAGGATGTCACCAGATAACCCCCAAGAATACCAGTAGAAGATTAACTCATCTGAGACACCACCACCTCAAGGGGAAACTAACACAAACTTCTAAGATCCATAATCCTGTGCCTATGAAAGCCTTCAGCCGATCTCCAGTGGGGGAGACAGGTTTTTTGGAGGAATCTATTCCTCTCTGTCACCTATATATCAACATATAATAAACATGTTGCTGCTCACCTCAGCCCTGTCTCAGAATTGGCTATTGTGGCAGGTGGCTCCAATCCGTGTTATTGCGGTAACACTTCCCCTCTACCTCATCACCTGGGATTTCCTCTATCACAACTGTACATTCTATCTATATTTATTAATATATATTGTAATTGTTTACTTACCTGTCTCTTTCATTAGATCTTGAACTCCTAAATCTGAGTAGGCCAGTACCTGACCCAATAAATGTATGGATAAATGAATAACTCATTCAAGTCTGTTGTTGAACTCACAATATTTCCAAGCAGGTGGCAGCTATTATACAAGAGTTACACAGTATATTTTCTTCCAAGGAACTGAAATCATATAGCTTCAAAAAACTTAGCCTCGTATTACGAAGGAAGCACTCAACCGATAATCAGAAAGTCATCGGTTCCTCAAAATTGTGAGTTTTGCGTCACATGGTTTCTTAAAATGGACTTATCCTTCTGGTGTTTGCAGCAATATTGATACCACTTGAGAAAGCAGTTTTGAAAGTCTAAAAGTCTCATCCATGCTCTGCGCAAAAAGTTCCTCTGCCAAGCCCTGGGTTTCCGTTTCCTGAGGCTTAAAACACTTCTTCCCCTGCCCTACGTGGGCAGCTCAGACAGGTCCAGAGAAGAAAGATAGAAGAAGACCTCTGAGCCTGGGACTAACAACTGCCTCCTTTCTCAGTAGGACCCCCAACACCGAGATCTGGTAAGATGAGAATCTTCTGGGCTGGGGAAAGAAAAGCAGTGAAGATGGGAAGTCATGGTCAAGTAGATAGAACATGAACACCTCAAAAGGTAAAGAGGGAAGAGACCAGGTTTTCGGCACAGGGGCCACTGAATATGTGAATACAGGACAAAGAGAAAAAAGGGAGTCTGCCACTCAGAGGAAAGGTCTGTTTATCCCCTATTCCTCCTCACTGGGTTTCAGGTTCTTCATAGAATTGTGAGACTCAAGCGAGAAAGAAGATGGTTTAAAAAAAAGAGCCGTAAAATCTTAAAAGACACACTAAAATCTAAATGGTTACAGTTAATAATTTCACTCTTTTTGCTTCTACTGTTAATATTGTCTTCCTTCTTTCTACACAGAAAAGATGGTGCTAGATCTTCTGGGATGCTTTCCTCACCTCCTATTGCTGCTGGGAGTATGGAGGCCAGTGCAACCACTTTTTGCTTCACCTGAGAATCTCACCAATGCTCAATGGTTTGAAATCCAGCATTTACAGCCAAGTCGTCTCCCATGCAACTACGCAATGAGTATTGTCAACAATTATACCCACCACTGTAAGCATGAAAACACCTTTCTTCATGACTCCTTCGAGAACGTGGCTGCTGTCTGTGACTTGCCGACAATCACCTGCAGGAATGGCCTAAATAACTGCCACCAGAGCCCAACGCCTATTAACATGACTTATTGCAGCGTCACTACTGCAAGAGTGTATCCTTACTGCAGGTACAACAGTGATACCCGGTACAATCACTTCGTTGTTGCCTGTGACCCCCGTCAGCCAAAAGACCGTCCCAATCCTTTGCTTCCTGTGCACTTAGATAACATCGTTTAAATTTTCTGTCACTTTTCCCCTCACTTGGCACAGGTTCTGTTATGATCTCTTCTGCTTTTTCTTTTCTTCTGTTGCTTTCCCTGGTTCCTACAGAAGGAAGAAGAAAGGTATTGGAAGAATTAGCATGCCTAGGATACCAGATCAGAGTTGGGACAAAGAGAAATAATTTTTCCCTCCTTTGGATCTCTGTGTGTTTTGAAGGAAGGCGATAGGAAAGAGGCAAAGAAGGGTCCAGGCCTCCAGATTTTTAAATTTGAAACTTTGCCAAGCTTTGCTGCACTGTATTCAAGGCAATAAAACCTCTTTCTGTGCATTCTAATGAGTGAGAGTGTGTTTGAAATCTTTTCACATCACTGCCAGCCTGGGCTTACCTAGGTTTACATTTGCCAGTATTTAAAGAGGAACTATTTTGGTCTTAGGTCCTTAGAACAACCTTTGAGTTTATTTAACTCCTTGGTGTCTTTGCCACTTCGTCATCCCTGCCTCTTCTGGGAGTTTGGAGCAAGAAAGTCCTCCACTCCTTCATCTCTGCTCACAGTCTTACGCATTTCCCTTGAAACTATAGTCTTTGTATGGAGGTGGCACTGATACGTTATAGCGATCTGATGAAATTTTTCACATACCGATTCTAACACTGGCAACAAAGGGGTGCCAGATCTTTTCTATTTGTTTCTATATTTAATCAGGTAATGTTTTAAATAGAAAGCATAAGTAGTAGTAAAGGAAGTCTGGTGGCGCAATGGTTAAACACTTGGGACTAGCAACCCACCCAGCGGCTCTGTAAGAGAAAAGATTTGGCAATCTGCTCCCATAAAGATTAGTCTAGAAAACCCTGTGGGGCAGTTCTACTCTGTTACATGGGGTTGCTATGAGTTGCAAGTCTACTCGATAGCACCTAAAAACAACAACGTTCATTGGATTTGGAAACAGAAGGACTAAGATTAAGAATTTGACTGGAATTAAGAATTTAGGTCCTAGGTTACTCTCACAGCAGGAACTTAGTTTTCTAGTCAACCTCTAGAGTTATCATTGGGTTAGTGGCTGCTAGCCTTAAGGTTGGCAGTTCAAATATACCCAGTGGTTCCATGGAAGAAAGGTCTGGCAAACTGCTTCCTTAAAGATTAACCTGTTGCCATCAAGTCCATTCCAACTCATAGCGACCCATAGGACAAAGTAGAACTGCCCCATAGGGTTTCCAAGGAGTAGCTGGTGGACTGAAACTGCTGAACTTTTGGTTAGCAGCAGAGCTCTTAGCCACTGCGCCACCAGGGTCAGAATCAACTCAACAGCAAAGGGTTTCGTTTTTCTGGCAACAGGTTTGATTTTTCCATAAAGATTACAGCCAAGAAAACCCAAGAAGCAGTTCTATTCTATAACACACAGGTTCCCCATGAGTCAGAATTGACTCAGTAGCAGCGGGAGTGGGCCAATGAAAGTCAAAGTGCTTTGTAGAGTGCCAAGGCAATGCAGATTAGGAACAGCACATATTGATGTTGTCACAAACTGGCCAGTTTACCTGTGCTCCAGAATGGTTCTTTCCAAACCAGACTATTCTTTTAATAGACATGCTAATTAGGCTCATCATCCTTTATACCACACATTTATATCATGTTTTAGGAACAAAGAAGTTATGAGGTTTCAGGTTTGAGGAGCCTGGATTCCATGGGTGATGAATGTTCACTGGTCCATCCATTCGGAAGATGTAAGCAGGCTAGGACAACACAGCACCTAAGAAGGTGGATACACAACAGGGGAAACCATATGGTGGGACTTGCGTCTTCTAACTCAGAGCAGTTTGCAATAGTATTCAGCTTTAAACTGTGTTCCATTTACATTTTGTAGTGTTGAAGTGTTACCACAATAACGCAGATTGGAGCCTCCTGTTGCAATAGCCAATTCTGAGACAGGGCTGAGGTGAGCAGCAAGAGTTTATTATATATCGATATATATGAGACAGAGAGGAATAGATTCCTCCAGAAGACCCGTCTCCCTCACTGGGATCGGCTGAAGGCTTTTATAAGGACAGGATTATGGATCTTAGTTTGTGTTAGTTTCCCCTTGAGGTGGTCACGTCCCAGATGAGTTCATCTTTGCTTGGGGGTTATCTGGCGATGTCCTGGTTTTCTTGCCCCAAGATGGGTGCTTTGTTTGGTTTGTCATTCTTAGATCGTTATCACTTGTTTTCCACCCTCCAAGGAGGAACATGGGTTAATCTTAAACCTTTTGTAGAGACTGGAACTGGAGGGAAAGACAAGATCATGAGACAACGTGGCAGTTCCCAATGGGGAGTAAATAATAGTGAGCTGGGCCTATGCAGACTCTTCCAAAAGTCTTGAAGTAAATTCTGTGGGGGAGTGGAGGGAAGGGTATGAACCAGTGTAGGAAAGTAGCAGCCTCAGAGAAGGGAATCTTCAGATAACATGTATTGACCTGCAGAATAGATTTATGTACCATTTAAGTTTTACCTGGAAATTTCCAGAAATCCTTGGAGAAGGTAACCTAATAAAAGACTGTACTTCCCTTAATCAAACAACTCAATTGCTCAGACTACTGTATTTACACATTAAAGGGGCCTCACAGGCTGAAGAAATCTGTGGCATCTGGGCTACAGAAATTTTTGAACTGTCAGGAACATCAATGAAAATGAAATATTACTTAAAATTAGCTAGACAAATAAGGAGGTGTGCAATCTATCTCATTTTTTCCTGTGACCTTAAAAAATTGCAAATATTTTGCGAACAAAAGGTTAAAGACAAAAATACAAATACCAGTCCCATCCTGTGGCGAGGCTTGCAACAACAATATCTAATACTTCGCTTTCCCACACCAACCATCCCAACAATTTTAGACATTTTTTATCTCTGATTAAGGAGGAAGCAAAGATGGGCATAACTTTTGGACAATCTTTTATGCCCAAACTCTTAGAAGTGGAATAGACTGAGTTGGAAACTCCCCCAGATTTCTTTTCTGTTCTGAATATAATTAGGTGTTGTGGAAGAAGCCAAGATTATTGACTAAATCAGAAGTTCATTAGATATATCCCTAGATCAGCTTAAATCATCTGATGTCAATATAGAATGATTCAAAAGTAGCCAAAGCTTAGAAATGGATTCAGAAAATTTTCCAGCAGTTCTCAACTCTAGCTTCATATTAGATTTACATGAGAATGGCAAAGTTATATTTTACTGGAGCCCTAGGATGCTGAAGAGCAACAATTGTTTGAGTCTCCCCCAACCCCCACAACCCTTTTGTTCCAGAGAATGGCTTACTGTAAACTACTCACCAAGAAGGATTTAACAAAAACTTACTCAAAATGGATCAAAGACTTAAATATAAAATCAAAAATGATAAAGATCATGGAAGAAAAACTAGTGACAATGCTAGGAGCCCTAACACATGGCATAAACAGAATACAAGCCATAAGTAACAATGCACAAGCACCAGAAGAGAGACTAGATAAATAGGAGCTCCTAAAAATCAAACACTTATGCTCATCAAAAGACTTCACCAAAAGAGTAAAAAGACAACCTACAGACTGGGGAAAAAATTTTGACTATGAAAAATCCGACCAGCGTCTAATCTCTAAAATCTACAGGATACTGCAAAACCTCCACAACAAAAAGACAAATAACCCAATTAAAAAATGGGCAAAGGATATGAACAGGCACTTTGCCAAAGAAGATATTCAGGTGGCTAACGACACATGGAGAAATGCTCACAATCATCAGCCATTAGGGAAATGCAGACCAAAACTACAAAGAGATATCATCTCACCACAACAAGGCTAGCATTAATCCAAAAAACACAAAATAATAAATGTTGGAAAGATTGTGGAGAGACTGGAACACTTATACACTGTTGGTGGGAATGTAAAACGGTGCAACCACTTTGGAAATTGATTTGGCGCTTCCTTGAAAAGCTAGAAATAGAAGTACCATACGATCCAGCTATCCTGCTCCTTGGAATAGATCCTAGAGAAATAAGAGCCATCACACGAATAGATATATACACACCATGTTCATTGCAGCACTGTTCACGATAGCAAAAAGATGGAAACAACCTAGGTACCCATCAGTGGACGAATGGGTAAACAAATTATGGTATATCCACACAATGGAATCCTACACACCGATAAAGAACAATGATGAAGCCATGAAACATAACATGGAGGATGCTGGAAGTCATTATGCTGAGTGAATTTAGGCAGTCACGGAAGGACAAATACGGTATAAGACCACTATTATAAGAGCTCAAGAAAAGGTAGAAACACAGAAGAAAACATTCTTTGATGGTTAGGGGGGTGGGGAGGGAGGGGGAGGGTTACTTACTAACTAGATAGTAGATAAGAATTATCTCAGGTGAAGGGAAGGACAGCACACACTACAGAGGAAGTCAGCACAACTGGACTAAACCAAAGTTAAAAAGTTTCCTGAATACAATCAAACACTTTGAGGGACAGAGTAGCAGGGGTAGGGGTCTAGAGACCATGCTTCAGGGGACATCTAGGTCAACTGGCATAACAAAGCTTACGAAGAAAATGTTCTGCATCCTACTTTGGTGAGTGGCGTCTGGGGTCTTAAGAGCTTGTAAGTGGCCATCTAAGATGCATCAATTGGTCCCAACCACCTGGAGTAAAGGAGAATGAAGAACACCAAAGACACAAGGAAAGTAGTAGCCCAAGAGACAGAAAAGGCCACATAAACCAGAGACTTCAACAGCCTGAGACCAGAAGAACTAGATGGTGCCTGACTACCACCAGTGACCGTGCTGACAGGGAACACAACAGAGTCCCTGATGGAGCAGGAGAAAGGTGGGGTGCACAACTCAAATTCTAGTAAAAAGACCATACTTAATGGTCTGACTGAGACTGGAGGAACCCCAGAAAGCATGGCCCCCGGATGCTCTATCAGCCCAGAACTAAAACAATTTCCAAGGCCAACTCTTCAGACAGGGATTGGACTGGATTGTGGGACACAAAATGATACTTGTGAAGAGTGTGCTTCTTAGCTCAAGTAGATACATCAGACTAAACTGGCAGCTTCTGTCCAGAGGGGAGATGAGAAGGCAGAGGGGGTTAGGAGCTGGTTGAATGGACGCAGGGGATCAGGGGTGGAAAGGAGGAGTGTGCTGTCACAGTATGGGGAGAGAAATTAGAGTCATGTAACAGTGTATGTATAAATTTTTGTATGGGGAAAAATACAAAAACTAAAATAGTAGGCACACTAATTTGTACTATATGCTAATTCCAGCATTTGTGATTCAATATTTGAAGTATTTACAGTTTTCCACATTACTAGATCAGAAAAACACAGGGTCCAGAATGACAGCAGTCAAAGGCAGCTTTACATATGTGCTCTGACCAGGAAAATAAAGGGAGTTTTTTTACAATTTAATGGGAAGCAGAAAGAAACACTGGCTCTTTTCAAAATCATAGGATCAACAGTCCTAGTGATGGCACTTGTAGCGATTTAGCAACATAAGGAAGATATACTTGGGTATAACAGTACAGAGTTAGGAAAATTGAGCTGTATTAATCAAAGAGTGTAAAGAAAATTTTCATTAACTGCATAGTTCATGAGCACCACATTTCTTTCCTGTTTGAAGAAGATGGAAGCATGCACTGGAAACACTAATTCTAATTATTACCGTTAAGTGGGAGTTTTTGGCACAAGGTCAAGAAATAATAGGAGAATGTGTGAATCTCACTATTGAGCTGCAGTAAGCCTAATCATTTGAATAAAACCAGTTGTTTATTCTTGGACTGTCAAAAAAAAAAAAAAAAAGGGATTTAAAATTTCTTTTATTTAATAAAACTTTAGAATAAGCTTTTCCTTTCTTATCTTCCCAACCTTCCTCTCTCCCCTAGTCTTCACAGTCTCTGAGGCTTAATCCCTATCTCCCTATCTTGCCCTGAGTCTCCCAGGATCCAAGTAGCCTTATCATAAGAAAAGAAAGCATTCCAAACATAATGGCCCTAATGTAACCCATTCCAGTAATCAATCCCCCTTAACTTTCTTTTAAAAACCTCCAAGTTCTTTGTCCCAGTGTTACCCAAAGCAGCTTTTGCTCTGTGCAGTTTCTCATCAATAAAGATACGCTGAGGTGAGGGGGAGGAAGAGTATTTATTGCAAGCATGCAGACAAGGATCAAGGAGGTGTATACCTCAAATCAAGCTCCCTGAATAAAGTGAGGCAGAACCATTTATACCGTGTCTCACAAGGAAGTCCATACAAACATTAGGGACTACTGTTGTAGGAGGAAAACATAACAAAGTTTAGTAAAGCAAAAAGAAAGTTTTATTCGGCATATATTCAAAAAGGCAAAAGTGGGAAACGGACAACCATGCTGCCAGAGCCATGTCTGCCCAAGTCCAACAAAATATCACAGAACAGACAAAACTTGGAAAATGGACAATCATGCTGCTAGAACCACATCTGTCCAAGTCCAAAGAATATTACAGAATAGGCCAGAGTGGGAAAACAGACAAGCATGCTGCCACAGCCATGTCTGCCCTGAGTCCAAAGAACCATTACAGAGCCATCAGTATATATTAACATTACAAATAGGCAAAACCATTGAAAGTTTCACCTTTTCACAGATTGGCCAGAAACTGTAATCTACGTTTTGAATTGTCCTTCTTAACAATCATTGGTACAGGTTTCAGTAAAGAGAGTCAGGAGGGTCTTCATTGGTCTAACAATTTCTATTCACTAAATGCTAACAGAAAAAGACAAGAGTAGAAAGTCTTTTGTGTCCTGTTTGATTGGCTTTATATGAAAGTTTCCCTAAAAGATATTTTCCAAGATTATCTTAGCTTTGTCTTTATACCTCAGGGCCCAGTTCATGTGTCCTTGTGAGTCCTTGTGAACCCAGCTCCAGCTCGATCACATTCTGTATGCTCAAGGAGGGGGAAAAATAACTCCAATATTATTTCCTAAATCACTACATAGGTTATTATGGCACACAGGTGCAGTAAGACAAATTGCATTTTTTTCTTTGGCATGTAGGCTAGTAAACTGGGTTTGACTGGCTTGAGCCACACCCAGTCCTTTGAGAACAATGCACAGGAAGGGACAGGTTCCACTTGGTCTGAGCAGCTCCCAATTGAGCCATATCCATTGCCATCATTTAAGGTTTTGTTTGCTAATAGACAGGAGGAGCAAGTAAGCAACTCCTGGCTGCCTTGGCTAACAGTTGCTCCTTCTCTTTGGGGACTTGGCAATAAACCATATTCCCTGGGTTGTGGAGAGCATCTTCTAAATTGGGCGATGACTCCTTGATGTAGGGGATTTTATTGTATAGAACAGCAGAAAAAAAATTCCTATTACAATTAAAGAAAATAAAAATAGTAAACAAATACTTTAGCCAGATATAGTTAGGTAACTAGGAGGTGAGCCAGTCAAAGATTTTTGACCTATCTTGATTAGGAACATAAAGCCAAGTAGCTTTCTGATGTATTGACAAATCCAATATATAGTTATGTTGGTCGCACTTGCTACCAATTGTGCTAATTTGACAAAAGTGTTACTCTGCCAAGACCATTTGAGGGACAGAATTAGGAGAAGAATGAAGGTGAGATACTACAGCTTCATATCTGCATGAAACAGGGTCTAGCTTAAGAGGCCTACTGTCTTAAACAGGTGAAATATGAACAGGAAGGAAAAAACCACAGTTAACAAACTCTATAGGTTAAAAACTCACAGTCTCTTAAACAGATACTTCAGGTCTTGTAATGGCTCACAGTTCTAGTTGTCCTGAAGAGTTGTCGTTGTAGGGTTGGGGTCTGGGGCAGGTGCCACTTTCAGCCAGGTGTGGTGAATGCAAGGTTTGATTCCTTTCAGTTTGACTATTGTAAGGGTGATAAGCACCTCGAAAGGTCCTTTCCACTTGGGCTGGAGAGGCTAGTCTTTGCAGGCATGTAGCAGGTCCCAATCTCCAGGTTGAAATGGGTGGACCATCACCTCAGGAGAGTGTTCTTGTCTGGCAAGGGCATGTCTGTGGAAAGAATAAAGGACAGCAGACAAAGAACACAATACTCTTGTACAGTTTTTTCACCTACTACGATTAAATGGTCACTGTCATAGATTGAATTGCGTCCCCCAAAAAATGTGTTTATCCATTTGGCTAGACCATGATTCCCATTGTTGTGTGGTTGTTCTCCATTTTGTGATCATAATTTTACATTAAAAAGGATTAGTTGGGATTGTAACACCGCCCTAACCCAGGTCACATCCCTAATCCAATTAAAGGGAGTTTCCCTGGGGTGTGGCCTGCACCACCTTTTATCTCTTGTAAGCAATAACAGGAAAGGGAAGCAAGCAGAGAATTTAGGACCTCATACCACCAAGAAAGGAGCACCGGGAGCAAAGTGCGTCCTTTGGATCCGAGGTCCCTGCGCAGAGAAGCTCCTAGTCCAGGGGAAGACTGCGACAACTAGAACTGTAAGCCATTAAAGACCTGAAGTATCTGTTTAAGAGCCTGTGAGTTTTTAACCTATAGTGTTTGTTAACTGTGGTTTTTTCCTTCCTGTTCATATTTCACCTGTTTAAGATAGTAGGCCTCTTAAGCTACGCCCTGTTTCATGCAGATATGAAGCTGTAGTATCTCACCTTCATTCTTCTCTGGACCTACATTCTTCTTCTCTGAACCTTCCTCCAGAGCTGACAGAGAAGGCCTTACCCTGGAGCTGTCGCCTTGAATTTGGACTTCTAGCCTACTAGACTGTGAGAAAATAAATTTCTCTTTGTGAAAGCCATCCACTTGTGGTATTTCTGTTACAGCAGCACCAGATGACTAAGATAGTCACCATTAGTCGGCCCATGGTTTTTCAGGAGGGGCTTCCTGTAGACTAGCTCAAAAGGGCTTAATTTGATCTTGCTTCTGGGAGTTGCCTCAACCCTAAGCAAGGCTATAGGGAGAGCCTGTATCCATGTTAATTTTGCCTCTTGACACACCTTTGCTATGTGTCTTTTAAGTGTCTGGTTCATTCTTTCAAACTTTCCACTAGAGTGTGGTCTCCAGGAAAAGTGCAATCTTTTCGGGTTATGTCAGCTACAAAGTGAGCTCCGTTATCACTTCCCATGGAATCAGGTAATCCAAACCACAGAACGATTTCATGTATGTTTAGCTACTTCTTTAGCTTTTTCAGTTCTACATAGGAAGGTTTCAACCCAACTGGAACAACATTTTTAGCTTGCCCTGTTTGCCCTTGTGCCCATCCCCAAGGGACTACTGCATCCTCTCTCTGGGTTATCAAGGGGCCACAGTGGCAGATTGTGATTGCATTTAGGTCACTGCTTTTGTGGCTTCATCAGCTTTCTGGTTTCCTTTAACTTTCAGTCCTGGGAGGGGCCTCCTTCTGATGGGCTTGACTTTTCCTGCCTCTATGCATCCAACAGCAAACTGCTTGCTCAAAATTAAAAAAGCAAAACAGCTACTTTTTTTTCTGTTTAAGTTCTTCCTTCAAATGCAAATCTTCTCAGCAGTTCTCGGTTATTCTGCATGTATTTTCAAATGCAAATCAGAGAGGGGCCTCAGGTTTTCAACCAGAGCCACCACTCTGTACACTGGGCTACTGGCTTGAAACAAAAAGCCTGTGTTTTTCCTGAGCAAACCCTAGTTCCCCTTTTAGCATCTCCAATTGAGTGTTGGCTGAAGGTAGAGTTACATGCTCTTTGTAATCTATAATAACCAGTATTCATCTCTATCATATGTTTAGGTCTGCCTTACAGCACAAGGTAGGAGAAACATTCAATATACATAGTACATTAAGATAAACACATAATCCTAAGCACATAACCCTTTTAAAACATTCCAGTTTAGTCTTCTCCACTCTGGCTTTGAGCCTCTGGCTGGGTGGAACCAGAAGAGCCTGGCCCTCTATCAATCAATCTGCTTATCTAGACTGGCTTTCTCCAGGCCACTCCAGGTGGGGCTTTTCTCCCCTCAGCTTCAGCATAACCTTCCTTTCAGCCATTACTGGTAACAACAACAAATGTAACCATCTAAGAATCAGAAGTTTCACTTCCCAATCTCCTTTGTTCTTTCTTTTACAAAGTCCCATGCTTTCATGAGTCTGGAGCCATTGTAAAGAATCCCAATCCTGACACCCACTGTAAGAACAGCTTGGGAGTGGTGTCTGACCTCCTCCATCTAGCGCAGGGAATTGCCTTCATGGGTATAGCCCTGTTGAGGGTTCTGGGGCCCCCAGACAAAATCAGGCTTCAAGTATGCCCCTGGGAAAACATCTCAGCACCAGAGGCCTCAGCGGCTGATGAAGGGTTTACAGGATAAAGGACAGGTCTATGACCTCTGGTTAAAACTGAGTCCTCTTCCGGAGGACTAGGCAAAACAGGGATTTTGATCTAAGTCTGAACCATGATTTTACATTGTTCTGCAAATACTTATTTTGCCACAAGAACATAAGAGCTTCAACATACGTTTTCCCATCCCACTTTCTTTAGTACAAAACAAATCTAACTGCAGTATGGTGTTATGATTTAAGGATCCATTCTGAGGCCAGTGTTCACCGTCCCCAAACTCGTATTGGGGTGTTACAAAAAAATTTCATTTTAGACTTTTCCATTGGGTCATATCCAAAATAAGATCAATTCTTTAAAACACACCTTAGAGGACTACATTCCGGAATTCTTGAATTATTTCCCATGGTGCCAAAACTTAAAACTACAGAACACCTATTTAAAATGAAAATATTTGACCCAACCTTCACTGGCTAAGCATTACCAGAATCTACAGCCTATCTGCTTTTCTACAAATAGGACTTATCTCTATACCAAACCTTGAGTCACAGACATCTGTTCACTGGCTAAGCATTACCAGATCTATGGTCTATCCACTTTCTGAACAATAGGACTTATTTCTGTACTCATCAAGGAAGCTTTTTCCCTCTTCCTGGGGCACTTGACACTGTTCTCTCTCCTCCTCACATAGTCCACCACCGAGGGGTCCGAATTTGCCTACAGCCTTGAGGGTCAAAATGAATCTCACCCAGAGAAAGATTACCAGAATGTGCGTGGAAGAAGCAGTCAGTTCCTGTTGTCTGGAGGCAATCTTAGGAGTCAGGCAGCACTGGTCCCACCTGAGGTGCCAAAATTTGTTACCCAAAGCAGGTCCTGCTCTGTGCAGCTTCTCGTCAATAAAGACACACTAAGGTGAGAAGGGAGGAAAAGCATTTATTGCAAGCATGCAGGCAAGGATCAAGGAAGTGTATACCTCAAATCAAGCTCCCTGAACAAAGGGAGGCAGAACCTTTTATACCGTGTCTCACAAGGAAGTACATACAAACATTTTGGACTACATAGGTTATCATGACATGCAGGCACAGTAAGACAAATTACATTTTTTTCTTTGGCATGTAGACCAGTAAACTGGGTTTGACTGGCTTGAGCCACACCCAGCACTTTGAGGACAATGTATAGGAGGGAGCAGGTTCTGCTTGATCTGAGCAGCTCCCAGCTGAGCCACATCCATAAACCATCACCTAAGGTTTTGTTTGTTAATGGACAGAAGGAGCAGGTAAGCAGCTCCTGGCTGCCTTAGCTATCACCAGCAGCGTAGGAGCTGGTGTTTCTGCCCATCACCATATTGTAGTGCTACTTCCCTCCCTTCCCTTAGTTCTTTCCCTTCCTGTACAATAATCCTTTTGAATAAAGTTGTCCTTGCCTGTTTTAATATTGTCTGGTATAATTTTTTCTTTGACAGGAACTTTTAGAAAATATCTATGCTTTAATCCCATCTGTTAGGGATTAAATTTTTCCCCAAAAATGTATGTTGAAATCCTAACCCCCATCCTAACCTGTACCTGCAAATGTGACCCTGTTTGGGAATAGTGTTTTTTCTTTTGTTATGTAAAGGAGTTGTCTTAGTTGTCAAGTGCTGCTATAACAGAAATACCACAAGTGAATGGCTTCAGCAAACAGATGTTTATTCTTTCACAATCTAGTAGACTAGAAGTCCGAATTCAAGGAGTCAGCTTCAGAGGAAGACTTTCTCTCTGTCGGCTCTGGGAGAAGGCCCTTGTCATCAATCTTCCCCTTGTCTAGGAGCTTCTCAGGTGCAGGGACCCTGGGTCCAAAGGGCGCACTCTGCTCTCAGCACTGCTTTCTTGGTGGTATGAGGTCTCCCTGTCTTTCTGCTCACTTCTTTCTTTACATCTCAAAAGAAATTTACTTTAATTGTAGATTAATCTTGTATATTGAGTCTACAGAACTGCTGCTAATCCCATCTCGTTAACATTATAAAGATAGGATTTACAACACATAGGAAAATCGCATCAGATGACAAAATGGTGGACAATCATGCAGTACTGGGAATCATGACCTAGCCAAGTTGACAGATATTTTGGGGGGACACAATTCAATCCATGACAGGAGGCCGTTACAGAGTAGAGTGTGTCCTAAACCTAATCATTTCTGAGTGATGTCTTATAAAAAGTGAAAACAGGCATGGAGAGACACACACATAGAGGGAAAATATCACGTGAGGACCTGTCCACAAGCCAAGAAATGCCAAGAGTGGAAAGAGATAAGGAATAATCTTCTCCTAGAGAAGATAGAACACAGCCTTGCCAATGGTCTGAGTTTGGATTCCTAGCCTCCAAAACTGTGAGACAATAAATTCCTGTGCTTTACAGCTATTCATTTATGGTATTTTTGTTATGGCATATGGAATTTCTGGGGATGGGCCCTGGTCTTCATTGGATGATTTTAAAGATCCCAACATGATAGTAATGGGTAGCCAGTACTGGAAACCACTATTTATCCAACCAAACTCATTGAGTTGAGTCAATTCTGACTCATAGCAACCCTGGAGGACAGAGTAGAACTGCCCCATAGGGTTTCCAAGGTTGAAACTTAATGGAAGTAGACAGCCACATCTTTCACCCTTGGAGCTGTTGATGAGCTTGAACCACTAACTTTTTGGTTAGCAGCCAAGTGCTTAACCACTGTGCCACCAGGCTCCATACTGTTGATCCAGTGGTAGGCAAACTACGGCCTGTAGACCGTCTGAACTTCAGCCTGTTTTTGTACTTTTTGGAGCTAAGAATGAAATTTACATTTTTAAGGGGTCAAGAACAACAACAAAAGAAACCAAGGATATGTGACAGAAACCATGTATTAGTCAGAGTTCTCCAGAGAGAGTTCTACACAGAGACAAAGAGAGAGAAACAGAGATTTATTTTGAGGAATTGGCACTTAAATTGGGAGAAATTGCGGCTTGAGAAATCCAAAATCTGTAGGCCAGGCAGGCTGGAAACTCCAGCAAGATATCTATGTTACTGTCTTGAAGCAGAATCATTCCCTTGGAAATCTCAATTTTTGCTCTTATGACCTTCAGCTGATTGAACCAGGCCCACCCACACTATTGAGGGTAATCGCCTTCACTTAGAATCAACTGATTGTAAATCTTATTTACATCTACAAAATACCTTCCAATAACATCTAGCTAGTGTTTGACCAAACAAATGGGCACCAGAGCCTAGCCAAGTTGGCATATAAAATTAACCATCATAGACCATATGTGGCCTGCAAAAGTAAAATATTTACAATCTGGCCCTTTACAGAAAAAGTTTGCTGACACAAGACTATTCAATGCATTGATCATAAGAATCTTGTCCATTGGCTGTGGCTGAGTCAGGTGACTAGAATTGAATAGAAGGAAAGACACCTGGAAGGCTGGAAATTTTGAATTGAGGCCTCAGGAAAGTAGTGGAATCAGGACTAAAAAAATATTTGACCTTTCCATGTCTCTCATTTCTGTTCCTTCCTGTACATTGTTTCAGGCTTCTACTGTAGCACTTGTTTACTCTACTTCTCTGTTTGACATGGTAAGTAGATGTTCATCCCTCTCACTTTCTGTTTCTTTTTCAAGGTAAAGAGTACCTGATTAACCCGTCTGAATCAATCAGTCACGACCACTGAGACTGTATAATGAAGAATTAACCTTACCCAGAGAGAGCTCTGGCCTTAGCCCTTGGCTACTGAGAGGTGACATCTAGGTCTTTAGAATGTCCTACTTGATAGGAGTGTTTTTGTTTGCATGAGGGCCTTGGGTCATGCTGGATAGTCTGACAATGTAATTTAGGGTAGGAGCTGGCCACACCAGATAGTATTTAGGGACCAACAATGTGACTTAGCATGAGGGATTTGGGTCACACAGCTTGACCTCCTTAAGGGGCTGGGAACTGAGATCAGCCTCCTGGGCAACAAATAATTCCTAGATAATGGACTGCTAATAAAACTCTGGACACTAAGGCTCAGGTGAGCTTCCATGGTTGACAATACTCGTGTATATTGTCACACATCAATACCAGGAAAGTAACTCATCCTGACTCCATGGGGAGAGGACACAAAAGTTCCATATTTGGTACTTCCCCAGACTCCACCCTATGTGATTTTCCCCTTGGCTGGTTTTAATCTATATCCTTTCCCTGTAATCAACCATAACCATAATCACGAGTATAACAGCTTTCAGTGAATTTGGTGTCCTTCTAGCAAATTATCAAAACTGAGGTGGTTTTGGGAACCCCCAAACTTGCAGTTGGGGTCAGGAGTCTAGAAGGAAGAATCATTGCCCAGATGGTCTTAGAGAACAGAGGATTATTTTCAAGCCTTGAGAGCTAATGTAATTTGTTCTGCTGGGTTTTGGACTTGCTTGGTGCCCATTATCCTTTCTTTTCCTCCAATTTCTCCCATTTGTAACGGAAATGTTTAACTTGTGCTTGTTCTACTATTGTACTTTGGAAGCAGATAACTTGTATTCTAGATTTCACACATTCACAGATGAAGAGGAATTTTGTCCCAGGATGTAATAAACCTAAAATCTCACCCATATTTGATATAGATGATTCAGAAGATGAAATTTTGGACTTGGAGTTGATTTAAGAAGTTTGGGATTATATGACAGGGTGAAGGTGTTTTGTATGTGGGAAGGACATAAATCTGGGGGGACCAAAGGGTGGAAAGTTATGGATTGAACTGTGTCCCCCAAAAATATATGTTGTAAATCCTAACCCCTATACCTGTTGTGAGAATCTCATTTGGAAATGGTTTTTCTTTGTTATGTTAATAAGGCAGTATTAGTGTAAGGTATATCTTAACTCAGTCTCTTTGGAGATATAAAAGAGTAGACTAAACAAGGAAGCAGAGATAGGGAAAGATAGATGCCATGCCATATGAAGATCACCAAAGAACCGAGAAATAGAAGCTGTAAAGAGACAAGGACCTTCCCCCATAGCCAACAGAGACATAAAGCATTCGCCTAGAGCTGGTGCCCTGAATTCAGACTTCTAGCCTCCTAAACTGTGAAAAAATAAATTTCTATTTATTAAAGACATTCATTTGTGGTATTTCTGTTATAGCAGTACTAGATAACTAAGACAATATACGTACCACAAGTTATGTTTCTAGAGAACCCTGACTGAGACAATGAAGACATGGAGACTCAGAAATGAACTTACCCAAAGTACAAAACTAGTGAAGGGCAGACCCTTGATTTGAAACCTAACCTGGTTGACTTAAAAACTCAAACATTTTTCTCACTTACAACAAAAAAACCCCAAGGGAAAGAAGCTTCTCACATAAATTCTTAGAAGGAAGATATTGAGCGCCAAAACAAACATACTATGGCCCCAATAGCAGTTTTTACCACAAATGTAGAAATCTTTTTCTCTTCTGTGGTTGTGTTTCACAACATCCTCTTAACGACAGTTCATGACAGCTGATGAAATAACATTAGCCCATATCTCACCACAGACTGTTGCTCAAGGTGCTAAATAAATAAGTTCTGTCTAGAATCACTAAGACTGTGGCTTGAGCTACTAACTGTTTTAATCAAAGGAACTCACCACGAGATTGTCCCAGAGTGTTCACCACCAAGGACATAGGGCGGAGAGTGTTTTATTTGTGGTTATTATTAACTAAAATCCATACTTTATTCAGATTTCCTTACTTTTTACCCAATTTACTTTTTCTGTTCCAGGATCCCATCAAGGATATTACATTACATTTAGTTGTCATGTCTCCATAGGCTCCTCTTGGCTGTGATAGTTTCTCAGCATTCCCTGATTTTGATGACCTTGGTAGTTTTGAGGAGTACTGGCCAGGTATTTTGTAGAACGTAATTGCTGTATTTTTAAATCAACTTCTCCTTCAACAGTGGTATTAATTGTTAGGTCCAAACATTCAGAATTTATCCTGAAGTTAAGGGGGAGTAGTTGATTATTGTGGTGAGAAGATATGTAGTAGGAATAAACAAGAACATCTTCCTGGAAATGTATTTTGTGCATGCATTCTCAATAGGAGCAATATTGGTTCTTGGTTTGTGGCCTTTCAAAGCTCAAACCTATATGACAAAGTCTTATTCCTCAGTATTAAAATTCATGGGGGAGGAAAAGAATTAGGAAAAAATACCTAAAATGGCTCCTTAGGGGAGGCAATAAGGGGAAAAATGTTGAGATACATTGACTTAGTAGAAGCAGGAAAGACAGTAACTGGGCTGATTATTATCTTGATCTGTCTTTAGAAACTTTTCGTGAGCATTTATACTATAGATGCTTGCATATACATCTTTCCAATTAGAATGCAAGGTACTTGGAGGAGCAGACTATGTCTAATCCATTTTTATATTGGAAGCACATAAAAATACGTATTTCCCATAAGGATTATGTAATAAAAGCTGGTTATGTGTATGAAAAAACTAACGAGTTCCAGGTAGGAGGCACGACAAAGGACATCTCTGCTATAGCCTCTTGCCCAGGTCAATGTTTTTGTGTTTAACTTAAATAAGGACATCAGTGGCATACTGACTATGTTATCATATAATAGGAATCTAGAAGGATGGTGAAAAACTGAGTATTGGAATACATTTTAAGATGATGAAGTACTATAACGGTAAAAATTCTAGCACGCCTCCAAGGAACTTATTAATTACGAACTGAAACATAAAAATTTATAGTGGAGAAACCTGATAGACATCTTCTTAACCAAGTAATCAAAGTTTAACAGCACCAGTAATGAAACAAACAGACAACATGTGCCTCCTGACATGATGCACTGAGAAGGACACAACATCATTTTTGTGGCATTCCTGCTAAAAATGAATAGCCTAAATCTAATCACGAGGAAAAACAATCCAGACAAATCCAAACTGAGGAACATTCTACAAATTAGCAGGCCCATACTCATCAATAATATCAAGATCATGAAAGACTGAAGAATTATTCCAGATTAAAGGATACTAAAGAGACATGACTAAATGCAATGTGTGATTCCAATGGGATATTGGACCAGAAAATTTTTTTTCTTCTGTTGTTATAAAAGAAGTTAATGAAACAACTGGCAAAATTTGAATATGGTCTATAGATTATATAATAAATATTGTTTCAATGCAAATTGAAATAGGCCTATAACAGCTAAGTGTGTGCATTATATGGCACCTGGCCAACCGTATTTCTACATACGTACCTGGCAGGAAGGGAACGAGGTCCCTCACCTACAGTATGAGAGGGTTGCAAGCAGAACACCAGCCTGTGTCAGCTGCAGAGAGTGATCCACTGGCCATGCAGGACCAACACTACTACCCACTATTGAAGTTGACCTTGTTCTGTTCCTTCTTTATGCGAATAAAGTGTTGTTGCATCCAATGCCTGTACATAAATTGTGCTTTTGTTCGTGATTCCAGACCTTGGACTTTGGCTTGACAGTTTGGCACTGTGAATTGACATAGCAAGCAGCGTCAGCAACACACACACACACACACACACACTCACACAATAATAATAAAGCAAATGTGGGAACCTGGAGAATCTGGATAAAGGATATATGAGAATTCTTCGTGCAATTTTTGCAAGTGCTCTGTGTATCTGAAATTATGTCAAAATAAAAAACTAAAAAAGCAATTTTGGCACATTCATTTTCTACCTATGCAAGATGCTTAGCTTTGCAGATATTCAGTCACCTCATTTACTAAGTATGGAAAGTTATACGTGCTGAGCTCTATTTTGTTTGGCACACTGTAAGTCACCAGAGATACAAAGGTAAATAAGAACTGATCTCTGCCCTCTGTCCTCCCACTCAGTTGAGTGGGAAAGACAAACAAGAAAACCAGAATTTGCAATAAAAGGTGATTAGTGTTACTTCTTCAGGGTGGTTTCAACACCGAAATGAACTAAAATAAATATAAATACGCATATAAAACAGGCTTAATAAAATTTCTGGTACAGAATAAAGTTAGTTCCCTCCATGTCTCCAATGGATGATTAAAAACTTCCAAGAAAAATTTTTTTGTTCCTCTAAAACAAGGCCTCATCAAAGAGCCTGTCCATTGCCTCACTCCCAACTTCCTGTCCTTCACCCTGGGACAGTAACTTGCCACAATAGTCCTTCAGTAGACGTTTATTGAATATTGGTGTTGCAATTGTTGCTTTATGCCCCTCTAGAGGGAGTAGAGAACAGTTCAGTGCCCTGGATGCTGACTGGAAGCCAATGTACCACAACAATTCCTGCCCTGTCTTCAAGCCGAGAGTTGAATGACAACACTGGGGACCCTCGTGTGGTAGGTACAGAGCCAGAGTATAGGGCTGGGTAGTCAGCCAGAGTCATTTGGAAAGAGGGGAGAGGAGAAGTTCAGGGCTTTTTCTCTAGCCAGTAGTTGTGGGTCCCTCCTCCCCAAGTTTTATCTACCTTGCCTTTGCTGTGGTGACTAACCAAACCAGTTGCCATTGAGTCAATTCTGACTCATAGCGACCCAATGTGTTGCAGAGTAGAACTGTGCTCCATGATAGGGTTATCAGTGGCTATGGCCTTTTGGAAGCAAATTGCCAGATCTTTTTTCTTCCAAGGAGCCCCTGGCTGGGTTCAAACTGCAAACTTTTCAGTTTGCAGTCAAGCTTTTGGTTAGTAGTCGAGTGCTTAACTGTTTACACTACCTAGGGACCCCCACTGTCACAGTGCCTTTATAATAGCAGCTAACTTTTTCTGAGTGCCTGCTAAATGCTGAACATTGTGCTTTACCTAAAAGTCATCTTCACCACAGGACTTTGAATTAAATACTATGATTATTATCATTTTACAGATGGAAAAACAGTCACTTGGAGTTGCTGTCTTGTCTCAGGTTTTTGAGTCCAAGGTAGACCGATAAAAAATAACTCAATCTTTGTAGCTATGGGATTGGGCTCTCTCTGTTCTCCATATTCATTCATTCGTTCCTTCTTTTACAAATGCTAGGTAAGTGTTCCTTTGACATAGGACTTGTATGTTCAGATATTCCCTGGATGGGAAAAAAAGGGCAGATTTCCCTGGCAGAACAATATATTACCATGTTCATTAATAATGAATTGAGAGTTTCTGACTTGTACTCTTAACAGTGTAACTTAGGAACAAGAATGCATCAGAACTTGGCTGATGGTGGGGGAGAAGTTTCAGTGGAATAGTGGGGACTGTTGGACACTGTAACTAGCTGGAGGGCCAAGCACACACTAAGGCCACCTCACTTCACATCTTGCCGGGGGCTTCCATCACTCTCCTGTTTTTTTCTACAGCAACCTCTGCAGGAAAGCAGAGCCAGTTTCCTCAGCCCTCCTTACAGTTTCTGAAGTCCCCCATCCTGCCCAGATGTCCCAGGGAGGGCAGATGCCAGCTGTCCACTAAGACCCTCCTTTTCTTTCCAGAATCTCCCATTCCCACCACTGCAGCATCCAATCTAAACCAGATCTCCATGGGGATGCACAAGAGTGTAGCTACAGACCCAGAATTCAGTCAAAATTTGCTCTTCACCTTCAGCCTTAGCCTTTGAAACCAACAGCTCAAGCCATAGGGCAATGTAGCTACTGATTCATAACTATGGACCAGCTTCTGAAAGGCTAGAAAGGGCAAAAGCTGCAGCTCTGCAGCTGGTTGTTATAGTAGAATTACCCCATAGAGTTTCCAAGGCTGTAATCTATATGCAAGCAGACTGCCACATCTTTCTCTCGCAGAGTTGCTGGTAGGCTCAAACCACCGATCTTTCAATTAACAGACAAGCCCTTAACCACTGTGCCACTAGGCTCTTTTCTGCCAATAGAGGAGAAGGCATTTTCACTGTTCTTCCTTTTCTCCCCCTCCACTGTATACCTCTAACCCCATCCTTAGACAGTACCATTAGAGACCCTTAGCTCTCCTTAAGTGTCTCTGCTATGTAGCCAGAGGGCCCCAGAAACAAGCTTGAGCTCGGTCACAGTCACATTTTGTCAGCTTGAATATAGCCATTAATATTGGGAATGTGAGGTATCCATCACCTTTAATAAAGCTAAGACTACAATTTCCCCCTTTTTTCATATGGTTTCTTGACTTCTGATCATTTTTCTGTTCTACTGTGCAGTGTAATGGATCACTTTTATATGGCCTTTCTCAAAATGGTCTTGTGGCTCTCGCCTAAATGATTGGGTGGGATTGTGCGAATAGGGTAATTGTGGTCCACCAAGGGGATTGGTCAGTTTTGCCATCCTGCTGGGCTTGAAATGAGCCATCACAGAGGCAGGAAGGAGAGGATCCCACCACCACCAAGGAAGGAGAGCCAAGAGCAGAGTGTGTGTCCTTTGGACCTGGGATCCCTGCACTGAGAAGCTCCTGGAACCAGGAGACCAAGAGAAAGAGAGAGAGAGCTGTAACACAAGATGACGAAAAGTGGTGGCAGAGAGACCCGTAGGAGAAAGCTGAGTGACTTCAGGCTGAAGCTTACCAGCAGAGTGGGGTGAATCTGGGCACTTATTGGCAGAGACAAAAGAGCTTTGTAACACTTGCCCAAGCAGGGCAGAGGCTGAGGGCCAGAGAGAGGCATGCCCTGAGAGCACAGCTGAGAAAAGGCTGTCCTGATGGAAGGTATCCTGAGTGTTCCTGAACCCGAATTGTAACTTGTTACTTCCCTAATAAATCCCTTAATCGTGAGTATTGTCTGTGAGTTTTGTGTGGCCATTGAAATGAATTATCAAACCCAGTAGCGAAGTAGAGTGCCATGGGAGGGATGGTTGGTGTCAGAATTGGTAAAGATAATGGAGAGAGGAGGCATGTCTGACCTCCATCTCATAGGAATCAGCCTTGGGCTGTAGATTTTCCTTCCCCGTTGTGAAGTTAGCAGAGGTCAGATGCCATCCCCACACCGTTTTTTACAACTGATTATATTGATCTTTTTCTAATTTGAAGATTATGATTGTTAAAAACCCTGGAGAAAATCAGACAGAATTAACCAGTAGGATAAAACGGAAAAGCTATTTTTTTATCCTTTGTTTTCCCATGACACATTTTCATAATTCCTTAGTTTTCATCTTATACCATTTTACCCAACCTACCACTAGGAGAGAAAGAGAGAGTTACCAGATATGGTCTAAGACTCTTGAACTAAACTTTGGAAGTGAAGGAAGGTTAGTAATACAATGTGGGACAGCTGGATGTTTATAGAAGACTTCTCTTGTTGTTAGCTGAATTGACTCTGACTCATGGAGACCTTATTGTAGAGCAAAATGAAATGTTGCCCATTCCTGTGTTATCTTCCTGATTGTTGGTTCTCTTGAAATCTCAGAAATACCAGAGGGAAAAGCACTCATCTAGATCAATTTGTAATGACAGTGGCAACAACGGTAAACTTTAAAATGATGAACTAAGATGTTTATTGCAGGGAATTGTGAGAGATTCAGCTCAATGATACTTAGAGGACACTTGGAGCTCTGAGCCTCCCTCATTTCCTGAGTCCAGGAACCTGGATTCACACTTTTCTTGCCTTTTCATTGGATGAAAAGCCATAAAATAAGTGGTCCTGATCAGTTTGTTTCCATTCCTGGAATGAAGAAGTAAAGGATGAAGCCTTCCCTTCTGCCTTCACTAACAACAAACCCCAATGCAGTAGTCCAAGATGTATGATGGGACAATGAGTGATTTGGGGGTCTAGGAGATGAGGGATTGCACATAGAGCATTGATCTAATAAATGAGAAGACTCCATGCAAGAGAAGGAGGAGAATTAAAGAGTATAATGAAAAGGTTCATAAGAGGCCCAACAATTCAAGCAGTGGTGTGGGGCATCCATACACTTAAGTCTCTGTAACTTCCAGTTGGCCACTTCTCTGAGGTGAGGATACAACACATAAAGTTAACCTGCAAACTACTCTTCTTATGACAACATTCTTTAGTGTCTACCAGTAGTTTGGGAGATTTTACAGACAATAGCTATATAAAGAAATTCTGTATTGAGGAAAGAATTGATAGTCTTACATCCTCCAGTGTCTTGGTTGATGGAGGGAATCACAAGGGTACGTGGAGGCTGTAAGTACCATATAGTGTCTCCTTATCCACAGTTCTGCTTTCTGTGGTTTCAGTTACCTGACGTCAACCTCAGTCTGAAAATATTAAATGGAAAATCCCAGAAATAAACAATTCATAAGTTTTAAATTGGGTGCAGTTCTGAGTAGTGTAATGAATCTCAAAGTGTCCCTCTCCCTCCCACCTGGGAAGTGAATGAATCATCTCTTAGTCCAGGGTATCCACGCTGTATACACTACCACCCGTTGCAGCTATCTTGGTTGTCAGATCAACTGTCCTTTTGTGCTTGTGTTCAAGTAACCCTTATTTTACTTAATAACTGTTCTGTTTTATTCTTAGTTATAGTTGTTAACCCCTTACTGTGTCTAATTTATAAATTAAATTTTATCATAGATATGTATGTATAGGAAAAAACATAGTATATGTAGGATTCAGTACTATCTGTGGTTTCAGGCATCCACTGGAGGTCTTGGAAGTATCCCCTAAGGAGGGACTACTATAATTGTTTGGTGATGCTTGTGGAAGTGGAAGAGAAAGGCTGAGGGAGGTGGGGGAGAGAGGCTGCCAAACATGCTGGCCTGAAGCAGGGCCCAGCCCTGCACCTACATTAGGCATCTGTTTCCAATGAAACTAAGGAAATCTCTGACCCCACTCCTGCATTCTCTCCTTGCTGCCCTGTTCTTGCCTCCACATCAGCCTATCTCCTCTGTGGGCTCTGAGCCAAGACAAAAATCCCATGGGCTCTCAGGGGCCAGGAAGCAGAACAAGGCCTGGTGGAGGCTAGCTGCCAGCTTTGATTCTCAGAGGCTGCCTAAAGTTGCAAGAGGAAAATCTACCCTAGAAGGGTGTTTGGAGTCTGATAGGATGAACCAGATTTCCAAACATGGCTTTGTGTTGAGAGGATATCTCTGAGCTAAATCAGATCTCGGTGACTGCCTTTTTTAGAAATGCCCACCCACACATAGCCATAAACTGCATGCCACTGCCCAACACTACTAAACAAGATTAAAACTCATCAAGATAGTCATAAATGTAAAGGGACTTTGGGATTACCAAGCCTATCTCCCTGGTTTTATAGATTAGGAAACTAGTCCAGAAAGAAATACAGATTTGCCTCAGTGAGCTAATAGTAGGGCTAGGACTAAACCAGGGTGCCCTGGTCCAGTTATCCACCCAGCTGCATACTCAGGCAATGAGGTAAGGGAAGAAGGAAACTGATCCTGAATGTAAGTGCTTCACGGGCTTGTAGCAAGAAGAAACTAGAGACAGACAATGGTAGCGATGAGTTTCAAGGAACAGTCACCATGCTCACTAGTAAAATTTGCCCCATGACTCTGTCCATTCAGATTAGCAACTCCTTTTTACTTTTTTGTTAATTAAGAAGACATTAAGGCAGTGGGAAGGACAGATAAGCATGGAAGGAAGAAGCTGAGAAGACATCTTCCTACCTACACTTACCGAGAGCCACAAATAAACCCATTGTCCATGTAAATTCAATGAATAATTAACAGAAGTACTGTGCAATTTGTTCCCCTAGAAAGTTGCTCCTGGGAAACAGATTTGAGATGCTGCCAGGCATATCACTGGCCTCGTCCTAGAGAGGTACACTTTCATTCTGTTCTTTCCATTTAAGACCTCCACCGTGAATCATGAGTCATGCATGGAGGGCTGTCCCACATTCATAATGATCCCCCAAAGCAGTGTTGAAGTTGGCTTCCCCAGGGATGCAGACCATGAGCCCCCTTAGTGTTCCCATTTGCTCTGTGAGGTCTGGATCAGACTAAGGAGGCAAGAGTGGAGATTGGGAGCAGCCTTTCATTTCACAATTAGAGAGAATACTCAAAGTAAAGTGCAAATCCTGACTGAAGCAGCACACAGAAAGAAAGAACCTGATGTGATTATCATGTATCCTGTTAATTGAGGGGTTCATTTCAGGTGTAGATGACTGATCAGTTTTGATGTGGGATAATGCTTGGCTGAAGGACTATTGGCTACCAGAACTGAAGAGAGAATTCACTACAGAGAGAGGAAGGGTAGGAGGGAGGATAAGAAGCGGGAGAGAGAAGAAGCAGAAGACACTATAATTTTATCACTACACTTAAAGCTGCTAGAGATGAAAAGGAGCTGGGATGCTGAGATATGTTTACCTGTCCACTGAGAATACATAATTCCTGAAGCTCATTTGCTTTGAGGATTCTTGAAAATTAACCCTACATTTCTGTGATGGTTAGGATTGTGTGCCAACTTGGCTGGACCATGATTCTCAGTGTTTTGGCAGTTGTATAATGTTGTAATCACTTCCATGTTGAGATCTGATATGTGATCATCCCCATGATGGGATCTGCTGTGAATAGTCAATCAGCTGAAAGGGAGTTTCCTTGGGCATGTGGCCGGCATCAAATATAAGCAGACATTCTGGCAAGGTTCAGGGGCATTTTGCTAGCACTGGATCCAGCAACTGGTTCCTGTTTGTCTGACCTCCGGTTCCTGAGACTTGAGCTAGCAGCTTACCTGCAGTCTTGCCTGCCAATCTTGAGATTCATCAGTCTTCGCAGCCTGTGAGCAAGAGCCCTGCTCTCTGGCTTGCTGATCTTGGGTTTCCCAGCACCTGCAGCTATGTGAATCAGGAGAAGCCTCTATCCTGACACACAGACTTGGGACATTCCAGCCTCTACAACCAAGTGAGCTATTTCCTTGGTATAAATCTCTCTATATATATACATTTATACACTTTACTGGTTTTGCTTCTCTGGAGAACCCAGCCTAAGACACCTTCTTAGAAGAATCACTGGATATGATCATTTCTGTCTTCAAGCAGATACCCATCTTTTTGGATTGAATTGTGTCGCCTAAAATATATATATTGAAATCTTGGCTCCTACACCTGTAAATGGAGTCCCTGGGTACAAATGATTAATGTGTTCAGCTGCTAACTGAAAGCTTGAAGGTTTAAGTCCACTCAGATGTATCTCAGAAGAAAGGCCTGGTGATCTACTTCTGAAAAATTGGCCATTGAAAACCCTATGGAGCACAATTTTATCCTGATATGCATAGGGTCACCATAAGTGGGAATTCACTTGACTGCAGCTGTTTTTTTTATACCTGTAAGCATAATCCTGTTGGGAAATAGGGTTTTCTTTGTCATATTAATTAGATAACACCTGAGTAGAACAACAACAAAAAAAAACCATTGCCATTGAGTTGATTACAACTCATAATGACCCTATAGGACAAAGTAGAACTTCCCCATAGGGTTTCCAAGGAATAGCTAGTAGATTCAAACTGCCGAACTTTTAGTTAGCAGCCAAATGCTTAACCACTGTACCACCTGTGCCCCTACCTGAGTAGGGTGGATTCTTTTTCTTTCCTAGGCTTTTTTTCAATTGTGCTTTTGATGAAGGTTTACAGAGCAAATTAGTTTCTCATTGAATTGCGTCCCCCAAAAAATATGTGTATCAATTTGACTAGGCCATGATCCACAGTATTGTGTGATTATCCATCATTTTGTCATTTGATGTGATTTTCTTACGTATAGTAAATCCTGCCTCTATGATGTTAATGAGGGGGGATAGGTGGCAGTTATGTTAATGATGCAGGACTCAATCTACAAGATTGAATTGTGTCTTGAGCCAATTTCTTATGGGATATAAAAGAGAGAAGTGAGCAGAGAGACAGGGGGACCTTGTACTACCAAGAAAGCAGCACCAGGAGCAGAGTGTAACCTTTGGACACGGGGTTCCTGCACAGAGAAGCTCCTAGTCCAGAGGAAGATTGATGACAAGGACCTTCCTCCAGAGCTGATAGACAAAGCCTTCCCCTGGAGCTGACACCCTGAATTTGGACTTCTAGTCTACTAGATTGTGAGAGAATAAACTTCTGTTTGTTAAAGCCATCCACTTGTGGTGTTTTCTGTTATAGCAGCACCAGATGACTAAGATAGAATTTAGTACTGATAGAGTAGGGTGCTGCTGTAACATATACCTAAAATGTGGAAGTGATTTTGAAACTGTGAATGGATAGAAGACTCAGAGGGAAGTGAGGAGAACTGTTAACACCAGAGAAGGTGCAGATGGTGAGAAATAGCAGCAGAGGACTGTCAGCAGGAGAACCAGGAGACCAGAGCAGGACAGCGCTGGAGCCGACCCACAAAGCAAGAGAGCTAAGTGCCTCTGGGCTGAAGTTTACTAACAGAGTGGTGTGCCTCTAGGCACTTATCAGTGGAGCTACAGAGCTTTGGAACACTTGCTTCAGCAGGGAAGATGTGGGCATGAGGCCCGAGGGGCCAAGAGGCTAGGGAACCAGAAGCAGAAGCTGAAGAGACAAGAAACACAGGAAGCCAAGTGTGACGGTTAAGACTGTGCGCCGACTTGGCTGGGCTATGATTATCAGTGTTTTGGCCGTTGTATAATGCTGTGATCACTTACCTGTTGAAATTTGATATGTGATCACCCCCATGATGGAATCTGCTGAGTAGTACTGGCAGGGGCAGGGCCTGTGGTGGCTCACCACCCCCTCAGCCTTCATCTCTCCACCCTCTGCCACCTACTTCCTTCCTGCTTACCTTGCCAGAGTTTTTTGGCTTGTTCTGAATCCTGCAGCTGCCTCTCGTTCATCTTACCTCCGGTTCTTGGGACTTGAGCTAACAGTTTACCTGCTGATCTTGTGTTTGCCAGCCCCTGCAGCTACATGAATCAGGAGAAGCCTTGCAGTCTTGCTTGCCAATCTTGGGATTCGTCAATATTCACAGCCTGTGAGCAAGAGCCCTGCTTTCTGAGCTGTCTATCTTGGGTTCACCAGCCCCTGCAGCTACATGAATTGGGAGAAGCCTCTATCCTACTCAACGGACTTGTTACATTTCAGCCTCTACAATTGTGTGAGCCATTTTATATATATGTATATATATATATGCATGCTTTCCTGGTGTTGCTTCTCTAGAGAACCCTGCCTAAGACATTTGGTACTGGGAGTGGGGTCTAAAGAAACAAAATTGTAAGGAGGAGTATTCTAAACTGGTTCTCAATTCTGGTCAGTCTTAAAGATGTTGATGACTCTGCTTCCAGTAGTAAAGAGGGCAGTGCTAATCCATGGAGTGAGGTGGCAATTCAAATATGCAAAATATCACCAATAATAGATCAAGTACTGGTGAAAGGCAAGGCTCTGGTTAATTGCATATATGATACCTTTCTACAATTTTGTCATGAAGAGAAGTATAAGGAAGCTGGTTGGTTGGTCTTACTTTTGCTAGATAAACTTGTGAAAGAAAGAGATGCACTCAGGGCTTCAGAGTCAAAGCTCAAGTGCTGCGTAAACGACCTCAAATTTTCCACTTGTGCTTTGAAAGAAAGCCTTATTTCTTGCAGTAACAGAGCTTATATTGCCAAAAACTAACCAAGAGTCTTATTGTAAGAGTGGCTGAATTACAACACCAGCTCAATTGCCAACCTTGAGAGGTGTCTGAAGTTAAAGTGAGGGCATTGATTAGGAAAAAATGGGATCCTGAAACTTTGGATGGGGATACATGGGCAGATAATCAGGAAGCTGGAGATACTGAGCCCCTAAATTCCATTGAATTAGTTCTGCCAACAGAACCCACTCCCATCTGAAGAGATTACTTCATGTTTGTCTGCTACACCACCCTGCCCAGAAAAACCATTATTAGCCCCTCCACTCCCATCTATTGAGATCGGCCCTAGCCCAGCCACGTCTAAAGAGCTCTTGCCTGGGATATCACCTGAGGCAGCTGCTTTACAAGACAATGTTGAATGCTGTCAAAACAATCCCACACTACCAATTCTGGTCTCTAGACCTATAACTAGACTTAAGTCCCAGCAAACCCCAAAAGGTGAAGTACAAACTGTGACCCAGGAGGAGGTACACTACACTCCAAAAGGACTGCTTGACTTTTCTAATAAGTACAAACAGAAACCTAGGGAATATGTGTGGGAATGGCTTGTAAGAGTGTGGGATAATGGTGCAAGGAACATAAAGAAGGATCAGTCTGAGTTTATTGATATGAGTCCACTAAGCACAGATTCTTCATTTAATGTTTCAGCTAGAGAAGTTAGGAAAGGATCTGATTGTTTATTTGGTTGGGTTACTGAAGCATAGATTACTTGGTGGCCTACACTAAATCAAGTTGAAGTACCAGACCTGCCTTGGTATACTGTAGAAGAAGGTATCTAAAGGCTTAAGGAAACTGGCATGCTAGAGTGGTTTTATCAGGTTAAACCCACAGACCCACACATAGAATGCCCAGAGGACACACCAGTTACCACAACTGTGAGGAACAAATTTGTGAAGGGAACTCCTGCATCCTTGAAGACTGCTGTGATTGCTATTTTATGTAAATCAAATTTGACAGTGGGAACTGCCCTAACTGAATTAAGACACCTAACTACAATGGGTCTGACTGGACCCCATGGAAGTAAGGGCCAAGTGGTGGCATTCAAATGAGAAAGACAAGGTGGGTGTGGTTACAGTAATGGACAGCAGAGTCAAAACAGTAATCAGAATAGTCTGACTCGTACAGACTTACGGCGTTGGCTACTTAGTCATGGTGTCCCTAGGAGTGAAATAAATATGAAATCTACTATTTACTTGATCTTTACAAACAGATGAATTCTAGGTCAGGTGAACAGTAGTCTAACGCGAATCTCCAGAATAGAGTCATAGTCCCTCAATCAATTTCCAGACTTGAGTGAGTTTAAAGACCGACAACACTTTGAATGAAGGGGAGGCCAGGTCCCCTTGAGGAAAGATTTCAATAAACTGCCAAAAATTTATAGTGTTAATCTCAGCTTTCCCCAAACTGATCTACAGCCTATGGGTGTGACTGTTCATTGAGGAAAAAGAAATAATCAGACTTTTCGTAGATTCCTGGATAATGGCTCTGAACTGACACTAATTCTAAGAGACCCATCACTGTGGCCCACCAGTCAGAGTGGGGGCATATGGAAGTCAGGTTATTAATGGAGTCATGAGGCTCATGTCCATCTCACAGTAGGTCCAGTGCATCCCTGAACTCATCCTTTAATGATTTCCCCAGTTCCAGAGTGCTTAACTGGAATAGATATACTCAGCAACTGACAGATCCTCCACACTGGATCCCTGGCAAATGGAGTAAGGGCTATTATGGTAGGAAAAGTCAAGTGGAAGCCATTAAAACTGCCCCCACCTAGGAAAATAATAAGCCAAAAACAATACCGCATTCCTGGAGGAATTGCAGAGATTACTGCCACCATCAAGGATTTGAAGAATGCAGGGGTGTTGATTCCCACCACATCCCCATTCAGCTCGCCTATTTGACCTGTGCAAAAAATAGATGGATCTTGGAGACTGACAGCAGATTATTGAAAACTTAAACAGGTGGTGACTCTAATTGCAGCTGCTGTTCCAGATGTAGTTTCATTGCTTAAGCAAATTAATACATCTCCTGGTACCTGGTATGCAGCTATTGATCTGGCTAATGCCTTTTTCTCCATACCTGTTTCAAAAGATGACCAGAGGCAGTTTGCTTTCAGCTGACAAGGCCAGCAATACAACTTCACTTGCCACTTCAGGGCTATATCAACTCTCCAGTCCAATGTCATAATTTAGTGGGCAGGGACCTTGGTCGCCTTTCCCTTCCACAAGTCATCACACTGGTCAATTACATTGATGACATTATGCAGATTGGACCTAGTAAGGAAGAAATGTCAATGATTCTGGACTTATTGGTAAAACATTTTCATGCTAGAGGGTGGGAAATTAATCCCACAAAAATTCAAGCACCTTCTACCTCAGTGAAATTTCTAGGGATCCAGTGGTGTGGGGCATATCGAGATATTCCTTCTAAGATGAAGAACAAGTTAGTGCATCTGGTTGCTCCCACAACTAAAAAGGAGGCACAATGCCTAGTGGGCCTCTTTGGATTTTGGAGGAAATATATTCCTCATTTGGGTGTGCTACTCTTGGCCTATTTATCAAGTGACTCAAAAAACTGCTATTTTTGAGTGGGGCCCAGAACAAGAGAAGTTTCTGCAACAGGTTCAGTCTGGTGTGCAAGCCGCTCTACCACTTGGGCCATATGATACAGCTGATCCAATGGTGCTTAAAGTGTCGGTGGCAGATAGAGATGCTGTTCAGAGTCTTTGGCAGGCCCCTACTGGTGAATCACAGTACAGACCCTTAGGATTTTGGAGCAAAGCCCTGCCATTCTCTGCAGATAACTACTTTCCTTTTAAGAAACAGCTTGTTACTGGACCTTAGTAGAGACTGAACACTTAACCGTGGGACACCAAGTCACCATGTGGCCTGAGCTGCCCATCATGAAGTGGGTGTTGTCTGACCCACAGAGTCATAAAGTCAGACGTGCACAGCAGCACTCCATCGTTGAATGGAAGTGGGATATATGAGATCAGGCCCAAGCAAGACCTGAAGGCACAAGTAAGTTGCATGAGGAAGTGGCCCAAATGCGCATGGTCTCCACTCCTATCACATTACCTTCCATCTCTCCGTCTGCACCTATTGCCTCATAGGGAGTTCCTTTTGATCAGTTGACTGAAGAAGAGAAAACTCATGCCTGGTTTACAGATCTTTCTGTGTGATATGTAGGCACCACTCGGAAGTGGACAGCAGCAGCCCTACAGCCCCTTTCTGGGACTTCCCTGAAGGACAGTGGTGAAGGAAAATCCTCCCAATGGGCAGTACTTCAAGCAATGCACCTGGTTGTTCACTTTGCTTGGAAGGACAAAGGGCCAGATGTGCGATTTTATACTGATTCATGGGCTGTGGCCAATGGTTTGGCTGGATCATCAGGAACTTGGAAGGAACTTGATTGGAAAATTGGAGACAAGCACGTATGGGGAAGAGGTATGTGGACAGACCTCTCTGAATGGGCCAAAGAAGTGAAGATATTTGTGTCTCATGTGAATGCTCACCAAAGGGTGACCTCAGCAGAGGATGATTTTAACAATCAAGTGGATAGGATGATGTGTTCTGTGGAAACCAGTCATCCTCTTTCCCCAGCGACTCCGATCATTGCTCAATGGGTTCATGAACAAAGTGGCCACAATGGCAGGGATGGAAGTTATGCATGGGCCCAGCAACATGGACTTCCACTCACCAAGGCTGACTTGGATACAGCCAGTGCTGAGTACCTAATCTGCCAGCAGCAGAGACCAACACTGCATCCCCAATATGGCACCATCCCTCGAGGTGATCAGTCAGCAACCTGGCGACCAGTTGATTATATTGGACCACTTCCATCATGGAAAGGGCAGAGTTTTGTCCTTACTGGAATAGACACTTACTCTGGATATGGATTTGCCTTCCCTGAATGTAATGCTTCTGCTAAAACTACCATCCATGGACTTACAGAATGCCTTATCCACCGTCATGGTATCCCACACAGCATTGCCTCAGATCAAGGGACTCACTTCACAACAAATGAAGTGTGGCAGTGGGCCCATGCTCATGGAATTCACTGGTCTTACCATGTTCCCCATCATCCTGAAGCAGCTGGCTTGATAGAATGATGGAATGGCCTTCTAAATACACAATTACAGCACCAGCTAGGTGGCAATACCTTGCATGGTTGGGGCAATGTTCTCCAGGAGGTTGTATATGTTCTAAACCAGCATCCAATATATGGTGCTGTTTTTCCCATAGTCAGGATTCATGGGTCCAGGAATTAAGGGGGGAAAATGGGAGTAGTACCACTCACTATTACCCCTACTGACCCAGTCTCAAGATTTTTGCTTCCTGTCCTCATGACCTCATGCTCTGCAGGTCTAGTGGTCTTAGTTCCAAAGGTAGGGAATGCTCCCACCTGGAGACACATCACTGATTCCATTGAACTGGAAACTAAAAATGCCACCTGGCCACTTTGGGCTCCTTATGCCTCTGGATCAACAAGCAAAGAAGTGAGTTACCATACTGGCTGGTGTGACTGACCCTAATTACCAAGAGGAAATCAAATTGATAATACATAATGGAGGTAAAGAAGAGTATGTCTGGAATGCAGGAGATCCCTTAGGGTGTCTCTTAGTACTACCATGCCCTGTGATTAAAGTCAATGGAAAACTACAGCAACCCAATTCCGACATGACTACTAGTGGCCCAGACCCTTCAGGAATGAAGGTTTGGGTCACCTCACCAGGCAAAGAACCACGACCAGCTGAGTTGCTTGCTGAGGGCAAAGGAAATACGGAATGGGTGTTGGAAGAAGATACTTCTAAATACCAGTTACAGCCACGTGAGCAGTTGCAGAAATGAGGACTGTAATTGTTATGAATATTTCTTCTTTGTATGTGTGCATCAAATCTTTTTGTTTTCTTCACTTACAGAATATAAGATGTAAATGGGGCTAGTGCATTTTCGGTTGTACTTGTGTTAGTTATATCATGTTGGGTGCAAGTATAACTTTGTAATTATCTTTATCCAGAGATTATACATGGTTTTCCGAGATGTATACAGGTGCCAAGTTGACAAGTGGTGGACTGTGATGGTTAAGATTGTGTGTCAGCTTGGCTGGGCTATGATTCTGTGTTTTGGCAATTGTATAATGTTGTGATCACTTCCCTGTTGAAATTTGATATGTGATCACCCCCGTGATGGAAACTGCTGAGTGGTTCTGGCAGGGACAGGGCTCACCACAGGCTCACCACCCCCTCAGCCTTCATCTCTCCACCGTCTGCTGCCTACTTTCTTCCTGCTCATCTTCCAAGGTTTTTTGGCTTGTTCTGGATCCTGCAGCTGCCTCTTATTCATCTGACCTCCAGTTCTTGGGACGTGAGCTAGCAGCTTGCCTGCTGATCTTGGGATTCCTCAATCTTCACAGCCTGTGAGCAAGATTCCTGCTCTCTGACCTGCTGATCTTGGGTTCACCAGCCCCTGCAGCTACATGAGTCAGGAGAAGTCCTATCCTGATCCATGGACTTGGGAAGTTCCAGCCTCTACAATCACATCAGCTGCTTCCTTGATATAAATCTTTCTCTCTATATATATATATTTATACATTTTATTGGTTTTGCTTCTCTAGAGAACCCAGCCTAAGATACTGAGCTACCTCAGTCTCAAAAGGTATGGCCTCAACCTCTGCGGTTTCAAAGGGTGGATCCATGGCCTCTGGTGTTTCTAAGGGTGGAGTCGCCACTCAGATGGACTAGGAATATGGTGCACCTAAAGCTGAGGGAGCAGAGTTGCCATCCCAGTAGGCCTGAAAGGTGAAGCTGAAGCCCAGAGCCATGGGGCCTCCACTCAGAGTCTGGAGAGTGTGAACAATATCCAGAGTTTGAAGGGCAGGGCCACTGTGTAAATCGTCTCACAGAACAGAAGATTATTTTCAAAGCCTTGAGGGCTAATGTATTGTGTTCTGCTGATTTGCTTGGTGCCTGTTATCCCTTCTTTCCCTCCAGTTTCTCCCATTTGTAATGGTAATGTCTAGCTTCTGGCTGTTCTGCCATTGTACCTTTGGAAGCAGATAACTTGTATTCTAGATTTCACAAACGAAGAGGAATTTTTGGATTTTGGACTTGGAGTTATGGTTTTTGCTATGACATGATGGGGGTGAATGTTTCACATGTGGTAAGGACATTAATTTTGGGGGCCAAAGGGTGGAATGGCATTGATTGAATTCCCCCCAGAAATATGTATGTCAATTTGGCTAGGCCATGATTCCCAGTATTGTGTTATTGTCCATCATTTTGTCATTTGATGTGATTTTCCTATGTATTGTAAATCCTGCCTCTGTGATGTTAATGAGTAGGGATAGGCAGCAGTTATGTTAATGATACAGGACTCAGTCTATAAGATTGGATTGTGTCTTGAGCCAATTTCTTTTGGGATATAAAAGGGAGAATCAAGTAGAGAGACAGCGGGACCTCATACCACCAAGAAAGTACCAGGAGCAGAGTGTGTCCTTTGGACCCGGGGTTCCTGCCAGAGAAGCTCCTAGTCCATGGGAAGACTGATGACAAGGACCTTCCTCCAGAGCTGACAGAGAAAGCCTTCTCCTGGAGCTGAAGCCCTGAATTTGACTTCTAGCCTACTAGACTGTGAGAGAATAAACTTCCGTTTGTTAAAGCCATCCGCTTGTGGTATTTCTGTTACAACAGCACTAGATGACTAAGACACTCATTAAACAATTAATACATATATTGTTTCGTAACATTGGTTTCTAACCCTGAAACGTGTCCACACTCTCCCCTTCTTGACCTTGGGTTCCCCATCTCCATTTGTCCAGCTTTCCTGTCCCCTCCTACCTTCTCATCCTTGCCCCTGGGCTGGTGTGCCCATTTAGTCTCATCTACCTGGTTCAGCTATGTATATTATTGTTTTATGGGCCTGCCTAATCTTTGACTGAAGGGTGAGCCTCAGGAGTGACTTCACTACTGAGTTAAAACGGTGTCCAGGGGCCATACTCTCAGGGTTTCTCCAGTCTATCAGACCAGACCAGTAAATCTGGTCTTTTTTGTGTGTGAGAGTTTTAATTTTGTTCTACATGTTTCTCCACTGTGTTTGGGACCTTCTGTTGTGATCCCTGTCAGAGAAGTTGGTGGTGGCAGCTAGGCATCATCTAGTGTGCTGGAATTAAGGTGGATTCTAAAGCTAACCACTTCTGCGTTATAAAAAGAGCAGAATGGGTACAGAGATACACAAGGGAAGACAGTCACCATGTGAGGATCACCACAAGGCAAGGGATCCAAGGAATACTTGGGGCCACTGACAAGGAAGGAGTTGACTTGGTCGAGACACTGATTTAGACTTTTAGCCTCCAGAACTGTGAGAAAATAAATTTCTGTTTTTTAAAGCCATCGACTTGTGGTATTTGTGTTATAGTAGCACTAGGTAATTAAGACACCATCTTAGCTCCTCAGGGTTAAGGTTAATCTGCACAGGCTAGTCTCCTAGAAAGCCTTTATTTGTGGGATGGCAATAGTCTTCCAACATTTGTTCCACAGAACTGAGACCTCTCATTTGCCCCCAGATGACTGTGTCTCTCCTTGATTGTACCTGATCCTCTCCAGCACAAGGCTTAACCTTTCCTCTCCCTGTTTCCTCCTATTTAGGGCACTTCCCCCCACCCCCCATAGGCTCTCTGGCTGTGCACAATCTGGATCTGGACTATCCATCTTCATCTCTCACTTTATTCCCCAGATAGAGGCCCAGCTGTTCCACTCCTGGGAAGGTGTGGGAGCTAGAAGCCACAGCTGGTGAATGGCTGCATATATGGATGCAAAGCTCCAAGGGGGCTTTCTTAAAAGCTCCACTAAAGTGCTCGCTTAGCACTAAATCCAAAAAACAAAACAAAACCCATTGCCGTCAGTTTGATCCCAACTATAGCGACACTATAGGACAGAGTGGAACAGCCACATAGAGTTTCCAAGGAGCTCCTGATGGATTCAAACTGCTGACCTCTTGGTTAGCAGCCGTAGCAGGAGGGAAAGTTAGGAGCTCTGGATCTGGGGACAACAGTGAGGTGAACATAAGAAAAGTTTGACTAAACGAGACATATCTGAAAACTTAAGGCTTCCTTTTTTTCTTCTTCATCGTCTCTTTTTGGTAAGGAATGAGATTCCCATTACCACAGAAATGCAAGAATATCTGGGCCCTCTAGCATCTGCAGTCCTCCTTCCTGAGCTAGAAGCTCCCAGGCTAAGGGTTCACTTTACTAAAGAAAATCACCCTTTGCCCTCAAGTTGATTCCAACTTATAGTGGAATCATATAGGGCAGAGTAGAACTGCCCTGTAAAGTTTCCAAGGTTGTCACCTTTTACAGAAAAGGAGCCCTAGTGGCACAGTGGTTAAGTGTTTGACTGTTAACAGAAAGGTCGGCAGTTCAAACCCACCAGTCACTGCAGGAGAAAGATGCAGCAGTCTGCTTTTGTAAAGATTCACAGCCTTGGAAACCCTTCCTACAAAGCAGTTCTATTCCGTCCTATAGGGTTGCTATGGGTCAGAATTTGACTTGACGGCAATGAGGTTTCTTGTTTGTTTGTTTGTTTGTTTGAATCTTTACGGAGAGTGTTACGTCTTTCTCCTGCAGAGCAGCTGGTGAGTTTGAACCACTGACTTTTCAGTTAGCAGCCTAGCACTTAACCACTGCACCACCAGGGCTCATAATGACGGAGCTGGTCAAACTGGCTGGAAGTAGGGCCTTTCTTTAGTTCTTTCTATGACTTTGTCTAGAGCCAGATACAACTGTGAACAGAGGGTCAAACGATATGATTACGTGATGACTGAAGCCCTGTGTCTAGTCCTCTAAAGGGCTTTAATGAAGGGTAGCCAAAAACTGAGCCACAGGCCAAGTATTTTGAGAACCTCTGAGGGAGAGAGTGCCAATGAGCTCAGTGAGAGAGCCACAGCTCCACAGCACTTGATGGAGGGAGATTGGGGCATTTTCTTTTCAGAGTTAGACGCTAGTAGCAGAAAGAACAATGACTGGGAATTCAGGAAATGTGAGTTCTAGTCCTAGTTGTGCAATTAGCAAACAGTGGGCATAAGCAAGTCTCTCAACCTTTCTGAGTAAGGCTGGGGTTCAGGGATGGCAAACATATGGCACACACACCCTTTCCCCTCTTGTGCCTTCAGTAGAGGCTACTGTTGAATCACATCACTACTTAGAATTTTTTCTACAACATTCTAAGCAGCCCTGCCAGTTAATCAGAGTCAACACACAGGCTAAAGCTTACTTGCTATCTCTCAATTCTCTAAAGTTTCTTCTAGCTCTAAAATGCATGGATCCAACTTTCTAAGTAATAGAGCCAACATGCCCATTTTTCTGATTTGGTAATAGCTTATTCAAAAAAAGGAAAACAGAAATTTAGGATCATAATTTTATAGACTCCACCTCCCCACCCTGAGACTGGCAGGTCTTCCTAAAGTCATGCTGTCCTTCCCTTTGTGCCAGAGTCTTGACCATGGTCCCCTTTAAAACAGCCACTCTGAACAACACTATGCTTGGAATCCAGGAACCCAAAAGAGAAGGAATTATTTCAGGTCACTAAAAACCAAGAGTCAAAAGAGTAGGCATTTAATTATTGCATTCACTACTGCCCTAAGCAAGGGGTACAGTGGGCAAATCTCACCTTCATTGCTAGCTGAGCGGTAAGGATTAGCATGAATCCAATCCCCCAAATTTGGAAATGGATCCAATCCTCACCATTCCACTTCTCCATCCTTATCACCAGCCGCTCACGTAGCACACTCTGTCTCCAATGTTAGCCACCCAGAGCTGGGTCAGAACTCACAAGCTACATGGACACCATCTTTCAGACCAGCTGCCCATGCAACATTTCTTGGACCCTAGCCACTCAGAGCTAGGTCAGAGCTTACAGGTTAGAAGGACACCTTTCAGATTGCCAAATAGGTAGACACCATCCCGTCCTGGCTCTCACTACCCCTGCGGGTTTGTTAATTTGCTAGAACGACTTTTAGAACCTCAAGGAGAGTATATCATACTTACAGCTATGACTTTATTACAACCAAAAAGGATACAAAACAAAGAGACATATAGGGTGAGGTCTGGGAAGCATCACAGAGTGAAGCTTCCATATCCCCAACAGGGGTGCACTACCCTCTCCCATGAATGGTCGCCAACCAGGAAGCTCCATCTGAGCCTTAGGGCTCAGGGCTCTTATCAGCCTCACCCCATGGCCATGATAGATTACATAATGCCTTCTTAGTTAGCATCAGACCCCCATGTGGTCCTTCTTGTTCTGGTCAGCCCCCTATTCATTAGCCTCAGGTGTTAGCATGGCTCAAAAGGACAGAAAACAAAGGCCAAAATTGCTTTCTGCAAAGTGATTCCACACCTCACAACTGCTCACCAGATTTAGTTAATTTTACAGTTCTTACCCCTTGCAGGAAAGCAATCACAGAAACACTGCCTGAATGGGGACAGCTTCAGGAATCCAAGTGCTTGCAACTATGTTTTATCAAGAGAAGCAGTGAAGAGGTTAACAAAATCCCCACCCTGAACCCCCTAAACTACTGAGGGGCAAGGCTCAGACTCGTGTGTGTTGTGACCCTGATGTCATAATCATGAGGTGGTGGGGGCATCTCTGCTCTGGCCTCAGGAGGAGACCTCCACTGAAGCATCAAAGTGGACAGGCACATATGAGTTCCCCTCACAGGCCACGATGATGTGTCTCATCTTGTTGCTGGTCCAGTATGCACAGCTGGGGTACCTGGAGCTGCCTGTCAGGCAGAAGTCTGTGATATGTACGTTTGAGTTGCTCTGGTCGCAGTAGGGCTGCCCATTCTTGCAGGTGATGTTCTCCTGGAGGCAGATGGCCTGGACATCTACCAGGTGATCGTGCACAAATGTGTTCACTGGTTTGCAATACCCTGCGTCACATTACAGTGCCTCATCATTTGGTTGTAGTAGCTGGAGTTGTTGCTAGGAGAGCTGTCTGAATCCATGTGTTGCCACTGGAACTTCATGGCTGGGGACTCCTTGCCCAGGGAAGTCTGGGCCCACCCCAGCACCAGCAGCATCAGGGCTAGCAGTGGGAACAGAACAAAGGACTTCTCCAGAGCCATGGTTGTCTCACTTACCTGGAGAAGCCTAGCCAAGAAATGCAGAGAGATGGAAAAGCATCCCCTTAGAAAGAACCCTGGCTCCCTCCTGTGGCTTCCATGGCTTACAGTCTCCTTTTTAGGTCAACCGGATAGAAGTCCCTCTTCCTGAGAGATTTCCCAAGTGAAGATACTATTACATATACCCCTCTTCAGGAGCATTTTACTCCCACTAGCTAGAGAAAGAGCCCCTGGGTGGTACAAATGGTAAAGTATCCAACTACTAGTAGAAAAGTTGATGGTTCGAACTTATCCAGAGGTACTTCGGAAGACAGCTCCAACAATCTGCTTCCAAAAGTTCACAGCCTTGAGAACCCTGTGGATCAGCTCTACTCTGCACACATGGGTTGTCATGAGTCATAATATATTCAACAGCAACTATCAACAACAAGCTAGAAAAAGGTCTTCTTCCCTTCTAACCTGACCTAAGCCTGATACTACTTCACAGTACTAACAAAAATTTAGGGAGTAACATAAAATCCCGGCAGTCCTGTCTGGATCCTAGAATTTCTTTGATCAAAAATATATTTGAAAAATAAACAACTGTACCTAGTGCTCAAATGGCTTATTAGAAGAATCATTTTGAATAAACCATGAGCCAGGTTGCATCCCTGAGGTCCACCATAACATCTAGGATCATGGTCAACAGAGCCTTGTTGTCCTACAACACAAGGGAACCTCAGCCCAGTGCCTGATACAGGCACTCATAAAGGGGTTCCACTATATTCCAAAGAGATATGCTCCCCTCCCCTAACTTGGAGGCGCCTCCTTCTCCAGTTCATAGGTTTCCTGCAGCCCTAAAGCTCCCAAATTTTCCACGCCCTACCCCAGCTCTTCCTCTGAGTGATGATTACCTGGTCCAAGCTTTCCCTTTGCTAGCCTTACCCACCTTGGCGCTCTCCTCTCCAATGCTCAAGCAGAAGCAGATTCTGAGAATATCTTTTGGGCAACTTACCTTGGTCTCCAGGAGAGAGCAGATGGCGTTTCTACTGTCATTTGTCCCCAGGGTGTGGACCTTATACAGATTACAAAGGGCTTGACTTCCAAGAAGCGAAGGGTAGGAGGAACATCTTGGGCTCAGTCCATACAGAAGCAAGGACTGAGTGAGGAAGGGTGGGGAATCACTCAGGCCACCCCCATCTCAGGGCTGCTGGGGAAAAAGTGTCTTTGCTTATAAGAGCCTTTCTTACCACGTACGCCTCATCTGTCTACTGATTCCCAAGGAACAGCAAAGAAAGCCACTAGGGCTGCTGGCACTTCACAAACCACAACAAAGCCTTTACTATCATTTAGGGCTCATTTTCACCAAGTAGCCCTTGGAGGTTAAAGAAGGGCAAGTAAAGAGATCACAGGAGAGGGCTCTCCCTTTCTTTCCCCGGGAGTTCTGGAATGCCCTGGCTGGAATTCCACATCTTCCAACTGCACATCTCCTGGGTGGGTGTGTGGGGGCTTCTGATGCCCCCAGCAGGCAGGCTTCCTGAATCTGGAGAAGGAGAAGGAGAAGGCCTAGGATGGGAAGAGAAGGTCTCTACAGTGATCTCACCCAGTCTGAGTGACTTTCTACCCACCCTCCACTACACTCCCGGAGTGTTGAGGGTAAGTGTGTTCTTACCCACAGTGACCACTCATCTTGTAGGTCAAAGTTGACTAGAGGAACTAAAGATAACCAAAGCACCCAGAGTGCTTTTGGAGAAAAAAAAAAAAAAAAATGCAAAGACACTATGTTTCTTAACAGCAGAATTCCCTCCTAGAAAGAGAACTGTTTTTGCTGGGCAATAACTTTGATATCTCTAGAGTAAGAATTACCAAAATCTTCACCCATGCTCTGGATGCAGACTGCCTCAGTCAAAAATCTGGTTCAGCACCTGAAGAGCTGGGCAAATGTTGGAGAAAAATTACTAAAAACAAAATCTACTCCTAACCCAGAAACGCTCTCCACAAAAATAGAAGAGAAAGAAAGTTTTATTATTCAATAAACATTAAACCGGAATGTGATACATCACAGGCAATCAGCTAAAGAGATCCCAAAGACAGGAAGGAATCTGACCCTTTATATAGCTAAGGGGATATAACCTATTACATTCACGTTTGCAAGATAAAATTGCTAATTTTCTAGTATCTTTATGGCAGGATACCTGAAGTTATGCTAATCTCCTTCCAGGAAACTGGGAGGTAGGAGTACCTTGATGATTACATTTCAAAAGAGATGATTCCCAAGTCCAGCAGGAAATATCCTTGATTTACATACTTTTCAAAGAGATGGAGAAAGTTTAGATAACCTTACAAGTTATCTCAAATGAATCCTGAAAGAACAGGGGAGGGGAGCCTCTTCCCTTATTTTCAACAGGAAGAATTAAAACCTCTAATTTTCAAATTGTATTTGGCCTTACACAAGTTACAGAATTTAATCTCTCTGTTTCTCAGTTTCCTTATCTCTAAAGCAGGGATAATAAAATACGTACCTCTTAGATTTGTTTTTAGGATGAAATAAGGTAAAATGTGCAGAAGGATTAGAGAAACATCTGGCATAAGGAAAGCATCAAGAAATGTTAGCTCTTGTTCACTCAAGGCAGGGTTGAGACTCCCCCACTCCCCCAAGGAGCATGGGGAAGATGACCTCTGAATTGCTTTCTAAAGGGGGTGGAGTCAGCTGTTGTTACCTCAATAAGGCGGATTGGAGCCACCTGCCACAATAGCCAGTTCTGAGACAGGGGTGAGGTGAGCAGCAAGATGTTTACTACATATCGATACATAGGAGACAGAAGGGAATAGATTCTTCAAAAAAACCCGTCTCCCCCACTGGAGGTCGGCTGGAGTCTTTTATAGGGACAGGATTATGGATCTTTTATGGTAGTTTTTCTTTGAGGTGGTGATGTCGTAGATGAGTTAACCTTCCACTGGTATTCTTAGAGGTTATCTGGCGACATCTTTGGGGATTATCTGGTGATATCCTGCTTACTCTTGTCACAAGATAGATGCTTTGTTTGGTTTTTCATTCTTAGATCATTATCACTTGTTTTCTACCCTCCAGGGAGGAACGTCAGTTAATCTTAAACCTTTTTGTAGAGACCAGAGAAAAGAAAAAAAAAAAATCATGAGACCATGTGGCAGTTAGCAACGGGGGAGTAAACAATAGTGAGCCTGGCCTATGCAGCCTCTTCCACTATCGGCCAGACTTTTATTTTGCTAAAAACTTGGGCTTAAAATAGCTGGTAGTTTTGAAGCTCTGGGGAGGGAAAGAAAGAAGGGGGAGGAAGAGAGGAAATTTGATGGGAAGAACAAAATTATTTTAAGAATTTAAAATTGTTTTGCAATGTTGTTGTTAGGTGCTGTCTAACAGGTTCTGACTCACAGTGACCCTTTGTACAACAGAACAAAACACTGCCTGGTCCTATGCTATCCTCACAATCTTTGCAATGTAGTGTCCAAGAAATCTTTAGTAAAATCGACGTTACTTGCTAATGTGTATGAATTTGGAAAAGGAAGTGGAGGTAAGGAAGAGCTGATGTGAAACCAGATTAGTTTCATGTTTCTGTAGTTCCTCCACCACCTCAACCCCAACCAGGTTTTATTTGGCTCAGGGTGTTTAGATAATACTTAGATCATCTTGGGTGGTCAAGTTAGAAAGTGTTCATTCGTTCATTAAACAGCAGGAGTGGGGCAGAGATAATTATGGCAGAAGGCCTGATATAAATTTGCCTGGTGGAATGGTCTGATTTAGTCAACAGGATTCCACCAAGGTGATGAGTATGACTGCATGAAAGTGATCATTCTTTTGGTACTTTCCCAATGCCAGAAGAATTTCAAGGAGCTGGTCCAACAAGAAGATTTCAGAATCACAGTTCAGATCTTTAAAAGAATAAGGAAGGGGGGATTGTTTTTATGTCTTATGTTTTACATCTCAGGAATGTCCAGTCATTAAGCTGGCTCCAAAAGCTCAGCATAGCCCCCAAACACACACACAGAATAGTATTCTGTGGTCCCTTGTCAAACCCAGAAAGACAGCAAGCAGAGAAAAATTAGAACAGGGAAAGATGGAAATGTGAGACAGGCAGAGTGAGGTTGTTGCTGGAAACTTCACGTTCTGCTCAGCATAATTCCATCAGGGCCAAAAAGACAGAGACTGAGTTGGGGAGAACAAAAGGCAACTTTATTAGTTGGCCAAGCAAGGAGACAGTCAGGACTTCGTGCCATCCAAGACTACCTTGCAGGCAACTTGTTGAGGCTGATTTATACAGACAGGATCAGTTTCAGAATACAAAATGGCATGTGGGCAGGAGCAGAGCATTTTAGAATGAGTAAGCATTTTCTAAGGCCCAGGTTCCATTTCCTGTGTAGGAGAAAGTTAGCCATTTTTGTTCATTAGCATGTTAGCTCTCCACCTAAAAAAAAAAAAAAATCCTTTGCCGTGGAGTCGATTCTGACTTATAGCTACCATGCATGAGGCAGTTAATGAGCTAAAGATTATCTGGAGTGCCAAGATAGGGGGCAGGACTGGTTTTAGTTGGTTTTGGCCAGCCTGTGGCTATTTCTCTTCTAGGAGGTTCTGAGGAGGAAAAGAAAGAACTCCAGGAAATGTGCTGGGTGAGGGGCCATCTTGAGGCTAAGAAAAAAATGTCTCCATGGCTCTAGCCCTTGATTTAAAAAATTAATATTAGAATCATTTATTCCCTCTCCTTGAGCATAGAGAATATGACCCAGCTGGAGCTGGGCTCACAAGGACTCACAAGGACACATTAACTGGGCCCTGAGGTATAAAGACGATAGCTAAGATAATCTTGGAAAATATCTTTTAGGGAAACTTTCACATAAAGCTGATCAAACACAACACAAAAGACTTTACACTCTTATCTTTTTCTATTAGCATTTAATGAATAGAAATTTGTTGGACCAATGAAGACCCTCCTGACTCTCATTACTGAAACCTGTACCACTGATTGTTAAGAAAGACGATTCAAAATGTAGGATCACAGTTTCTAGCCAATCTGAAAAGGCTAAACTTTCAATGGTTTTGCCATTTGTAATGTTAATATATACTGATGGCTCTGTAACAGTTCTTTGGACTCTGGCAGACACAGCTGTGCTTGTCTGTTTTCCCTTTCTTGCCTATTGTGTAATATTCTTTTGACTTGGACAGACATGGCTCTTGCAACATGCTTGTCCGCTTTCCCACTTTTGTCTGTTCTGTGATATTTCCTTGGACTCAAGCAGACATGGCTCTGGCAGCATAGTTGTCCGCTTCCCACCTCTGCCCTTTTGAATATATGCTGAATAAAACTTTCTTTTTGCTTTACTAGACTTTGTGATGTTTTTTCCCCTACAACACCCTGTCTTAAGGTGACCAGTGAATGAAAGAGGAGGGAAGAGAGGAAAGGATGAAATGGCCTAGAGAGTTATCCAAAGTCAGTGCCGCCTCTGCCTTCCTCCTCCCCCTAAAATAGGGTAAAAGCCAGGATGACATCTCTCAACACATCCATTTCCATCCAAAAAAAAAAAAACCACACCCATTGCTGTCAAGTCAGTTCCAACTCATAGCGATGCTATAGGACAGAGTAGAACCGCCCCCTAGTGTTTCCAAGGAGCAGCTAGTGGATTCGAACTGCCAGCCTTTGCTTAGTAGCTGAGCTCTTAACCACTGTGCCACCAGGGCTACCATTTCCACCCAGAAATCCCAAATGTGAATCTAAACCCAGTATATAAGGTAGATTCTTTTTTCCTTTTTACAATTTTTTTTGTTTGTTTGTTATTTTGGTAAATATATATGTAATAAATCATTTGCCATTTCAGCATTCTTCAGGTGTACAATTTAGCAGAATCAGTTATGTTTATCATGTTGTCCAACCATCACTATTTCCAAAATTTCCCATTACCCTTAACAGAAGCTCAGTGTCCCCTAATCAGTGAGTCCCGTCCCCCCCACCCCACCCCTAACCCTGACTGCCTGCCTCTGGCAACCATTAACAAATATTGGTCTCTATACCTTTGCCTATCCTAGATATTTTCATATAAATGGAATCATACAATATTTGTCCCTTTGCGACTGACTTATTTCAATCAGCATAATGTTTTCAAAGTTCATCCATATTGTAGCATGTATCAGAACTTCATTTCTCTTTATGTCTGAGTAAAAGGTATCACATTTTATTTATCCATTCACCGATTGATGGACATTTATGTTGTTTTTACCTTTTGGCTATTGTGAATACTGCTGCAATGAACGTTGGTATACAAGTTTCTGTTTGCATTCCTGCTTTCAATTCTTTTGGATATATACTTAGGAGTGGAATTGCTGGATCATATGGTAAATCTATGTTTAACTTTTTGAGGAACTGCCAAACTGTTGTCCATGATAGCTGTACCATTTTACAATCCTCCAGGAATGGATGAGGATTCCAATTTTTTTTGCATAAGATGAACTTTTAAAGTCTGATTATATAGGAAGTGGAAGGGGCCAGGGGCAGTGGTTAAGTTGAAAAAATGAACTGCACTATTTCCCCAACTCTAGCTCTTCCTTCCTTGCAAGCAGCTCACAGGTGGCCTACAGGGTACTCTTCCCTAACTTTTCTGCACTTAGGCCTCTCCCTGGCTAAAACTGACCTATTACAGATTGTCTTAGGCTGGGTTCTCTAAAGAAGCAAAACCAGTGAGGCACATATATGTATAGAGAGAGAGAGAGAGAGATTTATTTCAAGGAAATGGCTCATGCAGTTGTGGAGGATGACAAGTCTCAAATACGTGGGTCAGACATTAAGCTGGAGGCATCTGCTGACTCATGTGGTTGCAGGGCCTGACAAACTCAAAATTGGCAGGTCAGACTGCAGGCTGCTGGCTCAAGTCCCACAAACCGGAGGTCAGAGGATAACGAGTCTGAAACAGGCTCCAGAGAGGATGAGCTTTGCCAGAACATCTACATATATTGAATGCAGGCCACACTCCCAAGCAAATGCCCCTTTCAACTGATTGGCTGCTCACATCATATCACAAAATGAAAGATGATTACGTATCTGCCAAGCCACTGAGAATCATGGCCTAGCCAAGTTGATACATAGCCTTAACCATCACAGTACACCACTTATCAACTTGGCCCATGTGCACATCTCCTTAAACCATAGAAAATCTCTAAATAAAGACAATTATAAAGTCATACTTGTACCTAATATGATACAACTAACATGCGTACAACTGAAAATGCACTAGCCCTGTTAAAATATTTTATAATAAGTAATGGAATAAGAAAGGGAAGAAAACAAAGATATTTGCTATATATATATTATATATAATACGCATTCATATGATATACTTGCACTCATACATGTATAACAAAACAAGGAATACTAAAAAAATTACAATTCTCATTTCTGCCACTGGTCACGTGATCATAGCCAGTATTTATAACTGTCTTCTTCCACCACCTATTCCATATTCCCTTTGCCTTCAGCAGCCACCTCAGCTAGTCGTGGTTCTTTGCCTGGTGAGGTGACCCAAACCTCCATTCCCAAAGAGTCTGGGCCATTAGCAGTCATGTCAGAAATGAGTTACTGCTGTTTTCCACTGACTTTAATCACAGGGCATGGTAGTACTAAGAGATGTCCTAAGGGATCTCCTGCATTCCAGACATACTCTCTTTACCTCTGTTGTGAACTATCAACCCAATTTCCCCTTGGTAATTAAAATCAATCACACCAGCCATATGGTAAGTCCCTTCTTTGCCAGAAGCATGAGGAGCACAAAGTGGCCGGGTAGCATTCTTAACTTTCAGTTCAGTAGAATCAGTGTTTTGTCTCCTGGTGGGAACATTCCTCCCTTTGGAAATAACACCTCTAGACCTTCAAAGCATAGGGTTGCAGGGACAGGAAGCAAAAATTTTGTGAGTAGGTCACTAGGGTTAATAGTGAGTGGTGCTTCTCCCATTTCTACCACTTGATTCCTGGAACCATGAATCCTGGCTATGTGAGAAATAGCAGCATATGTTGGACGCTGGTTTAGAGCATATACAGCCTCCTGGACAACATTTCTCCAACCTTGCAAGGTATTGCCACCTAACTGGCACTGTAATTGTGTCTTTAGAGGGCCATTCGATCGTTCTGTCAAGCCAGCTGCTGCTTTAGGATGATGGGGAACATGGTACGACCAGTGAGTTCCATGAGCATAGGCCCATTACTGCACTTCATTGGCTGTGAAGTGAGTTCCTTGATCTGAGACAATGCTGTGTAGGATATCTGATGGTGGATAAGGCATTCTGCAAGCCCACAGATGGTAGTTTTGACAGAAGCACTGTGTGCAGGGAAGGCAACTTCATATCCAGAGTAAGTGTCTATTCCAGTAAGAACAAAACACTCCCTTTTCCATAATGGAAGTGATCCAACATAATCAACCTGCCACCAGGTTGCTGGCTGATTGCCCCTAGGAATGGTACCCTGTTGGGGACTCAGTGTTGGCCTCTGCTGCTGGCAGATTGGGCACACAACAGTGGCTGTAGCCAAGTTGGCCTTGGCGAGTGGAAGTCCATGTTGCTGAGCCCACACATAACCTCCATCCCTGCCACCATAGCCACTTTGTTCATGAACCCATCGGGCAATGACAGGAGTGGTGGGGGAAAGACACTGACTAGTATCCACAGAACGTGTCATCCTAACCACTTGATTGTTAAAATCCGCATCTGCTGAGGTCACCCTTTGGTAAGCATTCACGTGAGACACAAATATCTTCACTTCTTTGGCCCATTCGGAGAAGTCTATCCACATTCCTCTTCCCCATACCTCCTTGTCACCAATTTTCCAATTATTCTCCATCCAAGTCCTTGACCATCCAGCCAAACCATTGGCCACAGCCCATGAATCAGTATACAATTTCACATCTGGCCATCTCTCTTTCCAAGACAAATGAACAACCAGGTGCCCTGATTGAAGTTCTGCCTATTGGGAGAATTTCCCTCACCACTGTCCTTTAGGGAGGTCCAAGAACAGGGCTGCAGTGCTGTCACTGTCCACTTCCAAGTGGTGCCTGCATATCGTGCAGAACCATGTGTGAACCAGGCATGAGTCTTCTCTTCTTCAGTCAGCTGATCATAAGGAACTCCCATGAGGCCATAGGTGCAGACTGGGAGAAAGAATGTAATGTGAGAGGAGGGGGAACCATGGGCATTTGGGCCACTTCTTCATGTAACTTATTTGTGCATCAGGGCTTGCTCAAGCTCATATATACCACTTCCATTTAATAATGAAGTTCTGCTGTGCACATCTGACTTTATGACTCTGTGGGTCAGACAACACCTGCTTCATGGTGGGCAGCTCAGGCCACTTAGTGATATGGTGGCCCATGGTTAAGCATACAGTCTCTCCCAAGGCCCAGTAACAAACCAATACTTCTTTCTCAAAAGAAGAGTAATTATCTTCAGAGGATGGCAGAGTTTTGCTCCAAATCCTAAGGGTCTGGACTGTGATTCACCAACAGGGGCCTGCCAAAGACTCCGAACAGCATCTCTATCTGCCACTGACACTTCAAGAACTATTGGATCAGTAGGATCATATGGCCTAAGTGGCAGAGCAGCTTGCACAGCAGCCTGAACCTATTGCAGAGCCTTCTCTTGTTCTAGCCTCCACTCAAAATTAGCAGCTTTTCAAGTCACTTGATAATAGGCCAGAGTAGCATACCCAAATGAGGAATATGTTGCTTCCAAAACCCAAAGACGCACACCAGGCCTTTTGCCTTCTTTTTAGTTGTAGGAGGGGTCATATTTAACAACACCACTGGACCTCTAGAAATTTCACTGAGGTAGAAGGTACCCGATTTTTTTGTCAGATTAATTTCCCACCCTCTAGCACACAAATGTCTTACCAATAAGTCCAGAGTCTTTGATATTTCTTCCTTACTAGGTTCAATCAGCATGATGTCATCAATGTAATTGACCAGTGTGATGTCTTGTGGAAGGGAAAGGTGGTCAAGTTCCCTGAGGATTAAATTATGACAGTGCTAGAGAGTTGATACCCCTGAGGTAGGACAGTGAAGGTGTATTGCTGGCATGCCAGCTGAAGGAAAGCTGCTTCTGATGTTCCTTTGAAACAGGAATTAAGAAAAAGCATTGGCCAGATCAATAGTTGCATACCAAGTGCCAGGAGATATATTAACTTGCTCAAGAAATGAAACCACATCAGGAAAAGCAGCTGCAATTGGAGTCACTACCTGGTTAAGTTTATGATAATCCACTGTCATTCTCTAAGATCTGTCTGTTTTTTACACAGGCCAAGTAGGTGAGTTGAATGGGGATGTGGTGGGAATCACCAGCCCTGAATACTTCAAATCCTTGATGGTGGCAGTAATCTCCATAATCCCTCCAGAAATGGGGTATTGCTTTTTCCCTAAGTAAGATCACTTCTAATGGCTTCCACTTGGCTTTTCCTACCATGGTAGTCCTTACTCCACATGTTAGGGATCCAATGTGAGGGTTCTGAGAGTAGCTGAGTATGTCTATTCAAATTATGCATTCTGGAACTGGAAAAGTCACAACGGGATGGGTTCAGGGACTCACTGGACCCACTGTGAGATGGATCTGAGCTAAGACTCCATTAATAACCTGACCTACATACACCCCTACTCTTTGACTGGTGGGCCACAGTGGCATTTTGGGTCCTCTGGAATTAATGTCTGTTCAGAGCCAGGGTCAAATAATCCAGCAAAAGTCTGGTTATTTTCTTTTCCCAGTGAACAGTCACTCTTATAAAAGGCCATAGATCCCTTTTTGGAAAGCTAGGATAAAGATTAAAAGTATAAATTTTTGGCAGTGCAGTGGAGTCCTTCCTCAAGGGAACACAGCCTCCTCTTCATTCAAGGGATTGTGGGCCGGTAAACTGGCTCAAGTTTGGGAATTGATTGAGGGGCATGACTCTCTCTCTATTCTGGTGAGTGAAGTTAGACTACCATTCACTTGACCTAGAATTCTTCCTCTTGTACAGATCAAGTAAATATTTAGTAGATTTCCCATCTATTTCACTCATAGGGACACCATGACTAAGTAGCCAAGGCCATAAGTCCATACAAATCAGACTATTCTGATAACTGCTTTAATTCTGCTGTCCATTACAATAACCACACTCACCTTGTCCCTTCGAAAATTTGCCCCTCACCATTGTGGTAAAAGATGTGTCCTCTGGGTGGTTCTGTGGGTCTAACCTGATAAATCTACTCTAACATGCCGATTTTCCTAAGCCTTTGGAAACCTTCTACTACAGTATACCAAGTGGGCAGGGCCAAGATGGTACAGTAGTCAGATGCTTCCTGTGGTCCCTCTTACAACAAAGACCAGAAAAAACAAGTGAATCAATTATATACGACAATCTAGGAGACCTGAACATCAAAGGCAAAGCTGAGGAATTGGACTGAGTGGCAGGGGGAGGTAGAGATTGTCCAGAAGCAGCAAGGAGTTGCCAGACCTGACCTGGCAGGAGCTGGCGCCCTTCAGACCAGATCAGCTAGCGTGTGCAGTGAGGAAAGCAGAGGCACTCGGGATGGGTTTTCCACATTGGGAGATACCCAGTGGCAGAGAGTCTACTCGGGCATGCAGAACCAGTGAAAAGCAGGCTCAACCTGCAAAAGATAAGTACTTGCATCTGGCTTAACATGCAGATCAAAAAATACCCTCTTTAGGAAAAACTTCTCTCCCATTTACCTCCCCCCTCCCTGCTCTGCACTGGGTCCCAGGCTGGCTTCAGCAATTGCCAAGTCCCCTGGGCCAGAAGTAGTATGCGTCAGGTGCCCTGAGCCATTCTCCTGGCCTTGGAGGTGAGCAAATTAACAGAGAAAAAATAATCTTCCAGCTCCCCTAAGCCAGGAACTCAGGGTAGGCACATCTCCTTTGCCTAGGCATAAGGGGGTCCATGGACTTTGAATGCCTTTCACGTCTGCATACACCCGTGTGGGCCCATTTCATTGGAGTAGGCCCTCATTACCACAGTACAATATGGTATATACCTGAAGTCTAACTTCAACTATTTCAGCTATATGGTGAAGTGGCAGGTTTGTAACATTTGACAGAGCTCTGCCCACTAAGCAGGGTCCTCACCTACCCATATCAGGGGCCTAAGGACTGGTGGCTCCATCCCTGCCACCTAGCCACCAATGACAGGGATCTGAGAATAAGCAGTGACCCCTAGTCATTACAGCCAACAGCACTGGATGCTCATAGTCTGGCTGCAAAACTCACCCATCTATGCACTCTAGGGAACAGGGACATGCTTTCCTCCCAGACACTCAGGGGCAGCCATCAGCCCCCTGCCTTGCTCAGCGCATGACCCCCAACTGCAGCCAGATACCTGTGCCTACATCAATCACCCAAGTCTGTCTAGGACCATAGGTGAGAGCCTACACCACACACTTGGTGACCAATGACCTGGACACCTGAGCTGAATCCACACAAGAAAGGTAAATGGACTTTGGGCTCACATACCTAGTAACAGCTTTAACCACCTGGTGACAGGATGCAAGACCTTCAAAGACACCAATAACCAAACTACCTTACATGACCAGTCTATTTGGGCATATCAAAACAAAACAAAACAAGAAGCTAGGACACAGTAAGGAAACATAAAATAAATAAATAAATATAACTTATTGATGGCTCAGAGAAAAAAGTCAATATCAATCACATAAAGAGGCAGACCATGATGGCTTCAACAAGCTCCCAAAATAAAGAATCAAGAAATTTTCCTGAAGAAGAAAATTTCTTGGAATTACCGGAGGTAGAATACAAAAGATTAATATATAGAACTCCTCAAGATATCACAAAGGAGATCATTCAGAACGCAGAACAAGCTAAGGAACACACAGAAAAAGCAATAGAGGATCTTAAGAAGGTTATTTAAGAGTGTAATGACAAGTTTAACAGGTTGCAAGAATCCATAGAGAGACAGCAAACAGAAATCCAGAAGATTAACAATAAAATTTCAGAATTAGACAACTCAATAGAAAGTCATAGGAGCAGAATTGAGGCAATAGAAGTCAGAATTAGTGATACTGAAGATAAAGCACTTACACCAACTTATTTGACAAAAAAAATCAGATAAAAAAATTACAGTATACCACTGCAGGTCTGGTATTCCAACTTGATTTAGTGTAGGATGCTGCTTAATCCATGCATCAGTGGCCTAACCAAATAAACTATTAGATTCTTTTCCAATCTCTTTAGCTGAAGCATTGAATGAAGAATCTGTGCTTAGTGGACCCGTATCAATAAACTCAGACTGATCCAACTTTATGTTCCTTGCACCATTATCCCACACCCTTAATAGCCATTGCCACATATTCTCTAGGTTTCTGTTTGTGTACATTAGAAAAATAAAGCAATTATTTTGGAGTGTAGTGTCCCACCTCCTGGGTTATACTTTGTACTTCACCTCTTCGGGCTTGCTGGGACTTTACTTATAGGTCTAGAAGCAAAACTGGGTGGTGGGTTTGGGTTCTGGGGTCATTTTGCAATGTCTCATAGGGATCAGGTGATGCCCCAGGCAATACCCCAGGTGCTGCCCAAGGTGATATGTCAGACAAAGATTTTTCAGGCACAGCTGAGTTAATCTCATCCTGGGGGGTGATAGGATACTGGTTTTATTAGGGTGGGTGGTTTAGCAGACAAAGATGGAGCAGTCTCTTCAGATGGGAGTAAGAGGGCAGGTTCTGTTGGCAGAAGTGATTCAATGGAATTTAAGCTCAATGTCCCCAACTTCCTGATTATCTGCCCATATGTCCCCATCCCAAGTTTTAGGATCCTATTTCTTCCCAAAGATGCCCTCACTTAATTTCAGACACCATTTGAGGCTGGGAATTTATTTGGCTTTGTAATTCAGCCACTCCTGCAACAAGACACTGGGTTTGGTTTTTGGCAATTTCAGGTCTGTTGTTACAAGACATAAGGCTTTCTTTCAGGCTTAAGTGGCAAATTTCAAGTTTTTATGCAGCACTTAAGCTGTAACTCTGAAGCCCCGAGCTCATTTCTTCCTTTTACCTCTTTGTCTAGCAAAAGCATGACAACCAGCCACCCTGTACTTCTCATTTTGACAAAATTGTAGAAAATTATCAAGTATACAATCACCCAGAGCCTTGTTTCTCACAAATATTTGATTCATTGGTGGTGATATTATGTGTATTCCTATTGCCAGCTCATGCCATGGATTAGTAATGCCCTCTTTACTACTGGAGACAGAGTCATCAGTGCCTTTAAGACTAGACAGATTTGAGAAACAACTCAGAAAAGTCATCCTTACAGTTTTGTTCTTCTAGAACCACTCTCGATACCAAATGTCTTGGGTTGGATTCTCTAGAGGAGCAAAACCTATAAAGCACGTGTATATATATATATATGTATCCACCACTCATCTGTCAGCTTGCCATACTGTGGTGGCTTGCATGTTGCTGTGATGCTGGAAGCTATGCCATCAGTATTTTAAATACCATCAGGGTCACGCACGGTGGACAGATTTCTGTGGCATTTCCACACTAAGACAGACTAGGGAGGAGGACCTGGTGATCTACTTCTTAAAAAATTGGCCAGTGAAAACCTTATTAATAGCAGCAAAACATTGTCTGATATACTGCCGGAAGATAAAGTCCTCAGGTAGGAAGGCACTCAAAATACGACTGGGGAAGAGCCGCCTCCTCTAAGTAGAGTCGACCTTGATGACGTGGATGGAATAAAGCTTTTGAGACCATCATCTGCTGATGTGGCATAACTCAAAATAAGAAGAAATAGCTGCAAACATCCATTAATAATTAGAATGTGGTATGTACGAAGTATGGAGATAGGAAAATTAGAAGTTGTCAAAAATTAAATGAAATGCTGGAAAATAGATATCCTAGGCATTAATGAGCTGAAATGGACTGGTATTGACCATTTTGAACTGGACAATCATACGGTCTACTATGCCAGGAATGACAAATTGAAGATGAATGGCATCACATTCATTGTCAAAAAGAACATTTCAAGAGCTATCCTGAAGTACAACACTGTCAGTGATAGGATAATTCCATATGCCTACTAGGAAGACCAGTTAATATGACTATTATTCAAATTTATGCACCAACTATGAAGGCCAAAGATGAATAACTTGAAGATTTTTACCAATTTCTGCAGTCTGAAATTGATAAACTATGAAATCAAAATGCATTGAGAATTACTGGTGATTGGAATGTGAAAAGTTGGAAACAAGAAGAAGGATCGGTAGTTAGAAAATATGGCCTTGGTGATAGAAATGATGCCAGAGATCGCATGATAGAATTTTGCAAGACCAAAGACCTATTCATTGGAAATACCTTTTTCAACAACATAAATGGTGACTATACAGGTAGACCTTGCCAGATGGAATACACAGGAATCAAATCTACTACCTCAGTGGAAAGAGATGATGGATAAGCTAAACATCCTTAGTCAGAACAAAGCCAGGTGCCGACTGTGGAACAGACCATTGATTACTCATAAGCAAGTTCAAGCAGAAGCTGAAGAAAATTAAAACAAGCCACGAGATCCAAAGAATGATCTTGAGCATATCCCACCTGAATTTAGAGACCAACTCAAGAATAAATTTGATGCATTGAGCACCAACCAAAGACCAGATGAGTTGTGGGATGACGTCAAGGGCATCACACATGAAGAAAGCAAAAAGTCACTAAAAAGACAGGAAAGAAAGAAAAGACCAAAATGGATGTCAGAAGAGATTCAAACTTACTCTTGAACATAGAGTAGCTAAAGTGAATGGAAGAAATGATGAAGTAAAAGAGTTGAGCAGAAGATTTCAAAGGGTGGCTTGAGAAGGCAAAGTAAGGTATTATAATGAAATGTGCAAAGACCTGGAGTTACAAAACCAGAAAGGAAGAACAGGCTCGGCGTTTCTCAAGCTGAAAGAACTGAAGAAATATTCAAGACTCGAGTTGCGATACTGAAGGATTCTATGGGCAAAATGGAGCCCTGCTGGTGAAGTGGTTAAGAGCTCAGGCTGCTAACCAAGAAGTCAGCTGTTCAAATCCACCAGGACGTTCCTTGGAAACCCTATGGGGCAGTTCTACTCTGTCCTATAAGGTCACTATGAGTCGGAATCTACTCAACGGCACAGAACAACAACTATGGGAAAAATATTGATTGATGCAAGAAGCATCTAAAGAAGATGGAAGGAATACACAGGATCAGTGTACCAAAAAGAATTGGTCAATGTTCAGCTCTTTCAGGAGGTACCATATGATCAAGAACTGATAGTATTAAAAGAAGTCCAAGCTGCACTGAAGGCATTGCCAAAAACAAGACTCCAGGAATTGGCAGAATACCAGTTGAGCTGTTTTAACAGAGGGAGGCAGCCCTGGAGCTGCTCGCTAGTCTATGCCAAGAGATTTGGAAGACAGCTACATAACCAACTGACTGGAAGATATCCATATTTGTGTCATATCCATTCTGTTGGATCACTTCTCTTATCCAAAGAAAGACCATCCAGTGGAATGTGGAAATTATTAAACAATATCATTAGTAACACATGCAAGTAAAATTTTGTTGAAGATAATCCAAAAATTGTTGCAATAGTACATTGACAGGGAACTGCCAGAAATTCAAGTCGGATTAAGAAGAGGATATGAAACGAGGGACATCGTTGCTGATGTCAGATGGATCTTGGCTGAAAGCAGAGACTAGCAGAAAGATGTTTACCTGTGTTTTACTGACTATGCAAAGGCATTCAACTGTATGGATCATAACAAATTATGGATAACATTGTAAAGAATGGAAATTCCAGAACACTTAATTGTGCTCATGAGGAACATTTACATAGATCAAGAGGCAGTCATTTGAACAGAACAAGGGAATACTGCATGGTTTAAAGTCAATAAAGGTTATATCCTCTCACCATACCTATCAATCTGTATGCTGAGCAAATAATCAGAGAAGCCGGACTGTATGAAGAAGAACTGGGCATCAGGATTGGAGGAAGACTCATTAACAACCTGCGTGATGCAGATGACACAACCTTGCTTGCTGAAAGTGAAGAGGACTTGAAGCACTTACTAATGAAGATCAAAGGCCACAGCCTTTAGTGTGGATTACACCTCAACATAAAGAAAACAAAAATCCTGACAACTGCACCAATAAGCAACATCATGATAAATGGAGAAAAGATTGAAGTTGTCAAGGATTTCATTTTACCTGGATCCACAATTAGCATCCATGTAAGCAGCAGTTAAGAAATCAAATGACAGGACAACTACAACATGGCACTATAGACAGAAGCACCACGCTGTCCCTCCAAGCAAAGACCTGAAAAACTAAGTAAAACAGAGACAAATGTCAATCCTGAAACCCTTAGCGTCAAATGAAGGGATAAAGAACTCAACCAAGCACCGAATGGAGTAAGAAACTGACAGAGAAGAGAGAAAGAAGAGAGATATGGAGTGGAGGTCCCCATCAGCTAACATGGCACAGATTTGCCATCTTGGACTCCTTAGTAACTGAGAATGGCAGACAAGGTGTACATACAGGCAACTTCACGGAGCTCCCAGTAAGGAGACAGAGCACCAAGTAACCAGTGATACACACTTTCCCACCCCCTCCTTTTTCCCCCTGCTTGGCCTCTGCTACTTTCTGACGGGCTGTGGTCACTCAGCCAGGGAGAAGCCAGCTCTGTGCTGCTTGGATTCACCTCACCCACACCACCCAGCTTCTTCGGTACCATTTTTTTGTTGCTGTTGCTGCTTTTTTTGGCTTCTTTTGGTTCCTTCTCTCTCACACACATCCTTCCTTTCCTTTCTCTTGAACATCTGGCTCCATGTGCCATCTCTGCTCCTTCTTGACAGGCTGTGAAGAGCTGTTCTGCTGGGGAACCACTTCCACAGTTTGCATTGCCATGCCAGTGGGCTCCCTGGGGGCATTTTTTTTCGTTTCTCCTTTTTTTTTTTTTTTATTTCTCAGTTTCTCGTCTCTCTTTAAGTCCCTTCTTTTCCTGTCTCCTGAATACCTGGCACTATGTGCCATCTCCATCCTTCCAGATGGGCTGTGCAGTGGACTCCCTTGGCGACTTTTCTTTTCTTGGTTTCCTGCCTCTCTTTACTATCCTTTCCTTCCCTTCTTTTCTCCTGAACACCTGGAACCATGTGCACTTCTAGACGGGCTGCGCACTGCCGTTCAGCTAGGGAGCCACTTCCCCAGTCCATGCCACCACACCAATGGACTCCCTCAGAGCATTTTGTTTTTCTTTTTCACTTCTCTTCTTTTCTCAGTCTCTTGTCTCTCTCTATCTTCCTTCCTTACCCTTCTCCTGAACACCTGGTGCCCTGTGCTGTCTCCACTCCTTCTTGACAGGCTGTGCAGTGCTGTTCAGCTGGGGACCTGCTTCCAGTAGTCTCCCTTGGGGTATTTTTTTTTCCTTCTTCTTTTTTTCCCTCGGTTTCTTGTCTTTCTCTACCTTCCTTCCTTATCCTTCTCCTGAACACCTGTGTCTGAATCTGAGGGTATTTAGGGGCAATTCAGGGGCAGCTGTGCTTTGTCCTCAGGTGTCAGTCTCCTCTCTTCCATACATCTACATAGAAGCTCCTTACCTTTTCTTCCTTTATTTTAGTCTTCCTCCTTAAGAAAGGGGTTTATATTAGCCATTTCCATTTTAACATACATTTAGAACCCAGCTGAATTGAATATATACTTTAAGCTTTATCTTCTAAAGTAGAATAAAATGTTTTATCTCCTGTTAAAGGACTTGACTCAATGAGGGTAGATGTAGATGGTTTGGCTATTTTGGAGAGAGGGAAACATTTCCTGGCTCCGTAAAATCTCTCTGAGGAGGCTGTTTATAAGCCTGAGTGTGAAGTGGGTGTTGCGTGGGGAGGACAAGTAATTGCGAGTATATAAGAACCAAAGAAAATGGGTTCCAGAAGGTATAAATGCAAATAACCTACCCCAAGTCCTTAGGATTCTGAGTTTCTCCTCCTAGGAAGTTGACTGTGCAGTGAGGCAACGTGACTTCCTGCTACCTTTTTCCAAAATGGTAACCCCATCTCTGTCACCAAGCATAGCAGGGCTATCCAGGTCCCGAGACTTTATTTTTGGGAAAAGTGGAGGGCGGACAAATTTGAGTGTTCAAGGCAGACTCCTAAGATCACAGTCTCATCATGAAGCTAGGTGAGTAACTGGCCTGATCCCAGGCTGGGGTGGGAGCGTTAAGGGAAGCACATTTTGGCATGCTTCACAGAATGCCTGGAAATTAATCCCTGAAATCATCCTAGAGCCAAAGGAGGCCCTGGATGTTTAGGACTAAACCACACCTGAGGGCCTAGGGCCCCAAGGAGATTCTTTAGAGATGGGCTGTGGGAAAGGCTTCACCCTCCCACTCTCTTCTTTCAAGTAATGCACCTGTTCCCTCTCCCTCCCCCAATCTATATATACAGTTTTCCGGACTCCTCTTTGGGAGTGAGGCCCTGGACTCTTTGGAGGTATCTCCATGGAGACAAAGGTCAATTTCGGTTGCAGTAATGTCGGAGATTTTACGATCCTGTGAAGCTAAAGAGTGTCTCAGGAGACGAACAGTGTAGCCCTTTAACCTTGTCACAAAGCTGTGTATTTAAAGGCCTCAAGAAACATGTTCCCTAGTGAAACACTGTACAATCTTCTCCCAATTTCAGCCTCTTACCACAGGGCAACATTTCGCCTCACATGACAGATCAACTACAAAAATGCAAAAAGCCTTTAAGGCAGTGCAGGTTATCGTGCCTCTCGGATTATCCTGTTTTGTAAGACTTCCCTTCTCTCTGACAATCCCACCCCCGCACACCTGGCAGCAAGAGATGGGTGAGAAAGGGCTTCCGACATCTGAGCCCTTGTTTGGGGCCCTATCAGTCACAGGTTCCACTTTCCCAGAGAGTGGCCCTGACCTGCCTAGTGAGCCCACCAGTTGCAGTCAATAGCCTGGGTTCCAGGACACACAGAGATGGGCCCCAGGCTCCAGCCTCTGCCTCCCCTGACACCACCATGCCAGCCTCCTGACATTCAACCCCAAGGACAGAGTACAGGCATTCTCAAAATGTCCTTTCCCATGTCCTTGAGTGCCTGTGGTTCCTGATTAGAGAAGACCAATTATCCTTTAGCTTGAGTTCAGTGGCCTCTAGCTTTCACCTATTTTACAGGAACCTTCCCTATCCCCCACCTTTCACCTCTACAGTAGGCACCAGTGCTTCCATCCCTTACCTAAGGGATAGCTCACTTACCCCAGCTCCTCTGGTAGCTTTTCACTGTGGTATTAATTACTGAGTAAGACTCTTGTGTGAGAGAGAACAGCTGGTAAGAGAGAGATAGGGCACCAAGGGCCTGGGAACCAGAAATCTGCAGCCTCACCATAGCCAAAGTCACATCCTTGTCTTTCCAGAGAAGAACTAAGCAATTATATTAAGGACTTTGTGTAAGACTCTGTAACCAGTTGCTGTCTAGTCACTTTCAACTCATGACGACCCATGTGTGTCAGAGTAGAACTGTGCTCCATAGGGTTTTCAGCAGTTGAGTTTTATGAAGTAGATCACCAGGCTTTTCTTCCAAGGTGCCCCTGGGTGGACCCAAACCTCCAACCTTTCAGTTAGCAGCTAAGTACACCAAGCATGTTAACCATTTGCACCACCCAGGGACTCCATAAGACTAAATGCTGAGAATTCTGTCCACCAGGAGCAGCCCCTTACAATTCTAATATAAACCAGACTTTGATAAATGCTACAGTAGAGGTGAAGACAGAGTTACTAAGAAGCAATAGGAGGAAAGCATGGGGAAATCAGAGTTTTCAGAGAAAAAAAATTACCTTGGGGAGGACTTATAAGGCTAAATAAACTTACAAAGCTAAAAGGTTTTTTTCCCCCATTAGGGATGGGGAAAGGGCAATTCAGATAGAAGGACGGACATAAGAGAAGCAGAGACACATCACAAAGCATTGTGTGCTTGGAAAACATCAAATTTCTTCATGTGGCTGTGACTAGGAGAAGGCAGAGGATGACACAGAAAAATTTAGGCCAGAATAGAAGTGTTTGAATATCATGCAAAAAAACTTTGAACTTCAATATGGAAAAGATATAGAAATTTACCTTTGAACTCGGGGAATGGAAGGACACAAGCAGTGTCCAGTCCTCCCATACACACTTGAGGAGACTGAGAACCAAAGCAGTCCCAAGGTCAGACCGGGTTGGCTGCAGAAGCAGAAAGCAGCCTCAGGCCTCCCACTTCCAGCGCAGCATTCACTGTACTGCCACGTGTGCCATGGGTGGGGAAACCATGCCTCTGATATTGCACTCAAAGACTCACATCTCTCATTGTGAAATTTATCTCCTCTTCTTCTAGCTCTGGCTTTCTTCCCGGAGTTCTCCCACAGCTGTTCCTGTTGTGAAATGTAGTGGGAGAAAGCAGAGATGGCTTTGCTGCTGACCCTACCTGTGAAGTTGGGGGACTGGGGACTCATACTGAGGTACACTCAGGGGCACTTCCACTGGAGCGGTGAGAGTGAGTGGGGAGAAGGCAGAAAGGGGATGAGTGGGACAGGGCTCCTAGTTCTCCAGTCCCTGAGGCTTCTTTATTGATTCCATCAGGGACACAGCAGGAAGGGGAGCCTGTTTAGGAGGAAGAACCCCCAGAAGGACAACTTCTCCAGGCAGTATTCCTTCCTTTCTTTGAAGACAACTCATTTGCTGACTTCATCAAAGAAGCAAGGTCCTTTTTGTTGTTGTTGTCGAAATATATATATAGATATATATAACACAACATTTGCCTATTTAACATATTTTACATGTACAATTCAGTGACACCAAGTACAGTAATCATGTTGTGCAACCGTCACCAGTATCCATTGCCAAGTTTTCCATCACCGTAAACAGATACTCAATGAAAAAGGTCTTGAGAGAAGTCATTTGCTTAGAAATATCTCCCTACACGTATCTTCCATCTCCTGCTTTCTTCCTTGTGATAATCGTTAGGACTGTTACCATGAGTACAACAGTGGCTTTCTCCACAGGTGGGAGATATTGTCAAGGGACAAACCACATGGATAGGGAAGTCTATGCAGCCATACCAAGATGAGGACAGACCAGCTTTATCCAGTCTAAGGGACAAGTCTCACACCTACTTAGGTGGAATCTTTTGTCAGTTCACTAAGTCCAACCTTCTCCTAAACCACTGCTTTGAGCTGTGGATTAGAGTCCTGTATGTCCCTCTTATTCCAACCTGATCTGAGCTGAGTTCCTTCTCCCTAACTATGGTTGATATTTTTACTTTTCTAGAAAAGACAATCCTAATCCCTCACTGCCATTCTGGTTCTGCCCCTAACTCCTTTTTTTTTTTAGCCATTTTTCTCTCTCATAGAGGAACTAGAAAAGCAGACCTCAGCAGGACTAAGTTTGCTAAATGTGAGCAGGAGAGGGTATCACACTCCTTACACATGTAAGGAGGAGTATGAGTACCACACACAACCCAACTCCCTACACAAGCTGGTCATGAGACCTTTTGTTGGTAGACCACGTAGTGACTGAGGCCAAGTCATGTGACTTCTCTGTACCTTAGTATTCTTTTCTGAGAAATTAAAGAGTGAAGAAAGATCTAAGATCTCTCCCAGTTAAAAAGTATTGTTTTCTTTTTTAAAAAAGTTTTCTTCTCATAAAAAGTCTTCCTCTAAATACCTCCCAGAAAGAAAGGCTGGCTCTCGATATAAAGTTTATTTCCTTAAGACTTTTAGGCTTTTCACAGAGCCCAAGTTACTTTTGTTGGTATAATTCACCAATTGCCTTTTGTCTAACCGAAAAAAACAAACTTATTCACACACCTTAGTCCAGAAACACAGATAAACAGAAAGACAGAGGAAGGTTCTCACCCTTCAGAGTTGTCCTGAATTAAAATAAAGGGACCAAGCCTTTGTATCCCCTCATTGACCATTCACTGGATATGGAATTCCCCTGTATAGAAGGGCTTTACCTTAGTCAGAATGGCTGACTAGCTGAGAAGCACTCAGGTGACAGTATCAGTCACCAAGATGCCAGCAGATGGCGGGCGAGTGGGGGAAGTGAGATAAGTGTCTTGACCCTGAAGTAGGGGAATCAGAACTCACACTACAGCGTCCACTACACCTTGTCCTATTACTTCCTTAGCATAAATTCCTAGAAGTGTTCAGAGAGTATGGACTTTTCATATAAATTATTAGTTGTCCTCTATAAAGGTTATTGATGTTTCTTTCCTAATAAGAGACCTAGAGACCATTTCTTTTCCTCTGTCAAAAACAGTACATTAGGGAGGCAGGGCCAAGATGGAGTAGTCAGATACTTCCTGCGGTCCCTCTTACAACAAAAATCCGAAAAACAAGTGAATCGATTATATATGACAATCTAGGAGCGCTAACATCAAAGACAAAGTTGAGGAGTCAGACTGAGAGAGATGCAGGGGGAGGGAGAAACAGTTTAGAATCAGCAAAGATTTTGCAAGACCTGACCTGCCCGGCACCCTGCAGGCTGGATCGGCTGCTGCACACAGACTGAGGCAAGCAGTAGCACTCGGGGATGTGTTTTCCACATCAAGAGAAACTGAGCAGGGGAGGGTCTGCTCAAGCCTCCGGAACCAGGGAGAAGCAGTGCTCCATTGGCAAAAGTTAAGTACAAGCCTCTAACATACCTCACAGGATCAAAAAAACCCTCCCTCTCACAAGGGAGAATGAAGAGAACAGGATACAAGGAAAAGATTAGTCCAAAGGACTAATGGACCACAGCTATCAAGGCTGCCACCAGACTGAGTCCAGTACACCTAGATGGTGCCCGGCTACCACCACTGACTGTTCTGACAGGGATCACAACAGAGGGTTCTGGACAGAGCTGTAGAAGGATGTAGAACAAAATTCTAACACACACAAAAAAAGACCAGATTTACTGGCCTGAAAGAGACTGGAGAAATCCCGAGAGTATGGCCCCCAGACACCCCTTTAGCTCAGTGGTGAAGTCACTTCCGAAGTTCACCGTTCAGCCAGGGATTGGACAGCCCCATAAAACAAAATGGGACTAATGAGGCACAGCAGTCCAGGGACAAGGACTACAAGGCAGAAGGGGACAGGAAAGCTGGTGATAGGGAACCCAAGGTTGAGTAAGGACAGTGTTGACATGTAGTGGGGTTGTTAACCACTGTCATAGGGCAACATGTGTACTGTTTAATGAGAAACTATTTTGTTCTGTAAACCTTCAACTAAAGTGAGAATAGCAGCACAACTGAAAGAATGTAATCAATGTCACTGAACTGTGCATGTAGAAATTTTTGAAATAGTGTATCTTTGGCTATGTATATTTTCACCAAAAAAAAAGTTCAAGAAAGGAGAGGGTTGACATGTCATGGGGTTGTTAACCAATGTCATAAAACAATATGTGTACTGACAGTTTAATGAGAAACTATTTGTTCTGTAAACCTTCACCTAAATTACAATAAAAAAAATAAATTAAGGAGGAAAAAAAAACCCTCTATCCCTCTGGAAAGTACCTCTCTCCCATTTATCTGCCCCCTCCCCACTCTGCTTCAAATCCTGGTCTGGCTTCAACTATTGCTGCAAGCCCTGGGCTGAAAGTAGGACTCATCACACACCCCAAGACATTCTCCTGGCTTTGGAGAGGGAAAAAATTAACAAATAGGAAAAAATAATCTGCCAGCTCCCCTAAGCTGGGAACTCAGGGAAGGCACAACCCCTTTGCTTAGGCACAGGCATAAGGGGTCCACAGATTTTGAACACCTTTCACCCCTGCCTAAACCTGTGTGGGCCCATTTCAACAGTGTAGGTCCTCATTAGCACAGTACAACAGGGTATACACCTGAAGTTTATTTTCAACTGCAACAGCTAAGGGGGAGTGGCAGATTCATGACATTTGACACCACCCTGCCCATTAAGCAGGGTCCTCACCTACTCACATCAGGGGTCTGAGGACTGGTGGCTCCGCCCATTCCATCTAGTCACCCATGACAGGGGTCTGAGAATAAGTGGTGTCCCCTAGTCCTTACAGCCAACAGCATCAGGTGCCCAAAGTCTGGCTGCAAAACCCATCCATCTACATGCTGTAGGACACAAGGACACATCTTCCACCCAGGCACTCGGGGGCAGCCATCAGCCCCCTGCCTTGTTCAGCACATGACCTCTTACTGCAGCCGGATGCCTATACCTACTCCAATCACCCCCGCCCGTCTAGGACTGTAGGTGAGAGCCTGCACCACACACTTGGTGACTGACAACCTGGACACCTGAGCTGAATCCACACAAGAAATGTAAACAGACTCCTGGGCTCACGTAACCAGTAACAGCTCTAATCACCTGGTGACAGGATGCAAGACCTTCAAAGACACTGATAATCAAACTAGCTTACATGACCAGTCTATTTGGGCATATCAAAACAAAACAAAACAAGAAGCTAGGACACAGTAAGTAAACATAAAATAAATAAATATAATAACTTATTGATGGTTTGGAGACAACAGTCAGTATCAAATCTCATAAAGAGGCAGACTATGATGGCTTCAGCAAGTGACCAAAACAAAGAACCAAGAAACCTCCCAGAGGAAGATAAGGTCTTGGAATTACTGGAGACAGAATTCAAAATAATGATATACAGAGCAATTCAAGAAATCAGGAAGGAAATCATACAAAATGTAGAAAATCCAAGGAACACACAGGCAAAGCAATAGAGGAACTTAAGAAGGTTATACAAGAGTGTAATGACAAAAATAACAGGCTGCAAGAATCCATAGAGAGACAGCAAACAGAAAAGCAAAGACTAACAATAGAATTTCAGAATTAGACAACTCAATAGAAAGTCATAGGAGCAGAATTGAGGCAATGGAAGTCAGAAATAGTGAGACTGAAGATAAAACACTTGATACCAATTTATGTGAAGAAAAATCAGATAAAAGAATTTTAAAAAATAAAGAAACCCTACAAATTATGTGGGATTTTATCAAGAGGAATAACCTACGAGTTATTGGAGTACCCAAACAGGGGGAGATAACAGAAAATACAGAGAGAATTGTTGAAGACATGATGGCAGAAGACTTCCCTGATATTGTGAAATATGATAAGATATCTATCCAAGAAGTCCATCAAATCCCACACAAGACAGATCCCAAAACAAAGCCACCAAGATATATTATAATCAAACTTGCCAAAACCAAAGATAATGAAAGAATTTTAAGAGCAGCTAGGGATAAACAAAAAGTCATCTACAAAGGAGAGTCAATAAGACTAAGCTCTGACCACTCAGCAGAAACCATGCAGGCAAGAAGGCAATGGGATGACATATACAATATCTTGAAGGAAAAAAATTGCCAGCCAAGAATTATATAACCAGCAAAACTGTCTCTAAAACATGATGGTGAAATTAGGGCATTTCCAGATAAAAAGAAGTTAAGGGTATTTATAAAAACCAAACCAAAAATAGAAGAAATACTAAAGGGAGTCTTTCGGTTAGAAAATCAATAATATCAGATAACAACCCAACACTAGAACACAGGACAGAGCAACTAAATATCAACCCAGATAGAGAAGTCACAAAAATAAATAAAAGCTAAAACTCTGAAAATAGGGAAACAGACATGTCCATATGTAAAAGATGACAACATTAAAACAAAAAAGAGAGACTAAAAAATGTAGACATAGATTTTTCGTATGGAGAAGAAGTCAAGGCGATATAAAGAAATAAAAAAACTGGTTTAAACTTGGAAAAATAGAGGTAAATATTAAGGTAACCACAGAAGAAACTAACAATCCTACACATCAAAATAAAAAACAAGAAAAACATAAAGACTCAGTAAATACAAAATCAACAACAATGAAAAAGATGAAAAACAAATACATAAAGAAAAACGACTCAGCACAGAAAATTAAGTGGAACAAAAAAACTGTCAACAACACACACACAAAAAAAAGACATCAAAATGACAGCACTAAACTCATACCTATCAATAATTATGCTGAATGTAAATGGACTAAATGCACCAACAAAGAGACAGAGAGTGCCAGAATGGATTAAAAAACACGATCTATCTATATGCTGCCTACAAGAGACACACCTTAGACTTAAAGACACAAACAAACTAAAAAAGAATGGAAAAATATACCTCAAGGAAACAGCAATCAAAAAAGAGCAGGAGAGGTAATATTAATCTCTGACAAAACAGACTTTAAAATAAAATCCACCACAAAGGATAAGGAAGGACACTACATAATGATTAAAGTGTCAGTACACCAGGAGGACATAACTATAATAAATATTTACACACCCACTGACAGGGCTCCAAAATACATAGAACAAACTCTAACAGCATTTAACAGAGAGATATACACTTCCACAATAATAGTAGGAGACTTCAACACACCACTTTTGGTAAAGGACAGAACATCCAGAAAGAAGCTCAATAAAGACACAGAAGATGTAAATGCTACAATCATCCAACTTGAGCTTATGGACATACACCAAACACTCCACCCAACAGCAGCCAAGTATACTTTCTTTTCCTATGCACATGGAACATTCTCCAGAATACACCACATATTAGGCCATAAAGCAAGCCTTAACAGAATGCAAAGCATCAAAATATTACAAAGTGTCTTTTCTGACCATGAAGCCATAAAAGTTGAAATCAATAAAAGAAAAAGCAAGGAAAAAAAATCAAACACATTGAAACAGAACAACACCTTGCTCAAAAACTACTGGGTTATAGAAGAAATTAAGGATGGAATAAAGAAAGTCATAGAATCAAATGAACCCTACCAGAAGCTTTGGGACACAGCAAAAGCAGTGCTCAGAGGTCAGTTTATAGCAATAAGTGCACCCATACAAAAAGAAGAAAGGGCCATAATCAAAATATTAACCCTACAACTGGAACCAGTAGAAAGACAGCAGCAAAAGAAGCCCACAGGCACCAGAAGGAAGGACATAATAAGAATTAGAGCAGAATTAAATGAAATAGAGAATAGAAAAACAATTGAAAGAGTTAACAAGCTCAAAAGCTGGTTCTTTGAAAAGATCCACGAAATTGATAAACCATTGGCCAAACTGACAAAAGAAAAACAGGAGAGGAAGCAAATAACCAGTATAAGAAGTGAGATGGTTGATATCACAATAGACCCGACCGAAATTAAAAGAATCATAACAGAATACTATGAAAAATTGTACTCTAACAAATTTGAAAACCTAGAGAAAATGGACAAATTTCTAGAAACACACTACCTGCCTAATCTAACACAAACAGAGGTAGAACAACTAAATAAACCTATAACAAAAGAAGAGAATGAAAAGATAATTTAAAAACTCCCAGCAAAAGAAAAGCCCTGGTGTGGACGGTTTCACTGGAGAAGTCTACCAAACTTTCAGAGAAAAGTTAACGTCACTACTACTAAAGTTATTTCAGAGCATAGAAAAGGATGGAATACTCCCAAACTCATTCTATGATGGCAGCATAACCCTGATACCAAAACCAGGTAAAGACACCACAGAAAAAGAAAATTATAGACCAATATTGATACAAAAAATGCTCAACAGAATTCTAGCCAATAGAATTCAGCAACATATCAAAAAAAATCTTCACCGTGATCAAGTGGGATTTATACTAGGTATGTAGGGATGGTTCAACATTAGAAAAACAACGGATAAAATCTATCAAATTAATAAAACAAAAGACAAGAACCAAATGATCTTATCAATTGATGCAGAAAAGGCATTTCACAAAGTCCAACACCCATTCATGATAAAATCCTCAACAAAATAGGAATAGAAGGGAAATTCCTCAGCATATTTAAGGACACTTATACAAAGCCAACAGCCAACGTCTTCCTAAATGGAGTGACTTTGAAAGCATTCCCCTTGAAAACAGGAACCAGACAAGGATGCTCTTTATCACCACTCTTATTCAACACTGTGCTGGAGGTCCTAGCCAGAGCAATTAGGCTAGAAAAAGAAATAAAGTGCACCCGAATTGGTAGGGAAGAAGTCAAAGTATCTCTATTTGCAGATGATATGATCTTATACACAGAAAACTGCAAAGAATCCACAAGAAAACTACTGGATGAAATAGAAGATTTCAGCAATGTTTCAGGATACAAGATAAACATACAAAAATCAGCTGGATTCCTCTACACCAACAAAGAGAACTTCCAAGAGGAAATCACCAAATCAATACCATGTACAATAGCCCCTAAGAAGATAAAATACTTAGGAATAAATCTAACCAGAGATGTAAAAGACCTATACAAAGAAAACTACAAGACACACTGCAAGAAACCAAGAGACCTGCATAAGTGGAAAAACATACCTTGCTCATGGATAGAAGACTCAGCATTGTGAAAATGTCAATGCTACCCAAAGAGATCTACAGATACAATGCAATCCCGATCCAAATTCCACTGGCATTTTTTTAATGAGATGGAGAAACAAATCACCAACTTCATACGGAAAGGGAAAAGGCCCCAGATAAGTAAAGCATTACTGAAGAAGAAGAACACAGTGAGAGGCCTTACACTACCTGATTTTAGAACCTATTATACCACCATGGTAGTCAAAACAGCCTGGCACTGGTACAACAACAGATCATAGACCGATGGAACAGAATTGAGAATCCAGACATAAATTCATTCACCTATGAGCAGCTGATATTTGACAAAGGCCCAAAGTCTGTTAACTGGGGGAAAAGACAGTCTCTTTAACAAATGGTGCTGGTATAACTGGATATCCATCTGCAAAAAAATGAAATAAGACCTATACCACACACCATGCACAAAAACTAACTCCAAATGGATCAAAGACTTAAATATAAAATTGAAAAAGATAAAGATCAAGGAAGAAAAAATAGGGACAATGCTAGGAGCCCTAATACATGGCATAAACAGAATACAAACCATAAGTAACAATGCATGAACACCAGAAGAGAAATTAGATAGCCAGAAGCTCCTAAAAATCAAACATCCTCATCAGAAGACTTCATCAAAAGAGTCAAAAGACAGCCTACAGACTGGGAAAACATTTTTGGTTACAACAAATTCGATCAGCGTCTGATCTCTAAAATCTACAAGATACTGCAAAACCTCCACAACAAAAAGACAAATAACCCAATTAAAAAATGGGCAAAGGATATGAACAGGCACTTTGCCAAAGAAGACACTCAGGTGGCTAACAGATACATGACAAAATGCTCACAATCATTAGCCATTAGAGAAATGCAAATCAAAACTACAATGAGATACCATCTCACCCCAACAAGGCTAGCATTAATCCAAAAAACACAGAATAATAAATGTTGGAGAGGTTGTGGAGAGACTGGAACACTTATACACTGGTAGTGGTAGGGGTAAAATGTTACAACTTCTTTGGAAATCGATTTGGCACTTCTTTAAAAAGCTAGAAATAGAAGTACCATATGATCCAGCAAACCCACTCCTTGGAATATATCCTAGAGAAATAAGAGCCATCACACGAATAGATATATGCACATCCATATTCATTGCAGCACTGTTCACGATAGCAAAAAGATGGAAACAACCTAGATGCCCATCAACAGACAAATGGATAAACAAATTATGGTATACTCACAATGGAATACTACTCAATGATAAAGAACAACAACGAATCTGTGAAACATCTTATAACATGGATGAATCTGGAAGGCATTATGCTGAGTGAATTTAATCAGTCACAAAAGGACAAATATTGTATAAGACCACTATTATAAGAACTCAAGAAAAGGTTTAAATGCAGAGGAAAACATTCTTTGATAGTTATGAGGGTGGGTCAGGAGGAAGAGAGGAATTCACCAACTAGATAGTAGACAAGAATTATCTTAGGTGAAGGCAAGGACAACACACAATACAGGGGATATCAGCACCACTGGACTAAACCAAAAGGTAAGAAGTTTCCTAAACACAACCAAACACTTCGTGGGACAGAGTAGCAGGGGCAGGGGCCTGGGAACCATGGTTTCAGGGGACATCTAGGTCAATTGGCATAACAAAGTTCATTAAGTAAATGTTCTGCATCCCACTTCGGTGAGCGGCGTCTGGAGTCTGAAAAGCTTGCGAGCAGCCATCTAAGATGCATCAATTGGTCCCAACTCACCTGGAACAAAGGAGAATGAAGAACATCAAAGACACAAGGAAAATGTTAGTCCAAAATACTGAAAGGGCCACATAAACCAGAGACTCCATCAGCCTGAGACCAGAAAAAGCGGCAGGGAACACAACAGAGAGTCCCTGACCGAGCAGGAGAAAAGTGTGGTGTGGAACTCAAATTTACATAAAAAGACTAGACTTAATGGTCTGACTGAGACTAGAGGAACCCCAGGAGACATGGCCCCCAGTTAACTCAGAACTAAAACCATTCCCGAAGCCATCTCTTCAGACAAAGATTAGACTGGACTATAAAACATAAGATAATACTGGTGAAGAGTGTGCTTCTTAGTTCAAGTAGATACTCGCGACTAAATTGGCAGCTCCTGTCCAGAGGCAGGAGGAGAAGGCAGAAAGGGATAGGAAGTGGTTGAAAGGACACGGGCAACCCAGGGTGGAAAGGGGGAGTGTGCTGTTACATTATAGGAGTTGCAACTAGGGTCCCATAACAATATGTGTATAAATTTTTGTATGAGAAACTAACTTTCACCTAAAGCACAATCTAAAAAAAAAAAACAGTACATGCACTGTAATGACCTTGCCTGTACCTTTATCTGTTATATTATTATACCACTTCTCACATTCAATGGGAATTCATTCTTCTCAGTCTCCTCCATCATACTATGTGCTTTTTAAGGGCAGAGATCATGTCTTATTCACGTTTAAATCTCCTAAATTTGTGTCATGTAGGTCTCCAATACCAGAACCAACTGCCATCGAGTTGATTCTGACTCATATGACCCCATGTTGTCAGAGTAGAATAGTGCTCCATAGGGTTTTCAATGGCTGATTAGCTGGAAGTAGATTGCCAGGCCTTTCTTCCTAGACAATTCTGAGTAGACTACAATCTTCAGTCTTTCAGTTAACAATACAGAGCATTAACTCTTTGCACCATCCAGGGTCTCCTAGGTCTCCAGTAAATACATGTGAAGTGAATTAATGTTTCACTGTAGAAGACTAGGGAATCACAGGAGACAGAGTGACTAGAAACAGAACAGCACCAAATGGAAGACACTGGACATAAGTGATGCTGGAAGGAATGGAATAGGTTTTTCATGGAGAGGAAGGTGTTGTGATAGTCACAATAACATCTGAAAAAGAATAAAAGAAATGCCCAGTTCTCCAAAAAAAAAGGCAGTAATTAGCGGTTGCTTTTGTAAAAGGAGGTCCGTGGGTGGAACAAACGGTTTGGGCACCACTACTGACCTAAAAGTTGGCGGTTTGAACCCGCCCAGCAGTTCCTAGGAAGAAAAGCCTGGCGAATGCTTCAGCAAAGATTAAACTCATCGCTGTCAAGTTGGTTCTATCTCGTAGTGACCCTACAGGACAGAGCAGAACTGCCACACAGGGTTCCAAGGCTGTAATCTTTACAGAAGCAGACTGCTACATCTTTCTACCTCAGAGCAGCCAATGGGTTCAAACTACCAACCGTTCAGTTAGCAGCCGAGTGCTTAACCACTGCACAAACAGGGCTCTTTCCAGTAAACATTACAACCAAAAAAAAAAAAAAAAAAAACCCTATGGAGTAGTTCTATTCTGTAACACATAGGGTTGCCATGAGTCAGAATCAACTTGACAGCAAGGAGTTTTGTTTTGGTTCTTTGGTCTATTGTAAAAGGGATGAATAAGTGGTATACAGCTAACAAAACATAAAAAGTCAGGGGAAAAAATGTTTTTCTTCCACCTTTTCCACTTGCAACTCATTGAGACTTTTCAGTAAATCTTCTGGGAAATTGTGAGAACCAATACCTAGATCCCAAACTACCAGAAATTCAGATATAGTTGCTCTGGAATAGGACCTGGTAATCATTATTTTTAGAGCTCTCCTGGTAATTTGAAAGTTCAATCAGGGTTCAAAATCTCTTTGTCAATTCACTTTACCTCTCCATTCCCTCATGTGTAAAATGGGACAGGGAATAAATGAATTAATAAAATGAGAATGTTAGTCTGGTTTATCTCTAAATGTCCTTATAATTCATTTATTCCATAATTCTCTGAATCTAAATAAGCAAAGATAAGCAAATTCTCCAGATCTGTAGAGCTGCCTGGTGCTGGTGTGGAGAAAAGGTCTGACCAATGCTCTAGCTACCGCAGAATCCTCTAGTGAGGGAGGATTGAGGAATGAGGGAGCTCATTCTTTAGTGCATCCTGTCGCAACAGTGCAGGATTCTGATAAAAATTCTACAAGTAGCATCTGATTAACATACATTATCTACCAATTCTTCAGTGATTAGGAAGTCCCAGGAACTTTCGGAAAAAAGACGAACTCAGAAAAAGGTAACCTCATCACAAAGTATGACATTTGGTTCTGGTTTGTATAGAAATCCCTCCTCTCAGCAAGAGGAAAGTTTTTTATGTCTGTCTTTTCCTAGGGTCCTATCATCCTTTTTATCTTCTATTTCATAATCATTGCTTATTTACATGGTGGCCAGGTGAAATTCCAGATGTTTCTGCCCACTTCAGACCCAGAGTTTTGGAAAGAGTTTGGTATTTTACTTTGAAGAGCTCAGATTATTTAATTTTCATATACCAGACGGCTCTGGGTTTCCACTAGAGGCCACCCATACATTTAGTTTTATGTAGATCCTTGTGGGAATGAGCCGCTTTCGGGAGGTTGTGGGCATGGAGCAGAGGCGACCTCAACGATCCCCGCTACCTCCACCACATTCTGGCGTGGAGGCTTTGCTTGCTCAGCCCGGTTCCCCGGGCCTCTTCAACACTGGCCGGCAGGGGCGCTGCGCCGCCTGGACTCCGAAGGCTAAGAATCGACTAGAATTTTTTCTGTTCATTCTTAGCAAAACTGAGACTGCTGTAACTACTGAGGAAACAACAAGGTCATAAACATAAGGGATATAATCATAATAAAACTATCTAGCTTACAAAAAAGTCAAGGTTTCTGATCCTTAGGTCCTTGGGTCAATTTCACCCGTTACCCTGAGGTACTTACACTGTAGTAGACCCCCAAGGAGAAAATAGGCCGATTGGCATGTATAGTGAGCATCTACTATGCTCCCGGAGCTTTACATACATCTACAAAACCTGGACTGAGGATCATGTCTGGTGTATCAGTGGAGAATCTAAAGCTCAGACAGAGAAAAAGTAATTTGCTCTGGATCACAAAGCTAGTAAGTGATAAGGTCGATTTTTTTGTTTTTGTTTTTTTTAACATTTCACAACAACATAAGGAGCTGCCACAACTTCTAGGCATCTTGCCCATCTAGCTTTGTGAATTATAAAACAGCTAACTAACTTCCATGTGAAAGGAGATGGGAATATATCTCACAAATTCTGAGAGCTTCCAGGACTTTCTTCTGCTCCCATATGCCCAAGGCTAAATTTATTCCTACTCATGCCCGTATGTTTTCTTTGTTCACAGAAGTCAGGGCTGGATTGTTCAATAAGCAAGATAAACATGGGCTTACTTGTGCTTATTTGCTAATCTGTAGTGAACAATTTCACATGGGTTTCACCACATAAAAGATCATCAAAGATATGGTGAAATCCATGTGAAACTGTTCCTTGTGCTTATGAGTAATCAATCCCTGTTAGGGACTGTAAATTTGAAAAGAGGCTTTGATTCTATAGGAAGGTGCCATGGGGTTGGGAGAAAGATAAAAGCCAGCCATACCTACAAGCAGAACCTTTGATGTGATGAAAAAATGTGAAGTTTTTCATAAGCCCAGCTTATATGTATCGATATACCTAGAGGTAGGATTTATAACCCAAGGAAAATCACATCAGATGACAAAATGGTGGACAATCACACAATACTGAGAATCATGGCCTACCCATGATTTTTTGAACGTGTGTACTGTAATGTTTTACTTTTTAAAAAGAAGGGAAAGACCAAAGGCCAATATGGGTGAAGAAATGGTAACAAATTTATTTGTTCTAAATAAACTGTTTAGAATCATTAACTCCTAGTGTTCTGTGACTGCTGTACTCAATTTTTGGATGAAAGACAGAAAAAAGATTCTAGAAAACTAGAGATGAGCCCTGTCTTAGTCATCTAGTGCTGCTATAACAGAAATACCACAAGTGGATCGCTTTAACAAAGAGATTTATTCTCTCATAGTCTAGAAGTCTAGAACTCCAAATTCAGGGTGCCAGCTCTAGGGGAAGGCTTTCTCTCTTTGTCGGCTCTGGAGGAAGGTCCTTGTCATCAATCTTCTCCTGGTCTAGGAGCTTCTCAGCTCAGGAACCCTAGGTCCAAAGGATGCGCTCTGTTCCCAGCTCTGCTTTCTTGGTGGTATGAGGTTGTACCCACCCTCCCCGCTTGCTTCTCTTTTGTTTTTTTATTTATTTATAGTTTTTTTAATTGTGCTTTAAGTGAAAGTTTACAATTGAAGTCAGTTTCTCATACAAAAATTTATACACACATTGCTATGTGACCCTAGTTGCTCTCCTTATACTGTGACAGCACACTCCTCCTTTCCATTCCGGATTTCCTGTGTCCATTCAACCAGCTCCTGACCCTCTCTGCCTGCTCATCTCACCTCTGGACAGGAGCTGCCCAGTTAGTCTCATGTATCTACTTGAGCTAAGAAGCACATTCCTCATGAGTATCACTTTATGTCCCATAGTCCAGCCTAATCTTTGTCTGAAGAGGTGGCCTAGGGAATGGTTTCAGCTCTGGGCCAACAGAGAGTCCAGGGGCCATGTCTTCTGGGGTGCCTCCAGTCTCAGTCAAACCATTAAGTCTGGTCTTTTTATTAGAATTTGAGTTCTGCACTCCGCTTTACTCCTTCTCCAACAGGGACTCTCTGTTGTGTTCCCTGTCAGGGCAGTCATTAGTGGTAGCCTGGCACCATCCAGTTTTTCTTGTCTCAGGCTGATGGAGTCTCTGCTTTATGTCGCCCTTTCTGTATCTTGTGCTAATATTTTCCTAGTGTCTTTGATGTTCTTCATTCTCCTTTACTCTAGGTGGATTGGGACCAACTGATGCATCTTAGATGGCTGCTCACTAGCTTTGAAGACCCTAGATGCCGCTCACCAAAGTGGGATGCAGAACATTTACTTAATAAACTTTGTTATGCCAATTGACCTAGATGTCCCCTGGAACCATGGTTCCCAGGCCCCTGCCCTGCTACTCTATCCCTCAGAGTGTTTGGCTGTGTTCAGGAAACTTCTTAGCTTTTGGTTTAGTCCAGTTGTGTTGACTTCACCTGTAATGTGTGCTGTCCTTCCCTTCACCTAAGATAATTCTCATCTAATATCAAGTTAGTGAATTCCTCTTTCCCTCCCTCCCCACCCTTGTAACCATCAAAGAATTTTTTCTTCTGTGTTTAAACCTTTTCTTGAGTCCTTATAATAGTGGTCTTATACAATATTTGTCCTTTTGCAATTGACTAAATTCACTCAGCATAACGTCTTCCAGATTCCCCCATGCTGTAAGATGTTTCACAGATTCATTGTTGTTCTTTATCATCGTGTAGTATTCCATTGTGTCAGTACACCACAATTTGTTTATCCATTCGTCTGTTGATGGGAACCTAGGTTGTTTCCATCTTTTTGCTATCGTGAACAGTGCTGTGTGAACATAGGTAGGCAATATCTATTTGTGTGATGACTCTTATTTCTCTAGGATATTCCAAGGAGTCAGATTGCTGGATCATATGGTACTTCTATTTCTAGCTTTTTAAAGAAGTGCCAAATCGATTTCCAAAGTGGTTGTAACATTTTACATTCCCACCAACAGTGTATAAGTGTTCCAGTCTCTCCGCAGCCTCTCCAACATTTATTATTTTGTATTTTTTTGGATTAATGTGAGCCTTGTTGGGGTAAGATGGTATCTCATCGTAGTTTTGATTTGCATTTCTCTAATGGCTAATAATCGTGAGCATTTCCTCATGTATCTGTTAGCTGTATGAATGTCTTCTTTGGTGAAGTGCCTATTCATATCCTTTGCCCATTTTTTAATTGGGTTATTTGTCTTTTTGTTGTGGAGGTTTTGCAGTATCTTGTAGATTTTAGAGATTAGATGCTGATTGGATTTGTCATAGCCAAAATTTTTTTCCCAGGTCTGTAGGCTGTCTTTCTACTCTTTTACTCTTTTGATGAAGTCTTTTGATGAGCATAAGTGTTTGATTTTCAGGAGCTTCCAGTTATTTAGTTTCTCTTCTGGTGTTTGTGCTTTTTTACTTATGGTTTGTATTCTGTTTATGCCATGTATTAGGGCTCCTAGCATTGTCCCTATTTTTTTTTCCATGATCTTTATCGTTTTAGATTTATATTTAGGTCTTTGATCCGTTTGGAGTTAGTTTTTGTGCATGGTGTGAAGTATGAGTCTTGTTTCATTTTTTTGCAGATGGATATCCAGTTATGCCAGCACCATTTGTTAAAGAATCACTTATCTCTTTTTTATCTCAAAAGAGATGAGCTTAAAACACAACTTAATCTTGTAGATTGAGTCCTGCCTCATTAACATAACTGCTACTAGTCCCCCCTCATTAATATCACAGAGGTAGGATTTCCAACACATAGGAAAATCACATCAGATGACAAAATGGTGGATAATCACACAATACTGGGAATCATGGACTAGCCAAGTTGACATGTATTTTGGGGAGACACAATTCAATCCATGACATTCCACCCTTTGGCCCCCCAAAATTCATGCCCTTGCCACAAGTAAAACATATTTACCCCATCGTATCGTAGCAAAAGTCTTAATTCAACTCCAAATCCAAAATCCAAAAATTCCTCTTCATCTGTGAAATCTAGAATATAAGTTATCTGCCTCCAAATTACAATGGTGGAACAGGCACAAGCTAGACTTTTCTATTACAAATGGGAGAAATTGGAGGAAAAGAAGGGATAATAGGCACCAAACAAGTCAGCAGAACACATTACATTAGCTCTCAAGGCTTGAAAATAATCCTCTGTTCTCTGAGACCACTTACACAATGGCCCTGCCCTTCAGACTCCGGGTGTTGGCCAAATTCTCCAGATTCTGAGTGGAGGGCCCTCAGCCACGGGCTTCAGTTCCACCTTCCAGGCCCACTGGAAAGGCAACTCTGCTCCCTCGACTTTGGTCAGCCCCATTCTCCTAGTCCATCCTGATAGCCAGTGCAGCCAGGAGCTGCTTACCTGCTCCTCCTATCCATTAGCAAATGAAGTGATGGCACTGGGTGTGGCTCAACTGGGAGCTGCTCAGACCAAGAGGAACCTGCCCCCTCCTGTCCATTGTCCTCAAAGCCCAGGGTGTGGCTCTAGCCAGTCAAGGCCAGTTTACTAGCCTACATGCCAAGGAAAACATGCAATTTGTCTTACTGTTCCTGCACACCATGATAACCTATGTAGTCCATGATGTTTGTATGTACTTCCTTGTGAGAGATGGTATAAAATGCTCTGCTTCCCTTTGTTCAGAGAGCTTGATTTGAGGTATACACCTCCTTGATCCTTGCCTGCACACTTGCAATAAACGCTCTTCCTCTCTCCTCACTTTGATGTGTCTTTACTGAAGAGAAGCTGCACTGAGCAGAACCTACTTTAGATAACAATCTGAGTGTTTACTCCACTTTTGAGACCCCAGAGGTTTGGCCTTACCCTATGAGACTGAGGTAGCTCTGCTTCCTGTGTTCCTTGTCTCTTCAGCTTTTACTTCTTGGTTACATGGCCTCTTGGCCCCTTGGGCCTCGCCTTCTGCATCTGCCCTGCTTGGGCAAATGTTCCAATACTCCTTAGCTCCACCAATAAGTGCCTGGAGGCCCCCCCCTCTCCACCAGTAAACTTCAGCCAGAAGGCACTCAGGTGTCTTGCTCCAGGGGTCAGCTCCAGCGCTGTGTCATGCTGATCTCCTGGTTCCACAGGTGCTTCTCACCATCTATGCCATCTCCAGTGTAATAGCTCTCCTCATTTCCTTCTGGGTCCTCACCAAAATTGTCTTTGACATCCATAATTCCACCAACAGTCTCTTCAAGGCAATCTAGGCTTTTACCATTAGGTGCTTAAAAACTCTTCCAACCTCTGTCCATTTACAGTTTCAAAAACCACTTCCACATTTCAGATATCTGTCAGAGCAGCACCCAACTCTCCCGGTACCAAATTCTGTCTTAGTCATCTAGCGCTACTGTAACAGACATAACCCAAGTTGATGGCTTTAACAAAGAGAAATTTACTCTCTCACAGTCTAGGAGGCCAGAAGTCCAAATTCAGGGTGCCAGCTCTAGGGGAAGGCTTTCTTTCTCTGTTGGTTCTGGAGGAAGGTCCTTGTCATCAAGCTTCCCCTGATCTGGGATTTCTCAGCACAGGAACCCCAGGTCCAAAGGATATGCTCTGCTCCTGGTGCTGCTTTCTTGGTGGTATGAGGTCTCCCCACCCCCCAGTCTCTCTGCTTGCTTCTCTCTTTTACATCTCAAAAGAGATTGGCTTAAAACACAACCTAATCTTGTAGATTGAGTCCTGCTTCATTAATATAACTGCTCCTAATCCCACCTCATTAACATATAGAGATAAAGTTTACAACATATAGGAAAATCACAGCAGATGACAAAATGGTGGACAATCACACAATTCTGGAATTGTGGACTAGCCAAGTTGACACTTATTTTGGGGGAACACAATTCAATCCATGACAGGCTCTTAGGGCTGCAATGTTCAGAAAGAATGCTAAACTCTATCTTCATCTTTTAACCAGGCTGAATTAATCAGAGGAATGTGAGGGGTCTGTTGGTACCTTGCCCATCTAGCTTTCTTAATTATAAACAGCCAAGGATGTCATAAAAATACTAAGGTTCAAATACCAGCAGGACCTCCTTCTCCTCACTCTGTGAAAAATCCCCTCCCTGATGGCACAAAGCCAAGTAGGCATCTGAAAGGAGGGACAACTTGGTATGAGGAAGTTGGATGAGTTGGGTAACCCTGCTCGGAGCCACAGTATCTTAATCATCTAGTGCTGCTATAATAGAAATACCACAAGTGGATGGCTTTAACAAAAAAGAAATGTATTTCTTCACAGTAAAGTAGTCCAAAAGTCCTAATTCAGGGCGTCAGCTCCAGGGGAAGGCTTTCTCTTCTGTCCGCCTTCTCATCAACCTTCTCCCAGACTAGGAGCTTCTCCATGCAGGGACCCCGGGTCCAAAGGACGCCACTGCTTTCTTGGTGGTATAAGATCCCTCTGTCTCTCTGCTTGCTTCTCTCTTTTATATCTCAAGAGATTGCCTCAAGACACAATCAAATCTTGTAGACTGAGTCCTACCTCACTAACACAACTGCCACCCATCCTCCATCATTAACATTATAGAAGCAGGATTTACAACATATAGGAAAATCACACAATACTGGAATCATGGCACAGCCAAATTGATACACACATTTTTGGGGAGACATAATTCAATCCATGACACATGGTGATAAAATGGTTATGCACTTGGTTGCTAACCTAAAAGTCAGTGGCTTGAACCCACCAGCAGCTCTGTGGGAGAAAAAACCTGGTGATGTGGCAGTTTTAATTTGTCATGTAGAGTCACTATGAGTTGGAATCAACTCGATGGCATGTAACAACAGCAATCATTGAAAGTGTCAATCCTAGCATTATGGATTGAATTGTGTCCCCCAAAAATGTGTGTGAACTTGACTAGGTCATGATTCCCAGTAATGCGTTATTGTCCACTATTTTGTCATCTTATATGATTTTCCTATGTGTTATAAATCCTACCTCTGTGATGTTAATAAGGCAGGATTAGAGGCAGTTATGTTAATGAGGCAAGACTCAGTCTACAAGATTGTGTTGTATCTTGAGTCAATCTCTTGAGATCTAAAAGACAGAAGCAGAGAGACAGGGGAACCTTACACCAAGAAAGTAGTTCCAGGAACAGAGCACGTCCTTTGGACTCCGAGTCCCTTCACTGAGAAGCTCCTAGATCAGGGGAAGATTGATGACAAGGACCTTCCTCCAGGGCCAACAGAGAGACAAAGCCTTGCCCTGGAGTTGGTGCCCTGAATTTGGACTTCTAGCCTACTAGACTGTGAGAGAATAAATTTCTGTTTGTTAAAGCCATTCACTTGTGATATTTCTGTTATAGCAGCAGTAGACAACTAGGACACCTAGGAAACCCAATGGGGCAGTTTTAGCCTGTCATATAGAGTTGCTATGAGTTGAAATTGACTCGATGGTACACAACAATCATCAAAAGTATCAAGGTCTTGAAAGTCAAGGAAAAACTGAGGAATTGCTCCAGACTGAAGGAAAATAGATGTGACAACTAAAAGCAACATATGATTCTGAACTGGCTTTGTTTTTGATTTTGTTTTGCTTTGTTTTTGTTTGTTTTCTTTTGCTATAGAAGTTACTACTGAGGCAACTGGAAAAACTTGGGTGGGATCTGAGTATTATATGGTAGTAATGTTCATTCCTTGAGCTTGATGGCTGTGCTGTAGTTATGTAAGAGAATGTCCTTATTTGTATGAAATGCACATTAGTGTATGGGAGGAGGGGGTGGGCATCATTGTTTTATTCACCTCCTCTTCACCTCATTGGTGAGGGAAGGATTCCTACCCTAGAGTTATGGGGATGATGGAACACATGACCTGACAAGGGGCAGATGAGATCAACAGCAGTTTATTAGTCACATACAGTCACAGCTCAGGGAGAGGGACACTGTGCTACACAGGACCACAAGGGGGTTGTACTCAGGAACAAAGTGAACAGGCAGGGGCTGTGGGAGGCAGGCTTTGTAGAAACAAGAGTAGGGTGATTCCTGGTTCCCATGGGAGAATGTGATTGGCTTGTTTGACTAGTTCTGCATTCTGACAGAGAACTAAAGCCCTATACTCAGGGATAAGCATGCACTGTGCCTAGTTCCCATGATAAGGACGGTTGTTTGTCTAGGGAACTTTGTCCTCAAGAATACAATGGGAAGGGTAACTCGCTATTAAGCCGTACAAAGCCCTCCAGTATCTCCAAGCAGCACATAATATTAATTTTAGGCCTTATACCACAATCATGTCTGCAATTTGGTTTATGTCTCAGTTGGTTCAGATGGGGAACAAAGCCTTGAACTATACTTGCAACTTTCATGTAAATTTGAGATATTTTTCAAAATAAAAAAATGTATATCAAAAATACATTTCAATGGGAAAGTCCATATGTAAGACTTCTAAATAAAAGGGAGCCTGAGTCAAAATTTTGAATGCAAGTATGTTGCAAAGTATTCAAAGCCAGAGAGACGAGAATGAGCACAAGAAATCCCCGACAAAAAGGCAAAGTGGGATAGGCTGGTTTGATCCCCTAAGATACTTGTATGGGCAGGCCAGGATGTGATTCCTGGGTACTATGGCTTGTTAAAGGGCCAAATGATGTGCAAACAAAAGAGAAGTAGGTGGAGTCCAGAAACAACAGACCAATTCCAGGAAACGTTCCAGGTACAGCTTCTAAAGTTATGACTTGCTATTTGGACTTGAAATGAAAGTGATAATAAACAACCTTTGGCATAAGCATGTTAGACTAATCTCACTCCTGCCTTGACAAGACAGAATCAAGGAAATACGGGGAATATTTTGCATCTTTACTTCAACAAAGCATTTTATAACATCTCTCAATACAATCGCTACCTTCCTAACTAGTTAAACCAGATCTTGTGATACTGTGACACAGAGCTACATCCTCAGGCCTGTCAGGCATCATCTCGACAAATGACTTGGATGAAGAGGCAAAATCTCATCACTTGAACAGATGACAAGATACTCAGACAGACAGAGCAAATAGCATGGATGATAGAATCTAGATCCAAAAAGCTTTTGCCAGGCTGAAGCAGTAGATTACATCCAATAAGATAAAAGATGAAATTTCACAGATATGAATTTTCTGCCCTTGGGAACAGAAAGCTAATTACATAAATACAGGACCAAGGTGAGGTGGTGATGAGTAGTTTAGTTGCTGGACCTTTACTCATTTAGTATTAATTAACTGAGTGTTAATTAACTGAGTGCTTGCCCAGTACCAGGGGCTATGCTAGCCACTGGGGATACAACAGTGAATCAGGGCTCCTGCCCTCTATGATCTTGCAGTCTAGTGGGAAACATAAACAAATGAACAGGAAATTAAAGTGTTGGATGACAAAGACTACTAGTGCTAAGGAGCAAAAAGCAGGAGGGTTTTGGTCCACTTCTGTGGGATGAGGAAGTTTCCTAGAGCGTATTATAGGTGCCTCTGGGTGGGTTTGAATTGCTAATCCTTTCAGAGTGGCATTTTATAGAAGAAAAAGACAGACATAAGAAACAGTAACACACACTGAGGGGAAGACAGATGTGAGGACCTGTCCATCTACAAGCCAAGGAATGCCCGGGGCTGCCAGAAACTGAAAGAGACAATGAAGGAGCTTCTTCTAGAGCTGACACAGAGAAAGCATAGCCCTGCTAACTCTGAATTCAGACTTCTAGCCTCCAGAGTGCAGGCTTATGCTTAAAAGTCCTGATTTATTATTTTAAAGATAAGTAATGTTTGAACTTCTGCAGTTTCCTCATCTGTAAATTGGAAATAATTCAAGTACCTTACTCAAAGCATTATTGTGAGAATTAATAAAATAATCCATGTAAAGCACATAGGCCAGTGTTCAGCCAGTGAAGCCGTATTTCCCAGCTTGCCCAGGACCATCTCTATTTGTACCTGCTCTTCTGCCATAATTACCGATAGTGCTCCTTTTCATTCTCAGAAGTGACCCAATTCAAACAAGAAATTATATGGTCACCCTATTCAGAGAACTAGGCCTTCAGTAGATATTGTTATGTTGCTATTATCATTGCCAGTATTGATATTGTTACTTAAAGAGTCACAATTAAGAGTTAAATTTCAACTCTGAATTAGTAAGGGTGACCATGCTTCAAATTTTCAATCGGGAGGGAGGGATGGACTGACAGGTCCCTAAATTCTGTCTTCCTGTATGATTGGAGAGCAGCACAAATGAAGAGGGCACATCAGAGAATACAGAGCAGGCAAAGCCAGTCTCTGGGCTTCTGCAAAGGTTAGGAGTCATTGGAGACATACTGGGATTAAGGTTGGGGAAATATGCAGCAGGAAGTAAGAAGTTCAAAGTGGTGCTTCTGAGAAAGACTTGGAACACAGTGTACAACTGGGCATCTCTCCACAGGGGTGATGGTGGGAGTCACGGCAGTGCCGGGGTCCCCTAGGGAGAAAAATCAAGCGGAGAGGATTGTAAAAAGGAAACAACAGGGATGGCTGAAGGATGGTGGAGGAGATGCCCAAACAATGCAGCTTTCCTTGCCCTTGAAGGTTGTCTTTGGGTACTCTCTCGTGTGGTAGGCAGAGTAGTGGCCAGGAAGAGGAAGGGAGCAGACTAAGAAAGAACAGTCTTGTCTGCTGTCTCCTGTCAGGTATTTTCTCTTGAACTTCCTCTCAAGACCCCTGAATCTCTGTCAGACTCCTGGGAAAGCTTCACTGGGCAGCCTCAAACCTCCCAGATGTACCTGCCCTAGGAAAACAGACCACTGCAGACACTATTTCAAAGCCGGAAGCTGGTCAGTCAGCTCAGATGACTGGAGTTGCAGCTCTTATTCGTCTGAATAATAAGCTCATTATTGGCTTATGTACTTAGCAAACAATGAGGTATCTGTTTAACATTTCTGAGCTGTTGATAATTGCACAAGTTCCAGAAAACGTTCTCTTCCAGAGAAAAGTATTTAAAATTAGATTGGGAGAGGGAGTAGGTGGAATATTGCTGTGGGGAGGCAGGTACCTGGGGTTTGCAATGAACTGTCACTGACCTTCCAGCCCCTTAGGGCATGCTCCTTGTTATCTGTTCATCATGCCCAACAGCCACCATACAGGAAGGAGACAGTTCTCCCATGACAGCCAAATGCATCTGTCTGCCTGTTTGTCTGTGACCATCTCAGTCTCAAAACCACTTCCTGGTCCTGACTCTATGCTCACTTAACTCTTCATTTGTGAACATAATGTAGGGGAAAAAAGCATGGGCTTTAAGGGCACACAAACCTGGATCTGTGCCCCAGTGCTACAGTATAGTCTAAGGCTAGTAACATTGTGTTAATTATCTATAGTTGCATATCACACTTACTAAACAAAAATAATTTTATTATCTTTCCTATTCTATGGTTTGAGTGTAAACCTTAAGTCTGAAACAAAGTGGGGTAGGGATGGAAAAAACTTGCAAATGTATCCTGAATTTTTTAAATAGTCATGTTTATTATAGTAATATGGGTAAGGACATTCTTAGACTATTTTAGATGTATTATAAGAGTGAACAAATGAGTAAATGGGTTAATATTATTCAAAACCAAGATTCACATTGTGGAAGAAAGGACTTACGATTACAAAATAGGGGAATATAAGAAAGAACCCTGTGGGGATGGATTAGAATTAAAGGTATGAAACCCTAATTTCTAAAATATGTACAGTATATGTGCGCATGTATATGTATGTCTTTACATACATTTATGTGTATGTACATTTGTATGTATACATGCATATGCATGCATATATTTCTTAACTCTGTTTCCTGCAAGGGTATAGAAGCAAAGGTACCCCAGTAGCAGTGAGCACACCTAGTACCCAGATCTTGATCTTTAATACCAACCCCCACTAAAAGGATCAGGGTGCCTTAGGGAAATAGCCAGTTCCAGGGCTGACGCAGGGTAGATACAAGATGAGGCTGAAAGGTATTGCTATACCAGAAAATAAAGAAGTGCTGAGAAAAAAAAAATATATATATATATATAGGACATCACAAAGACATAGAAGCCAGTTTAAAGTGTGTTCCAGTAGCCAATTCTGGGATAATTTGAACATCAAAATAGTTAAGTACAGTAATGAATTATAAGTTGTTGAAAAAATAAGAATTCAGGAGTCCATACTGATAATAAATATAAATAAATAAATGTGAAGAAGAGGGCTCTTGCTTACAGTAGAATGCCGAGAGCTGACCTTTAAATGTGGAGAATACAGAAGCTGGAAATGTATCATTTTGCCACCATCCTAACAAAGACTGGATTAAGCAAGAATTATCCATGGATGCTAAATCTAGGGGATATTTTAAAGAAGAACAAGATATTTGCGTGATCTTAATCTAGTTTGCCACAAATTGCCTATTAGCATAAAAGGAGAAAAAAACAATCTCAATTACATAGTGGAGAGATCTGACAATACCTTGACTAGTTGATCATGATTAAGATCACCAGTGAGGGACAGATGGACACTGTGTGCCTTCAGATGTATTGCCCTGAGAAGTACACAACATCATCTATACAGTATCCCAGTGTAGAATGCATAACTGGAATATAATCATAAAGAAGTATCAGACAAATCCAAAATGAAGAACGTTCTGTTAAATGGTGGTGGGGGGAGGGGAGGTTCAGTGCTGATTTCTTCAAAAACTTGAAAGACCTAAAAGACAAAGAAAGACTGTGGAAATGTTCCAGATTAAGGGAGGCTAAAGAGACATGATAACTAAATGCAATACCTGATACTAGGCTGCAACATGTAGTGCAGGGGTGAAATATGCTATAAAGGATATTGAGTCAATTGACAAACTAGAACAGAAATAGTAGATTAGATAGAAGTATTGCATCAGTATCAAATTTACTGCTCCAGCCAAATTTATCTATTTACCATTGTTTGAATTTTGCTTTTGGATCGCTTTTGCCATTCCTGCTGCCTAAAATGCCTTTTCTCATCTACCCAAATTCTATCTATCTCTTAACTTCCCCTAACCATGCTACAATCACCAGAAGACTTGCCCAAAAATTTCAGCCCTGTATGATTTAGTCCTCCTCTGAACTCTCAGAACCTGTTTCAGTGCTGCTTGCTCTTTGCTTTTACAGTCTACCTTTTCAGTTGTCTTCCTATGTAAGTGTATCATATCTCTCCAGCTAAACTGAAAACAAACTAATAATGGGAACGCTGCTTTATGCTTCCTTTTACCTCACAGACCTGGCTTATGACAGATGCTCACTATAACTTATTTATTTGACAATTGTTTTTGAGCACCTAGTATCTACTGAAGGTCCCTAGGTGGCACATATAGCTTGCCCTCAACTACTAACCTAAAGGTTGGTGGTTAGAACCCACCCAGCAGTGCCAAAAAACAAAGACCTGACAATCTGCTTCTGAAAAAGATTGCAGCCAAGAAAACACTATGGAGCTGTTCTACTCTGCATCACATGGGGCTGCCATGAGTCAGAATCTACCAGACGGCAACAGGTTTAGTATGTACTAGGCATTGCTAATACAAAGATAAGTAACACATGATCCCTGCCATCAAGGGGCTTATAGTTCTATATGGCGAGCCAGACTATAAATAATTTTTTTTTAATTTGCAAAGAACATAGAGGAAAAAATAAGATTTGCACCCAGAAAGCCTCCACAGAGTAGTTGACACTTAAATAAGGCTTGAATTGTGAGTAGGTGTCCCCCAAGTGGACAGGTAAATGAATAACTTCTTTTATAAAGATCAGCACAAAACTGGTTCCTATGAAGCGGAGGTTAAAGATGTCCAAATGTTCAACTTTTTCAGATTTCTGTACCACTCCATCATCTCTAACATCAACTACTCCTCCTCCCCTCAGTACTCTCCCTCCTATCTTTGGGTTCCATAATATGCTGCAGTGTCTCAAAAAACTCATGAACTGTATCAAGGAAATGGCTCACGCAGATGTTGAGCCTGGCAAGTCCCAAATCCACGAGTCAGGCATAGGCTTCTCCTGACTCATGTGGCCGAAGGGGCCAAAGAACCCAAATAAGCAAGCCAGACAACAGGCTGCTGGCTCACAAAGCTATGGAAGCTGACGAATCAGATCAGACAATAGGCTGCTGGCCCATGGGGCTGCGGAAGCTGGTGAATCCCAGAATTGGCAAGTCAGGTGGCAAGCTGCTAGCTCAAGTCCCAAGAACCGGAGGATTCAGATGCAGAGATAGAGAGCCATGCCTGAGCATCCACATATTGACATTGAATGCAGGACACACCCCAGAGAAAGGCATAACTTGAGTAAGGATGGGACTTGAGTCATGCCCTCCTACAAGGATGTGACTCAAGATACACCCCACAACTAATCCTGCCTCATTAACATATAGAAGTTAGGATTTACAACACATAAAACAGAGGATAATTAGGATAGTTACATCAGATCACAAAATGGAGGACAGCCACACAATACTGGAAATCATGGCCTTGCCAAGCTGACACACAACACCAACGACTACACCTTGTTAGAGTTCCATACACTTTATTTGCATAGTCCCACCCAATCATTGTGTGGGAGTCACAAAGACTATGGCTAGAAGGACCATATTAAGTAACTCACTGCACCACAACAGGGAGCTGTTGGCAAGGTCTTAATATGGTGCACAGCCAAGAGAGTGTAGATGACACTGGAAGGCTTGTGCATAGTCTCCAATTCTGTGCTTCTAGGCCTTTCACCCTGCCCACACCTATGGCTGGAACACCCATGAAAGGAAGCTAGAGATGGGTGATCTCAGGAGATTAAAGCCATTTCTGTTGCCGGGGGAGCTAGAGTGGGGCAGGGCCAGTCTCAGGGTTTGTCAAGGGCAGAGAAATGAGAAGGAAGTGTTGATATTAATCAGAAAGATGTAGTACAGTCTGTAGAACTGATAGGGTACAATTAGGCCATTCTAAGAACAAGCTGCCACATACTTAGGCAGGCTGCACATTGTGGTGTGCACCCAGGAAGGATGGACAGCGTACTCTCTGTGTGAATGGGCTTATCAGACCATGATACATGATGTGGATAAAGGAGGAAATTAGGCCACTGGGAAAGAAAGAAAAAATAAAACAGAAGCTCTTTCTCCTAACAATGATCTTTCACTGTTGCTAAAGGGTGAGATAACTGATTCTTTTAGAGGTCTGTTCGTCTGTTCCTCTTTTTTGTCAGAAAAAACAAAACTGTATAGAGTGAACCAACAGAAGAAGATACAGCATTTATCCTTGGTAATCAAGGAGAGCATCTCACAGCCCTTCTCTGTAGTATCTGCAATGAATCTTTGTATTTGCATTTTGAATACAATGGGATTTTCTCCTTTCTTAGGAGTTATGAACAACTAACATCTGTGCAGAATTTGTCATTACTAAACCTATTTTGTTGCTGTTATTTCCAACACTCCTTCTATCATGTCCCTACTTGACTGTTGACCACATGGAAACCCCTGAGATAGGCTACTGGGTGAAAGAACCAACCAACCAGTTCTTGACAGGATTGAGGTTGGAGGTGACTGAAATGGCTAAACAGCTGGCTCCCAAGGAGGGTGGCCAGAAGCCTAATGGACAATGACTAGCTGATTCAGACTGATGTCAGGATTCTAGAAGAACTAAGTAGGAGGGCAGGCACAGCAGGAGGTTTCAAGCACTGGCCAACACTCTGAGTTAGCTGAGAGCCATGGTAGTGTTCTCAGTGAACAGCCCATTGAGAGCAGGCCCCTGTCAGCAGCTGCAAGTTATGGGAAACAGGGCCTCCTCTCAACGGGGAACACTAGTGAGAGATTTGACTCTCCAGGTACTGGTCATGGTGCCAATCCCAGAGAACAACTAGAGTTCAAAGCAGGAAACCCAGACAGATGACTGCTGAGACATAAAACAGAAGGTAGTGTAACATGTAATTAATAGAATATACTGATTTATACCTTAGGGACTTAGCAAACTTGGTGTGCTGAGGCAGGAGTAAAACAGGTCCATTCATTCATCAACCAAACATTGACTGAACATGGGCTCTGTGCCAGACAGAGTGCTAGGTACTGGGGATGCAAAGACACATCCCAGTCCCTGGGAGCCTCTAGTCCAGTGGACTCACTAGATATGGCCACTTTTGTCTGCCTCCATGCGTGGTCAGATCCCAGGTATTAAAGGAGGAAAAGGATGTCTGCCACACTGGAAGCTGCTTCTTCTCATGGAGTCTTTACCCATAGTCCTTTCCACCCCCACTCCCTCCTTCTTTCGTTTTTATGTCTCCTTTTCTTCCTTTATAATGTTCTATATCCCCTGGTCTATTTCATTCAATAGCTCACATTTTATTGCCTCGCAATGATCACATTTATATTTGGACAATTTCATCAAAATTTTTTACATCTCTTCGATTAGCTGAGAAGAATTCATTGGAAATTAATTAGCAGGAAAGTCTTCTGAAATTACCAAGGACTGCGGTAGTCTCTCCTTGACCTTGAACTGACTATGTTCTCAGATCAGTCATTATTACAGACTTGCAGGGCAACTGCACATGTGTAAACCTAGTCCTTATAATATAACCTGTGGACAAAGTACCAAGATGGTGATCATAGCATAGTAAAAAATAGTACCTGCAACCCCCATGTTAGAGCCACATGAAGGGTTTGCTAAACAGAATTTGCAACTATAAAAGGTAATGAAGCTGGTGTTTTGTGATGCTTAGAGAAATGAGTATCTTGGTAAGCTCCCACATGAGGTTTTCCATCATCCTGCAGAACTGCAAAACTATCAAAGCTAGCCCAAGAGTGTCTCCCAGGGGGAACCAGGGAGACTCAAAAAGGTATACTCATGGAATACATCCCAACTACACATCTCCAGGTTTACTTTGCTGAGACGTACCCTCTGTGCTTTCCATAGCAAACTATGTTGGTGGTGTTGTTAGGTGCCTTCGAGTCAGTTCTGACTCAAAGCTATCCTATGTACAACCGAATGAAACACTGCCCTGCCCTGTACCATCCTCACAATCATTGCTGTGTTTGAGCCCATCATTGCAGCCACTGTGTCAGTCCTACTTGTCGAAGGTATTCCTCTTTTTTGAAGACTTCTACCTTACTAAGCATGATGTCCCTCCCGATAACAAGTCCAAAGTACGTGACACAAAGTCTTGCCATCCTCACTCCCAAGGAGCACTCAGGCTGTACTTCTTCCAAGAAAGACTTGCTCATTCTTTTGGCAGTCCATGGTACATTCAATATTCTTCACCAACACCATAACTCAAAGGTATCAATTCTTCTTCTGTCTTCCTTAATCATTGTCCAGCTTTCGCATGCATATGAGGTGATTGGAAATATCATGGTGTCGTGGATTGAATTATGTCCCCCCTAATGTGTGTATCAATTTGGCCAGACCATGATTCCTGGTATTGTGTGGTTTTCCTATATGTTGTAAATCCTGCCTCTATGATGTTAATGAGGGAGGACGGGCGGCAGTTTTGTTAGTAAGGCAGGACTCAATCTACCAGATTGGATTGTATCCTGAGGCAATGTCTTGAGATATAAAAGACAGAAGTGAGCAGAGAGACAGGGGACCTCATACCATCAAGCAGTGCCAGGAGCAGAGTGCGTCCTTTGGACTGGGGTCCCTGTGCCAAGAAGCTCCTAGTCCAGGGGAACACTGAAGAGAAGGCCAACGGAGAGAAAAAGCTTTCCCCTGGAGCCGACGCCCTGATTTTGGACTTTTAGCCTACTTTGACTGTGAGGAAATAAACTTCTCTTTGTTAAAACCATCCAGTTGTGGTATTTCTGTTACAGCAGCACTAGATGACTAAGACACATGGCTTGGATCAGGCGCATCTTAGTCCTCAAAGTGACATCTCCACTTTTTAACGCTTTAAAGAGGTTTTTGCAGCAGATTTGCCCAATGCAATATGTCATTTGATTTCTTACCTGCTGCTTCCATGGGTGTTGATTGTGGATTCAAGTAAAATGAAATCTTGACAACTTCAATCTTTTCTGTTTATCATGATGTTGCTTATTGGTCCAGTTGTCAGGATTTTTGTTTTCTTTATGTTGATGTGTAATCCACACTGAAGGCTGGGGTCTTTGATCTTCATTAGTAAGTGCTTCAAGTCCTCTTCACTTTCAGCAAGCAAGATTGTGTCACCTGCATACCACAGGTTGTTAATTAGTCTTCCTCCAATCCTGATGCTGTGTTCTTCTTCATGTAGTCCAGCTTTTCAGATTATTTGCTCATCATACAGATTGAATAAGTATGGTGAAAGGATACAACCCTGACACACACCTTCCCTGATTTTAAGCCACACAGTATCCCCTCGTTCTAGTCGAACGACTGCTTCTTGATCCATGTACAAGTTCCTCATGAGCACAATTAAGTGTTCTGGGATTTCCATTCTTTGCAATGTTATCCATAATTTGTTAAGATCCATACAGTCGAATGCCTTTGCATAGTCAATAAAACACAAGTAGACATCTTTCTGGTGTTCTCTGCTTTCAGCCAAAATTTATCTGACATCAGCAATGATATCCGTCATTCCACATCCTCTTCTGAATCCGACTTGAATTTCTGGCAGTTCCTTGTCAATGTATGCTGCAGCCACTTTAGAATTATCTTCAGCAAAATTTTACTTGTGTGTGGTATTAATTATATAGTTCAATAATTTTCACATTCTGTTAGATCACCTTTCTTTGGAATGGACACAAATATGGATGTCTTCCAGTTGATTGGTCAGGGTGTTGTCTTCCAAATTTCTTGGCATCAGTGAGTGAACACTTCCAGCACTTCATCCCTTTGTTGAAACATCTCGATTGGTATTCTGTCAATTCCATGAGCTTTGTTTTTTGCCAGTGCCTTCAATGCAGCTTGGACTACTTCCTTCAAGACTATCAGTTCTTGATCATATGCTGCCTCCTGAAATGGTTGAATGTTGACCAACCCTTTTTGGTACAGTGACTCTGTTTATACATTTCATCTTCTTTTGATGCCTCTTGTGTTGTTCAATATTTTGCCCATAGAATCCTTCAATATTGCAGTTCGAGTCTTGAATTTTTCTTCAGTTCTTTCAGCTTGAGAGATACTGAGTGTGTTTTTCCTTTTTGGTTTTCTAACTCCAGGTCTTTGCACATTTCATTATAATACTTTACTTTGTCTTCTCGAGCCGCCCTTTGAAATCTTTTGTTCAACTCTTTTACTTCATCATTTGTTCCATTGGCTTTAGGTACTCTATCTTCAAGAGCAAGTTTCAGAGTCTCTTCTGACATACATTTGGGCCTTTTCTTTCTTTCCTGTCTTCTTAATGACCCTTTGATTTCTTCATGCATGATGTCCTTGCTTTCATCCCACAACTTGTTTGGTCTTTGATGACTCGTGTTCAATTAGTCAAATTTATTCTTGACATGGTCTCCAAATTCAGGTGGGATATACTCAAGGTAATATTTTGGTTCTCATGGACTTGTTTTAATTTACTTCAGCTTCAACTTAAACTTGCATACGAGCAATTGATGGTCTGTTCCGCGGTCGGCCCCTGGCCTTGTTCTGACTGATGATAGTGAGCTTTTCCATCCTCTCTTTCCACAGATGTGTTCGATTTGATTCCTGTGTTTTCCATCCCATGAGGTCCACATGTATACTTGCCGTTTATGTTGTTGAAAAAAGTATTTCCAATGAATAAGTTGCTGGTCTTGCAAAATTCTATCATACAATCTCTGGCATTGTTTCTATCACCAAGGCTGTATTTTCCAACTACCAATTCTTCTTTTTTCTTTCCTTTTGCATTCCAATCACCAACAATTGCCAGTGCATCTTGACTGAATGTTTGATCAATTTCAGACTGCAGAAGTTGGTTAAAATTTTTAATTTCCTTATCTTTGGCATTAGCGGTTGGTACGTAAATTTGAATAATAAGCGTATTAACTGGTCTTCCTTGTAGGAGTACAGATATTATCCTATCACTGACAGTGTTGTACTTCAGGATAAATCCTGAAATGTTCTTTTTGACTATGAATGCAATGTCATTCCTCTTCAATTTGTCATTCCCTGTATAGTAGATCATATGATTGTCTGATTCAAAATGTCCAATACCAGTCCATGTCAGCTCACTAATGCCTAGCATATCAGTCTTTATGCATTCCATTTCATTTTCTCGACTTCCAATTTTCCTAGATTTGTACTTAGTACATTCCACGTTCTGATTATTAATGGATAGTTGCAGCTATTTCTTCTCATTTTGAGTCATGCCACATTAGCAAATGAAAGGCCTGAACGTTTTACTCCATCCACGTTATTAAGATCAACTCTATTTTGAGGAGGCAGCTCTTCCCCAGTCGTATTTTGAGTGCCTTCCAACCTTAGAAGTTCATCCTCTGACACTATATCAGACAGTGTTCCGCTGCTATCCATAAGGCTTTTACTGGCCAATTTTTCTTCAGAAGTAGACTGCAAAGTCCTTATTCCTAGTGCGTTTTAATCTATAAGCTCTGCTGAAACCTGTCCATTATGAGTGACCCTACTGGTATTTGAAATACCAGCGACATAGCTCCCAGCATCACAACATGTATGCCACCACAGTTAGACACATGGTGGAGTAAACTATAACATCTGTAAGATTTGTGTGTCAGAGTACTCAGTTTCTTCAAGCCTCTAACTTAGAGCTCCACACACAAGGGACATTGGAGTACACAAGAGAGGGCATAAACCCCTTCAGCCTGGTCAAAGCCCAACAGGTCCCTTGGAAGGTTTGTGTTCACTCAGATGTTTGTCCATTTTTATACAGAAAGATAAATTGAGGCCCTAAAGTGGAAAAGAATTATCTCTTCCTCATGCTGCCAAAAGTGTAGATTCCAGCAAGGCATTTATCATTCAAAGCCAGGAGGTAAAACATAAATATCACCGGTGTCCAACTTAGGTCAGATTTCCCTTTCTTCCCCTAAATAAATGAACATTATGCCACTTCTCAACACACACACACACCACACTCACACATACACCCACACTTGCAAAAATATATCTCCAAAAAGCATATTTTTGTTGTTGTAAATTGCTGTCGACTCATCTCCTACTCATGTCGACCTTATGTATAACAGACGATTCATTGCCTAGTCCTGACCATATTCACAAGCGTTGGTATGTCTCAGTCCGTTGTTGTGATTATTGTGTCAGTCCATCTCACTGAGGGCCTCCTTCATTTCTGTTGGCCCTCTACTTTATTAAACATGATGTCTTTTATTAAACATGATCAGTCTTTCCTGATGACATGTCCAAAGTAAGTGAGTCAAAGTCTCACCATCCTTGCTTCTAAGGAACATTCTGTTTGTATTTCTTCTAAGACTGATTTGTTCATTCTCTTGATGGTCCTTGGTATACCATGGACAAAAACGCATTTACATTTTATGCAGTGAAAAAGAATCTTGTTGAGTTACAATTTGTTTCCAGAAAAAGAGATGTGATTTGAACTAGGAAAATCACTGACTGGAGAATCAGACTGAATGTCCCTTTGGGTAGGAAGCAAGACAGAGAAGGACACTAGAGGGAATTCAGTTCTCTCTGCTGAGAGTAAGAACAGAGCCAGCTTTGACTCACCACCTATGTACTGTTGGTCTCCTTAGGCTGGACTGCTTTGTCATTATCACAGGAGACAATGAGCTACCAGGGTTCTGGGTTGCCCTTTACGTATAGGAATTTGGGGGACCCTCCATTGTACTTACAGATGGTGATCTGAAAGATGGGCTTGCTTTTCTGGAACATAAGGGGTGCTATTTTCATCTCTACAGATGACTTTGATGTTGCCAGCATGACCACAGACGAAGATGTTCACTTCTTTGCAGGGACTTGTCATTCTTTGCCTTTTCATGGGGATTTCACAATATTTGTCATCCCTGAACCTGGACCTTGAATCAAAGTGCCTGAAGAGGAAGGTTCAGTTCATGAGCACCCTCTGAGCCAAGAAGGGGGAGTCACATACAAGTCCAGCAGGAAGATCAGCAGCACAGGGCCCAGGCCACTAAGGGGCATTGCCATTTCCTGCTCAGGGTTAGAGAAGGAAAGACAAGATAGGAGACTTATTGAGTCTTATTGAGCAGGGGGGCTCTTTCTCATCTATTACTGCATTTTTTTTTTTTTGAGAAGATATCAAGACTGCAAAATATTATCATCAAAGATACAATTCAAGTGTGGTTGCTCTTTTTATACGCATCTCCACAATCTCAAACTACCCCTTCACTCATGCTCACTGGAGTTTCCACCCTCTGCACTCTTCATAACTTCAGGTCTCTTTGGTTTTTGTCTTCCTTTAAGGATGAAGTCCTTTTCAGTGCCAGCACACATTTGCTAACTGATTTGGTCATGTGAATCGCTGTCCATCTCTGAAGGACAACTTCCTTCCTCAACACCTGACTAACAGCAGTCTTTTCCTATCCAAAAACCTTGGCACCAGGGCTTCCATTAGGAAACAACTACCTCCTTTATTTGTTTCCATTTGGAGGTTTGATGCTAACACAATGTGATCTTCCCCTATTCTTCTCTTCTAACTCTCGCATTTACCTACAAAGGTTTAGGATTAAGTATAGGATATTATTGCATACATTAGGTATTACTTTAGTTGACATTAAATATACTTCTCAGAATATCTTTGTTAGCTTCTTTTTGGGGTGTTAAATGTGACTCAGAAGAGGTGACACTGACTACTTTCCGCCTACAAAGGATATAAAGAATCAAAAGAGTAAAGAGAGGGGTGATTTTTTTCCCTTTTGTAAATGATCTGGTGCAGATTCTCTTGGAACTCCCTAAGTCTGTCCTAAGTCTCCTTATTTTACCATCAGCACATCTCCCTTCCTTTTGTCTATAATGAAGATGGAGATCTCTTGGCCCATATGCCATGTACCAGGCACTATCTGTTTCTGCTTTAAAGATTTAATTTTGTTCATTTCATTATATCCCACAATCAGAAATTTAAGCATAATAATAAGTAAGATTTAAAGTCTCACCTTACTTCCTGAGCTTCAGACTAAATAATTTCTTTCCTCATATTGTTCATCATCATGAACTTATTTGCCCCATCATCATGAACTTATTTAACTCGAGTGTTCAGTGTCCTGGATGTGTATGACTGACCAACAAGCTTCTTTTCTCTGGGCACTCAATTCAGTGCACATGCACACTTGCATGCGTGTGTGCGTGTGTGTGTAGTTCATGGTGTGGTAGATCTTCTTACACCCACAGAGGTAAGACCAGCTCTGTAGCTGGATGAGGATACAGGAAAATTCACTTCAGTTAAATAAACATGGAAGCCTACCCTATGTCAAACACAGATCTAGGTGCTGGGGATACATGGATCAATATGCATGGATCTTTCTCCTGATGATCTCTTAATTAAATTGAAGTTGTGAATCTGGACGCAGAAATTTAAGGAGAGAATATTCTCCACAGTAATAATGGCCATGCCCAGTAGTTACTTTTCTCTGTCCACTAATCCTATAGAAAGGAAGCTTCATGTTTTCTTCATAAGCCTTTAAGCATGAAAATATATTAGATCTGGCAATAAGTTTAGCCTTGTTGTCTAAAAGAGCTAATATCATGCTACTTTTTCACAGCTATAGTATTACCTCCATCACACAATGTGGTATTTGTATATATGGCTTTATTTCTCATACAGTCATGAGACCTTGTTGGGTAAGGTATCCTTTGTTGGGTCCCTGTTGTGTTATTTGTTTGCCATGACTGTTTAACAAATATTCTTGCTTTTTCTTGTGCTTGAAGGACATAGTCTCTAAGGACCCCTTCAGTGCTCTCTGGTGGCTCCTAAAAGACAAGCACCTTGCCTGAGATCATACAGTTTAAAAATATTGGGATGTTGGTGAATAATACTGCATATACCATGGACTTCCAGAAGAATGAACAAAACCATGTTGGAGAAAATACAGCCAGAATTCTCCTTAGAAGTGAGGATGGCAAGGCTTTGTCTTGCTTACTTGAGACATGTCATCAAGAAACAATAATTGCTAGAAAAGGACATCAGTTTTGGTAAAGTAGAGGGTCATCAAAAATGAGGGAAACCCTCCATGAGATGGATTGACATGGTGGCTGCAACAATGTGCTCAAACGTACCAAAGATTGTGAGGATGGCACAGGACTGGGCAAAGTTTTGTTGTATATACTTAAGGTCATCATGAGTTGGAGCCAACTTGATGGCAACTAACAATAACAAATATCTGTCTTCATCAAAAGCACATGCTTTCTTCCTAATACAAAGCTTTGCCTTTGCCTTCTTAAGAAATAATGACCGGAAGTCAAGGCAGAAATCAATGATTATTCTTCTTGGAAGAAAATATTATTGTATAAAAAGAAGAGATTCCCTGGATGGCACGTGCTACCAACCAGCCTTCTGAAAGACAACAAAGGGAAATTCCAGTTATCCAGGGGAAGAAGCACTTTTCTTGAGGGGTTCTTGGGAAAGAGAAATAGATTTATTCTGAAAAAAAAAAAAAAAAAAAGACACAAACATCAATCCTGGAACTCTAAGCATCAAACGAAAGGATAACAAATTAGATCAAGCACCAAACAGAAGAAACTGAAGGAAAACAGAGAATGAGGAGAGATATGGAGTGGAGGTTCCCTGCCAACTAACACAGCACAGCATCACCATCTTGGAAGACAGCCAGCAATGACCCCAGATGGGGAGTACGCAAAGGCAACTTCATGGAGCTCCCAACAGGAGACAGAGCAGCCAGTAACCAGAGAAACATGTTTTCCCACCCCTCACCCTTCTGCACATTTTTCCACCAAGCCATGCCATGCTTCCTTGGCTAGAGAGCCACTGGCCTGCCACCACTCTGGGTTCACCTTGCCTCCACCCACCAGCTACCACCATGCCATTTTTTCCTTTTCTTTCTCCCTTCCACCTAGCCCCATTCTCTACCTGTACCCCTTCCCACTGGGCCACTCCAAATTTCCTTGGCTAGAGAACCACTGGCAAACTGCCACCCCAGATCCACCCTGCCCCCACCCCCTGGCTCCTGCCATGCCATTTTTCCCCCTTCTTTTTCTTTCTCCCTCCCATCTAGCCCCATACACTACCTTCCCCCCTTCCCATTGGGCCACACCACATCACCACAACTAGAGAGCCACTGGCCTACCACCACCCTGGGTCTACTCTGCCCCCACTTATTGATTCTTGCTGCACCACCATTTTTTTCTTCTCTTTTTTCTTTTCTTTCTACTTCCCACCTAGCCCCATACACCACTTCCCCCCTTCAGGCGACCCCCCCAGGTCTTCCCAGCCCCCATCTGCCAGCTACTCTTTTTTTCTTTGTCTCTCTTTTCTTTTCTTCCCACCCCCCACTTAGCCCGGTATGCCACCCCCTCTTCCCTCCAACCCTTTCAGTGTCTCTGTGGCTAAAGGGTCCCCAGCACTCAGGCCCACCGCTGCACCAGGCCCACACTTCTCTTCCCCTCCTGTGGCTCGACCAACTGCTGAACAGTGGGAGGCAAGCCCAGACCACTCCCATTTGATACTTCCACCTATTTGGTGTGGGTCTGTGAACACTCACACACCGCTGGACAAACACCAGGAGACAGACTGCACATGCCCGGTCCACCTTTAGTCACCTTGCCAAACCAGTGCATAGCGAAGTGCCTGCTGCTGCCTGCTCACGGGACAAGGTGGTGAGAACTACCATGCCCACAGATGAGCAAGCAGCAAAGCACTCCTGGCCCAGGACAAGCTAGCTCCAGCAAGTGACCAAAATAAAGAATCAGATGACCTTCTAGTAGAAGAAAAAGCAGGGAACTACCTGATATAGAATTCAAAAGACTAATATTTAGGGGTCTCCAAAAGATTAGGAAAGAGATCAAGGAGAAAACAGACAAAACCGAGGAAAAAATAGAAATAATAATGGAAAACACAGACAAAACCAATGAAAACATAGCCCAAATCAAGAAAAATACAGACAAAGCAACAGAAGATTTCAGGACAAAATGTCAAAACAATTAGAAATCATACAAAAACAGTAACTAGAAATACAAAAGATAAACAACAAAATTTCAGAAATGGACAACTCAATAGGTTTTAGGAGCAAACTTGAAACAATGGAAGATGAAATCAGTGATATTGAAGACAAATCCATGGATGTCACTTTGAGGAAAAATCAGAGAAGAGAATGAAGAAAACCTAAGGATTATGTGGGACACCATCAAGAGCAAAAATATGCACATGATTGAATCTCCAGAACGGGGAGAAAATGGAAAACACAGAGAAGACTTTTGAAGATTTGCTGGCATGAAACTTCCCAAATATAATGAAAGATGAAAAGCTGACCGTTCAAGAAGCTCAATGAATCCCAGGTAGGATAGACCCCAAAAGAAAGTCACCAAGACATATCATACTCACACTTGCCAAAACCAAACACAAGGAAAGAATCCTGAAAGCAGCTCACGAAAAACAAAAAGTCACTTACAATGGGGAAACAAAAAGACTAAGCTCTGATTACTCGGCAGAAACTATGGAGGCAAGAAGTCTATGGGATGACATATATAAAACCTTGAAAGAAAAAACTGCCAACCAAGAATAATTTATACTGAAAAACTCTCTTTCAAATACGATGGCAAAATTAGGACATTTCCAGATAAACAGAAATTAAGGGAATTTGTAAAAACCAAACCAAACTTATAAGAAATATTAAAGGGAGACCTTCAGTTAGAGAAAAAACAACATCGAACAACTGGAGTCTAGGACACAGGACAGCATCAACCAGATACCAACCTAGGTAAATAACTCTCAATAATAAAACAAAGCTGGAAGACTTAAAATAGGAAAACAGAGGTGTCAATCTGTAAATGATTACAATGACAAAACAATAAAAGGGGGAATAAACAGTGTAGTTATAGAACTTTCAAATGGAGAGGAAGTCAAGGCAATATCAAGTAATAAAAGACTGGTTCAAACTTAAGGAAGACAAGAGTAAATTTCCAGGTAACCACAAAGAAAGTTAACAAACCTACTCATCAGAATAAAAAAGAAGAAAAACATAGTTTCACTAAACACAAAATCTATAGGAAAGAAAATCCACAAACAAAAGGAACTCAGCACAGCAAAGTAAGAGGAACAAAAAAAGCATCAACACTACAAAAAAAAGAAAAAGAAAACACAACAATATGGCAGCAAACTCATACCTATCAATAATCACACTAAATGTAAATGGCTTAAATGCACCTGTAAAGAGACAGAAAGTGGCAGAATGGATTAAAAAAAGCACAATCCATCAACATGATGTCTACAAAAGACACAATTAGATACAAAGACGTAAATATACTAAAAATCAAATGATGAAAAAATATGTATATCAAACAAATAGTAACCAAAAAAAAGCATGAGTGGCAATACTAATCTCAAACAAAGTAGATTTTAAAGAAAAATCAACTATAAAAGACAAGGAAGGACATTATATAATGATTAAAGGAACAATTAACCAAGAAGACGTAACCTTAATAAATACCTACACACCCAACAAATGACAGGGCTCTGAAATACATAAAACAAACTCTAACAGCACTGAAAAGAGAAATTGACAGTCCCACAGAAATAGTAGGAGACTTCAACACTTCACTCTTGGTAAAGGACAGAACATCTAGAAAGAAACTCAACAAAGATACAGAATATCTAAAGGCCAAAATCAACCAACTTGACCTCATAGACATATACATAACACTCCAGCCAACAGCAGCAAAGTATACATTCTTTTCCAATGCACACGGAACATTACCCAGAATAAATCACATTTTAGGCCACAAAGCAACACTCCATGAAATCCAAAACATCAAAATAGTACAATGCATTCTCTCTGATCACAATGCCGTAAAAGTATAAATCAATAACAGGAAGAGCAAGGGAAAAAAATCAAATACATGGAAACTGAATAATACCTTGCTTAAAAACAACTGGGTAATAGAAGAAATCAAAGAGGGAATTAAAAAAATTCCTAGAATCAAATGAGAATGAAAACACATCGTATCAAAACCTTTGGGACACAGCAAAGGAGGTGCTCAGAGGTCAGTTTATAGCAATAAGTGCACACATAAAAGAAGAAAGGGCCAAAATCAAAATGTTAGCCCTACAAATGAAACAAATACAGAACAGCAAAAGAAGCCCATAGTCACCAGAAAGGAAATAATAAAGATTAGAGCAGAAATAAATGAAATAGAGAACAGAAAAACAATAGAAAGAATTAATAAGACCAAAAGTTGATTCTTTGAAAAGATCAACAAAATCAACAAACCAATGGCCAATCTGACAAAAGAAAAACAGCAGAGGAAGCAAATAACCTAAATAAGAAATAAGATGAGGGACATTCAACAGATCCAACTGAAATAAAAAGGATCATAATAGAATACTATGAAAAATTACACTCCAACAAATTTGAGAACCTAGAAGATATGGACAAATTTCTAGAAACACACTACCTACCTAAACTAACACAAACAGAGATAGAAAATCTGAACAGACCCATAACAAGAGAAGAGATAGAAGAGGTAATAAAAAAAAATCTCCCCACTCCCCCCCACCAAAAAATCTCCCCACTCCCCCCCCCACCCCAGCCTAGATAGCTTCACTGGAGAATTCTACAAACATTCAGAGAAGAGCTCACCCCAGTACTACTCAAACTATTTCAGAGCATAGAAAAGGGAAGAATACTCCCGAGTTAATTCTATGAAGCCAGCACTACCCTGATACCCAAACCAGGCAAAGACACCACAAAAAAAGAAATCACAGAACAGTATCTCTCATGAATATAGATGCAAAAATTCTCAACAAAATTCTAGATAATAGAAATCGGCATCATATCACAAAAATAGTACACCATGACCAATTGGGATTCTTACCAGGTATGCAAGGATGGTTCAACATTAGAAAATCAATCAAAGTAATCCAACACATAAATAGAACAAAAGAAAAGAATCACACGACCATCTCAATCAATGTGGAAAAGGCATTTGATAAAAATTCTCAATAAAATAGGAATAGGAGAGAAATTCCTCAACATAATAAAGAGCATCTATAAAAAATCAACAGTGAACATCATACTCAAGGGAGAGAGGCTGAAAGCATTCCCCCTGAGAATGGGAACAAGACAAGGATGCCCTTTATCACCACTCCTATTTAACATTGTGCTGGAAGTCCTAGCTAGAGCAATAAGGCAAGAAAAAGAAATAAGGGCATCCAATTGAAAAAGAAGAAGTAAAAGTATCTCTATTCACAGCTAATATGATCCTATACATAGAGAACCCCAAATATTCCACAAGAAAACTACTGGAACTAATAGAAAGATTCAGCAGAGTAACAGAATACAAGATAAACATACAAGAATCAGTTGGATTCCTCTACACCAACAAAGAGAACTTTGAAGAGGAAACCAGGAAAACAATACCATTTATAATAGCTTCTAAAAAGATAAGATACTTAGGAATGACTCTAACCAGGGATGTAAAAGATGCACACAAGGAAAACTACAAAACACTATTGCAAGAAACCAAGAGACCTACATAAATGGAAAAACATACCATGTTCATGGATAAGAAGAGTCAACATTGTGAAAATGTCAATCTTACCCAAAGTGATCTACAGATATAATGCAATCCTGATCCAAATACCAGCAGCATTCTCTAATGAGATGGAAAAACTAATCACCAACTTTATAAGGAAAGGAAAGGGCCCCAGATAAGCAAAGCATTATTAAAGAAAACCAACAAAGTAAGAGGCCTCACACTACCTGACCTAAAAACCTACTATATAGTCTTGGTAGTCAAAACATCCTGGTACTGGTACAGTGACAGACACATAGACCAATGGAACAGAATCGAGAACCCAGATGTAAATCCATCCACCTATTGTTAGCTAATCTTTAACAAAGGACCAAAATCCATTAAGTGGGGAAAAGTCAGTCTTTTTAACAAATGGTGCTGACAAAACTAGATGTCCAACCGTAAAAAAAAGAAACAGGATGCATACCTCACACCATACACAAAAACTAACTCAAAATGGAGCTCCTAAAAATCAAACACTTGTGCTCATCAGAAGACTTCACCAAAAGAGTAAAAAGAGAACCTACAGACGGGGAAAAAATTTTGGCTATGACATATCCAACAGGTATCTAATCTCAAAAATCTGTAGAATACTTCAACACCTCAATAACAAAAAGATAAACAATCCAATTAAAAAATGGGCAAAGGATATGAATAGACACCTCACCAAAGAAGATGTTCAGAAATGCTTGTGACCCTTAGCCATTAGAGAAATGCAAATCAAAACTACAATGAGATACCATCTCACCCCAACATTACTGGCACTAACTAAGAAAAAAACAGAAAATAACGAATGTTGGAGAGATTGTGGGGATACTGGAACTCCTATGCACTGCTGGTGGGAATGTAAATGGTGCAACCACTGTGGAAAACGATATGGCACCTCCTTAAAAAGCTGGAGACAGAAATACCATCCAATCCAGCAATCCCATTTCTAGGAATATATCCTAGAGAAATAAGAGCTGTCACACAAATGGACATATGCACACCCATGTCCACTGCAGCATTATTCACAGTAGCAAAAAGATGGAAACAACCGAAGTGCCCATCAACAGACGAATGGATAAACTATTGTACATACACACAATAGAATACTATGCAATGATAAAGAACAATGAGGAATCTGTGAAACATCTCACAACACGGATGAATCTGGAGGGCATTATGTTGAGCGAAATAAGTCAATCACAAAAGGACAAATATTGTGTGTCACGGATTTAATTATGTCCCCCCAAAAAATGTGTGTATCAATTTGGCCGCACCATGATTCCCAATATTGTGTGGTTGGCCTCCATTTTGTGATTGTAACTTTATGTTAAAGAGGATTAGGGTAGGATTGTAACACCCTACCCAGGTCACATCCCTGATCCAATGTAAAGGGAGTTTCCCTAGGGTGTGGCCTGCACCACCTTTTACCCTACAAGAGATAAAAGCAAGCAGAGAGTGGGGACCTCATACCACCAAGAAAGCAACGCTGGGGGCAGAGCACGAACTTTGGACCTGAGATTCCTGCGCAGACAAGCTCCCAGACCAAGGGAAGACTGATGTATCACAAGGACCTTCCTCCAGAGACAGCAGAGAAAGACTTCCCCTGGAGCTAGCGCCCTAAATTTGGACTTGTGGCCTACTAGACTGTGAGAGAATAAAGTTCTCTTTGTTAAAGACAAAAATACCACTTGTGGTATTTCTGTTATAGCAGCACTAGATGACAAAAGACATTGTATGAGACCACTACTATAAAAACTCAAGAAAAAGTTTACACACAGAAAAAAACAATCTTTGATGATTATAAGGTAGCAGAGAGGTGGGTAGGGGAAATCATAACTAGATAGTAGGCAAGTGTTAACTTTACTGAAAGGAAAGACAACACACAATATAGGGGAAGTTAGCACAACTTGACTAAGGCAGTCATGGAAGCTTCCTAGACACATCCACACATCTTGAGGGACCTAGTTACTGGGGCTGAGGGCTGGGGACTATAGTCTCGGGGGACATCTAGGTCAGTTAGCATAACATATAGTTCATGAAGAAAATGTTCTACATCCTAATTTGGTGAGTAGTGTGTGGGGGCTTAAAAGCTTTCCAACAGCTGTCTAAGATACATCTATTGGTCCCATCCCATCCAGAGCAAAGGAAAGTGAACAAAACCAAAGACACAAGGAAAATATTAGTCCAAAGGACTAATGGACCACATAAACCAAGCCTCCCCCAGCCTGAACCCAGAAAAATTAGATGGTGCTCATCTACCACCACCGACTGCTCTGACAGAGATCATAAAAGGGGGTTCTGGACAGAGCAGGAGAAAAATATAGAGCAAAATTCAAACTCACAGAAAAAGACCAGACTTACTGGACTGACAGAGACTGGAGGAACCCCTGAGACTATGGCCCATGGACACCCTGCTGTCTTAGAAATGAAGCCACTCCCAAAGTCCACCTTTCAGCCAAAGATTAGACAGGCCTCTAAAACAAACAATAACACACGTAAGGAACATGCTTCTTAGTTCAATCAAGTATATGAGACCCAGTGCGCAAAACCCGCCCAAAAGCAGAGACCAGAAGACAGGAAAACTGGATGAATGGACATGGAGAACTCAGGGTGGAAGAGAAAGGGAGAAAGTGCTAACACATCGTGGGGATTGCAACCAATGTCACAAAACAATTTGTGTATAAATTTTTGAACGAGAAACTAATTTGTGCTGTAAACTTTCACCTAAAACACAATAAAATTTAAAAAAAAATCCTGGGATTCCAAGTATTCCTTGATCAATATCATCAACGTGGAGGGGTATTTCAAATGTGCAGTCCCCACTGTACAAAAAGGGCTGGAAAGGACCACAGAGTGTCTGATTTAAGAAGCCAATGTTTTTTTCTAAGTAGAGAAGCAGTACATATTCAGTACAGAAATGTTAGGAAATTTGGAAAAATCACAACTCTAAAAAAAATTTTTAAAAAACCCTAATCAACTGTAATGTCATTAATCAAAAATAAACACTCTTCACATTTACAAATTTGCAACCAATTTTTTTTCTGATTCCACCACCTGTCTGTCAGTTTATCATACTGTAGTGGCTTGTGTGTTGCTATGATACTGGAAGCTATGCCACTAGTATTTCAAATACGAGCAGGGACACTCATGATGGACAGGTTTCAGTGGAGCTTCCAGACTACGACAGACTAGGAAGAAAGGCCTGGTGATCTACTTCCAAAAATTAGCCAAAAAAAAAAATCCCTATGAATCACAACAGAATATTGTCCGGTATAGTGCTGGAAGATAAGCCTGCTAGATTGGAAGGGACTCAAAACACACAGTGGCTGGAACAATGGTCTTGAGCACACCAACAATCATGAAGATGGCATGGGACCAGGAAACATTTCATTCTGTTATACATGGGATCACCAGGAGTTGGAGCTGACTCCATAGCAAATAACAAAAACAACACTTTTTCTGATTATATTTAAAACTAAAATGTGTGATATTATACATATTACTTTATAGCCTGCTTCTTTTGCTTAGCAATATAAAGAGACTACTTTCCTAGTTCCATAAACATTCTCCTAGAGTGTAATTTATGATGGAAGCATAGTTTTCCATCCTAGGGATGTGCTGTCACTTATTTAACCTTTCTCTTATTACTGAGTATTTCAGTTATTTTCCGTACTCAGGACAACACCTGAGAGCTTATAACTGTGTTTGAATTTTACCCTCAGTGGTGGTGGTCCTTGAGCTGTTTCATGCACATATGATAACCAGGGTGAGTACTTGTTCTTGCTAAAGTTTTTGCCTTTTGTTTCAGTTTATAATGTAAACAGCAAACGTCACTGCTGGAAAATGGGCGATATGTGCCCTTTTAAGCAAAGAACCTTATTTATCAACCCAGTGAAGGATATTTGGGCCAGCCTAAATGGCTATTGACATTTTACAAATGAAAATGTCAAAGTGCAGGATGGAACAAGAACAACCCCAGACACATGCTGTACTCACTATGACTTCACTTACTTGCAATTTTCTTGTTCTAAAACTTTTCTCAGGGTGAGCATAATGAGCATAAAACAAAACGCATTTATTATTCCAGAATTTTCCTTTACCTATTTTATAAAAATAGTCATTATTTTTACTTTCTTCCAGATTTCAGAGATGACAGCAGAGCTTAACTCAGTAAGTGGTGTCCTATAGTATACAGATGCTGTTGCAGGCTCCATCAGTAGGGAATACCCACTGTGTCCTTTTCCTCCTATTGGCGAGGCTCTGCTATAAACCACTCAAACCCCTCCATCCAGGGTTCCTTAAGGCTGAGCCAGGGACAGAAGCTCAGTTCCCTCAAACGAATCTGGCCAGTCAAGGCTGTGGTCCTCAGTTGATGGACAGATTGAGATAATATAGGAGAGTGCTTATAGCTCTAAGGCACATGGAGATGAATTAGAGGGACATCAGTCAACTAATATTGGACATGTATTGTGATTTATTTAAATAAATTACAAATCAAAATCAAAATCATTTAAAAAAATAAAGGTTAATCTATAAGACACTCAAAAACAAATAAACACAACAAATAATGCCTTAGGAGAAATGTTGTTGTGTGCTGTCAAATCAATTCTAACTCATAGTGACCCTAGAACTGCCCCATAGGGTTTCATAGGCTGTAATCTTTATGGGAACAGATCTCCAGGTCTTTTCTCCCATGGAGCAGCTGGTGGGTTCAAACTGCTGACTTTTTGGTTAGCAGCCAAGTGCTTTAACCATTGTACCACCGAGCCTGAACTGAACCCATAGCTGTTGAGTTGATTCCAACCAGGGGTCCTTTAAGAGAAATAGAAGGTTAAAAAAAAGAAGAAAGTGTAACAAAATTAAAAATAAATAAAGAGAAAAGGTGACCAATATTAAAGATAGCAAAGAAAATCTGACACATGAATAACAGGAGTCCCTGAAGCAGAAAGGCAAAGCAAGAATCTAAACAAATAATATAATTCAATAAAACTTAACTAAGTAAAAAAAAAAAAAAAAAAAAGATTTGCAAGTGCAAATTGAAAGTGTACACCACATAGCTGAAAATATCAATGTAAAATGACCAATACCAAAACATATTCTAGTAAAATGACTTGAGATTAATAAATTAGAAAAAACTAATTTGGGCAACTAGATATAAAGAACATGTAACTTATAAGGGAAAGCAATTTAAGGTATTCAAGGAAAGAAATTTTAAGCTAAAGATTTTTTTTAAAATTGGAAAAAGTTTTAGTGCATTTGACATTTATTAAAACAGTAAATAAAATTACATTATCAGAGTTACTGCTTAGAAAATAAACATATTCCTTCATGAAGAACAAAACTTGGTATTTTAGAGCTGTAACAAAACCTCCAAAGCTATTTCCATGCACCGTTCCCAGTAGCTATTCACACACCCATGTAGTTAAAATTTCCAGTGCTCTTCAATCCTTGTATAGTCTCACATTTTCATCTGGTATTATGTTCCCTCTGCCTGAAGAACTTCCTTCAGATGATAAATTCTTTTAGGGAATTTTCCTAACCTGAAAATGGGGATCTACAAAACATCCATAGAAACAACTGGAACTATCACAATGTTCCATTAAAAATTTATTGAAGGCACTTTCATAGCTAGCATTAGCCTAAGTACTGAAGGTCAAAAATGAAAACAAAACAGCTTCAGCTCCTGAGTAAACTATTGTCTAAACCAAAAACTCATTGCCATCTAGTTGATTCCGACTCATAGCAACCAGATAGGACAGAGTAGAACTGCTCCATAGCATTTCCAAGGAGCAGCTGGTGGATATTCAAACTGCCCACATTTTGGTTAGCAGCCATAGCTCACCATAGCTCTTAACTACTGTACCACCAAGGCTCTGACTGTTGTCTAGAAGGAAAAACTGTCCTGTGCAGGAAAGAAGATGTTCCCACAAGAGATGAGAAGTGATCATCATAGGACAGATGATGCAAAAAGAATAGTATAGTAGATATTTGTCATTTTTGGTTCCCCAACATCTGAAAACCCTCCCCAATTTGGAAGAACCCTGAGATAGGTGGGAGGCCATGTCCCATGACTCACCTTGCATTGCAGAAGCTGAAAGAGGATACTATTCCCATTCCTACCTCCCTAGGAGCTAGAGTGTGGACAAAGTAATAGTCCAAACAAATCATCTGCTCCCATTAAGATCTTTAACTCTTGAGAAGAAGACAAGAAGGACAAATATTGAATAAAGGACTTCTGGGCAACATGGTGCTATAGATAGAAGCGCCATGCCATCCCTCCACAGCACAGAGCTGAAAAACTAAGTCAAACAGAGACAAACGTCAATCCTGAAACCCTAAGCATCAAATGAAGAGATAAAAAACTCAACCAAGCACCAGATGGAATAAGAAACTGACAGAGATCAGAAAGTGAGAGATACATGCAGAGGTCCCCTATCAGCTGATGCAGCATGGATCCGCCATCTTGGACTCCTGTCAGAGATCGGCAAATAGGGAGTACAGGAAACCAGCTTCATGGAGCTCCCAGGAGACAGAACAACTGGTAACCAGCGATATACACTTTCCCACCCCCCACCCCTCTTCACCCCCACTTGGCCTCCTCTGTTTCCTGCAGCCACAGTCTCTTGGCCAGGAAGCACTGGCTTCACCCCTGTGCCACTTGGATTCCACTCACCCACACTGGCAAGCTCCCTGCGTGCAATTTGTTGGTTGCTGGTGTTGCTTTTTTCCTCTTCTTTTGGTTTCTTCCATACCTCTCACGACCTCCCCTCCTTTCTCTCAAATACCTGGCTCCGTGTGTCATCTTTGCTTCTTCCTGAAAGGCTGTGAAATGCCACTAGACTGTGGAACTGCTTCCCAGCCCATGCCACCACACTGGTGGGATCCACGGGGCTTTTTCTTGCTTTGTTTGTTTTGATTTGTTTGTTTTCTTTTTCTTCTCTCAGCTTGGGAGACACTTCTAGCCGAACAGTACTGTGCATCTTGAAAGCTACTCCCTCAGTCTGTGCAGCTGCACAGTGAGATCCCTGGGAGCATTTCTTTTTTCTTTCTTGTGTGTTTTTTTGTGTTTTTTGTTTGTTTTCTTTCCTCTCTTTTCCCCTTTTTGTCTGTCTTCATTTCTCAGTTTCTTGTCTCTCTATACTTATCTTCTTTTCCAGTCTCCTGAACACCTGGCGCTGTGTGACACCTCTACCACTTCTAGCCAGGCTGTACTCCACGGCCTGGGAGCAACTTCTCCAGTCCTCACAGGTGCACCAGTGGGATCCCTGGGAGTTTTTCTTTTCTTTTCTAATTTTTATTTATTTATTTATTTTTACCTTTTTTCTTTTTTTTATTTTTGTTTTTCTCCATTTCTCAGCCTCTCATCTCTCCATTCCAACAGCAAGCTCCCTTAGCACTCTTTTTTCTTTGTTTGTATTTTTTGGCTTCTGTTCCTCTGTCCTCTTTTTCCTCTTTAAATACCCATCTTAGCTCCACACATCACAAGCTACCTCCTCCTCCCTGCCTACCTGCACCACACGCTGAACATACACCCCCAAGCAGCACAGGCACAGCCTACCAGAACTTGCCCTGCACTGATTTCCGGCCCACCCTGTCAGCCCTGGTACATGACACAAACAACGCATCCCAGCAACTCCCCTTCAGCTGGACATGCCCTGCTGTACCATACCTGAGTGAATGACCCTGCCCATTGGAGAATGAGGTGAAAAGTATCATGCCCACAGATGAGCAAACAACAAAGAACACACAGCCCGCTGGCTCAGACATAAACAAATAAAACAAAAAGTAGGATGAAACAAACAAATATACAATCAATAAGCAAGGAAAATAACTACTGAATGTCCTGAAGACAGCAGACAATATCAAAACATTAAAAAACAGGACAAGATGGTTCTAGTAGGAGTCCAAAAGAAAACACCAGATGACTTTCCAGTATAAGAAAAGGCACTAGAACTACCTGGTAGGGAATTCAAGTCTCTAATATTCACAGCTATACAAGAGTTGAAGCAAAAAGGAGAAAAAATGAGGAAAAAATAGACAAATTCATGGAAAATACAGACCAAGAAGAATCAGAAAAATAATACAGAAACAAAATGCCAAAACAAATTCACAACTAGAATTCATACAAAAACAACAATTAGAAATCCAAAAGATAAACAACAAAATTTCAGAAATGGACAGTGTCATAGAAGGGCTGAGAAGCAGGTTTGAAACGATGGAAGACAGGATCAGTGAGATTGGCGACAAACACTTGGATACAACTCTGAGAAAAAAGAATGAAGAAAAATGAAGAAACACTGTGAATTATGTGGGATACAATCAAAAGCAAAAAAATTGTGAGTGATCGGAGTTCCAGAACAGGAGGAGAAAACAGAAAACACAGAGAGGATCATTGAAGAACTGCTGAAAGAAAATTTCCCCAATATCATGAAAGATGAAACGCTGACTATCAAAGAAGCTCAACGAACCCCGTATAAGATAGAACCCAAAAGAAAATCACCAAGGCATATCATAATCACACTCGATAAAACCAAAGACAAACAAAGAATCCTGAGAGCAGCTTGAGAAAAACCAAAAGTCACATACAAAGGATAAACAATAAGACAAAGCTCGGATTATTTGGCAGAAACTAAGCAGGCAAGAAGGCAATGGGATGACATATATAAAACCTTGAAAGAAAAAACTTGCCAGCCAAGAATAATATATCCTGCAAAACACTCTTTCAAATATGATGGTGAAATTAGGACATTTCCAGATAAACAGAAATTAAAGGACTATTAAAAAAAAAAACCAAACTTACAAGAATTATTATAGGGAGTCCTTTGATCCAAGAACAAACAGCATCAGAACACAGGCTGAATCTAGGACGCAACATCTTACCAGCCTAGGAAATGAACTCTAAAGGACTATCTAAAACCAAAAGAATTACAACAGGGAACCAGAGAGGTTGATCTGTAAATGACAATGACATCAGAACAATAAAAGAGGGAATAAATGGTGTAGGTATAGAACCTTCTAATGGAGAGGAAAGTAAGGCGATACTGAGTAATAATAGACTGGTTCAAACCTAGGAAGATAACGGTAAACTTCAAGGTAACCACAAAGAAAGTTAACAAACCTACTCATCAAAATGAAGAAAAACATAAAGTCTCAGTAAAAACAAAACCTACGAAAACAAAAGAAATGAAAAAAAATCCACAAACAAAAGGAATTCAGCACAGGAGAGTAAGATGAACAAAGAAAACATCAGCACCCCCCCAAAAAAAGCACTACAAAATGACAGCAATAAACTCACACCTATCAATAATTACACTGAATGTAAATGGCCTAAATGCATCCATAAAGAGTGACAGAATGGATTAAAAAAACAGGATCCATCAATATACTGTCTACAAGACACACTTTAGAAACAAAGACATAAATTTATTAAAAACCAAAGGATGGAAAAAAATATGTCAAGCAAGCAGCTACCAAAAAAAGAACAGGAGTGGCAATACTAGTCTCAGATAAAATAGATTTTAAAACAAAATCCAACATAAAAGACAGTGAAGGACACTATATAATGATTAAGGGGACAATCTAATCATGAAGATGTAACCATAATAAACATCTACACACCCAATGACAGGGCTCCAAAATACATAGAAGAAACTCTTACAGCACTGAAAAGAGAAATTGACAGTTCCACAATAATAGTAGGAAATTTTAACACACCACTCTCGGTAAAGGATAGAACATCTAGAAAGAAACTCAGCAAAGATACAGAAGACCTAAAGGGCACAATCAGCCAACTTGACCTCATAGACAGATATAGAACACCCAATAGCTGCAACGTACACATTCTTTTCCAATGCAAGTGGAATGTTCTCCAGAATAAACCACATCTTAGGCCACAGAGCAATCCTCAACAAGATCCAAAACGTTGAGATTATAAAAAATATCTTCTCTGACCACAATACCATCAAGGTAGAAATTAACAACAGGAAAGAGCATGAAGAAAAATCAATTACATGGAAACTGAATAACACCCTGCTTACAAACTACTTGGTAATAGAATAAATCAGAGATGGAATCAAACGAGAATGAAAACACATCATACCAAAACCTTTGGGACACCACAAAGGTAGTCCTCAGAGGACAATTTATAGCAATAGATTCACACATCAAAAAAGAAGAAACGGACTAAATCAAAACATTAACTACACAACTCGAGCAAATAGAAAGACAAAAGCAAAAAAAAGTTTACAGCCACCAGAAGAAATAAAATAATAAAGATCAAAGCAGAAATAAATGAAATAGAGAATAGAAAAACAATAGAAAGAATCAACAAAACCAAAAGTTGGTTCTTTGAAAAGATTACAAAATTGACAAACCACTGACCAGACTGACAAAAGAAAAACAGGAGAGGATGCAAACAACCCAAATAAGAAATGAAATGGGGGACATTACAACAGACCAAACTGAATTAAAAAGGATCACAACAGAGTATTATGAAAAATGGTACTCCAACAAATTTGAAAACCTAGAGGAAATGGATAAATTTCTAGAAACACACAGCCTACCCAAACTAAAACAAAGTGAAGTTGAAAATCTGAACAGAACCATAACAAGAGAAGAGATTGAAAAGGTCATTAAAAAAAAAAAAACTCCCAACAAAAAAAGCCCTGGCCCAGATGGCTTCACTGGAGAATTCTACAAAACATTCAGAGAACAGCTTATACCAGTACTACTCAAACTATTTCAGAACACAGAAAAGGAAGCGACACTTCCGAATTCATTCTATGAAGCCAGCATAACCCTGATACCAAACCCAGGCAAAGACACCACAAAAAAAGAAAATTACAGACCAATATATCTCATGAATATAGATGCAAAAATTCTCAACAAAATTCTAGCCAATAGAATTCAGCATCATATCAAAAAAATAATACATCACAACCAAGTAGGATTCATACCAGGTATGCAAGGATGGTTCAACATTAAAAAATCAATCAACATAATCCACCACATAAATAAAAGGAAAGAAAAGAATCATGTGATCATCTCAACTGATGCAGAAAAGGAATTCGACAAAGTCCAACACCTATTCCTGATAAAAACTCTCAATAAAATAGGTATAGAAGGGAAATTTCTCAACATAATAAGGGCATCTATGCAAAACCAATGGCCAACATCATTCCCCTTGAGAACAGGAACAAGAGAAGGATGCCCTTTATCTCCACGCCTATTTAACATTGTGCTGGAAGTCCTAGCTCGAGCAATAAGGCAAGAAAAAGAAATAAAGGGCATCCAAACTGGTAATGAAGTTAAACTATCCCTGTTCACATATGATATGATACTGTACATAGAAAACCCCAAAGGTTCCACGAGAAAACTACTGGAGCTAATAGAAAGATTCAGCAGAGTAGCAAGATACAAGATAAACATACAAAAATCAGTTGGATTCCTATACACCAATAAAGAGAACGATGAAAAGGAAATCAGGAAAATAATACCACTTGTAATAGCCCCTAAAAAAATAAAATACTTAGGAATAAATCTAACCAGGGATGTAAAAGACCTATACAAAGAAAACTACAAAACACTACTGCAAGAAACCCAAAGGGATCTACATAAATGGAAAAACATACCATGCGTGTGGATTGTGGGGATATATACCATTTAAAGATGGCTGCACTATTAACAACTGCAGCTCCCACAGGCCTCTATGCTGCACAGCACATTGAGACTTGTCCTCAACATGTTGAGACTTGTCACGACTTGTTTTCCCAAACCTATTGTCTGATTGGCTTGTTTACCTGAATTCCTTCTCCCTTGCCCGAAACTTACTGTTATTCACCCAAAGCCCATTTTTCTGTTATTTGCTTCACTGCTTGCTGTATTGACTATAAATAAACTCCTGGGACTGAAGCCGGGGTCGACTCCTCAGAGTGACCCTCCTGGCCCCACTTCTCTGTAAGAGCTGTGTTTGGTTACTGTCTCCGCCGTCCCAACATTCGCTGCTGCTGTGACAGATGGTGCCCCGTGTGAGAAGCTGCGACAATGGATAGGTAGACTCAACATTGTGAAAATGACAATTCTACCCAAAGCAATTTACAAATACAATGCAATCCCAATCTGAATACCAACAACATTCTTCAAAGAGATGGAAAAACTAATCACTAACTTTATATGGAAAGGGAAGAAGTCCCAAATAAGTAAAGCACTACTGAAGAAGAATAAAGTAGGAGGACTCATGCTACCTGACCTCAGAACCTACTATACAGCTACGGTAGTCAGAACAGCCTGGTACCGGTACAATGACAGATACATTGAACAATGGAACAGAATTGAGAACCCAGATGTAAATCCATCCACCTACGGTCACCTGATCTTCAACAAGGGCCCAAAGTCCATCAAACGGGGAACAGACAGTCTTTTTAACAAATGATGCTGTCAAAACTGGATGCCCATCAGCAAAAAAATGAAACAGGACCCATACCTCACACCATATACAAAAACTAATTCAAAATGGATCGAAGACCTAAATATAAAGCCAAAAACTATAAAGCTCATAGAAGAAAAAATGGGATCAATGTAATACATGGCATTAACAGGATATAAACCATAACCAATAACACACAAACTCCAGAAGATAAGCTAGATAACTGGGATCTTCTAAAAATTAAACACTTAAGCTCATCAAAAGATTTCACCAAAAGAGTAAAACGAGAACCTACAGACTGGGAAAAAATTTTTGGACATTACAAGTCAGACAAAGGTCTAATCTCTACAATCTACAAGAAAATCCAACACCTCTACAACAAAAAGACAAATAATCCTATTAAAAAATGGGCAAAGGAAATGAACAGACACTTCACCAAAGAAGACATTCAAGCGTCCAACAGTCACATGAGGAAATGCTTGAGATCACTAGCCATTACAGAAATGCAAATTAAAACCACAATGAGACACCATCTCACTCTGGCATTACTGGCATGAATCAAAAAAACTGGAAATAACAAGTGTTGGAGAGGCTGCGGGGAGATCGGAACTCTTATGCACTGCTGGTGGGAATGCAAAATGATACAACCATTTTGGAAAATGATATGGCGCTTCCTTATAAAGCTAGAAATAGAAATAACATACAATCCAGCAATCCCACTCCTAGGAATATATCCTAGAGAAATAAGAGCCTTTACACAAATAGACATATGCACATCCATGTTCACTGCAGCATTTTTCACAATAGCAAAAAGATGGATACAAACTAGATGCCCATCAACAGGTGAATGGATAAACAATCTATGGCACATACACACAATGGAGTACTCTGCAACAATAAAGAACAACGATGAATCTGTGAAGCATCTTATAACATGGATAAAACTGGAGGACATTATGCTGAGTGAAATAAGTCAATCACAAAAGGACATATATCCTGTGAGACCACTACTGTAAAAACTCATGAAAAAGTTTACCCTTCAAAAGAAACAAATCTTTGTTGGTTACAAGGGATGGTGGGGAGAGAAATACCAAGTAGAAAATAGATAAATGGTAACTTTGGTGAAGGGTAAGACAGTAAACAATACTGGGGAAGCCACCACAACTTGTACAAGGAGAGGTCATGGAAGCTTCATAGACACATCCAAACTCCCTGAGGGGCCGAATTCCTGGGTGGAGGGCTGTGGGGACCATGGTCTCAAGGAATATCTAGCTCACCTGGCATAACACAGTTTGAAAAGAAAATATTCTACATTCTACCTTGGTGAGTAGCATCTGGGGTCTTAAAAGCCTGTGAGCAGCCATCTAAGGTACTCCACTGGTCTCACCCCTTCCGGAACAAGGGAGAATGAAGAGAACAGGATACAAGGAAAAGATTAGTCCACAGGACTAATGGACCACAGCTACCAAGGCCTCCACCAGACTGAGTCCAGTACAACTAGATGGTGCCCGGCTATCACCACTGACTGCTCTGACAGGGATCACAATACAGGGTCATGAACAGAGCTGGAGAAAAATGTGGAACAAAATTCTAACTTACAAAAAAAAGACCAGACTTAAACTGTCCTGACAGAGACTGCAGAAACCCCAAGAGTATGGCTCCTGGACACCCTTTTACCTCAGTAAAGAAGTCACTCCCTAGGTTCACCGTTCAGCCAAAGATTAGACAGCCCCATAAAACGAAATGAGACTAATGGGGCACAACAGCCCAGGGACAAGGACTAGAAGGCAGAAGGGGACACGAAAGCTGGTAATAGGGAACCCAGGTTGAGAAAGGACAGTGTTGACATGTTTTGGGGTTGTTAACCATTGTCATAAAACAATATGTGTACTGTTTAATGAGAAACTATTTGTTCTGTAAACCTTCATCTAAAGCACAATAAAAAAAAAAAAAAAGGACAAATATGTTGATGACATCAGGAAAAAAAAAAAATCAAAGTAAGAGTAACCAGTTTAGGCACCATCATTCCAGGAGATAAAATTCTTACACCAGTTTGTTCCATGGCACCTGGTTAGTCAGTCCATGGGTAGCTGCCCTAGAGTTAGGTGCCCTCTTTTGATTCAAAGTCCTTTTTGGTGGAGTTACAGGGTAGAGAACATGGTCACCTATGGCTCCTCCCTCTTGGGGGTGGAAAAACTTCCTTCAGAAGGAAACTGTCAGGATAATGAATTCCAAGGAAAAAATAAGCTCTTCTCCAGTACAGCCAAACTATACAGCTCATAACGCAAGTAGGTTCACATCTGTTCACATCTTACTTCCTTTCCTTTATACCTGTGGTGTTTGTGTATAAATCTGAAGGTAATAAGTTGAATGCTAAAGAGTATGAGAGCATCTACGTTATGATAGACTCAAATCTGTTCTTTGAATGCTGTGTCTATACTGGTTGAATGTTCTATGTTCATTCACCTATTATCCACCAGCCCTGTGTCAGTAGCCAAGAAACTTCCAACCTGTGTCACGCTGTTTTAAGAAGAACCAAGGGAGAGAAGTGCTGGTTCCTTTTTGGCCTTTGGGATTCGGACGACGCAGCTCCCTCTGCCGGCCAGTGCGGCGGCCGCGGGAACAGACCTGAGACCGCTAAGCGCCGCGCCAGGAGGAGTCGCCCTTGCTTTACATCCCCTTCCCTCTGGGTAAAGGGTCCTTCCTGTGCTGTGCGGAGCGCATCAGGGATTTGTTTCCATAAAAGAAGCGAGTTTCCCCCTCAGGTGTAGGCCCCAATCCCCATTACTGGAAACAGGGAGAATGGAGAGGTGTCCCGCAGAACAACCTTGTGAACCTGGACACTAGAGGGCGCTCAGGGTCTGCGCCCCCGGAAGTTTTTCGAGCAGCTTGGGGAGCCCTGGAGGCCCAGTGGTTAAGAGCTCGCCTGCTAACCAAAACGTTGGTAGTTCAAATCCACCAGCCCCTCCTTGGAAACCCTATGGGGCAGTTCTACACTGTCCAATAGGGTCGCTATGAGTCGTAATTGACTCCACGGCAACAGGTATGGTTTGGTTTTTTTTGTTTGTTTGTTTGTTTTTGGTTTTGTAGGCAAATCAGCCCAGCTAGCCTGGATTGTACAGCAGCTCAGTGGCTATACAAAGTAAATGCCCATAATGCCCACCAGCACCCCCTGCCAGCCCCCTGCGTGGTGAGGGTGGAGGTGGAGAAAGTGTGTGAGAGATGCAGGAGCACGCACGTGACTGGGGACACTGAGGGGTCCATATGTGAGGGAAGAAGCATTTACAGGGAAGACTGGCAAAGCCTCACAGGTTTGGGAGTGTGATATGTAAATCACTAAGTTTCCCGTGTCAGGTCTAGGGGAGCCTAGTCATCCAGGTGAACAGGTGTCCTTTCCTCACAACCCACGCAGATGGGCCTGATGGAGTCCTCTTTGCAGTAGTGGCAGTGAGGGGGCCAGGTCCCTCCACTGGCAAAGCAGTCAGTGACGCTGACATTGTGGGTACTGTTGTGACAGTTGTTCATGGAGGGGCTTTTGGTGCAGGCACCGGTGCAGTTCTGCAGAAGTTTGCTATGGTGGCCAGATCCTCGTGAATGAAGGTGTTGATGTACATGCATTTGTTCCCATGAATCAGCCGCCGTCGCCTCATCATTACGTCACTGCCTGAGATTGTCTATATGCCGCATTAGGAAGGATGGGGCTGGCTCCATGACAGTCTGGTCCAGGAGGAGGAGGAAGAGGATCCACCTCAGATTCATGTTCCCTGTGAAAGCAGGTCAAGCAAGAGCTGGGCCAGAAAGTGGGCTTCAGTCCCTTTCCCCATGATACCTGTTTTAAAAACTCTTGGCCCAAACACTTAATGTAAATTCTCCCCTTGCCCCTATTTACAGTTACTTCCCATGCACTCATGGCAACAGCTGTTCTCCATATACTTCTTCCACTTTGCACCGTTTTTCCTCAGGGTGAGAAGTGAGGAGGGGAGGAGTGAGTTGTCAATACAGGAGATGCCCATCACCTACCCACCTCTTTATGGGCTTGACCTATGTCTTAGTCATCTAGTGCCACTGTAACGGAAATATCACAAGTGGATGGCTTTCACAGAGAAATTTATTCTCTCACAGTCCAGTAGGCTACAAGTCCAAATTCAGGGCATCAGCTCCAGGGGAACACTTTCTCTGTCACCTCTGGAGGAAGGTCTGTGTCATCAATCTTCCCTTGGTCTGGGTGCTTCTCTGCTCAGGAACCTCAGGCCCAAAGGACATGCTCTGCTCCCAGCACTGCTTTCTTGGTGTTATGAGGTTCCCATGTGTCTCTGCTTGCTTCTCTCTTTTATATCTCAGAAGAGATTGGCTTAAGACACTATCCACTCTTGTAGACCTCATCAGTATAACTGCTGCTAATCCATCTTATTACATCATAGTGATAGAGTTTACAACACATAAAGAAATCACATTAGATTACAAAATGGTACACAATCATACAATACTGGGAATCACAACCCAGTTAAGTTGACAGATATTTTGGGGGGACACAATTCAATACATGACAACCTACAAAACTATTTCCAAACCCCACAGTGATTGTTGCTCCTTACCTAAGCAAACCAGTGAACTTTAAAACTTACCTTTCTAGTGTTTGTTTCTATCAGCCCATCTGCTACTCACTACAGCCCTGTGAGGTGAGGCAGGTATCACTGCCAGCCCCTTTCTACAATGAACAAACTCAGAAAGGAACTGACTGACTCACATGCCTTACACCCTATGCAATATTTCCACTTTCTTAAAGATGCATGCCTGTTTAAACACTTTTTTAAAAATGAACATTTCAATTCTAAGGGAGTAAATTTTATGTTTCCTTATATGTCTTTCTGTCTCATAATAAAGATTCCCAACTTTTGAATGTACAGGGTCCATCATCAGGAACCTTTTTAACTCTGGTTTCTAAAGGTTTCTGAGTAAAGGTGACTAGGTGTCTGGCTTCCTGTTTCTGAGTCCTTATGAATACCTGGGAGTCCCAGGAAAAGGTTTTCTGCAGAGCAGATAACATCCAAAGAGACAGATATACCCCTCTCAGAAGTGGATATTCTTAGCAAAAGTGGACCCTCAGTTGCCTCTCTCCTTCCTCTGATTCTATAGAAATGACATTGTGGATATTTTCTTCCCAGACATTAGGGTGGAGGCCATAAGGAAAGCTTTCAGGTCTGTCAGTGATCATAAACAGATGGCCTAGTAGGCCAATTTCATGTTTACTATTTCACAACTAGAATGTTTACCAGCATCATAAAGAGTGCCTATGACATCACTACAAACACACAGAAATCTGGGGTTTCATGCCTGCTTTGTCACAGCTTGCTATTGGAGCTTGGCAAATCACCTCATCCTTCTTCTCCTCATCTCTGAAATGAGTGTTGTAGACTACAGTCTCTCTCAGCGCTAGCATTCACTGTCTTTCAGCCCCTAATTAAGCATCACTAGTGTGTTGGAATCCCCTTGACAGCAACAGGTTTGGGTTTTTGTTTTGTTTTTTTTTAGTGTGTATGAGTCCATGTGTGACTCTGTGTGGGTGCAGATTGGTGGGTACATGTTCAGGTAAGGAGAAATATTCAACTTGCAAATTGGGTTTCCATTTGAGAATGATTAATCCTATTAAGTCTAATTTTTCTTAGAAGTGGTGAATTTAACGAATTAAGTGAATTAGGTGGCTTTAGGCCAAGAAATTAAACACTTTTATGTAAAGATTGCATTATTTTTTGTCTCCACAATTAAAATTGTATTTTTATTATAGAAGAAGCTGTCTGGGCCTCAGGTCTGTATTTCAGTAAGAAAAGGGAAGAAATTAGTACATACACCGTCCCAGAACTCCAGAATCAGCCAGGTTAGGGAACCTCTACCAAAGAGAGTGGAAGGTGGGCAGACAGTCAATCAGTAAGTTGTAATGAAGTAGATGTCATAGCTCTTGTTCTGATAGGTCTCCTGGGAAGATATGCCTCAAAAGCCTTCTGGCTAATCAGGCAAGAAGAGGGCAAAAGCTGAATAATCTACAGCAAGAAACTGAGTTGAGATTTAATACCTAGAGTTCAATATCCTTTAATATCTGTCTTCTTTATAATTGGCCAAGAAGTCAAGAAAAGAAAAGTTGCCTCTTTTTGAACTTTATTATGCTCATTCTTTTTGGGGGGCTTTAGATGAAGGTTTACAGAATGAATTACTTTCTCATTAAGCAATTAATACACATTGTTTTGTGATATTGGTTGCCAACCCTACGACATGTCAACACTCTCCCCTTCTCGACCTTGGGTTCCCCAACTCAATTATTCTTGCTTAATTCACACAACAATTCTGAGAATAATGTGTTATTATTCCCACTAAAGATTTCACATTTTCTTGTGTTCGTGGTCCTGCATAACTGGACACTGGATGTATAGTATCCTATCCACTGGTATGCTCAGGTTGGCCAAATAGTTCGTATTGTTGTTGTTAGGTGCCGTTGAGTTGGTTCCAACTCAAAATGACCCTGTGTGCAACAGAATGAAACACTGCACGGTCCTCTGCCATCCTCAAAATCGTTGTTATAGGGTCTCATAAGCACTCTTCATCAGCAGTAGAGCTCTGATTCAAACCAATGTCCTTTCCCTGACTTTAATTTTTTAAATTGGAAGGTGAGTGACAGACAGCGGGGCAAAGTAAGATTTAGAAATTCATTCTCCATGAAGAAAAATGTCCTTATTTTGAGGATAAAGTTGCCTTCATAGTGTTATAGACTAACCTAGTCCTCTGGAAGACAAAGAGGAAAATATACATTATGTAAAATAAGAAATGGTTGGGATTAGTGGCAGTTATTAGAGAATGTATAGTTTAACCAACAAAAATTTATATAAGGAGATTGAATTTAAGGTAGATACGCTTGCATATCTAAAAAAGTAATCTAATTAATTAAACATGAAAGAATGTCTTTACAGACACATGGTGGCCCCCATGGAGGTAGAAACGAAGAGCTCAAAGACCAGTTTGACAATATTTGTCCAACACTGTTCAGAAGAGAGAGACCTTATATCAGGCAGTCTTTGACTTTCTGGTCATTGTGGCATAGGCTAGTTCATAAAATTTTTCCAGAACCTCAGTGAAACAGCCCTTAATGACCATTTGTTTCTCTTTACTCTGATTCCATGAACCTCATACAGAATTTTGATGACTAATTTATCCTCGCCATTACATTAGTAGGTTTAGTCATTGAAATAGAAGAATCTCCAGAAGTAAACCCATAAACATATGGGGATTTAGTGTCATAGTTCTGGCATTTCTAATCAGTGAGGAAATAATGAATTATTCAATTAATAGTGCTGGGAAATTTGACAATCTATTTGGTAAAGGAAGAAAGGTTAGATCCCTACCTTATACCACATATTATTTAAATGAGTCAAAATGACCTCTGTGTATTAGCCCCAAGTTGTTAACTTCTTCATAGCAACCTGAGGCCCATTAGCCCAAAAAGCTCAAAGGCACCAATCTCAAATTTGTACACATCCAGTTGTTTTTCAAATAGCCCAAATATGCAGATTTTTAGCAAATAGAGCCTGCCTGCTTTACATACCCCAGAAAACTTTTCCCAACATCTGTTAGCTATAAACCAAAAACACCAAACCTGTAGCCCTCGAGTCGATTCCAACTTATAACAACCCTACAGGACAGAGTAGAACTGCCCCCATAGGGCTTCCAAGGTTGTAATCTTTACTGAAGCAGGCTGACACATTTTTCTCCCAGAGTGGCTGGTGGGTTTGCACTGCCAAAATTTCCGTTAGCAGCTAAGTGCTTAACCACTGTACCACCAGGGCTCACTGTTAGCCATAGATAAGATAAAATCCTGTAGTTATAAGAACCCTAAGGTGCTGCTGCCTTCGGAGCTCTCTGACCAAGAGAAGCCCACCTCGCTGCAGGAGGACCTTGCCCAAGGTACATGTAAGCCCCTGGCCCTCCTCCTCTTCCCCAGGGTTTTTCATGCCCTCTTCCCTTCTGGCAGCTCCCTGCAGTGCTTTTCCCTGGCAGACCTCTTGCTGTAGGAGACCACCCCTGCATGTGGCTGTCAGTGTGTCTGCCCCAGTAAATAACTTGTTGTGCAAGCTATCTCCTATCTCTTGGTCATATCTCTTTTTCTTGATCAGCCCCAAATTCTCTCAAACTCACAGCACCATAAAAGATATGAAATTGTAAAAGAGGAAAAACAAAACTGCCACTATATGCAGGTATAATTGTATGTATTTTTAAAAATCCAAAAGCAGCTGCAGATGAATTATTCAGATTAATAAATATTGGATATAAAATCAGTACAAAATCTGTTTTATTTTTACATACTAGCAATAGACAGAAACTGAAATTTTGAAATGATACCATTCACAATATCTTAAAATAAAGTTCATCATAAGAAGACAGTTAATAAAAGGTATGCAAGACCTTTAAGAAGAAAATTATAAAACTTTATTATGACATATTAAAGAGGACTTAAATAAAAAGAAAGTTAGACCATGTTTATGGGTTGGACGACTTAATACCTTAAATATCAAATCTTTTGCAAATTGATTTACAGATTCAATGTAATACCAGTCAAAATTCCATACATACAATGGAACAGAACAATAAAAAATTAATGACCTACAGTTAATTGCAACAAACTGCATGAATCTCACAAACATAATAGTAAGAGAAATAAGTTAAAAATTACATAATGATTTCATTAATATAAAGATCAAAAAATAGACAAAAACAAAATTACATCATTTTTGTTTAGGAGTACATAATAGATGGTACAACTACTCATCTGTAAGTTTGTCATACTGTGGTGGCTTGTGTGTTGTTGTGATGCTGGAAGCTATGCCACCAGTATTTCAAATACCAGCAAGGTCACCCATGGTGGACAAGTTTCAATGGGGCTTCCAGAAGAGACTCTGAAACTTGCTTTTGAACATAGAGCAGCTAAAGCAAATGGAAGAAATGATGAAGTAAAAGAGTTGAACAGTAGATTTCAAAGGGCCACTAGAGAAGACAAAATAAAGTATTATAATGAAATGTGCAAAGACCTGGAGTTAGAAAACCAAAAGAGAAGAACACGCTCAGCATTTCTCAAGCTGAAAGAACTGAAGAAAAACTTCAAGCCTTGAATTGCAATATTGAAGGACTTATGGGCAAAATATTGAACAATGCAGGAAGCATCAGATGAAGATGGAAGGAATACAGAGTCATTGTACCAAAAAGAATTGGTCAACATTCAACCATTTCAGGAAGTAGCATATATATGACGATATTGAAGGAAGAAGTCCAAGCTTCACTGAAGGCATTGGCGAAAAACAAAGCTCCAGGAATTGACGGAATACCAATTGAGATGTTTCAACAAACAGATGCAGTGCTGGAAGCACTCACTTGTCTATGCCAAGAAATTTGGAAGACAGCTACCTGACCAACCAACTGGAAGATATCCATATACTTGTCTATTCCAAAGAAAGGTGATCCAAAAGAATGTGGAAATTATTGAACAATATCATTAGTATCACATGCAAGTAAAATTTTGCCGAAGATAGTTCAAAAGCGTTTTAGCAGTACATCAACAGGGAACTGCCAGAAATTCAAGCCGGATTCAGAAGAGGATGTGGAATGAGGAATATCTTTGCTGATGTCAGATGGATCTTGACTGAAAGTAGAGAATACCAGAAAGATGTTTACCTGTGTTTTATTGACTATGCAAAGTCATTCAACTGTGTGGATCATAACACATTATGGATAATATTGCAAAGAACGGGAATTTCAGAACACTTAATTGTGCTCATGAGGAACATGTACACAGACCAAGAGGCAGTTGTTCAGACAGAAGAACAAGGGGATACTGCATGATTTATAATCAGAAAAAATGTGTGTCAGGGTTGCATCCTTTCATCATTATTTATTCAATCTGTATGCTGAGCAAATAATCTGAGAAGCTGGACTATATGAAGAAGAATGAGGCATCAAGATTGGAAGAAAGCTCATTAACAATCTGCGATATTCAAATGACTCAACCTTGCTTGCTGAAAATGAAGAGGACTTGAAATACTTACTAATAAAGATTGAAGACTACAGCCTTCAGTATGGATTGCACCTCAAAATAAAGAAAACAAAAATCCTCACAATTGGACCAATAAGCAACATCACGATTAACGGAGAAAATATTGAAGTTGTCAAGGACTTCATTTTACTTGGATCCACAATCAACACCCATGGAGGCAGCGGTCAAGAAATCAAAGGACATATTGCATTTGGGCAAATGTGCTGCAAAAGACTTCTTTAAAATGTTAAAAAGCAAAGATGTCACTCTGACGACTAAGGCGGGCCTAACTCAAACCATGGTATTTTCAATCACCTCACATGCATGCAAAAGCTGGACAATGAATAAGGAAGACTGAAGAAGAATTAGTGCCTTTGAGTTGTGGTGTTGGCATAGAACATTGAATATATCATGGACTGCCAGAAGAATTAACAAATCTGTCTTGGAAGAAGTACAGCCTGAATGCTCCTTAGAAGAAAGGATGAAGAGACTTGTCTCACATAATTTGAACACGTTATCAGGAGAGATCAGTCTCTAGAGGAGGACATTATGCTTGGTAAAGTAGAGGGTCAGCAAAAGAGAGGAAGATCCTCAATGAGATGGATTGACACAATGGCTGCAGTAATGGGCTCAAGCATAGCAATGATTGTAAGGATGGCACAGGACAAGACAGTGTTTTGTTCTGTGGTACATAGGGTACTGTGAGTTGGAACCAACTCGACGATACCTAATAGCAACAACAATCTTTACAGAAGCTGACTGCCACATCTTTCTCCTGCAGAGTGGTTGGTGGGTTCAAACTGCCAACCTTTTGGTTAACAGCCAAGCACTTTAACCACTGTACCACCAGGGCTCCCTCAATAAATAATAACACACTAGTTATTGTAGCCACTATTTTAGTTCAGACTATCATTATTTTTCTCCTGGATTCAGCAGTAGTCCTCTCTAACTTATTTCCTTGTCTCTAGTCTCCTCACCTCCAAGTCATCCTCCACAGCACTGCCAAAGGGATATTTCACAACTGCAACCTGATTTTGTCACTACTCATCTTAAAATCCTTATAAGCACCTTAGTGTGGATTTCTTCTCTCAACAGACTCTTATGGGACATGCTACATCCATACTAGACTACCTGTGGTTCTCTTACTGCTCCACACCCATTTTTCCCCATGTACATGCGGACATGCTGCTCTTTTCCTGGAACAACTTGCACTTTCTCCTAACCTCAACCCACTTTAAAGAGATAATCATACATAGATAAGCAATAAATTCTATAGGAAGCTTTCCCCAAACACTATGGTTTGGGTTAGATGGCCTTTTGTGCTCCCATAGAGCTCACCATTTATCACAATTTGTTAGAATTATCTGTTGATTTCTCAGTTTTTCCCTGGAGACTAAGTGCCTGAATGGGGAAGGACGGTCACGTCTATCTCTACATGCCCAATGTCTAGTGGAGTAGCATATATTAATGTTCACTATATTTTTCTGAATAAATAAATAGATAAGTTGTTGGTGAGGACTTTTTATATCATAATCATATTGGCTGGGTAACTTCTGTAGCAAATGAATCCCAAAATTTCAGTGGCTTAACAAAAGAGATATTAACATCTTTGCTCACATAAAAGTCCGATATTTGCTCATTGGCCGGCAGCCTTCTTCCATGTAGTTATCTAGGGTCACAGACCCCTTCCATTTTGTGGTACTGCCATTTCCTAGTCTGCTGCATTGAACTGGCAAACAGGAAGAGAGGGTAGAGAAGCTCACACCCATTTTTTAACTGCCTTGACCCGCAAGTAACACTTATCACTTCCACTCTCTTTCCATAGGCAGGAACTTAATAATATGTCACATTGCATTCAGGTGGGGGGGTGGGGGACTGAGAAATGCTGTCACTTCCCAGCAACAACCTATACTATGGAAGAGGGAGCCTGAATCTGCGGGAAGCTAGCTGTTATTGTCACAGCAGTGTATGTGCGGTGCTGATCTCATATTTGTCACAGATTGAAGAATAGATGTAGTAAAGTTGCAATAAAATAGTAGAGGGGGAAAAAAGAATAGTAGAGGGAGATCTAGCAAAGGGTTTCCAAAAACAGGTTAGATGAGAAATATTTGCAAACTTTATCGGTGATTGACACTAATGTCAACAACCCTACAAGGAGAAAACAAAAAGTTCACCAAAAAATTGGACCTAAAACAAATTAGAGAATGGGTTAATACACTGGGAGATATCTGTCAGTCAGAAAATATTAATGGATTAACTACCATCCTTGGCCATCTCTAGTAAGGTTTCTTCCCTTCACCTACCTCTGATCTAATAATCAGGGCCTATCAGCTTCTCAAGCACAAGGTTCTTATCTTTCCCTGCCTACCACAAACCCAAACCCACTGCGGTAGAGTCACTTCCAACTCATAGCAACTCTATAGTACAGAGTAGAACTGCCCCATAGGGCTTCCAAGGCTGTAATCTTTCTGGAAGCAGGTTGCCACATTTTTCCCCCACAGAGTGGCTGGTGGGTTTGAACTGCCAGCCTTTCAGTTAGCAGCCAAGTGTTTAACCACTCAGCCCCAAAACTCATTAAAATTAAGAGGAAGCATTGTTTGACAGGTGCTATATAGCCTAAAATATCTCAGCATCATTCACCATTTATATACATTATAATTTTCCACTGAGCGCCGAAAATAGAGAAGGAACCTAACACCACCTGAGTGCATCTGTTTCATTAAAGGCATTTTTACTAACCCTCACAACAATGTGGTCCAGTAGTTAACACTCTCCCCACTTTTCTAGAGATGATACAGGTTTTCACCTGTGCTCAGGATCCAGAGTGGCCCACCATCAGACTTATTATTTCTATGTATCTGTAAACAGGTTTATTGTTTAACCGGTAGAAAAGAGAAGGTAAGTTGCTTGTCTGAGGTCAAATGGTTGGTAAGTAACAGCTCTGACTCAAATTCTGATCTGTCTTTTTAAGAAGTCCGTGCCCTGTGGACAGACAACCAAACTTGTCCCTCTCAAGGGAGGGATGGGAGGCAGGCAGGAGACCAAGACAGACTAAGAGATGACAATCCAGGAGGGAAAATTCGCTCGTTTTGGAGGAAGAACATACCTTGACAGTGTACAAGGCCAAAGATCCTTCTGAAAGGCAACGAAGTGAAAACCTTACTTACCAAAAATATTAACAGTCTTCACTGTTGTTTAGAAACAAGTGGATTAGCACAAATTGAGAAATCCATGCAAGTAGGATGTGAACCTAGGCATGCCTGACTGTTTATCTCAGGGCATCCCTGGACCATAGCCCTATTCCACCTGTACTAGTAATTTTTTCCTTTTTATCAACTCATATTTTTATGCAACTTTTCCTCAGAAATAATATGCATAAAATTACGGATTGATGGGCTAATTACTCATCTATATTAAAATAAACACATAACAATTAACAGTTTTAAATATTTATCTGCTTACCCCAACATAAGTCATCTCACCTCCCACCAGTTGTACACATTTCATACTTTTATATACAGGTCTACCTAGAGCTGTAACATGAAGAATTCTACCTTAAAAATGTTTTCACAGGAGAATTAAGAACTCAAGAACAGTAGTAGAAAAACGGAAGCTCGAAGTCAATGATTTAGCCATATTTGTCCAATTCTGTACAAAAGAGAGACTAATTCATGCACACACCGTATTCTCACCATTATGGAAGGTTGTCCTAATTATTTGCTAAGACGGATCCTCAAATTTACCAATGATTAATGAAAGAAGTAGTTCTCGTGATTATCTGTTTCCATTTGCTCTGATCTCATGAGTAAAGCAAAATATTAAAAGGTGATTTCTTCTATCTCAGTTTGGGTAAGACCCATTGCCATCAAGTTGATTCTGACTCATAGCAACCCTATAGGACAGAGTAGAACTGCCCCATAGAGTTTCTAAGGAGCACCTGGTAGATTCAAACTGGCAACCTTTTGGTTAGCAGCCATAGCACTTAACCACTATGCCACCAGAGTTTGCATAAGGGTCCCTGACAAATAGGGGCCCTGTCAAATGAGTTGCCATTCACCTAATCAGGACTTAGTCAAAAAGAGATGAACCCTGATCTGACAAACTGGAGAAACCCTGAGAGTATAGCCACTGGACACTCTTTTAACTTAGTACTGAAGTCACTCCTGAGATTCACCCTTCAGCCAAAGATTAGACAGGCCCATAAAACAGTATGAGACTAAATGGGTACACTAGCCCAGGGACAAGAACAAGAAAGCAGGCGGGGACAGGAAAGCCGGTAATGGGGAACCCAAGGTCGAGAAGGAGAGAGTGTTGACATGTCATGGGGTTGGCAACCAATGTCACAAAACAATGTATGTATTAATTATTTAATGAGAAACTAATTTGCTCTGTAACCTTTATCTAAAGCACAATTTAAAAAAAAAAAGTGAACTTCAGACTGGTCAAAAAAAAAAAGATATGAACCCATTTTGGGGACCTCAGCTCACAATCCACCTCTTGTCACTAAAAAAGCTTGCAGAGTTCTAGAAAAAAGTAAAAATTTGCTTAATTTACATGGTAATTACATTCCCAGGAAAATCTTTTTATTTTAAAGCCTTGCAAAAGTAAAAGCTTTGAGACTCAGAAAATTATAAACTGGTTTCTCAGCCACATAAATATGCAAGAGGACACCCACAAGTTGTGTAGGATGTGGAATGATTCTGACCCACTCCACTTTCCAGGTCTGCACTAACGGCTGGATGACTTGCCTAGAGAATCCCTCAGTATCCATCAAGTGTCATAAGGTATTTTATCCTCAGTGACCTCTAAGACGGATAAAAGGAGAGCCAAAGGAGTTTAGCAAGATCTTCTTGCAAAATTCTCTTGTCATTATTATATGATCTTTCCAGGACCAGTTGTTGGCCCCCTAAGGAGATCTGAAATCACTAGAAACAGGATTTTCTAACCAACATGAGTGAGAAAAAAATCTCTGATGTTGTAACAAAGACCCTAATCCAGAAATTCCAGGTGCTGGCTTGTAGTGCCTGCTACAATATTTTATAAAGTTCATGGGCTCAGGAAGGTCATATGATTCCACTCTATTTCTCTAAGGTATTACATACTCAGGATTTCTTCTCCTCCTCTCTTCAAGAAATTCGGTTACAACTTGTAAAAAAGGTATGTGGGGGAGTGTCAGACCTCTTCTTCTAAATTCACAAGGAGGGGAGGAGAATCACTATCTGCATCAAAAGCCTAAGAAGCAAAGGTCAGATATGCCTCCACCTTCCAACCTTTTTACCAATTCTGATATCATCTGTCCTTCCCACAGCACTCACTACTTCTCTGCTGGGTTCAATAATTCATTGCAATGGCCATACAGAACTCACAGATCATACTCACAGTTATGGGGTTTATTAGGGAAGTAACAGGTTACAATTTAGGTTCAGGAATGCTCTGGATACAGTTCTTCAGTCAGAACAGCCTCTTCTCAGCCATGCTGCAGGCATGCCTCTCTCCGGCCCTTGGCTTCTTAACCCCTCAGGCCTACTGGGCTGACCCAGCCTCTGCCCTGCTTGGGCAGGTGTTACAAAGCTCTTTTAGCTCTGCCAGTAAGTGCCCAGAGGCACCCCACTCCACCAGTAAGTTCCTGCCTGAGAGTGCTCAGCTCTCTTGCTTTGTGGGTTGGCACTCTCACAGTAGCCACCTTGCTCCGTGGGCCATCTCCTGCCAGTCTCCTGAGTCTCCTGGTTCTGCTGCTTCTACTCCTGCCATTTCTCTGCTGCTGCTTCTCATTGTCTTGTGCCGTCTCCAGTGTTACAGCGCTCTCTCTCTGTATCCTGGGTCTAGGAGGATCTCAGCATAGGGACCCTGGGTCCAAAGGACATGCTCCACTCCTGACTCTTCTTCTTGATGGTAGTCAGGTCCCTCCTGTCTTTCTTTAGATGGCACATTTTAATCCTAGCAGGATGGCAAAACTGACCAATCACCTCCTTAGAGTTCCATACACATTATTTGCATTATTAGCAAACTATCCAATTCCTTGGTAGGCAACAAGCACCTCATTTGCATAGTCCCAGCAAGTCATTTGGTGGAAGTTACAAAGATTATGGCTGTTGTTGTTAGGGGCTGTTGAGTTGGTTCCAACTCATAGCAACACTATGTACAACAGAACTAAACACTGCCAGGTCCTGCACCCTCCTCACAATCGTTGTTATGCTTGAGCCCATTGTTGGAGACATTGTCTCAATCCTTCTCCTTGTGGGTCTTCCTCTTTTTCACTGACCCTCTACTCTACCAAGCATGATGTCCTTCTCCAGGGACTGGTCCTCCTGATAACATGTTCAAAGCACATGAGACAAAGTCTCACCATCCTTGCTTTTAAGGAGCATTCTGGCTGTGTTTCTTCCAAGACAGATTTGTTTGTTCTTCTCACAGTCCATGGTATATTCAATATTCTTCACCAACACCATAATTCGAAGGCATTGATTCTTCATCGGTCTTCATTATTCATTGTCCAGCTTTCACATGCATGTAAGGTGATTGAAAACACCATGGCTTGGGTCAGGCACACCTTAGTCCTTAGTCCTTGCTTTTTAACACTTTAAAGAGATCTTTTGCAGCAGATTTGCCCAATGCAATGCGTAGTTTGATTTCTTGACTGCGCTTCCATGGACATTGATTGTGGATCCAAGTAAAATAAAATCCTTGACAACTTCAATCTTTTTTCTGTTTGTCATGATGTTGCTTATTGGTCCAGTTGTGAGGATTTTTGTTTTCTTTATGTTGAGGTGTAATCCATGCTGAAGGCTGTAGTCTTTGATCTTCATCAGTAAGTGCTTCAAGCCCTCTTCACTTTCAGCAAGAAAGGTGGTGTCATCTGCATATCAAAAGTTGTTAATGAGTCTTCCTCCTATCCTGATGCCACATTCTTCTTCATATAATCCAGCTACTTGGATTATTTGCCCAGCATACAGATTGAATAAGTATGGTGAAAGGATACAACTCTGACACACACCTTTCCTGACTTTAAACCACACAATATCTCCTTGCTCTGTTCAAACAACTGCATCTTGGTCCACGTACAGGTTCCTCACGAGCACAATTAAGTGTTCTAGAATTCCCATTCTTCGAAATGCTATCCACAATTTGTTATGATCCACACAGTTGAACACCTTTCCATAGTCAATAAAACGCAGTAAATATCTTTTTGGTATTCTCTACTTTCAGCAGATGAAAGATCCATCTGACATCAGCAATGATACCCCTCCATTCACTTCTTCTTCTGAATCCAGCTTGAATTTCTGGCAGTTACCTGTTGATGCACTGCTGCAATCGCTTTTGAATTACCTTCAGTAAAATTTTATTTGTGTGTGATATTAATGATAGTGTTCCATCATTTCTGCATTCTTTTGCATCACCTTTCTTTGGAGTGGGTACGAATATAGATCTCTTCCAGTAGGTTGGCCAGGTAGCTGTCTTCCAAATTTCCTGGCATAGAATAGCGAGCACTTCTAGCACTGCATCCATCTGTTGAAACATCTCAGTTGGTCTTCTGTCAATTCCTGGAGCCTTGTTTTTTGCCAGTGCTCTCAGTGCAGCTTAGACGTCTTCCTTTAGTACCATCAGTTCTTGATTATATGCTACCTTCTGGAATGTTTGAATGTCAACCAATTCTTTTCTGTACAGTGAGTGTGTATTCCTTCCATCTTCTTTTGATGCTTCCTGTGTCGTTTAGTATTTTCTGAATCCTTCAATATTGCAACTCAAGGCTTGGATTTTTTCTTTATCTCTTTCAGTTTGAGAAATGCCAAGCATGTTCTTCACTTTTGGTTTTCTAACTCCAGGTCTTTGAGTATGTCATTATAATACTTTACTTTGTCTTCTAGAGCCACCCTTTGAAATCTTCTGTTTGGCTCTTTTACTTCATTGTTTCTTCCTTTCAGTTTAGCTACTCTACGTTCAAGAGCAACTTTCAAAGTCTCTTCTGACATATGTTTTGGTCTTTTCTTACTTTCCTTTTTAATAACCTCTTGCTTTTTTCATGTATGATGTCCTTGATGTGATTCCACAACTCGTCTGGTCTTTGATCATTAGTGTCCAATGCATCAAATCTATTCTTGAGATGGTCTCTAAATTCCAGGTGGGATATACTCATACTTTGGCTCTTGTGGAATTATTTTAATTTTTTTCAGCTTCAACTTGAACTTTCATATGAGCAATCGATGGTCTGTTCCACAATCAGCCCCTGGCCTTGTTCTGTCTGACTGATGCTATTGAGCTTCTCCATGGTGTCTTTCCACAGATGTAGTCAATTTGATTCCTGTGTATTCCATCTGGCGAAATCCACTTGTATAGTCCCTGTTTGTGTTGCTGAAAAAAGGTATTTCCGCTGAATAGGCTGTTGGTCTTGCAAAATTCTATCATGAGATCTCTGGTGTTATTTCTATCACCAAGACCATACTTTCCAATTACTGATCTTTCTTCTTTGTTTCCAACTTTCACGTTCCAATTGCCAGTAATTATCAATGCATCTTGGTTGCATGTTTGATCAATTTCAGACTGCAGAAGTTGGTAAAAATCTTCAATTTCTTCATCTTTGGCCTTAGTGTTTGGTGGGTAAATTTGAATAATAGTCACATTAACTGGTCTTCCTTGTAGGTGTATGGATATTATCCTATCAAGCACAGTGTAGTACTTCAAGATAGATCTTGAAATGTTCTTGAAATGTTCTTTCTGATGATGAGCGTATTGCCATTCCTCTTCAATTTGTCATTCCTGACATAGTAGACTGTATGATTGTCTGATTCAAAATGGCCAATATCAGTCCATTTCAGCTCACTAATGCCTAAGATATTGATATTTATGCATCCCATTTAATTTTTGACGATTTCCACTTTTCCTAGATTCATTCTTCATACTTTCCATGTTCGAATAATTAATAGGTGTTTGCAGCTCTTTCTTCTGATTTTGAGCCATGCCACATTAACAGATGAAGGTCCCGAAAGCTTGACTCCATCCACATCATTAAGGTCAACTCTACTTTGAGGAGACAGTTCTTCCCCAGTCGTCTTTTGAGTGCCTTCCAACCTGAGCGGCTCATCTTCTGGCACTATATCGGACAGTGTTCTGCTGCTATTCATACAGTTTTCACTGGCTAATTTTTTTCAGAAGTATACCGCCAGGTCCTTCTTCCTAGTCTGTCTTAGTCTGGAAGCTCAACTGAAACCTGTCCACCATGAGTGACCCTGCTGGTATTTGAATACTGGCAGCATAGTTTCTAGTATCACAGTAACACGCAAGCCCCCACGGTATGACAAACTGACAGATACGTGGGGGAAAGACTATGGCTAGAAGGACCATATCAAGTAATTCACTGCACCGCCAACTCTTTATACATTAAGTGCCCACATTATCCAAATCGTTCTTCTACTCTGACCACACCTAGTCAAATTACCCAGATAGTTCAATTACCTATCACCACCAGTTGACTCCAACTCATGGCAACCCCAGTGTGTCAGAGAAGATTTGTGTTCCATGGGGTTTTCAGTGGCTGATTTTTCAGAAGTAGGTTGCTAGGTCTTTCTTCCAAGGTGCCTCTGGGTGGATTCAAACCTCTAACGTTTCAGTTAGTAACGAAGCACATTTACCATGTGCACCACCCAGAGGCTCCTCAATTAGCCACTAGCCTGCATATTTAACTGTGGAAATGTATGCCCAGATGTAAATACAGAGCAATTCTTTCATGCTTGATTTTACATAGTAAAGAAGAATTCTTAACTCAGTAATGACTTGAGTTCCTCAGATTTTTAAAAAGGGGAAAGGAGCCAGGAGGATCTTTGTCTACCATAGTCACTCATTCCTTTACATTGTCTAAAAGACAATAAAATATGTGAAATCAACATTTTAGTCAGAGCATTAATTCCGTCTCCCTATCGTTATTTGCCTTGATCCTTGTCTCCAAGTGTCTTTATAGTCACTAGTGTTCAACCAAGCTCCATTCTGGGACAATAAATCTACATAGTCTCAGCAACATTAGTTTACTCTTGGCCGTTTCTAATGGTCATAGCCCAGTCTTGTATTTAGATAAATCATGTCTAAGTTTTTTGTTGCTGTTCCAGGGCCTTAACTCCCCAAAGCAGGTCTCTGTCCCATGAGGCTAACTGACTGCCCATCCTTCAGTGGTCTGCTCTGGCATGTCCTTCCTCCATGGAGTGACATCCTAGACTTCAGCCTCAGCTCATGTGCTCCCACTCTACTTATACTTTCTCTTTGGACCCGCCCCCTGTGTTAGCTTTGTTTTCTGTACCCCCCCCCCCCCCCCCCCAGTTCTAAGTCCTGTGTCTTGCCGGGAGCCATGGTCTTTACTATCCTGCTTTTACAGGACACGTTGTTCTGGTTCTAATGCCTTTATCTTTGGGACTAAGGAAAACAAGCATGTTCTGGATTATTGAAGTGTGAATACTGGATACCACACCAACACTTTGATGTAGAACTGATATTCCTTATGAAGATTTTTTTTTACCATGTGCAATGCTCTGTGCTAAATATTTTACTTCTATATTACCATGTTAAATTTCCCCTACAAGCCTATAACATATGTACAATCACTGTCAGTATTTTACAGTTAGAATACAGAGACATAGAGAGGATGAGGAACTGGCCAAACTTAAACAGTAAGAATCACAATAAGAACCTGCATAAGAGGACCTTGGGTGGCACAAACAGTTAAGCGCTGGACTACTAGTGAAACAGAACTCCCACAGTGCTGTATTCTTTACCAGCTTCCTCCCCTACTGTGTTGTATTACAAAATCATTTCCTTTGCTGGGCTCCACCAGCCCTCCTCAGCTTTGCATTTGAATCCTGCTTCTGCTTGGAGGTTATATGTAAACCCTATTGTGCCTGCATAGTATGATTAAAAATGTTGCTGACATACTTGTATGAACTCTCTACTTGTAAACCCCTTTAAAAGTAACATGCCTACTCACCCATGGCAAGCAGTCTTGGCAGCAGTAAGCACCGACTGACTCCATTTCCTTGTACAACAAAATAAAGGTGCTTTTTTTGTTCTCTCACCTCAGTCTCTTGTTTATTGACCAATACGAGTCATGCCGAGTAAGGACCTCGGGTTTCCACACAATAACACTAGCAGAAAGGTTGACTGTTCAAAGCCATCCAGAGGCATCTCAGAAGACAGGCCTGGAGATCTGATTCCAGATGGTCACAGACTTGAAAACCCTATGGAGCAGTTCTACTCTGCACACATGGGGTCACCATGAGTCAAAACTGACTCTATGGCAACTAACAATAGCAACCTGGACAAGGCTGTCCAAAATCTATACTCTGCACCACTGTGCCACAAAATTTATATAATAATTTCATTTACAGATATGCCAACCTAGTTAAATGACCAGTCTATTTCCCATGAGCGCTGAGATATCAATGAATTCCTCTATGTGCTTGGTAGACAATGATTCCCCTTCACTGGAATACAATCTTCTAATTTCTTGGGAAAAAACACTTTGTTTTACCCCCTCAGTCACACCTCTCCATAATTCCATCTGGTCTCAATTTCTTCACCTCCAGTGAGGGGGAAAAGTTGTTATTGTTGCTTTCATGAATTGAATTGTGTCCCCCAAAAATATATGTCAACTTGGTTAGGCCATGAGTCCCAGTAATGTGTGGTTGTCCTCCATTTTGTGATTGTAATTTTATGTTAAAGAGGATTAGGATGGGATTGTAACACCCTTACTAAGATCACATCCCTGATCCAATGTAAAGGGAGTTTCCCTGGGGTGTGACCTGCACTGCCTTTTACCTTGCAAGAGATAAAAGGAAAAGGAAGCAAGCAGAGAGTGGGGGACCTCATACCACCAAGAAAGCAGTGCAGGGAGCAGAGCACGTCCTTTGGACCCAGGGTCCCTGTGCGGAGAAGCTCCTAGTCAGGGGGAAGATTGATGAGTAGGCTGACAGAGACAGAAGGCCTTCCCCTGGAGCTGATGCCCTGAATTTGGACTTTCAGCCTATTTTACTGTGAAGAGATAAATTTATCTTTGTTAAAGCCATCCACTTATGGCATTTCTGTTATACAACACTATATGACTAAGACAGTTGGTGAGAAGGAGAAAGTGACAGTCTTTTCCAATTTCATCCTAGAAACTCTATCAAAAGGATCGAGATCTACGTCTGCTCAATGACCTTCAGAGGAGGCATGTACAAGGTACCACTGAGGGACAAGGAAGGCCTAGGGCCATCTTGCTCAGCTCAAGAAATCAAGGAGAGCCCAGCACACAAAATGTCTTTTGCGCTTGGGTTAGTTAAATCTGCCCCCATTCACTGCAATTAAATTAACCTGTACCATGTTATTCCAGTGTGCATTGTCATTCCCATAGGCAGCAGCTGTATTAGGGAAAGCTGTGTGCAGGAAGATAGTGACAGTTTGCATATTCCTATCAGTAGGTTAAGAGCAGACATTGCCAACAGTACCCCAAAGCTGAAGAAATTTCAAGTGTTGGACATCACATTTTTTGCATACAGGCGCTATACCAAGGAGATATTGTTCATCCTCAATGCCAATGTAGTCAACAGTGTTTTTTTTACCACAAATGTAGAAGTCCTTTCCTGGGACAATATCTTATGATGTTCCTCGATTTTAAAAAAATCACTTAATATTAGCCCAAGAGACAGAAAAGTCCACATAGAACACAGGCTTCATCAGCCTGAGACCAGAAGAACTGCATGGTCCCCGGCTACCATCAATGACTGCCCTGACAGGGAACACAACAGAGAGTCCCTGATGGAGCGGGGGAAAGGTGGTATGCAGAACTCAAATTCTAGTAAAAAGACCAGACTTAACGGTCTGACCGAGACTAGAGGAACCCCAGAAAATACGGCCCCTGGACCCTCTGTCAACCCAGAACTAAAACAATTCCCGAAGCTAACTCTTCACACAAAGATTAGACTGGAATGTGGGACATAAAATGATACTCATCAAGAGTGTACTTCTTAGTTCAAGTAGATACATGAGACTAAATGGGCAGCTTCTGTCTGGAGGTGAGATGAGAAGGCAGAGAGGGTTAGGAGCTGGTGGAATGGACACGAGAAATCAGGGGTGGAAAGGAGGAGTGTGCTGTCACAGTACAGGGAGAGCAATTAGGGTCACATAACAATGTATGTATAAATTTTTGTATGAGAGACTAACTTGAATTGTAAACTTTCACTTAAACTACAACAATTAAAAAAAAGAAAGAAATGACTTAATAATATTAGTGCATACATAATTCTGTGGAGACTAGTGACGATTCCTCTCAGTGGAAGCGTGAATCAGGTCCAGGATACATACCACTAAACTGGGCAGCATGGGAGGTTATGCTAATGAAATAACAGAAAAAGCCCGTGAGTAGCAGCCTGTTTCCGCTAAAGACAAAATCACACCGAGATTCTTGAGTATTTTGATTAACATAGATTTATTTTGACTCCTGATTCATATCAGGAGATCTTCTTCCAACAATCTTAAACATCAAATTAGATCATTTGTACTGGCTCTGGGCGCAATGAGGTCAGATGAAAATATGCAGAGGGAATCTATAAAAGGAGCAGTCAGAAAAGATTCTTAGTAGGTGTGTTCTGAATACAATTTTAAAGGAAGAAAGCAAATTGGTCACGATCTTGTTTGAATCATTTCTCAGAACGCTTGTGACAAGATTGATGGGTCATAAACACAACTGTCTGCAGGAGCCAGGCAAGTATCACCACTGAGTGAGTAGGCAGGATATGAGTCAGTAGCGGCAACTGAAGACAGTGAAACCCTCTAAGGTATTGCCATCTTAGAAAGAGGCAGCTGCTACTTAGCTCTAGCTAATTGTTGCATTGAGGTAATGGAGGCCAACCAACATCTTCCCATTTGTAAGAAACAACAGAAATACAAACATTCTATGCCAACTACCCCAATTTGGAAACTTTATTATCCAAGACCAAATATTATAAATCACCCTGTGTATGCTGATTCAAACAGGTCATTTAGCCAGATACTTCCCCTTGTAACTGCAGTTTGTGGTTTTGCCTCATATCATAGACACTTAGGGCAGATCTTCCTACCCAGTGAGGCTGTAAAAGTATCAGAGATGGCTACATTATAACTAATTCATCTTTATGTCAACTTCACCTATAGAAATGCCTTCCACACATTATAAGGAAAAAATGTGTTTCATAATTGGGCAAATTATTGAATTCCAGGCAGATGCGTATGACAAGGCAGCTCTGCTATTATCTCTAGATTCCTGTCCAGGCCAACATTTGCATCCATATTAACTTAAGGACATCGATGGCAAAATATTTGCATTTTCAGATGACAGGAATATGAAATGGTAGTAAAAGATGGTAAAAGAGTTTTAAAAAATTACATGGATTAATTTTATTGAAGATGATATTTTACCAGTTTTCAGGGGCAATTCCAGTTTTTCTTACCTCAAAGCTGGACCATGGATCTCTTGGCACTCAGGTCTTCTCTGCAATACATTTCCACACCTCTGAATTTTCCCACATCAATCTCTTTGCCTACAATGCCCATTCCTTCTCTAATGCCCTGGTAAACCCTTACTCATCCTTCATGGCTCTGCTGAAATGAAGCCTCCTCCTAGAAGCCTTCCTTGATGCATCATGGAAAGTAACATCCTCCATCCTCTGTATTTCCATAAAACCATGTTTACACAAGAGTTGTTACCTCAGAAAGACATTGCATATTCCATTAGCATCTGCTTTATACACACCATCACTAGCATCCACTCTGGAGAGCTATGTGGCCTCTGTTGCTCTACTTTCCAGCATCTGTGGAGACTGGGCTGTGAGAAGGCTACTTCAAGCAGAGTTATAAAATCAGTGGTCATTCTGAAGAAGCCTGCTTTCATCATCAACAGTGCAGATCCAACTGGCAACCCTCTGCCCTGCAGCAGAAGGCCTTGTAATTAGATTAGTTAGAACAGCAGTGGAAGTGTGCTGCGGGTATCTTCATCTTCTAGACTCAGCCCCATGCACAGGGGCTGCTCTATAACTACTGCCCCAAGTACCAACGGGACAAGTGCCCCCTGAGCCCCAGGACCACCAGCTGGATCTGTTCTCACAGGAACTGCAGCCCAGAGACTGGGTAAGACTTCAAGCCTTCACACTGGTACAGGAAGGGCAATAAACTGGCAGCAACGGAGAGAACAGGAGCCCAAGTTATTGCCCAGGGGATATGACTAAGAGCTGGGAAGGCAGGTGATGTTTCAACAAACAGATGCAGCACTGGAAGCACTCACTCATCTATGCCAAGAAATTTGGAAGACAGCTACCTGGCCAACCAGCTGGAAGATATCCACATACCTGCTTATTCCAAAAAAAAGGTGATTCAAGAGAATGTGGAAATTATTGAACAATATCATTAATACTACCACATGCAAGTAAAATTTTGCCAAAGATAGTTCAAAAGCATCTGTAGTAGTGCACCAACAGAGAGCTGCCAGAAATTAAAGCCAAATTTAGAAGAAGACGTGAAATGAGGGATAGCTTTGCTAATGTCAGATGGATCTTGGCTGAAAGCAGAGAATACCAGAAAGATGTTTACCTGTGTTTTATTGACTATGCAAAAGCATTTGACTCTGTGGATCATAACAAATTATGGATAACATTGACAGGAATGAGAATTCCAGAACACTTAATTATGCTCATGAAGAACCTGTACTTAGACCAAGAGGCAGTCATTTGAACAGAACAAGAGGATATTGTGTTGTTTAAAATCAGGAAAGGTACGCATCAGGGTTGCATCCTGTCATCATACTTACTCAGTCTGTATGCTGAGAAATAATCCAAGAAGCTAGACTATATGAAGAAGAATGGGGCAGCAGGATTGGAGGAAGACTCATTAACAACCTGCGATATTCAAATGACACAACCTTGCTTGCTGAAATCGAAGAGGGCTTGAAGCACTTACTGATGAAGACCAAAGACCACAGCCTTCAGTATGGATTACACCTCAACATAAAGAAAATAAAAATCCTCACAGCTGGACCAATAAGCAACATCATGATAAATGGAGAAAATTTTGAAGTTTCAAGGATTTCATTTTACTTGGATCCACAGTCAACACCCATGATCAGTAGCAGTGAAAAAATCAAATGATGCATTGCATTGGGCAAATCTGCTGCAAAAGATCTCTCTAAAGTGTTAAAAAGCAAAGACATCACTTTGAGGACTAAGGTGCCCTGACCTGACCCAAGCTATGGTGCAATTGCCTCATATGCATGTCAAAGCTGGACAATGAATAAGGAAGACTGAAGTAGAATTGATGCCTTTCAATTATGGTGTTGGCCAAGAATATTGAATATCCCATGGACTGCCAGAAGAACGAACAAATCTGTCTTGGAAGAAGTACAGCCAGAATGCTCTGTGGAAGCAAGGATGGTGAGAGTTCATCCCACGTACTTTGAACATGTTATCAGGAGGGACCAGTCCCTGGAGAAGGACATCATGCTTGGTAAAGTAGTGGATCTACAAAAGAGAGGAAGACCCTCAAAGAGATGGATTGACACAGTGGCTGCAACAATGGGCTCAAATATAGCAACAATGTAAGGATGGCACAGGACTGGGCAGTGTTTTGTTCTGTTGTACATACAGTCACTATGAGTCAGAACTAGCTCGATGGCACCTAACAACCATAACAACAGCCTTAGGCTGAGAGGCTGAGGCTCAGCTGGTGTCTGCCTCTTTCTCTCCCAAGATGTTAAGGGTCCTCTGGGAATAGGAAAAAAACAAGCTTGATTGGTTCTATCTGGTTCATTAATTATAAGTTGTATGCTGGAAGGGAAGTTTGTGTTGTTAAAAAAAAGAAGAAGAAGAAGAAAGAATGTAAAAGGCACAAAATGAATGTCATAAATGCCAAGAAGAAAGAAGAAAAATTACAGCCTCAGAGTTATTTTAAAAAATAAGTGCATCACATAAGTACTGAAGAAGCCAGCACAACTTGTATGAGGAAAGGTCATGGAAGGTCCATAGACACATCCAAACTCCCTGAGGGACTGAATTGCTGGGCAGAGGGCTGTGGGGACCATGGTCTTGGGGACCATCTAGCTCAATTGGCATAACACAGTTTATAAAGACAATGTTCTACATTCTACCTTGGTGAGTACTGTCTAGGGTCTTTAAAACCTGTGAGCAGCCATCTAAGATACTCCACTGGTCTCACCCTTTTGGGAGCAAAGGAGAATGAAGAGAACAGGATATAAGGAAAAGATTTGTCCAAAGGACTAATGGACCACTGCTACCACGGCCTCCACCAGACTGAGTCCAGCACAGCTGGATGGTGTCCGGCTACTACCACAGACGGCTCTGACCGGGATCACAATAGAGGGTCCTGGACAGAGCTGGAAAAGGTTGTAGAACAAAATTCTAACTCACAAAAAAAGACCAGATTTACTGGCCTGACCAACTGGAGAAACCCCAAGAGTATGGCCCCCAGACACCCTTTTAGCTCAGTGGTGAAGTCACTCCCAAAGCCAGGGATTGGACAGTCTCATAAAACAAAATGGGACTAATGAGGCACAGCAGTCAAGGGACAAGGACTAGTAGGCAGGAGGGGACAAGAAAGCTGGTGATAGGGAACCCAAGGTTGAGAAGGGACAGTGTTGACATGTCGTGAGGTTGTTAACCATTGTCATAGGGCAATATGCATACTAACTGTTTAATGAGAAACTATTTGTTCTGCAAAAGTTCATCTAAGGTACAAAAAAAAAAAAAAGACTTATCTATGTGAGATCAAACTGACAACAGCAACTCAAAAGGTATGATGGGAAGCCTAGGGGGCAGTGAGTTGAAGGTAATGGTGATGGAATAACTTGGAAAAGGATAGTGAGAATAGCAGCACAACTGAAAGAATGTAATTGATGTCACTGAATTGTAAATGTAGAAACTTTTGAAATGGTGTAACTTTGGCTATGTATATTTTCACCAAAAAAAAAAAAAGGGTCCTCCAAGGTCAAGAAGGGAGAGTGTTGATATGTTGTGGGGTTGTTAACCAATGTCATAAAACAAAATGTGTACTGACTGTTTAATGAGAAACTATTTGTTCTGTAAACCTTCATCTAAAGTACAAAATATATATATATATATATAATTAAGTGCATCAAATCTCCAGGTATTTGTGATTATTGTAGGGGTGAAACTAGGGTCCAAGTCAAATGGGAATGAGATAAATTGTTCAGGCAGCCATACTGACAGATCCTAGTAGTGGCTGGAGAAGTGGTGGACATCGTTCCTGGCAACTTCTGTATTCAGGCGAAGATGGTAAACTGGTCAGCGGGATGGGAAAGGGGCAGGGAGGGGGATGTGGAAGTGGGATCCCTCATCATAGGACTGTCTGCTCTTGCCCATTCTGGCCACCCCAGCAATGAATCAGCAGTTCATTCACACTTGGGTCAGGAAGACCCACAGAAAGAAGAGGAGAATTGTGAGAACCCCTGCCCTGCCTCCATCACAGGGCTGCATTTGGGAATCAACTGGAAACAGTAAGGGAAAGCTCTTTGCAGGCTATGGTCAGGTGCAGCCATTTGCATGATTGTTCTGGTGAGAGGGTGGGTCTTTTTGGAATGCCTGGTCCAGAAAAGCAATCAAGTCTACACTTCTATCCTTTGGTCTGGGATGCCTACCCTGTCTATTTCAGCTCCTTTTCCAGTCACATTGAGATAACAATTTTCTATTCCTCACATCTCTCTATGACGACAGTAAGTATTGCTCTTTTTAATACCAAACAGCAGCTGCATTCGGGCCTCTCCTCTGGAGAATCCATTGGGGCTTTGTTCCTCCAGACTGATCTGTTGACTGAAGGTATTGCAAAGGTATACTGGGTTTGGGAAATCACAGTGCCCAACAGATCAGTGACCTTAAGTAAAATAAAATTTGGATGAAGTGAGCTCATTCTCCAACAGCCATGGGGCAGCAGAAGGGGCAGATAGGACATGACAAAGCTAGAGTCACAAGTCCTTTGAAGAAAGATTAAATTAACTTTTCTCACATTGGGTACCAAATCATATGTCACAGTGAGCACTCATTAGATGTGTCTGTCCCTGCCCTTCTCACCTTGGAGGAAGAGTGTAAATATCCCAAGGCAGCAGGTAGAGTGAGACAGAGTTTGGGGACCACTTAGCCAGAAAAAGAAGCCCTAGTGGCATAGTGGTTAAGAGCTCAGTTGCTAACCAAAAGATCAGTGGTTCAAACCCACCAAACGCTCTGTGGGAGAAAAATGTGGCAGTCTGCTTCTGTAAAGATTACAGCCTTGGAAACTCTATAGGGCAGTTCTGCTCTATCCTATAAGGTCGCTATGAGTTGGAATTGACTCTACAGCATTGGGTTTGGGTTTGTGGTGGGCAGAGAAAGATAAGAACCTTGTGCTTGGGAAGCTGATAGGCCCTGAGATACTTAAATCCTGGGCGCTTATTCCCCTACGTGCTTCTTCAGGGATCAAAACTGGCTTTTGAAAGTTACAGACTATTTCAATTAGGAGCAAGGAGAAACGGTTCTGGTAGCCTCTTGACCCGCAGGGTCCCAGAAGCGCAGGGCCCCCTATCAGCCAGTGCGGCGGCGGCTGCGGGAACAGGCGGGAGCAGAAGGCACCTCACCTGGTCTGTGCAGTCCCCAATTGGCGCCCCCTCCGCTATACCCACAGGCTCTTTTCAGAGATTTGCCTGACACACTTGGGGTTTGTTTCTATAAAGGAGACCCATATCACTTCATGTGTCACCTTCAGACCCCTCCCCAGAGCCCGTATTTCGTCCAGGCGGTGGCGAACCATGTTGAGGAAAAGCGGTCCGAGGGACTGGAGAAGAATCTTGGACATCAGACATTCAGGGGCCCCGGGCAGCGCCATCTGGATTTCCCAGCTCGTGGGAAATCCGCTCCATGAGGCCAGACAGCATCACCCCAGGGTGGGGGCGCGTATTTATGTAAGCCCCCTTGGTGTTGGCAAGGGGCTGGATGATAGGACATAAAATTACCAAGGTATAAGCCCTGCCCTTAAGAACTTTCAGTCAAGGGGTCCTAGTACCAAAGGTGAAAGATAGCAGGTGTGGAAGTTCGCAAAACAAAAAACAGAAAGAGATGAAGCGACTACGGTGACGCTCGAGGATGGAGCAAGAACAGAAAGCAAGGGCCTATTGGTTGGTTGGGGCTGGGCCAACCATCACTCCCTATAATGAAAATCATAACCCTGGTTTGCTTTGGTAAGCTAATTCTCCACTGTTCCCCAGTCCCGACCCCCCACCTCTCCAACGCAAAAAGTCATCAGTACATTCATCCCATATCATTGTGGTTGATTCTGAGATGGGCACTTGACCAATCAGAGGCATTTTTTCAATGATAGGGATTGAGGGCAGGTGCCATTTTCTGCTGGGCTTAATCCTGAGAAAATATAAGGTCTGGAATTGCTGCTGCCATCTTTCAAATATGTGAGGGACTGAGGGACGTGTGCCTGAAAAGGGAGTCAAGATAGAGGAGAGGAGGTTATAGAGATATTGAAAGAGATTGCGTTGTTTTCACCATCTGAGTTTTGATAAGCTGTTCATGAAGCCATAACCATCTCTTATTGCTTAAGACAGTCTTAACTGTTGGTGCAGAATCTTATGACACCAGAAAGACCAAGTATGTGAAGAGAAAGTGGTTTCAGTACTGCTAAAAAGCGGAAAGAAAATTACTGTGAATTTTAGATTAGAAATCCAAGATGTGTTATTTATTTATCCATTCCCATGTGAGTATCACTTTTAAACAGGATAAATGGAGTTGGTCTCCTTGAGAAGATGACTTTTTAGTAAAGACTTATTTAGAGAGGGTGAGGAAGTTAGCCCTGGGCAGGGCAGGTGGGATGGGTCTGGGAAGGCTCTAAGGTGGTGATGGGCCTGGTGTCTTGGAGGAACAGCAAAGAGATCAGGGTACTAGAGTGGAGTAGGGGAGAAGGAGAATAGAGGGGATTTGTTCTAAAGGGTAAGTGTGTGGGAGAACAGATCTTGTAGGTGCATATGGATTTTTATAGGGGTTTAGCTTTTACTCGCAGTGAATTGAAGAAGTGATAGAAGGTTCTGAGCAGTTACGACCCTGGCTGCTGTGTGGGTAGAGGCAGGGTGGAGGGTAGAGGCAGGGAGCTCAATGACAAGGCTTTGCAGTAATCCCAATGGGAGGTGAGGGAGTCTCAGACCAGGTAGTAGCAGTGGACAAAGGGTGTGGTCAGATTCAGGCATGTTTTAAAGGTAAAAATAACTGAGTTTCCTGATAGATGTAAGAGAAAAAAAGAGTAAAGGTTTACTACAAAGTTGTTGCCTATAATTGGACATGCTTAGTTAGTTTCAACTGTTGTTGTTGTTTTACGGCCATTGAATCGATTCTGACTCATAGCAACCCTACAGAACAGAGTAGAACCACCCCATAGAGTTTCCTAGGCTGTAAATCTTTACGGGAACATATCTCCAGGTCTTTTCTCCAGAGGAACCACTGAGTGGGTTCAAATTGCTGACCTTCTGGTTAGCAGTCAAGCTCTTAATCATTGCATCACCAGGGCTCTTTACCTTCAACTGAGATAGAAATGGTGAAGGAGGAACAGGTGGAGGGAGTAGTTGAGGAGAAGATAATTATGTCCATAATTATGATATAAAATTTTATGACATATATTAGACAACTGTATGGAGATATCAAGTAGATAGTTGGACGTACAAGTCTAGAAGTCAAAAGAGAGAGCTGGGCTTACTATTTGTGGGGTGCTGGCAAGTCAGTAGTATAACATCCAAGACTAATTAAGATCACCAAGAGAGTGTGTATAGATACAGTAGAGGCACTATAGCTACTCCTGAGGATCTCCAACATCAAGAGGCCAGGGAGAAGAGAAGGGACTAATGATGGGGCAGAATGAGAGCCCAGAGATGCAGGGAGAAGACTCAGGAAACGGTGGTGTCCTATAACCCAGCATGCAGACTTGCCACAACTAACTGCTTGCCTGCACCAGGACCAATCTCATGATACTTACAATTTCTTCAGTCTTGGGGTACCCTTGCAATGTCTCCTTGACCACCAGTTGACATGTTCTTGAGTGTATGTTGTCAAGCAGACATTGCAAGGGTACTCCAAGACTGAAGAAATTACAAGTGTTGGACATCACATTATTGCAAATAGGAGCTCTAAAAAGGAGACTTTGAGCAATCAAGGTCCTCAACAATGTTTTTTTTACCACAAATGCAGAAGTCCTATTCTTGAGGCCGTATCTAATGACATTCCTCAATTACAAATAAAGGTATAATAACGTAAGCCCATAATTCAGTAGAAGCTACGGGCTGTTCCTCACGCTGCCTGATCAGTATGGTACTGATGGTTCAGGTAACTTTTAATCCGTTCTTCCAAGTCATAAAGTGAATTGTGGCATTCTCGTGGCCATTCTGGACCCCATTCACACCATGTCCATTCCCAAGCCTCTGAGAAGAGAAGCAGGGGATTCCTGCAGAGTGTCCAACCCTTTGCTTTTCCTATAAGATGTTATATATGCGCTAGAGTCTACACTGTGCCTTTGAAGAAGCTTTTTCAAAACATGACTCATAAATTCTGAGAATTAATGCCATTAATGCCATCCTGTGTTAACCTTAGTATTTCTTCTGTGGTGCTGTACGTAGGACTAGAGCTCTCTGCTGCTCCCCTTTCCATAAGTTTAGGAGTCCCTGGATGGAACAGATGTCTTCCCTGATTGGAGATATAATCTCCATGGTCATTCGGTAGCCAGTGTACTTTCTTCATCAACAGAGGCCTAATCCAAATAGCAAATCTCTGCCCTACAGCAAGATACTTTATAAATTAGATTAGTTACATTAGTAGGAGGAGGGTTCTGGCTTTGGGTACTGGTTGACCAGCTAAGTCATGAAACAAGGGTGCTTATTTACACAAGTAGGAGCCCTGGTGGCACAGTGGCTAAAGTGCTCAGCTGCTAACTGAAAGGTTGGCGGTTTGAACCCACCAGCCACTCTGAAAGAGAAAGATGTGGCAGTCCACTTCTGTAATTATTTATAGCCTTGGAAACCCTATGGGGCAGTTCTACTCTGTCATAGAGTGGCTAAGAGTCGGAATCGACTCAACGGTGGTGTTTTTTATTACACAAGTGGTCCATGTACCTGATATGTACAAGACTTTATCTTCAAGACTCAGAACTTTTGCTGCTCTGCCTGCCCCACCCACAGGGACTGCTTTATATCTAGAAGCCCCAGAGTACGGAGGGAAACCAGCTGCTCCTGAGCCCCAGGACCACCAACTGAATGTGTTTTACAGGAGCTGAAGCCCAGCAAATGGGTAAGACAAGAAGTCCTAGTGCTGGTGCACGAGCAGTAGTAAACAGGGAAACAACCAAGGGAGAAGGGAGGAGCACTTATGGTCCTGGGGATGGGAATAAACACAGGATCTGGGAGGAGAAAAGGAACAAAACAGAAGCATGTTAGCAGGGGATCCTGCTGGATGCGTCACAAGGGAATCTGCCATGATTGGACTGGGAGACTGAAGATACGTTACTTCTTTTCTTTCAGGAAACATGGCTCCAAACCTGTACAACTCTTGACTCTGTCTCCTTCTGCTGTTGGGGTTCTTGAGAATGATGAGCACATGGTATGCCCAATCTCATTTAACCAGGGCTCAGTGGTTTGCTACCTAGCATGTATGACACACCTAGTTCTAGTGAGACAATGAAATGCACAAAATTAACCAATACACAAAAAATTGCAAAGGCAGAAATGTGTTCCTCCAAGAAACCTTTGCTGTGGTAGCTAATGTCTGTCACAGCCTATATGTTCGCCGTAGGAATGGCCGCTGGAACTGTCATAATAGTACAGCACAGGTGCTTTTAACCTACTATCACCTCACAAGAGGAAGGTATCCAAGCTGCAGTTACAGCCGAAGACTGAGAAAGATGTTCTACACTATTGCCTGTGACCAACAGTCTCCACAGGACTCACTTCAATTTCAAATGGTTCCAGTTTACTTAGATAGAATCTACTAAATGCCTGTATGAGCTCTCTGTGCTACTCCTCACCATCCATGTCCCCCAATACAGCCATTCTCCTATAACACCACTCACTCTGGACCTCAGCATCCTTGCCCATCACTCACACCCCCATCATCAATCAGTTGAGTTGAGCTGACTCAACTTGTTCTCCCTGCAGTAAACTTCTTTGCTGAATCATCTAATATAGTCTATGAGCGTCTGTTTTCGTCCCTCTGCTGTCATTTAATCACAGTTTACTGTAGACCCTTTAATCTGGTATTTGTGGGAAATGCAGAGATGTACATAAAGAGATTCCCTGTGTCATAATGCAGCACGGACTTGTCCCTCTCACTTGCCTTAGTCCAAGAGGCTGAGGCCTCCCCTGGTATTGCCTCTTCCCTTCCCAAGAGCTAAATGGGTCTCAGGAAACTAGGAGACAACAAATGTGATTAATTCTGTCTGTCTTCTCAATTTCCTTTATTTGAAATGAATCATAAATTTTAAGGTAGAAAGGATCTTTATTCCGTACAAAAAGAATAGAGGGAGGAAGAGAGACAGAAAGAAAGAAAGAAATCATGAAAACAAAAAGAAAAGCTTAACCCTCAGAGTTATTTTCAAAGTGGAGTGCATCATATTTCCAGGTATTCGTGGTTAAACTGCTAAAGGAGGACCCAGGATCCCAGGCCAAACTTGGAATGAGATCAATTGTTTAGGCACACATGTGGGCACATTCTAGTAGTGTCTGAAGAAGAGGTGTACCTGTCACCAACAGTGAATTGGCAGTCCACTCATGCTCAATACAAGAGGGGGGCACAGGCTCCAGAAGAGGATATTAGGGATCCACTAAAGTAGGGGTAAAATAATGAGAACGCTTTCCCTACTCCATCCCAGCGATGCAATCTGAAACGGGAAACTGTACAAGTGCAACCAGCCAATAAATTGTTGAGGTTGAAGGATGGAACTTCTTAGAATGTGTGACTCAAGATAAAACAGAAAAAAAGACCATCAGATCTGTACCTCTACCCATGGGTCTGTGAGTCCTGCTCTCCCTACTTGAATTCTTCTTTCAGACTCTCCCAGATAACAAATTTGCCTTTCCTTCCAGCTTTCTGCGATGACAGTAAGTTATGCTCTTTTCAGTGCCACAAACAGCAGCTGCAATTGTGGCCTAGTCTTTGGAGAGGCCATTGGTGGTTTTGCACCTCCAGGCTGCTCAGTAGACCCTAAAGGAGCTGGAAACCAACTGTGAAGAGACAGGTGAATGATCAAGACAGGGAAAGATAGAAGATAATACCCATATCCCCCTTTCCTACACCAAGCTTCCCACCCAAAGCAGGCCTGAAGTGGAGTGCAAGAATGGCTTTAAAATTTAAATTTGGGGTTTTCCAATTACATGGGACTGGACAAATTAGTTACTGGAGTAAGTGTTTTAAGACTTAAGATGGTGAGAGAACATTTTAACACCTTTAGACTAACCAGAAAAGTATTAGAAATAGACCCAAACTTCATGCAAGGGGGAGGGAAGAACTACTACGTAGTGTACAATTCAAACAGGTTGTGGGGTAGGAGGGCAGGAGGCTCTGAGAGTGCCAACATAGTTACCTAAAGATTAAAAAATCATCCAATCTAACTTTCAGTCTCCTGGCCTGTAAAACCTTCTTTTTTTTTTTTTGGTTCATCTACCAGAGCTACTGGCTGCCCAGACCTACCTCTAATCCAGTCATCAGACCAGCACTACAAAACGTTAAGAGTTGGTCTTGCTCTTTTGAGCACAAAGACAGAAATATGAGGGAACTTGCTCAAGGAGGGAGGTACCGATGGAAAGAACCACATGCCTGTGAGGAGAGGACTAATGAACCTTCCTCACTGGAGTCAGCAGATTGTGTCTGTCCTCTCAGCCCATCAACAGCATTTCTTTCAACCCATAACTGAGGGTCCTATTCACCCAGCCACTCTAGGTCCTGTCAATTTTGTGTCCTTACGCATATCTTCTTCTTTCATTAATTTACAAATTTCTTCTCCACATATATTTTAGAGACCTGCTATGTGATGGGCACTGTTCTAGGCTCTGAGGATACAATGATGAACAAGAAAGGCAAGATTCCTTCTTTCATGACATTTACAGCCTAGTGAGGGAGACAGACGATAAAAAATAAGCAAATGGATAAATAAGCTTAGAGATAAATGCTAAAGGAAAAACTTCAGTGGAGGAGAAACATGCTGGCGAGTACCTGGAGAGGGGGTGGCAGCCTCAGACAGCGTGTTGCAGAAGGTCTTTATGAAGAGCTGCCAACTGATTGATAAGGACAGAGACATGCAAAGATAAGGAACAGAGGGGACAGCAAGCAAAGGCCTTGGAAGGTAACAGCTTAGCATGTTTGAGGAAAAGCAATATAGGTCAAAGTGACTGAAGAAATGAGTGAGGAGATGCCTAACAGGTTTTCAGGCAGGAGTGAGAACATGCAGGACCCAGGAGGCCACAATAAAGACTTGGGATTTAACTCTAAGTGAAATTGAAGCCTCTGTCAGAATTTTTAGTACATGAGTGAAGAGATCTAATCTACAATTTAAAGATTGCTCTGGCTAATATCAGTCTGGAGGCTATAGCTGTTTAGCCAGAGGGAAAGATGATTTGGGAGAGAAGTGGAAGATTCTGGATGTATTTTAGAAGTAGAACAACAGGACTTCCTGCTGAATTTGAAGTGGAGGAAAAGAGAGGAATCCTCCTATCTTAATAAAGGTATCACCATCCTCTCACTTCTGGGTGACATCCTCATTCCCCACCTAAAATCATGTCATCCCTTCCCACACCTTCCATGTTTCCCCATCTCCTCAGAGCCTTTCCTGCCACATCTTCATGCTCTCTACTCACTGAGTCTCTGAAGTGAGGGGTCTGCTGAGGACAGATTGAGATGGTGGTCCTCAATTTGAGTCAGCAGTCTCCATTTCTTCTCTGGGGCCTGCTCACATAGAGCTGTCTCTGTGGACCAGGCCAGCAGGGGAAGGAAGTTTAGAGCTTTGTGGATGAGGAAAACCACAGCTTGACACATAACCCTCTTGTACAACAGCCATCCAAGATTTATAGTCTGGACTAAGTGAAATCCATTGACAGTGAGGAGAGGACAGAACCAGGGATACAGTTGGGCCTATCGTTGGGTAGAGGCTGAGAGACATAAGCAAAATGACAATAACAGACATTCAAGCATGTGAATACAGAAAACAAAGACAAGAAAATGAGCCCAAGGATTCTTCCAAGTAAGGGCTGGATTAGGACTGTTAGCGTTCAGAAACTGGAATGACCTTCCAGACAAAGTTCAAGAAGCAGCCAGTCAGCCTCAGGGAGATCCACCTGCAGGCAGCAACCAAGCATGGGGAGCTAGGGCCAAGAAACACCATAAAGGCTCTTACTGGAAGAGTGGAGCATGGTCATCGGTTATGGCCAAGAAGCAAACCAACGTGACAGAGCCAGACAGGATTGGCATCACAGGGCGGAACAGAGTTGGACTTCCGATGAGGGAAAGAAAACACACTGGCAAGGTTACCAAGGTGGGGCATCTGGAATCAAGACAAAACACCACGACCACTGTATGCCTGAAGCAATGATTGTACGGATTGTATATAACTGCAGAGGCAGATTTGATGAGGGAATGAGTAGCCTACAGAGGCAAGGGAGCACCTGAATCCCACCCACCCTAACACAATTCACAAGTACTTCTCAAATTTCTATAATTGAGTGAAAAATTAAGCAAAGTGGCAGCACTGGGGACTCACACACAGAAAACTGAGAACAAATTCCAGTTTAGAGAACTAGTAAAGTAGAGGAAGAGATCCCAAGGGCACACCTCTAGACAGTATTCTGGAGGGCGCTAAAACCAAAACCCGTATTTCTAGTTTTGTACACTATTCAGTTTTCCAGAAATTTATTTCTCCCAAGACTTTTGAGCTGATCTTAGTGGTACCAATGAGGTTGATAATGAGAAAGAACAATGTCCTTAATTTTGTAACAGATAAGAGAGGTAAACTTAAAAGTGGAATTTCCTAAACTTATTTGATGTCCCACAGTTATTTCAACAACAAAGAGACTCAAAACCAATCCCTGAAACTAACTCTCTGGCCCTAACTCCAGACAAATGCCTCAGAGCTGCCATGAAGACAAAAGAATCAGAAAAGTCTTCACAAAGGAGAGATTCAGGGAAATGGAGCAGAGAGACAAAGGAATCCATCTTTTCCCATCTCTCTCCTTTCACACAGCTCTGACTGCCTACTGTTGTCCCTCTCTCAGGTTCTTCTCTTTCTACACCAAAATCCACAACTAGTCTTAACTCCAACCGGGGACAATAACCTCCCATGCTCTCCTACCTTGAAGACCAGGCAGGAATGACCATGACCCTACCCATATGCTACAAGGAAGCTCTCTGAGATTAATCTCTGATGCCCATTGAAGAACATGAGGAAATAGAGCTGGTCCATTTGTGCTCATGGGCATAAATAGGCAGGACATAGAGGCAAAAACGCTGGGGTGGTCAGAAAATGTCAATTACAAGTAATTCTTTGGAACTAGACGCTTTTATTTCAGATATTGCAAACTGTTTTGTTTTTTTATCACGACAGAGGGAAGATAATCAATTTTGCCAGGAAATTCGTGAGAATGTCTATAGATATATATACATACATATACTTACATACATATATTGATTGTTTGATTCTGGCACACAGACACGTATAGAAGAAGTACATGGACACTTCGAACCCACGAGCCGCTCCATGGGAGAAAGACGCTGCAATCTGCTTCCGTAAAGATTTACAGCCTTGGAAACCCTATGGGACAGTTCTACTCTGTCCTATAGGGTAGCTATGAGTCAGAATCGACTCCAAGGCAGTGGAGCTTGTGGTTTTTTGGTACTGGCCCGCGGGGTCCAGGCAGAGCAGTGCCCTCTGCCGGCCAGGGCGGCAGCCCCGGGAACCGACCGGAGCTGACAAAAGCGCTGAGAGCGAGAAGACTCCGAGTGAACCTTCCAGCGATATGCCGGCAAGTTTTTTGTTTGTCTACAGGAAGCGGAATTCCCCCCGTGTACCGCCTCTGGACCCCTCCGCAGGAGCCCGTGACCCAGCCGGCGGTAGCAGTGTCTATAGGGAAAAAGAGGAACTGAAGAAGGATACTGCGTGCCGGGACACTGGGCGGCACTCAGGGTCAAAGCCATCGGTAGTTTTATTAGTGCGACCCATGGACAAATCGACTCCGTCTGCCCAAACTTAGAAGTTGATTTTTACTCAGAGAGCATCATCCCAGAAAGGCCTTGGTGGTGAAGTGGTTAAGAGCTCAGGCTGCTAACCAAAAGGTCGGCAGTTTGAATCCGCCAGCCGCCCCTTGGAAACCCTGTGGGGAAGTTCTCCTCTGTCCTATAGGGTCGCTACGAGTCGGAATAGACTCGACGGCACACCGCAACAACCTTGAGATGCCCACCATCACCACCACCCGTCCTGTCTGTCCATCATCACCACCCCTCCTCTCTGTCTGTCTCTATCTGTCTCTCTCTATATATATATATCTTTCTATCCATCCATCTATCTCACCAGATCCCTCCGTCCTTCTTTCCAGCCCAGAAAGGAGTTTGTGGAAAGACCCGCAGAGAAAACAAGACAGGCGGGGCCCCAGCACGACCTCAAGCACAGGATTTTGCAGCAGCTCCTGCCCTCTGCTGGCAGGAATGCACATTAACACGCAGCTGTCGTCGACGGTGGCAAAGGGCGGCCAGATTGGTCTCCTCTTTGCCGCCAATGGCCCTTACAGTGGACCCTCAGCCACTAGAAAGGCTGTGAGAGGGGCAGCGGACTGGGGTAACGAGGGGTGCTGATTCCGGAGAAGAAGCATAGCAGAGAGGACTGAAGCAATTCCCCACATGTAAAGAAGTGTTGGATCACCAATACCCCTCATAGGGAGAGTGGGGGTGTCTACTCAGTCTTAGCAAATCCACTAGCCTCCCACTAGGACACGTGGATGGACACGTGGATGGTCAGTGTGGAGAGTCAGGCGCAGAAGTAGCTGGTAAGGGCAGAGCCTGGTGTCCAGAGCCCTGACATGCTGTGTGGTGGCAATTGGGCTTTATGGAGTTGCTGCAGGAAGTTCTGCAGCAGCATCTTACAGTGTTCAAATTCTTCTTAATGTTCATGCTGCTGTTCAAGAGGAGTGAATGAAGAGGAGAACAAGGCATCTGTGTCTCATACCTCCTTCCCCATACCCCAGGTCCTCAGTACTTTACACTCTCTTCGTTTGACTCCATCTCTCCTCAGTCTTCTAAGTACTCATCCAAACTCTCTCCATCACATCCTCCTGCTCCCTTACATATCCATCTCGAGCTCCTCCCTCTTTCCTTCCCTTCATCCCACTGCCCTGACCCTGCATGTTCTGCTGGAGATCTCAACAGGTTACATACAGACCCATCTCGTTTTTTAATTGCCACATAGAATTAATGGAATCCTCTAATCAAGTAGATGTATGCTTGATTCCCAGATCTGTCTTTAGTTTTCTGTGGCAGCTTGGCAAATCACCCCATCATTTTGTACCTCAGCTGTGAAAAGGACTTGGAATAAAAGACTTTAAGTATTTTTTTCCAGCTCAGAGTCTCTGTAGTTCTCTGAGTCCTTGGTTCAGGAGTGTACAGGTGGGGTGTGTGTGTGTGTGTGTGTGTGTGTGTGTGTGTGTGTAGAGAAATGTTTACTGGAAATAAAATCCACATTTCTGAATTCTTTTTACTATGCAAATCTGATTTTCTTAAATCAAGCAGATATAGTTGATTGCCTGAATAAAATCACTGAATAAAATATCTTTATATATATATATATATATATATATATGCACACATGCATAAATATACATATGTATACTTCATGCTTGGTAAATTAGAGGGTCAGCGAAAAAGAGGAAGATCCTCAATGAGATGGATTGACACAGTGGCTACAACAATGGGCTCAAGCATAACAATGATGGTGAGCATGGTGCAGGACTGGGCAGTGCTTCATTTTGTGGTGCATAGGGTGGCTATGAGTCAGAACCGACTCGATGGCACCTAACAACAACAGTATAAATATATAAAGAGAGAGAGACATATATATGTATATATAGCATTGTTACTTTAAGATTATAAAAAAAAATTTAACTATATTTATTGTAGGCAAGATGCCAAAACCTAGATGTCTAAGTTTGAGGACTGGTTGATATACTGAGGGATATCAGTCAGTCAGCAAACATTAACAAGCAGTTCTTATCCTTGACTGTCCCTAATAAGATTACTCTACCTCTAGTCTAATAAGAGAACTAAAACTCATTAAACCTAAGAGGAAGCTTTGATGGGTGCTATCCAAGGCAATTTATATGCCCTATGGTTTTCCAAGGAGTCTTAAAAATAAACAAGGAAGTCATCACCTCTTTGGTGCATCCATTTCATACAAGGCAATTGGGATAAAGCCTCACAACAACACTGTGCAGTAGGTAACACTCTCCCCACTATTCCAGAGATGATACATGATGAGTGACCCACCATCAGGATTATTATTTTTGTGCATCAATAAAGGATTTTTTTTTAGTTGAAAATGGCATTTTATTGCTTTGTCTCTTTGTAAAGGGTTTTAATCTTTCCCTGGTGGAAAAGAAAAGGTAAGTTCCTCGTCCGAGGTCACATGGTTGGTGAATAGCGGAGCTCTGGTTCAAACTCTGATCTGTCTTTTGAAGAAGTCCATGCACTGTGGACAGATAACAAAGCTTGTCTCTCTCAAGAGAAGGATGGGAGGCAGGCAGGAGACCAAGTTGCAGTAAGGGATAATTCTCCAGGCAGGAAAATATCCTTGTTTTGGAAGAAGAACATACCTTGACAGTCTAAGAGGCTAAAGATCCCTCTGAAAGGCAACAAAGGGAAAATCCTGCTTACTAAAAATATCATCGGTAATGACTATTGTTGAGAAACAAATGAACAAGCTTGTTTCAGAAATCCAGGCAAAAAAGGTGTAGACCTAGGCAAAGCTGACTGTTTAACTCAGGGATTCTTGGACCATAGCCATGTTCCAGCTGCACCATTAATTAATATTTTCCTTTACATCAATTCGCTCTTTTACACAATTTGGCCCTCAGCAATAACAGACATAAAACTATGGGTTGTTGTGCTAATTACTCATTCACATTAAAATAAACACGTAACAGTTAACAATTTAAAATATTTATCTGCATACCCCGAACATCAGTCATCTCATTTCCCTCCTGTTGTATACACTTCATACTTTATCTAGAGCTGTAATTTGAGTAATTCTATCTTGAAAACTGTTTCCAGTGAAGGATAAAGAACCAATGACAGGAGAAAAGACAAAACTAAAGCTGAAGGATTTGGTCATATTTATCCAGTCTTTCCAAAAGAAGGCACAGGCAGGCTCTGTAGTCTCATCATTACACAAGTGTATCCCAGTACTTGCTCAGACAGTTTCTCAGATTTTTCACGGCCTTAATGAAAGAAGTCATTCTTGCAGTGGCATCACTAGGGTTGTTGTCACCCAGTGCAGTAACTCATAGTATTACCCCCCCACGCGCCTCCTCCTGTACCAGACCATACAGAATCCTTAGTAATTTTTTTCATACTAATGTTACTCATAAATCATAACTCCCATATATCACTCCTTCTTTTCCTTTGATTACTACTTCATTCTCAAAAAATTTATTTATATAGGTTTACAAATACTAATTTCCACAATACTGTAGCTAAAGCACCAGAAAATTTGACAAAAGCAGCAACTATAAAAACATCGGCAACAACGAAAATAGCATGCTTGCATCAGATGAAACCACATGATTTGAAGCCTCTTTGTAATTGAGTAATAATGACAGCTCTGACCAGAGCACATTAGAAGATTCAGAAAGTAAATTAGCATAGAGTTTTAGCCTTGTAAGTATATTGATACATGTAAGCAGAGCTCATGAAAATTTTTTTTGTTGTTATAGCTAACTACAGAGAGTCATTTTGGTGTCACCCCTTCTGACACTGTCATCTGGTCCAGTCTGCACTCCCACACCCACCAGTGATGCCACTGCATTCTTGTGACTGTCTATTTTTGTTTTCTGTGATTCCGTAAGTAAAGCAAGATGTTAAAGGGTGAGTTCTATCTCAGTTTGGGTAAGCATTCCCAAGAAATAGGGGCCAATATCTGATCCATTTCAAAATGCGTTGCTGTCTATCTAACTTGGTGAAAAGGAAGTGGAGGACACCCTGTTTTATGACCTGATCTCACTATCCTCCCCCAGTCTATTAAAGGGCTTGCAAAGAATACAATTTTGCTCCACTGACAGGGTAGTTTCATTCCCAGGAAATTTTTTGTATTTTAAAACCATACAAAATATAATGGAGTTAGGTTACAGGATCAAATGATTATAAGCTGGTTTCTCACACACATTTATATCCAGGAGGACACTGATAAGTTGTGTAGGACATGGGCTAATTCTTCTTTCTGAAGAACTTTCTTGCTCATTGCTGCATGCCAAGCATACCTGGCCCCTGACTATTAAATGTCTGTATCGAACCCTCCCAAATCGTTACAGCTTCCAAAAATGTCCCTAGAAATTTTCAAACCACAAAATCATTGAAAATAACTGGTCTAGAAGTATGATGAAAGTTGTGTGAAATTACTTTTCCTGTGCCACTATGTGATCAAATAGGAATAGCTCAAATTGCATCTCAGCCACACCCTCACATGCTAGCAGTGTACATTTGATTTCATAAGCCTTCCTTTATCTTTTTAGGGAACTCAGCAATATTCAACTACTTATTCATTCAAAAATATGCATTCTAAGTTTTACAGTGTACCCAGCCCTCCTCTAGGCACTGAAGATGTAGGTGTGAACAAGGACAATTTGTGTCCTCCAGAGCTAAAGGTCTAGGGAAAAAGAATGGTTGTTCACATGCAATTATGATACACAGTGACAAGTCAGCTTCATAGAATTTTTGAGACCAAACTGAGATAACTTACATAAAAAGTCCCTATAACACAGTGAAGTTAGTTCCTCGGCATTCCCTCTCAACTGACAAAAAACAGGAACAAGTGGTCTCCAGAACCTCTTTAAGAAGGCCTCCTGTGCAGCAGTCTTTCATGGTGACGCCCAACCACAGGTCCACTCTATCTTCTGTGTCTGTACTAAGGGCAGGGTGGCCTGCTCAGAGCATTCCTCAATAAGTGTTTACCTCAAATGCCTTACTGCAGTCTTTCTCGGTGACCTCTAACATGGAAAAAAAAAAAAGAACTGGCTCAGATACAAACAGACCATCTGTATTTTTCAGAATGATAAGGAATAAAATCAAAACAGAGGCATCTGACCCATTTGTACAATGACCAAGCTAACTAAGAGCTCAATGTAACCTTTCCGCCAGTCTCTACCTTTGCTGCCGAGAAACCAATCCTTATTATTGTCAAGGAGATAAATTTCTTTGGGGTCAAGCTAAAGAATGTGACTACTTCATGGAAACTCATTTGTTTCCTAATGGAAATTCTTTGTTCCCAATCTCTAGAGATTGATGCTCTGAACAAGGCTTGAACAGACCACTCCTGAAAATTTCTGTCATGTCATTGCTTTGTAGCCAACATGAAGCGCCCCCCCTTGACCCCATGTCTTTCAATTATGTCTTTTAGCCAATCAATGTATTCATGTAACCAATAATGTCAGAGACTATGCTTTACTTTATCTCACCGTTGACTGACTTCAATCACTGTAAGTCAATCAGAATATTGTGTTTTGTACTTCCTCCTCCAACCCTATAACCATAAGCCCCCAAAATGCTCCCCCTTGGATTCGTGTGTTCCATTTACTGGGATTCCACGGTTCCCCATTGCAATGTTTTTTGTGCTGCAGCTGTCTGTATTCCCTCAACAAAACTCTTTGCTTTCAATTTTAACCAGGCTTCATGATTTAGTTCTACGACAGGTAGAAGGCGGTGCTGATGACATTAATGCCTGGTGTCCAAAATGCAAGCCCATGTCAGTGCATAGTGGTTTAGAGCTGAACCAACACTGGATTGAGGCAAACCCTCATTTGGCAGGAATAGAGTCAGGGTGTTTGCCTGTGAGTGGGCAGCAGGAAGCTGACAATGCTGACCACAAGAAGGAAGTGGGAGGAAGTCAGGGTTTTCCTTCCCTCTTTGCCCAATATCCAGATCCTGCTTTGCTGGAAGGGATGTTAGATGCATCCCCTCTGTGGCAGCTTGGTTCAGGGCAATGTGCTAAAGTGCAAAGATGACTCTAAATTCCTTTGCCTCTGAAGTCATTAATAGCCGTCAAAGGAGTTCAAGCTTTTCCTGGAACCTGCTCTTTCTTGTCAATTACCAGATCGAAGTTCTTCCCCATTACCATCTCCAGTTCAGTAGTTTTTCTCCTGGGGGGAACTGGACTCACTGAGGAGGAAGTTTTTCTAACATGGTTGAGAATAAATCTCTGATGTTGTGATAAGTGTCCTGATGCAGAAATCCCCAGTTCTGAATAGTAGAACTTGTTGTAATATCATATAAATTTCATGTCCTAGGAAAGGTGATGGAATGCCACTGTATTCCCCTGAGATGTCATGTACTCTTAATTCTTCCTCTCATCTCTTCAGACACCTAGTTCCACAATCCTGATGGTCTCTTTATGTGTGAAGTCCCTCACACCAACCAAACTTGCCCTCCACAATATCCTTCCTACCCTGATGACTCTGATTAGCCACTGATGTCTACATTTGATTACAGAAATTCACACTAAGATTTGAACAGGTTAGCTCTTACATGGTTGATTTTACAAGGTAAAGAGGAATTGTTTATCCAATGATGGCTTGAGCCCCTGAAATATTTTTAAAAGAGGGGAAGGGAACCTATAGTTCCCTTGTCTACTATATCCACTCACTCCCTTAATTTGTCTATAAGACAATAAAACATATGAAACCAAGATTTTTGTCAGGCCATTCACTCCTCCCCCACCCCATAATGACTGGCCTACATCTTCTGTATCCAGATTTCTTTATACCCAATAAAGTTGCTATTTTACACTCACTTCCTGATTTTACTCAGCTATATCCTTGGACATTAAACCTGCCTTGGGTAAGCCACACAGTTCGCTCTTGGTTCTTCCTAATGGTCATAGCACAAGATTGTAAATCATGTCCAACTTCTTCTGTTGTTCTTTCAGGGCCTTGGTACCCCAAGGATGATCTCTGTTCCATGAAGCTGATTGGCTACCCATCCTGATCCCTTCAGTCACCTGTCATGTCCTGCCCTTTTCTGCAAGGGCATGTCCATGATCTTTCCAAAGCTATGAACTTTATATAACATCACAGTAAACTCTACAAGTCAGAACTGAGGATTTCTGCATCAGGACACTTATCACAACATCTCAGATTTATTCTCAACCATGTTTATTAGAAAGATTTTTTTCTGAATGAGTCCAGATCTCCTCAGGAGAAAAACAGCTGAACTAGGGGTGATAAGGGGAAATGACCTTCAAACGAGATATGTAGGAAGCCTCAAGGAAGAAGAAGGAAGGCTAAGGCCAGCTTGCTGAGCCCAAGAGCCCAGGGGCAGCCCAGCACACAAAGCATCTTTTGAAATTATTGTTGTTGTTGTGGTTAGCTGCCATTGAGTCAACTCTGACTCACGGCAACCTAATGTACAACAAAATGAAACATTGCCCAGTCTTGTGTCATCTTCACAATCCCCAGCATGTTCAAGTACACTGTTCCAACTGTTGTGCCAATCCATCTCACTGAGGGTCTCCACACACTCATTGGCCCTCTACTTCACCAAACATGATATCCTACTCTATCATTTGATCTCTCCAGATGATGTGACCAAGGCAAGCAATTCAGACAATGTTCTGTTGTGATCTATAAGGTTTTTATTGGCTAATTTTTGGAAGTAGATCACCAGGCCTTTCTTCCTAGTCTGTCTTGGTTTGGAAGCTTTGCTGAAACCTGTGTACCATGGGTGACCCTGCTGCTATTTGAAATACTGGTGGCATAGCTTCCAGCATCACAGCAACATGCAAGCCACCACAGTATGACAAACTGACAGGCTGGTGGTGGATCTTTCGAGGTTAGATGAGTTAAATCTCCCTCCAGTCACTGAAAATAAGTTAACCTGCACCATGTTATTATAACAATTTTTTACATGGTACCTACTTGCAGGTAGTGTATATTGTTGTTCCCACAGACAGTGGCTGCATTAGGGAAAGGTACGTTCAGGAAGGTACTGACGGTTGGTGGCTTCCTATCACCAGTTTAAAAGCAGACATTGCCAGGGTACCCAGGGCTGAAGAAATTGCAAGTGATAGACATCAAGGTGACTTTAAGCAATCCTGTGGTCAATGTCCTCAACAGCCATTTTGAACCACAATCAAGATGACCTTTTCCTAGGGCAGTATCTTACAACACCCTTTGATTAAAAATAATGACATAATAACCAAAAAAACCCAAAACCTATTGCTGTCGAGTTTATTCTGACTCATAGTGATCCTATAGGACAGAGTAGAACTGCCCCCATAGAGGTTCCAAGGCTGTAAATCTTTACGGAAGCAGACTGCCACATTTGTCTCCTGTGTCGTAATAACACTAGCCAATAATTCAGTGGAGACTACTGGTTATTCCTTGCAGCATGTCATATCTGGCTGTCGTGACATTGATGTGGTGCTTAAGCTAATGAAGCAATAGAACAAGCCCACCAATAGCAGTCTTTTGATACTGAAAACAAAATCATGCCAACAATCCAGTGTACTTTGATTAACATGGTAATTGATTCCTGCTTCAAGTAAACAGGTCCTCTGTCCTCTTCAAGTAAACAGATCTTTCTTGTCAACTAGGCCATTTGGATTTATTTTGAAGGTAATGGAGAGAAGTTGCAAATGTTCAGAGGGGACCTATAGAAGAAACCATCAGAAAAATCTCTGCGGGTGTGTTCTAAACACAATTTAAAGGAGGCAAGGTATTGTCTAGATATCTCTCTGGACCCTTAACAGGACTGATGGATCATAAACACAAATGCCTACAGGAGCTTGGCAAGTATCACCACTGAGTTAGCAGACAGGATGTGAGTCAGTAGAAAGAAGAGGAGACAGTAAAGACCTCTTGAGCTATTGCCACCTGTCTTGGTAATCTAGTGCTACTATAACAGAAATACCACAAGTGGATGGCTTTAACAAAGAGAAATTTATTTTCTCACAGTTTAGTAGGCAAATTCAGGGTGTCAGCTCCAGGGGAAGGCTTTCTCTCTCTATCATCCTTCTTGTCAATCTTCCCCCAAATTAGGAGCTTCTCTGCACAGGGAATCTGCACCCAAAGGATGCCCTCTGCTCCCAGCACTGCCTTCTTGGTGGTATGAGGTCCCCAGTTCTCTGCTTGCTTCCCTTTCCTTTCATCTCTTATAAAATAAAAGGTGGCGTGGGCCACACCCTAGGAAACTCCCTTTACACTGGATCAGGGATGTGACCTTAGTAAGGGTGTTATACAACCCCACCCTAATCCTCTTTAAAATAAAATTATAATCACAAAATGAAGGACAATCACACAATACTGGGAATCATGGCCCAGCCAGATTGATACACACATTTTTGGGGGCACATAATTCAATCCATGATACCACCTTTAAAAAGGAGGCTGCTACTGAGCTTTAGCTGATTGTTACATTGAAATAATGGTGGCCTAGTATGGTTACATCTTTGGCTATTTTAAAGCAAGCCATAAATGAAAATTTTCTAAGTGAAAATCCCCATTTGGAATGGTTACCAACAAGTATGAAAATCATTTTAAAAACAAAACATTATGACAGAATATTATGAACAAGTGTATGACAACAAACTGGATAACCTAGATGAAATGAACAAATTCTTAGAAGTACACAACCTACCCAAAGTGACTCAAGAGGAAATAGAAAGTCTCAACCGACTTATAACAAGTGAAGAGATCAAATCAGTAATCAAAAACCTCCCAACAAAAAAAAAGTCCTGGACCAGCTGGCCTCATTAGAGAATTCTACTAAACATTTAGAGAAAAAAATGGTACCAGTACTGTTTACACTTTTCCAAAAGATAGAGAAGGAAAGAATGTTCCCTAATCCATTCTATGAAGCAAACATAACTCTGATACCCAAACCAGACAAAGTCATCACAAAAAAAGAAAACTACCGGACAATATCTCTTATAAATATAGATACAAAAATCCTTAACAAAATACTAGCGAACAACATATTATAAGAGTCATGCACTATGACCAAGTGGGATTCCAGGAATGCAGGGATGGTTCAGCTTTAGAAAATCAATGAACATAAGACATCCCATCAATATAACAAAGGAAAAGAACCACACAACCATCTCTATGGTTGTAGAAAATGCATTTGATAAAATCCAACACCCTTTCTTGATGAAAACCTTAAAGAAGATTGGACTAGAAGGGATATTTCTCAGTATGATTCAGGGCATATATGAAAAGCCAATAGCCAACATTATACTTAATGGAGAAAGACTGACAGATTTCCCCTTGAAATTGGGAACAAGACAAGGGTGCCCACTCTTACCACTTCTACTCAATATTATATTAGAAGTCCTAACCGAGCAATAACACAAGAAAAAGAAATAAAAGGTATCCAGATTGGAAAAGAAGAACTAAAATTATCTCTATTCATGGATGATATGATCCTATGTATAGAAAATCCCAGAAAGTCCACAAGAAAACTTCTAGAGCTAAAAGAGGAATTTAGCAAAGTTGCAGGGTACAAGGTCAACAATGAGAAATCTGAAAGAGAAATCAGGAAAATAACACAATTTACAATAGCATCTAACAGAACAAAATACCTAGGAATAAATCTAACTAGGGACGTGAAGGACTTATACAATGAAAACTGTAAAACACTGCTGAATGAGATTAAAGAAGACTTAAATAGAATGGAAAGATGTTCCATATTCATGGATTGGAAGACTTAATATTGTTAAGATGTCGCTACTACCCAAAGCAATCTATAGATTCAATGCAATCCCAATCAAAATTCCAACAGCCTTCTTTACAATAATAGAAACACCAATCCTCAACTTTATATGGAAAGACAAAAGGCCTCGAATAGCTAAAACAATGCTGAAAGAGAAGAATAAAGTAGGAGGACTCACACTTCTTGATTTTAAAACATACTATGCAGTTATAGTAATCAAAACAGTCTGGCACTGGTATAACAATAGACACATAGACCAATGAAATAGAATTAAGAATCCAGAAATAAACCCACACATCTATGGTCAACTGATTTTTGACAAGGGTGCTAAGTGCATTCAATAGGGAAAGAAGAGTCTCTTCAATAAGTGGTGCTGGGAAAATTGGAATTATACATGCAGAAAAATGAAACAGGATCCTTGCCTCACAACATATACAAAAACAAATTTCAAATGGTTTAAGGACCTAAATGTGCAAATTAAAATCAAAACATTCTTAGAAGAACAAGCAGGGGCAACGCTGTTTGGCTTAGCTTTCAACAATGGATTATCTAATTTAATAACAAACGCACAAACAGCAATAGAAAAAATAAATAAATGGGACTTCAGAAAAATTAAAAACTTTTGTTCATCAAACAATTTTACCAAAGAAGTGAAAATACAAGCTACTGACTGGGAGAATATCTTCATAAATCATGTATCCAACAAGAATTTAATAACCAAAATATATATAAAACTTTAACAACTTAACAACAAAAAGGCCAATAACCCAATGGACAAAGGACTTATGAATAGACATTTCACCAAAGAGGACATTCAAATGGCCACCAAACACATGAAAAGATGCTCAACATCACTAATGAGGTACAGGAGTCCAGTGACAAGGGCCAGTAAGCAGAAGGGGACAAGGAAGCTGGTGATAGGGAGCCCAAGGTAGAGTAAGGATATTGTTGATGTGTTGTGAGATTGTTAACCATTGTCATAGGGCAACATTTATAGTAACTGTTAAATGAGAAACTATTTTGTTCTGTAAGCCTTCATCTTAAGTGAGAATAACAGCACAATTCAAAGAGAGTAGTCAAGGTCACTGAACTGTGCATGTAGAAATTTTTGAAATGGTGTATCTTTGGCTATGTGTATTTTCACCAAAAAAAAAAAAGGTTGAGAAGTTAGAGGGTTGATATGCTGTGGGGTTGTTAACCAATGTCATACAACAACATCTGTAGCTATGTTTTAAAAAAAAAAAATGCTCAGCATTACTAGCCATCAGAGAAACACGAATCAAAACCACAATGAGATACATCACACTTCTACTAGGATGGCTAAGATTAAAAAAAAAAGAAAATAACAAATGTTGGTGAGGATGTGGAGAAATTGGAACACTTATCCATTGCTGGTGGGAATGCAAAATGGTACAGCTGCTGTGGAAAACAGTTTGGCAGTTCCTCAAAAAACTAAAAATAGAACTACCATATGAGATAGTAATTCTACTCCTAAGTATATACACAAAAGACTTGAAAGCAGAGTCTCAAAAAGAGACTTGTACATCAATGTTCATTGTAGCACTATTCACAATAGCCAAAAGGTGGAAACAACCTAAATGTCCATCAGCTGAAGAATGGATAAACAAAATGTGGTACATACATACAATAGAATATTACTCAGCCAGTAGGAGAAATAAAGTCTTGATACGTGCTATACTGTGGATGGAGCTTGAAGACATTATGATGAGCAAAATAAGCCAATCACAAAATGACAAATATTGTATGACCTCACTTATATAAAAAGACAATAAAAGGCAAATATATAGAGACCAAAGTTTATTAGTGGTTACCAGGGGCCAGAGGGAGGGGAAAAAGAAGGGTTAACAGTGATGGAAAATTGCATTAAGAGTAGAGTTACACAGACAATTATTGTAATTGCTGTCAATAAGTTGTACACCTGTAAAAAGTTGAATTGGCAAAAGTTATGTGATAGATATATTTACAACAATGACCAAAAAAAAAAAAAAGAGTAGCCACTGATCTTGCTTGTGTACAACCAAACATCTCATGGTATTTGGTTCCTTGGTTTGAAGGTTTAGGATCATGGTTTCATAGGACATCCTAAGTAATTGGTCTAACAATGTATTTAGTGCTTCTGTTCTACCTCCTAAGACATTTTGTAGTGCCTGGGGTCTTAAAAGCTTGAAACAACAGAGGAAGTAGGAGAGTCAGGAATAGGAGGAGGACATGGAATGTGTGGCTAATTGCCACCAGCAACAACTGCCTCCTTTGCCATGAGACCAGAACAACTGGATGGTGGCTGGCTACCATTACTGAACATTTTGATCAAATATTCCATAGAAGAATCCTGATCAAAAGGGGGAAATGAAAAACAGAATTTCAAATTCTCATGGACTCTAGACTTTCTGGAGACCTGGAAGTTGGATGAACTCCTGAAACTTTTGTCCTGAGGTAATCTTTGAACTTTGAACCAAAAATATCCCCTTCAGTCTTCTTTAAAACCGAACAATAATTTAGCTTAATTAGCAAAAAAAAAGGTCTTCCTTGAACATCATGCTCTTTTAAGAACTATCTATATGGGATCAAATTGACAACAGCAACTTGAAAGATTGAGTGGGAACCTTAGAAGGCAGTGAGTTTATGTTAATGAGGGAGGAACAACTCAGAAAAGGAGGGTGAGAAAGGTTGCACAACTCGAAGAATGTAATCAATGTCACTAAATTGTACTTGAACTGGTATATGTTTTGCTGTGTATATTCTCAACAACAACAAAATAAAATTTCAAGAAAAATAAAAAGCTGAATAAGCCAGTCAGAACAGATCTTGATCCAGATACACCTATCGTGACTACAATATGTGTTTTGCCTCACATTATAGACACTTGAGGACTGAGGCTGTAAGTATTACAACGCGCTACACTATATCTAATCCATCTTTACAACCTCATCACCTGAAAAATGCTTTCCACACAATATACATGGAAAAAAAACCTGCTTCTTGATTGAAGGAATTAATGAATCCCACAGAGTGGGATGACAAAGCAGAGTGTTATTTGCTCTGCATTCAGTCCTATCCAGGTCAACATTTGTGGGGGTTTTTTTGTTGTTGTTGTTGTTTGTTCGTTTGTTTTTTACATTAGGACATCAGTGGTAAATTCTTGAAATTTTCCGATGACCAAACCAAAACCAAACCCATCGCCGTCAAGTCAATTCCCACTCATCGCAACCCTACAGGACAGAATAGAACTGCCCCACAGAGTTTCCAAGGAGCGCCTGGTAGATTTGAACTGCCAATCTTTTGGTTAGCAGCCAAACTCTTAACCACTATGCCACCAGGGTTTCCCTTCTGATGGTAGGAACATAGAAATATAGTAAAAAAAAAAGATTAATTTGGTTAGAAAGTGGTGTGACACCAGTTTAAGGGTCTAATACCAGTTCCCCACCTAGAAGCTAGACCCATGATTTAAAGATCTATAATGATGCATATGGTTAAGTGCTAGACTGCTAATCAAAAGGCTGGCAGTTAGACCCTACTCAGTGTCTTGGCAGGAGAAAAACCTGGCTATCTGCTTCTGTAAAGATCACAGCCAAGAAAACCCTATGGGGCAGTTCTACTTTGTCACAATGTGTTGGTATGAATTGGAATTGACTCAACACCTAACAACAACAACAACAGCATTTCCCCTCCTATAATACACTTCCACACCTTTGTGCATTTTCCCAAGCCAATCACTTTGCCTATAATATCCCCACATACGTATACCCATTGCCGTCGAGTAGATTCCGACTCATAGAGACCCTATAGGGCAGAGTAGAACAGCCCCATAGGGTTTCCAAGGAGCAGCTGGTGGATTTGAACGGCTGATCTTTTGGTTAGCAGCTGAGTTCTTAACCACTATGCCACCAGGGCTCATTCCTTCCCTAATGCCCCAGCAAACCCCTGCTCATCCTTCATGGCTTTGCTCCAGAGGTGCCTCCTCCTGGAAGACTTCCTTGACCCTTCAAGGAGAATAATGTCCTCCATCCTCTATGCTTCCATAAAACCATGTTCAGGACTTCTGGCAGCATGGTACTGTAGGCAGAAAAAGCACGCCATCACTCCACAGCAAAGATCCTATAAACTAAGCCAAGCAGAGAAAACAGCAATCCTGAAACCCTAAGCATCAAATGAAGAGATAAAGAACTCAGCCAAGCACCAAATGGAATAAGAAACTAACAGAGAACACAGAGCGAGGAGACATACATGCAGAGGTCCCCTATCAGCTAATGCAGCAGAGATCCACCATCTTGGACCCCTATCAGAGACCAGTAAACAGGGGATACGAGAAAGCAGCTTCATGGAGCCTCCAGCAGGAGACAGAATAACTGGTAACCATGATATACACTTTCCCACCCCCAACCCTTCTTCACCCCCACTCAGCCTCCTCTGCTTCCGGCAGCCACAGTCTCTTTGCCGGGAAGCACCGGCTGCTTGGATTCCACCCGCCCGCACTTGCCAACTCCCTGAGCGCCATTTATTGGCTGCAGGTGTTGCTTTTTTCCATTTCTTTTGATTTCTTCCTTACCTTTCACCACCTCCCCCTCCTTTTGCTCAAATACCTGGCTCTGTGCGCCATCTTTGCTTCTTCCTGAAAGGCTGTGAAACTCTGCTCAAATGTGAAACTGCATCCCGGTTCATGTTGCCACGCTGGTGAGATCCCAGGGCTTTTGTTTGTTTGTTTTGAATTCTTTGTTTGTTTTCTTTTTCTTTTCTCAAATTGGGAGCCCGTTCTAGCCGGGCAATACTGCATAGCTTGGGACCTACCCCCTCAGTTTGCGCAGACACGCAGAGGGATCCCTGAGAACATTTCTTTTTTCATGATTTTTTTTTTCTGTTTTCTTGTTCTTTTTTTTAAGTTTGTTTTGTTTTCTTTTCCCTCTTTTTCCTTTTTGTCTTTCTTCATTACTCAGTTTCTCTTCTCTCTATACCTTCCTTCTCTTCCTGTCTCCTGAATACCTGGTGCAAAGTGACACCTCTACACTTTCTAGCCAGGCTGTACTTCAACACCTGGGAACAACTTCCCCAGAACTCGTAGCCGCACAGGTGGGATCCCTGGGAGCTCTGCTTTTCTTTTTCTTTCTAATTTTTATTTATTAATTATTTTCTTTTCTTTTTTTTTCTTCTTCCCCTTTTTGTTTTTCTCCATTTCATAGTCGCTCATCTCTCCACTCCAACACCAAGCTCCCCTAACACTCTTTTTGTTTGTTTGTAAGTTTTTGGCTCCTGTTCCTCTCTCCTCTCTCCCATACCCATCTTAGCCCAACACATCACAATCTCCACCCTCCATCCTGCCTACCTGTTCTGTGCACTTAACATCATACCACCAAGCAGTACAGGCACAGCCTACAGGAACCTGCCTTGCAATGATTACCAGCCTGTCCTGGTGGCTGTAGTAAGTGCCACAAACAAACCACCCCAGAAACTCCTCTTCAGCTAGACCTGCCCTGCTATACCATATCTGAGTGACTGACACTGCCAAATCAAGAAGGAGGTGAAAAGTATCATGCCCACAGATGAGCAAACAACAAAGAACACATAGCCTGCCTGCACAGACATAGCCAAATTAAAAAACAAAAAAAGGACAAAACAAACAAATCTACAATCAACAAATGAGAAAAATAACTACCGAATGCCTCAAAGACAGCAGACAATATCAAAACATTTGCAAAAACAGGACAGGATGGTTCCAGTAGGCATCCAAAATAAAATACCAGATGACCTTCCAGTAGAAGAAAAGGCACTAGAACTTAGTGATAGGGAATTCAAACCTCTAATACTCAGAATTATCCAAAAGTTGAAGCACAAAGCAGATAAAAATGAGGAAAAAATAGAAAAATTCATGGAAAAGGCAGACAAATGCACGGAAAATGCAGACAAAAAAATGGAAGAATTCAGGAAAATAATGCAGGAACAAAATTCCAAAATAAATGCACAACTAGAAATTATACAAAAACAACAATTAGAAACCCAAAAGATAAACAAGATTTCAGAAATGGACAGTGTCATAAAAGGGCTGAGGGGCAGATTTGAAATGGTGGAAGACAGGATCAGCGGAATTGAAGACAAATACTTGGATACAACTCTGTTCGAGGAAAACTCAGAAAAAAGAATAAAGAAAAATGAGGAGACCCTGAGAATTATGTGGGATGCAATCAAAAGCAAAAAATTTCACACAAACCACAACAGATAAGCTAGATAACTGGGATCTTCTAAAAATCAAACACCTATGCTCTTCAAAAGACTTCACCAAAAGAGTCAAAAGAGAACCTACAGACTGGGAAAAAATTTTTGGACAGTGCAAGTCAGACAAAGGTCTAATCTCCATAATCTGCAAGAAAATCCAACACCTCTACAACAAAAAGACAAATAATCCTATTATAAACTGGGCAAAGGAAATGAACAGACACTTCACCAAAGAAGACATTCAAATGGCCAACAGACACATGAGGAAATGCTCGCGATCGCTAGCCATTAGAGAAATGCAAATTAAAACCACAATGAGATACCATCTCACCCCGGCATTACTGGCACGAATCAAAAACACTGGAAATAACAAATGTTGGAGGGGCTGCGGGGAGATGGGAACTCTTATGCACTGCTGGTGGGAATGCAAAATGATGCAACCATTTTGGAAAATGATATGACGCTTCCTCAGAAAGCTAGAAATAGACATACCATTTGATCCAGCAATCCCACTCCTAGGAATATATCCTAGAGAAATAAGAGTTGGCACTCGAATAGACATATGTACACCTATGTTCATGGCAGCATTGTTCACAATAGCAAAATGATGGAAACAACCTAGATGCCCATCAACAGATGAATGGATAAACAAACTATGGTACATACACACAATGGAGTACTATGCAATGAGAAAGAACAATTATGAATCTGTGAAGCATCTCATAACATGGATGAAACTGGAGGACATTATGCTGAGTGAAATAAGTTAATCACAAAAGGACAAATATTGTATGAGACCTCTATTGTAAAAACCCATGAAAAAGTTCACACACAAAATGTAACAATCTTTGTTGGTTACCAGGGATGGGGGGGGACACTAAATAGGCAATAGATAAGTGGTGTCTTGGGTGAAGGGTGAGACAGTACACAATACTGGGGAAACTAGCACAACCTGTACAAGGAAAGGTCATGGAAGCCCCATAGACACATCCAAACTCCCTGAGGGACTGAATTGCTGGGCAGAGGGCTGTGGGGACCATGGTCTCAGGGAACATCTAGCTCAATTGGCATGACACAGCTTGTAAAGACAATGCTCTACATTCTACCTTGGTGAGTAGTGTCTGGGGTCTTAAAAGCCTGTGAGTGGCCATCTAAGATACTCCACTGGTCTCATCCCTTCGGGAGCAAGGGAGAATGAAGAGAACAGGGTACAAGGAAAAGATTAGTCTGAAGGACTAATGGTCCACAGCTACCAAGGTCTCCACCGGACTGAGTCCAGTACAGCTAGATGGTGCCTGGCTACCACCACTGACTGCTCTGACCAGGATCACAACAGAGGGTTCTGGACAGAGCTGGAGAATCATGTAGGGCATAATTCTAACTCACAAAAAAAAGACCAGATTTACTGGCTTAAAGGAGACTGGAGAAACCTCGAGAGTATGGCCCCCAGACACCCTTTTAGCTCAGTGGTGAAGCCACCGCTGAGGTTCACTGTTCAGCCTGGGAGTGGACAGCCCCGTAAAACCAAATGAGACTAATGAGGTACAGGAGTCCAGTGACAAGGGCCAGAAGGCAGAAGGGAACAAGGAAGTTGGTGATAGGGAACCCAAGGTTGAGTAAGGATATTGTTGATGTGTTGTGAGATTGTTAACCATTGTCGTAGGCAACATTTGTAGTAACTGTTAAATGAGAAACTATTTTGTTCTGTAAGTCTTAATCTTAAGTGAGAATAACAGCACAGTTGGAAAAGCGTAGTCAATGTCACTGAACTGTATATGTAGAAATTTTTGAAATGGTGTATCTTTGGCTATGTGTATTTTCACCAAAAAAAAAAAAAAAAAAAGGTTGAGAAGTTAGAGGGTTAATATGTTGTGGGGTTGTTAACCAATGTCATAAAACAACATGTGTACTACTGTTTCATGAGAAACTATTTGTTCTGTAAGCCTTCACCTGAAGTACAATAAAATATTTTTAAAAAAGAAAAAAAAAATTTCGAGTGATCAGAGTTCCAGAACAGGGGAAGAAAACAGAAAGCACGGAGAGGAACACTGAAGAACTGCTGACAGAAAACTTTCCCAATATCATGAAAGATGAAAAGCTGGCCATACAAGAAGCTCAACATACCCTATATACGATAGACCCCAGAAGAAAATCATCAAGGCATATCATAATCACACTTGCAAAAACCAAAGACTAACAAAAAACCTGAGAGCAACTTGTGAAAAACAAGAAGTCACATACACAGGAGAAACAATAAGACTAAGCTCAGATTATTCGGCAGAAAGCATGCAGGCAAGAAGCCAATGGGGTGACATACATAAAACCTTGAAAGAAAAACATTGCCAGCCAATAATAACATATTCTGCAAAACTCTCATTCAAATATGATGGTGAAATTAGAACATTTCCAGATAAACAGAAATTAAGGGAATATGTAAAAACCAAACCAAACTTACAAGAATTATTAAAGGGAGTCCATCATCTGAGAACGAACAACTTCAGCTCACAGGCTGAATCTAGGATGCAGGATTGCACTAGCCAGATACAAATCTAGGAAATGAACTCTCAAGGACTACCCAAAACCAAAAGAAATACAACACGGAATCAGAGCAGTTAATCTGTAAATGACAACAACAAACCACTGGGTAATAGGAGACATCATAGATGGAATCAAAAAACTCCTAGAATCAAACAAGAATGAAAACACATCATACCAAAACGGTGTAGGTATAGAACCTTCTAATGGAGAGAAAGGCAAGGCGATACCAAGTAACAGACTGCTTCAAACTTAGAAAGATATCGGTAAATTTTACGGTAACCACATAGAAATTTAACAAACATACTCATAAAAGTAAAGAGGAAAAACAGAAAGTCTCAGTAAAAACAAAAACTACAAAAACAAAAGAAATGAAAAAAAAATCCACAAACAAAAGGAATTCAATACAGGAGAATAAGAGGAAGAAAGAAAACTCAGCACCACAAAAAAAAAAGCACTACAAAATGACAGCAATAAACTCATATCTATCAATAATTACACTGAATGTAAATGGCCTCAATGCACCCATAAAGAGACGGAGAGTGACAGAATGGATAAAAAAAAAAAGGACCCATCAATATGCTGTCTACAAGAGACTCACCTTAGAAACAAAGATGTGAATTTATTAAAAATCAAAGGTTGGAAAAAAATATATCAAGCTAACAACGACCAAAATAGAGCAGGAGTGGCAATACTAATCTCAGATAAAATAGACTTTAAAACAAAATCTACCATAAAACACACTGAAGGGCACTACATAATGATTAAGGGGACCATCCATCATGAAGACATAACCATAATAAACATCTACACACCCAAAGACAGGGCTCCAAAATACATAAAATAAACTCTAACAGTACTGAAAATAGAAATTGACAGTTCCACAATAATAGTAGGAGACTTCAACACATGACTCTCTGCAAAGGACAGAACATCTAAAAAGAAACTCAGGAAAGATACAGAAGACCTAAAGGGCACAATCAGCCAACTTGACCTCATAGACATATATAGAACACTCCATCCAACAGCTGCAAAGTACACATTCTTTTCCAATGCACATGGAATGTTCTCCAGAATAGACCACATCTTAGGCCACAGAGCAATCCTCAACAAGGTCCAAAACGCTGAGATAATACAAAGTATCTTCTCTGACCACAATGCCATCAAGGTAGACATTAACAACAGAAAGAGCAAGGAAAAAAAAATCAGTTACGTGGAAACTGAATAACACCCTGCTTACAAACCACTGGGTAATAGAAGACATCATAGATGGAATCAAAAAATTCCTAGAATCAAACAAGAATGAAAACACATCCTAGCAAAACTTTTGGGACACAGCAAAGGCAGTCCTCAGAGGACAGTTTGTAGCAATAGATGCACACATCAAAAGAAAAAAAGAAAGGGACAAAATCAAAACATTAACTACACAACTCAAACAAATAGAAAGAGAACAGCAAGAAAAAGCCCACAGCCACCAGAAGAAAGGAAATAATAAAGATCAGAGAAGAAATAAATGAAATAGAGAATAGAAAAACAATAGAAAGAATCAAAAAAACCAAAAGCTGGTTCTTTGAAAGAATCAACAAAATTGACAAACCACCGGCCAGACTGACAAAAAAAAAAACAGGAAAGGACACAAGTAACCCAAATAAGAAATGAAATTGGTGACATTACAACAGACTCAACTGAAATAAAAAGGATCATAACAGAATATTATGAAAAACTATACTCCAACAAATTTGAAAATGTAGAGGAAATGGATAAATGTCTAGAAACACACTACTGACCCAAACTACAACAAAATGATGTTGAAAATCTAAACAGACCCATAACAAGAGAAGAGAGTGAAAAGGTAATTTAAAAAACTCCCAACAAAAAAAAAGCCCTGGCCCAGATGGCTTCACTGGAGAATTCAACAAAACATTCAGAGAAGAGATTGTACCAGTACTACTCAAACTATTTCAGAACATAGAAAAGAAGAAGCAACACTTCCAAATTCATTCTATGAAGCCAGCATAACCCTGATACCAAAACCAGGCAAAGACGCCACAAAAAAAGAAAATTACAGACCAATATCTCTCATGAATATAGATGCAAAAATTCTCAACAAAATTCTAGCCAATAGAATTCAGCATCATATCAAAAAAATAATACACCACAACCAAGTAGGATTCATACCAGGTATGCAAGGATGGTTCAACGTTAGAAAATCAATCAATGTAATCTACCACATAAATAAAAGGAAAGAAAAGAATCACATGATCATCTCAATTGACACAGAAAAGGAATTCTACAAAGTCCAACAACCATTCCTAATAAAAAACTCTCAATAAAATAGGTATAGAAGGGAAATTTCTCAACATAATAAAGGGCATCTATGCAAAACCAATGGCCAACATCATTCTTAATGGAGAGAGGCTGAAAACATTCCCCTTGAGAACAGGAACAAGACAAGGATGCCCTTTATCACTACTCCTATTTAACATTGTGCTGGAAGTTCTAGCTAGAGCTATAAGGCAAGAAAAAGAAATAAAGGGCATCCGAATTGGTAATGAAGAAGTTAAACTGTCCCTGTTTGCAGATGATATGATACTATACATAGAAAACCCTAAAGACTCCACAAGAAATCTACTGGAACTAATAGAAAGATTTAGCAGAGTAGCAGGATACAAGATAAACATACAAAAATCAGTTGGATTCCTATACACCAATAAAGAGAATGATGAAAAGCAAATCAGGAAAACAGTACCATTTATAATAGCCCCTAAAAAAATAAAATACTTAGGAATAAATCTAACCAGGGATGTAAAAGACCTGTACAAAGAAAACTACAAAACACTACTGCAAGAAACCCAAAGGGATCTAAATAAATGGAAAAACATACCATGCTCATGGATAGGTAGACCCAACATTGTGAAAAATGACAATTCTACCCAAAGCAATTTACAAATATAATGCCATCCCAATCCAAATACCAACAACATTCTTCAAAGAGATGGAAAAACTAATCATTAACTTTATATGGAAAGGGAAGAAGCCCCGAGTAAGTAAAGCACTATCGAAGAAGAAGAATAAAGAGGACTCACACTACCTGACCTCAGAATGTACTGTATAGCTACGGTAGTCAAAACAGCCTGGTACTGGTACAGCAACAGATACATTGACCAATGGAACAGAATTGAGAACCCAGATGTAAATCCATCCATCCACGGTCACCTGACCTTCGACAAGAGCCCAAAGTCCATCAGATGGGGAAAAGACAGTCTTTTTAACAAATAGTCCTGGCAAAACTGGATGCAAAAAAATGAAACAGGACCCATACTTCACACCATACACAGAAACTAATTGAAAATGGATAAAAGACCTAAGTATAAAGCCAAAAACTATAAAGTTCATTGAAGAAAAAATAGGACCAAAGCTACAGGTCCTAATACACGGCATTAACAGGATACAAACCATAACCATCAACACACAAACCCCAGAAGATAAGCTAAATAACTGGGATCGTCTAAAAATCAAACACCTGTGCTCTTCAAAAGGCTTCACCAAAAGAGTGAAAAGAGAACCTACAGACTGGGAAAAAATTTTTGGACAGTACAAGTCAGACAAAGGTCTAATCTCCATAATCTGCAAGAAAATCCAATACCTCTACAACAAAAAGACAAATAATCCTATTAAAAAATGGGCAAAGGAAATGAACAGACACTTCACCAAAGAAGACATTCAAGCGGCCAACAGACACATGAGGAAATGTTCGCGATCACTAGCCATTAGAGAAATGCGAATTAAAACCACAATGAGATACCATCTCACCCCGGCATTACTGGCACGAATCAAAGACACTGGAAATAACAAATGCTGGAGAGGCTGCAGGGAGATTGGAACTCTTATGCACTGCTGGTGGGAATGCAAAATGATACAACCATTATGGAAAATGGTTGGCTTAGAAAGCTAGAAATAGAAATACCATACGATCCAGCAATTCCACTCCTAGGGATATATCCTAGAGAAATAAGAGCCATCACACGAATAGACATATGCACACTCATGTTCATGGCAGCATTGTTCACAATAGCAAAAAGATTGAAACAACCTAGATGCCCGTCAACAGATGAATGGATAAACAAACTATGGTACATACACACAATGGATAAAGAACAATTATGAATCTGTGAAGCATCTCATAACATGGATAAAACTGGAGAACATTATGCTGAGTGAAATAAGTCAATCACAAAAGGACAAATATTGTATGAGACCTCTATTGTAAAAACTCATGAAATACTTTACAAACAAAAAGTAACAATCTTTGATATGTGCACCGACTGTTTAACGAGAAACTATTTGTTCTTTAAACCTTCACCTAAAGTACAATAAAAAAAAAAAGTAACAATCTTTGTTGGTTATGAGGGATGGGAGGGTTTGGGGGGAAATACTACATAGACAATAGATAAGTGATATTTTTGGTGAAGGGTGAGACAGTACATAATACTAGGGAAGCCAGCACAACTTGTACAAGCAAAGGTCATGGAAGCTCCATAGACACATCTAAACTCCTTGAGGGACTGAACTGCTGGGCAGAGGGCTGTGGGGACCATGGTCTCAGGGAACATCTAGCTCAATTGGCATAACACAGTTTATAAAGTCAACGTTCTACATTCTACCTTGGTGAGTAGCATCTGGGGTCTTAAAAGGCTGTGAGCAGCCATCTAATATACTCCAGTGGTCTCACCCTTTTGGGAGCAAGGAGAATGAAGAGAACAGGATACAAGGAAAAGATTAGTCCAAATGACTAATGGATCACAGCTACCAAGGCCTCCACCAAACTGAGTCCAGTACAGCTAGGTGGTGCCCAGCTACTACCACTGACTCCTCTGACCGGAATCACAACAGAGGATTCTGGACAGAGCTGGAGAAGGCTGTAGAACATAATTCTAACTCACAAAAAAAGACCAGATTTACTGGCCTAAAAAAGACTGGAGAAACCCGGTGAGTATGGCCCCCAGACACCCTGTTAGCTCAGTGGTGAAGTCACTCCCGAAGTTCACCGTTCAGCCAGGGATTGGACAGCCCCATAAAACAAAATGGGACTAATGAGGCACAGCAGTCCAGGGACAAGGACTACAAGGCAGAAGGGGACAGGAAAGCTGGTGATAGGGAACCCAAGGTTGAGTAAGGACAGTGTTGACATGTAGTGGGGTTGTTAACCATTGTCATAGGGAAACTTGTGTACTGTTTAATGAGAAACTATTTTGTTATGTAAAACTTCATCTAAAGTGAGAATAGCAGCACAACTGGAAGAACATAATCGATGTCACTGAATTGTGCATATAGAAATTTTTGAAATAGTGTATCTTTGGCTATGTATATTTTCACCCAAAAAAAAAAGTTGAGAAGGGAGAGTGTTGACATGTCGGGTTGATAACCAATGTCATAAAACAATATGTGTACTGACTGTTTAATGAGAAACTATTTGTTCTGTAAAGCTTCACCTAAAGTACAATTCAAAAAAAAAAAAAAAACAACCATGTTCACACAAGTGTTGTCACTTCCACCAGAGGTTTAGTTTCTCTGCCTTTCCAATAGCAACTTGGGGACCAAGACTATGTTTCATGATTCTTAATATACCCTGTGACAAACTGTTTCAGGAATAGAGTGCCTAGTCCATAAATATCTGTTGCATAAATAAAGATAAAAGACAGTTTACATAATGAAATGTAAGTACTGGGAATGTAGATGACAGTTCTATAGATAGCAGCACCGACGTGAAAGAATTCAAGATTCTGGAAACCTAGGTTGGAGTCCTTTACCCGACATCAGATACTCATTCTTTTACGGATTTTACAGAAAGACCTTTTTCAAGTTATATTAGTTGACATAGAGTAGAAGCAGTAATCAAACCATGACTAAAAACTATTTAATTGAGGAAAAACTCAAGAGGAATTTAACAAACTGCTTAAACTCTGCAGGATTTTGAACAGCAAGAAATTCAGAGACTCGTGTTTCCCACACAGGGAGTTAATGAGATGGAGAATGTGTGTAGAGAGAATCAGGGATATTACTAAAAACAAAAGAGAAGCTAGGTTCCTCCTTTGTAAAGGGCTCTTGCTTTGTTCAGAGTATTAGTCTTCCCATTATATAACATGGCCCTTTACTGTGCTGAGTAGGATTAAAAAGAGGTAGGGGGAGGGGAAGACTGAGCTGACCTGTAGAACCTCAGGGGATTTTATTGTCTGATGCTCATAGTACTTTCAGAGTTTGGATAAAGGCATCTCTGCTGAGTTCAAAATTTAAATTTAAACAATATTTGTACAAGAAAAAGAAGATACTGCCTCCCATAATGCATTTCATTTGTCTCCTGGTTTCAGCCATTACCATAGAGCTTGGCACATCTAATACATGAATTAAATAAATTTATATATAAAGAATTCCACTAATTCAGGAATGACAAATAATTTCCATATCATAGATAAATGTCTTGTTCATTCCCATTACAAGCCTTTCTCTCCTCTCTCTTTTCTGTCTCTTTCTCTAGCCTTTTCTCTTCACAATTCTTCACTTTCTAGACAATAACCTAGTCTGGTAGTTGAACTGCCATTCCCAGTGATCCTCAAAAACATTGACAGATCCTTCCAGAAAGGTTTTTCTTGAATCAGTCCCTGGAGCAGGACAATACATTAGAAATGGTGTTTCTATAAGTCATGGAAAGTTGATGAACCTGAGTTTCTTCTTGGGTTTTCTACAGCTCTCCTGAGTCTGAACTGGAAGCCAGAGAACTAGTTGTCATTTGTGGAGCCCCCTGACCCAGAACCACTATAATGGGATAATTTAAAGACTTTTCAGAGAGTCCCCGTTCTGGTCCCCATGTCAATGTCCTGGTAACTCAGGAAAGATATGGGTATCCAGTCCTTGTCTGATCCTCTAAGACATTATCCATGCATGTGAGTCCACAATGCACCTCACCTCTAAAGAAGCTCCTATGTGAACATGACCCATGTTCTGAGGATCTTGGGGATCTATTAACACTATCCCATGCCAAGACTTGTACCTGCTCTGTGGTGCTACGTGGACTGGAGGTTTCTGGTGCTACCTTGTCGAATATCTGTGGAAAGCTCTGGCTGGTCCTGCCTCATCCACAGTTTAAAAAAATCTATGATCCTTCCACAGCCAACTTGCTCTCTTCAACTTAGGTTTTTGCCAAAGGAGACCAGATCCAATCAGTAAATCTCTGCCCTGCAGTAAGATGCTTTATGCTTGGATTGGTTACAATAGCAGCAGTAATAGCAGTACTGGCCTTGGGTATGAATTAATTGGTCAAGTCACAAAACAAGGAGGCTTACTGTTCTAGAGGACCATGTACCAATCCTTGGGTTTCTTCATGGTCAAGACTTAGATGTATCATGATATAACACTGACTTGAGCCTCTCTCTGCTTTAGACCAAGAGGCTGAGGTTACACCTGGTATCTGACTCTTTCCCACCTAAAAAGTAAGTGGGCCCCAGGGAATAAGGAGAAAACAAATGTGATAGATTCTGTCTGACTTACTTCTCAGTTTTCTTTCAAAAATTATTCATAAAATTTACATTAGAAAGTGTCTTGTTTTGTAGAAAGAAAGAAAAAGGAAAAGAAAGCAGTAAGAGACTTGAAACCAAGAAAAAAAAGGGAAAACTTCTGCACCATCTGTCCTCCTTAGTGGCCCAAATGGAAGGAAGGGAATGTGTGTTGAGTCTCCCAGACAGCCAAAGACCAGACATGGTCACTTCAGCAAACACTGAGCACCTACTACAGCCCAACAGCAGAGCGAGACCCTGGGAATACAGCGATAAAGTCAAGATGGTTCCAACTCCTGCAGGGGAACTAAGAGTGACTGAGGATCCCAGACAGGTTGTGTTTGAAGGGGTCATTCTCCTACTTATGGACACTCACGGCAGAGTCTCTTCTCTGCCTCTCCTGTCCTGGAGCACAGACATTGTGCAAAGTCCCCACATAGGCCTATGGATGGTCAGTGATGATGAAAGCTCATGAGATCTGATGATTTCCTTGGACAAATTGTTTACCAGCACTCATATCACAAAAACACAGTGCCTGCCCTTAATTTGGATTGTGGTATTTGGAGTCATGACATGATCTCAGCTGTATGAATAGAGTTCTCAAGATAAGGAGCTGAGGGATTTAGTCCAGATATTCAACAGCTAGCTGAGGAATCTTGGCAGACCATCCCAACATTCCTTTCTTCATCTGCAAAATTCAGGGCTTGGACTAAATGGTCTTCTGACTTAGATACCCCACCATTCTATGAGTCTCTAACTGAGGAATGGTTGTGTGAGTATGCGTGTTATGTGTGTGTAAATTTGGTTCACATTTGTCTCAGTTATCTAGTGCTGCTATAACAGAAATACCACAAGTGAACGGCTTTAACAAACAGAAATTTATTTTCTCACAGCTTAGGAGGCTAGAAGTCTGAATTCAGAGCATCAGCTTGATGGGAAGGCTTTCTCTCTTTGTAGGCTCTAGAGGAAGGTCTTTGTCTCTTCAGCTTTTGCTTCCTGGTTCCTTGGAGATCTCCATGTGTCTTAAGGCATCCATCTTACCCCATCTCTCTCTGCTAGCTTTTTTAATCTCTTTTATATCTCAAAAGAGATTGACTCAAGATATATCCTACACTAATCCTGCCTCATCAACATAACAAAGAAAACCCATTCCCAAATGGGATTATAACCACAGGCATAGACATTAGGATTTACAACAAGTAATTTGGGGGGACCATAATTCAATCCATAACAATATTTATGATTAAATGAAAAAAAATAATTTCATATACCTAGTGCACTATTAGTTTGTGTCTACATGTAAAACTTAAATATGTAGAGAAAGAGAACTCTTATGGCCTAATCTTCAGGACTATCTTTGCATTTGAGTAAGATAAAGGATTAGCACAAAAGACTGAGGGGTGGGGTCCCTATGTGACAATTAAGCACTCATTAGCCCTAGCCAAAAGTTTGCTGGTTTGAACCCACCCAGAGGCTCCTTCAAAGAAAGGCCTGGCGATCTGCTTCCAAAAGGGTCAAAGCCTTAAAAGTCCTATGGAGCAGATCTACTCTGCACACATAGGGTCACCACAAGTCGGGATCAACTTGAGGACAGCTAACAACAGGACATGGGAGTCACTTAGAAAAAAAGAAGAAGATGAGGGGTGCTTTCAGGAGTAATAAGAGCTTCTGAGACCATCTGGGTTGGTGGACTTGTTAATAGCCTGGAGAGATCAGACTGTCAGCAAGCATTAATTTAATAGTTTCACTCATCAGATATCTGTAGAGAAGAAAGGCTTTTTCCTCCTGCTGTCAAATGCCTCTAGCCTAATAGAAAGCAAGAAGACAAAATCTCTTTAACTCTTAAGAGGACATCATGAGTGAGCAATGATGAACCTCCTCAGAATCATTCTTCATTTACCTGACCTATGGTTTTCCAAGAAGTCACAGAAATGAAGGAAACCACTAACACTTTTAAGCACTTATCTTGTATTAGGCGCTTTAATTTTTTTTTTTTTTTAATTTAAGCTTCACAGTTACGCAGACTCATAAGTACTATAATGCCTAAATTCATAGGAATGACATAAAACCTCCCATGTGCTCAGGATTCAGGGTGACTAGCCATCATGCTTATTGCTTCTCTGTCTCTGGTACTTGTTAAACGTACGTACTGCTGGTTCCTCCAAGAGATATGGTAGCTTGTCTGACTGTCCAGTTCTGATTCCAATCAAGTCAGTTGTTTCACAAATCCACACACTTTCCCTAACAACAAGAAGATTAAGTTGACAGTTGTTCATAGCAAGATCCTGACACCTCATAGGTGTAGTGTTGCATATAGCATTTATTCTGTTGGTGCTCTCATGAATGAAGATGTTGATGGGCTTGCAGACCCTGATATCATCATGTTCCAGTACTGGTGGGATCATCGGGCATTCTGGACTTCAGGTGATCAAGATGACATCTGTAGAAGTTCTAGCACTAGAAGAAAACAGTCTGATCCTGATCTAGCAGCAGAAGCAGGAGGAGGGTCCGCATCAGAATCTTGTGCAGATCAGTCCCTTCCCCTGAGACACAATGTCCTCCTCCCTTCCTACTTCAGAAATATAGTGTTGCAATTTCTCTCCACTCTTCACTGACCGTTTTCCGTGCACCAACCCTGAAACTCACTTGGTCACATCCCTTCTACCTGGCCCACCCTCTTCCTTTTCTTCTCTATGACTTCTCCTTCCTTTCCTCCCACCCCTCTGCCCTGGCCCAGCACATTCCTAATCATTTTTCTTGGGTCTAGATTTGTTAAAAGGAGCCCTGGTGAAGCAATGGTTAAGCGCTCCACTGCTAATGGAAATGTTGACAGTTTGAACCTGAAGGAGAAAGACCTGGTGATCTACTTCTGCAAAGGTTACAGCCTACAAAACCCTATGAGGCAATTCTATTCTGTCACATGGGGTCACTATAAATAGAAATTGACTTGTGGGCACCTAACAATAACAGATGTGTTAAAGAAACCAAGGTGGAGGGAGAGTCAGTCAGGGGAAGGGCGATGCCCACTTCCTTTTAGACATGGTATAAGAGATCCCTTCTTATCCCAAAGGATCTTTGATCCTGGCCTAACTGCTCCTCAGTAATTGCCATAACATACTTTCATAAAGTATTTTAGGGATTATAAGGCTTTTTTTTTTTTAATCTGATTCTCATCACAACCTTGAGTGTATTGCAGGCGCTTTTGCAATCCCATTTTACAAAGAGATACAAGTGACTCTCAGAAAGTTCCAAAGTCAGAAAACTAACAAGTGAGAAGCAGCATAGAATAATGTGAGCCCTCCAAATTGCCCATAAAAATAAAGTCCCCGCCCCCATTAGAACCTGTTTCAGGCAGCAGAGTAAGAAAGCATCTCACCTCTTTTCTTCTCCCAGCCACTCCACCTAATCTGTAACTACCCCAGTCAGCCCTTGCTCACTCCCACCTTCCAACTCTTCTTCCTAGGACCACAGAAGGATCACCACAGCTACCTCCACCTCTCCAGTGAGAAGCTTCCCATGCACAGACTTGATCTCATATGCCCTCCTTCACTTGGCTCTGGGTGAGGATCCTGCAGAGTTACAGTTGGGGATTCTGCGGCTGGAGAGGTGTCTGAGCGTCCCTTCTGCCACTCCTTCTGCATCGTTCTAGTGCCCTGCTGTAGGGAGGGGCTGGGCAGCCTGAGGCTGAGGTCTTGAACTTTGAAGTTTCTGTTGTGGAGACTGACTGCACATATAGGATCTCTCAACAGCAATCGGTTTGGTTTTTATGGCTTTTATTGTTTGACTTAAAGATGACTTTCAGGAGACCAGTTTTGGCTCCAAGTCTAAGGTTCAAAGATTATCTCAGGTCATTTGGGCAGGTCATTTTTCCACCTCCATGAATCCAGAAAATCTGGATTCCATGAGAATTAAAAATTCCATTCCTCAGAAGGGATGAGTATGTTCTGCCTTTAGGCAGAAAATGAAAACCAGAGTCAAAGGAAAGAAACTAAATGTGTGAAAACTATTCTCTAAAGTCATCCTCTGGAGAATGGTTGAATAACTTCCTGAAATTCCTCCCAGGACTACCCTCTAGCCATACTGAACCATGGATAGCCACCTCTAGGCCTTGTTCTGACTCTGCTTGTAGCAGCCTTCCCCACTTGGTCTTCTAGGAAACTTCTTTATTTATCCTTCCAGATTCAGTTTGGTGTCATACCAAACCAAAACCAAATCCATTACCATCGAAGCAATTCTGACTCATAGCATCCCTGTAGGAAAAAGTAGAACTGCCCTATAGGGTTTCCAAGGCTGTAAGTATTTACGGAAGCAGACTGCCACATCTTTCTCCTGAGGAGCAGCTGGTGGGTTCCAACTGCCAGCTTTTCAGTTAGCAGCCAACCATTTTAACCACTGCACCACCAGGGTTCCTTCATATCCTACAGGAAAAGCCCGTCCTCTGCCATCTACACACTAGATCTTCAATAAAGCCCTGTCTTAGTTATCTAGTGCTGCCATAACAGAAATACCACAAGTGGATGGCTTTAAAAAAGAGAAATTTATTCTTTCACAGTCTAGTAGGCTGCAAGTCCAAATTCAGGGGAAGGCTTTCTCTGTCAGCTCTGGAGGAAGGTTCTTGTCATCAACCTTCCCTTGGACTAGGAGCTTCCCGGCACAGGAATCCCAGGTCCAAAGGACAGGCTCTGCTCCTGGCACTGCTTTCTTGGTGGTATGAGGTCCCCAACTCTCTGCTAGCTTTCCTTTCCTTTTATCTCTTGTAAGATAAAAGGTGGTGCAGGCCACATCTCAGGGAAACTCCCTTTACATTGGATCAGGGATGTGACCTTAGTAAGGATGTTACAATCCCACCCTAATCCTCTTTAACCACAGGCAGAGATTATAATTTATAACACATAGGAAAATCACAAAAGGCAGAACCACCACACAATACTGGGAATCATGGCCTAACCAAGTTGACACATATTTCGGGGGGACACAATTCAATCCATGACAGGCTCGTCTTCCCTTTGCTTTATAATTATCCAATTATGTTTCCCCCCAGTGGATTGTCAATCCCTAGAGTGCAGAATCTCCAACATCAATATTTGTTATCTCTGACTAGAATGTTATCTGTCATGTGGAAGGGACTCTATCAATGTTCATAGAATAACAAAATTGGAATCAATGGAGCAAAGGGCATGAACTGTCCTCCAAAACATTGGCACCTATTTACAATGCCATCTGCTTTGCATGGAGTATAAGTCTCACTGCAAACTTGCTATTTTATTAGGAGAAATAGTATCCTAATATTTTAACATTTATTTCTTTACTAGTGAGGTTGCATAGTTTTCCAAATGTTCCTTTCATTAATTATAATCTTCTATTGTTAATTGTCTTATTATACCCCAGTAATTATTTTCTCACGGCTTGCCAAGGTTACAGCCAAATTTCTTTCCCATCCAAAGCATGAAGGACTTTTTTTCTAAACTATGCAGATCCTTAGAGCCCTGGTGGCACAGTCAATAAGAGCTGGGCTGCTAACCAAAAGGTTGGCTGTTCAAATCCACCAGCTGCTCCTTGAAAACATTATGGGGTGTTCTAGTGAGAATTAACTCCATAGTAATGAGATGCAGATCCATATCAGTGTGCCTCATGAGGGAAGTTTACAACCTATGTTTGCTATAGAGCCTAAGGCAGTTAAGATTTTCCACATTTTCGAAGACTTCTGCCTCAATTTCCTGGTACTGCTGTTTAACAGAAATACCACAAGCGGATGGCTTTAAAGAACAGAAGTTTATTTTCTACAGTTCAGGAGGCTAGAAGTCCAAATTCAAGGTGCCAGCTATAGGAGAAGGCTCTCTCTCTCTCTCTCTCTCTCTCTCTGTCAGTTCTGAGGAAAGATCCTTATCTCTTTCAGCTTCTGTAGCCTTGGCAGTCCTCAGTTCCTTGACCATCTTCATGTGGTGTCTATCTTCCCCTATTTGTGCTTCCTTATCTCTGTCTATGCTGCTCCTTATACCTAAAAAGTGATTAGGTTTCAGACACACCCTACACTGATATGGCCTCATTAACATAACAAAGAAAATCCCTTTTTCAAATAGAATTACATCCACAGGTATGTTATTGTTGTTAGTTGCCCTGGAGTCTACTCCAACTCATGGGAACCCCATGTGTGTAGAGAAGAACTGCGCCATAAGGTTTTCAAGGATATGACCTTTCAGAAGCAGATAGCCTCATCTGTCTTCCAAAGCACCTCTGCGTGGGTTTGAACCGCCAACCTTTAGGCTAGAAGTTGAGCACTTAGCCATCTGTGCCACCCAGGGACTCATACCCATAGGTATAGGGGTTAGAATTCCAACACATATTTTGGGGAGGCACAATTCAATCCATAACAGTCTCATAAGCAACTAATACAAATGCAAAAATAATGAACATGTTAAAGAATACAGACAGGGCTCTGTCATTTGGAATTCAGTGCAGCCCATAATCCTAAACTTCTGCTTTCATGATTAACACAGTTCAGGTCCCAGGGAAATACTTCCCCACATCTCTTGCTTTAGGTCCTCAAAAGTCACCTGAGGGACATGATGGCTTGTAGGTTTTTTCTCTACCAATGCAGGAGACAGACACTGCTTCCAAGTACTGGAAGGATTCGAAAAGCAGAAGCATTTGAGTAGAAGAAAAGACTAACTTGTCAAATTCTTCCTCTCAGATAGCATGACTGCAACATATTTTTATGTTATGATGCATCAGTGATGTCAAACATCCATTTTTCTAGCTTCTCTTCATATTCCAGTGCACAGTCCAAAGGTACTCACAAATTAGCACAGTATTCCCAACTGTTGTACATGATACCTGGGGTATATTTTTGCAATATTAAACAATTCCCTTACTCTCAAACTTGTATAAATATATGTAGGTCAAGACAATATGCATGAATTTGATATTAATTCTTTACATTATTCTATGTATCCTATGTAGCACCTACCTTGGTGATGCAGTTAATGCACTCTGCTGCTAACCGGAAGGTTGGTGATTCAAGTCCACCCAGAGGCACCTCAGAAGAAAGCCCTGATGATCTACTACTGAGAAACCAGTCATTGAATATACTATGAGCCAGCTGTGACCTGGGTACATACCCAAACAGGAGAAGTTTCAAAAAGTTAAATAAGGCCAGTCTACCACTACCAATCATTCTGACCAGGGACATAACAGAAGATCCTGAATAGAACAGGAGAAAAATGTAGAACAAAACTCAAATTCCTATAAACAGGCCAGACCTACTGGACTGATAGAGACTAGAGGAACCCCCAAGACTATCGCCTTAACATACGCTTTAACTTGGAATTGAAGCTATTTCTGCAGGTCACCTTTCAGCCAAATTATAAATTGTCTTACAAAATAAACATTATCACCCGTGAGTAATGTAATCCCTTAAACAATTAACTATATGAGACCAAACAGTCAACATTTACCCAAAAGCAAAGATGAGAAGGTGTCTTAGGCTGGGTTCTCTAGAGAAGCAAAACCAGTAAAGCGTATAAACATATATATAGAGAGATTTATATCAAGGAAACAGCTCATGTGATTGTAGAGGCTAGAACGTCCTGAGTCCGTGGATCAGGGTAGAGGCCTCTCCCAATTCACGGAGCTACAGAAGCCGGTGAACCGAAGACCGGCAGGTCAGAGAGCAGGGCTCCCACGCACAGGCTGTGAAGTTTGACAAATTCCAGGATCGACAGGCAAGACTGCAAGGTTTCTCCTGATTCACATAGCTGCAGGGGCTGGTGAACCCAAGATCTGCAGGCTGTAAAGACTGACGAATCCCAAGTTTAGCAGATAAGCTGACAGCTCAAGTCCCAAGAACCAGAAGTGAGATGACAGGAGGCAGCCATAGGATCCAGAGTGGGCAAACAGCCAGAACATCTGCTTATATTCAGATGCAGGCCACACCCTCAAGGAAACTCATTTTCATATGACTGACTACTCACAGTATATTCAGTCATGACAGTGATCACGTACTGACACTGAGATTCACGACTCAGACAAGTTGACACACAATCTTAACCATCACAGAAGGCAAGGAGGGGAAGGGAAGCTGGATCAACGGAAACAGAATGAAAATAATGAGAATGCTGTCACATTGTAAAAATTGTAACTGATGGCATGGAACTATTTGTATAAAAATTGTTAAAAGGGAACACAATTTGATGTGTGTTATGAATTGAATTGTGTCCCCGAAAAATGTGTCAACTTGGCTAGGCCATGATTACCAGTATTGTATGACTGTCCACCATTTTGCCATCTGATATGATTTTCCTATGTGTTGTAAATCCTACCTTTATGATGTTAATGAGGAAGATTAGAGGCAGTTATGTTAATGAAGCAGGACTCAGTCTACAAGATTAGGTTGTATCTTGAGTCAATCTCTTGAGATATAAAAGACAGAAGCTAGCAGAGAGACAGGGGGACCACCAAGAAACAAGAGCCAGCAGTGAGTGTATCCTTTGGACCTGGGGCTCCTGTGCTGAAAAGCTCCTAGATCAGGTGAAGACTGATGACAAGGACCTTCCCCCAGAGCCAACAGAGAGAGAAAGCCTTCCCCTGGATCTGGCACTCTGAATTCAGACTTCTAGCCCCCTAGACTGTGAGAGAATAAACTTCTGTTTGTTAAAGCCATCCACTTGTGGTATTTCTGTTACAGCAGCACTGGATAACTGTCATGGATTGAATTGTGTCACCCAAAAAATGTGTGTATCAATTTGGGTGGGCCATGATTCCGAGTATTGTATGATTGTCTACCATTTTGTCATCTGTTGTGATTTTCCTATGTGTTATAAATTCTGCCTCTATGATGTTAATGAGGTGGGGATGGGCAGCAGTTTTGTTGATGAAGCAATACTCAATCTATGGGATTGGATTGTGTCTTCAGCCAATTTCTTTTGGAATATAAAAGAGAGAGGCGAGCAGAGAGACAGGGGGACCTCATACCAAGAAAGCAGTGCCAGGAGCAGAGGGCGTCCTTTGGACCCAGGGTTCCTGCGTGGAAAAGCTCCTAGTCCAGGGAAAGATTGATAAGAAGGACCTTCCTCCAGAGCCAACAGAGAGAGAGAGACCCTTTCCCTGGACCTGAAGCCCTGAATTTGGAATTTTAGCCTACTTTACTGTGAGGAAATAAATTTTTATTTGTTAAAGCCATCCACTTGTGGTACTTCTGTTATTGTTATAACTACGACAATAACCAAGACACTGTGTAAACTTTCACCTAAAACATAATATTATTTTAAAAAACCCTATGGAGCACAGTTCTACTCTGACACACATGGGGTCATCATGAGTTAGAATCAACTTGATGGCAACCGATTGGTTGGTTATGTATCTAGAAATTACTTTAAGAAGTGGTAAAAATCACAGTATAAGTTATAAACTTTTATACAATAAAATTAAAATAATCCATAATATTTATTATTGTCATGTTAATTTATCACGTGATCCACTTACAATGTTAGAACATGATACGTAAAATTCATTATTTATTTTGAAATCTAAGTATTGTTTTAAGAATTTTATTGACACTATCCATTGCTATGGTCTTAAAAAAAAAACAAACCCGTTTCTGTCAAGTCAATTCTGACTCATAGCAACCCTATAGGACAGAGTAGAACTGCCCCACAGGGTTTCCAGGGAGCGGCTGGTGGATTCAAACTGCCAACCTTTTGGTTAGCCACCGACCACTTAACCACTGTGCCACCAGTAGAGCCAAATTTCTCCAAATTAAAATTATTGAAAAAAAACTAGTCACTATAATGATTCAAGAAATGTTGCCTAATTTGGCATTTATTACTATCAAAAGAACATAAATTATGTGAAAATCTAGGCTGTAACAACATAACAATTTTGATGAAATGAAGGCAAGAAAAGAAAATAAAACCAGAAATATGGTATAAGGGCCTCCATTTAAACTCTTTCCTTGAGCCTGAAAATATTAGAGGCAGGTCTACCTACCTATCGCAACCTATAAGAGAGAAATGTCCCCTACCTTCATGAAGGTTACAGTCTAATGAAAAAGAGAGACAGTGAACAAGTAATTCAAGTTGGATGTATACATGGCAAGATTATTTTTTGAGTTTTTATGTTCTCCTCCGTTCCCCTCTCCCTTTTCCTTCCTTCCTTCCTTCCCTCTCTCCCTCCCTCCCTCCCTCCTTCCTTCCTTCCCTCTCCTTCAATCAAGTAGCAGATTCTTAGTTTCCTCAGAGTGATTGCACATGGAAAGCAGAAGCTGCCTACAAGAAAATTCCTTTCCTGGTGCCTGGGTTTACAAGAGATTCCCATGCCCCAAGAGTGGCATGGAAGCCTTGAACAATAGGCATCTCAGTGGTAATCACTGTTGTCAGAACTCTGATGATGAGTGGAGTTGCTTTCTCATACCTTGGCACTAGATAAGACCCTAGAACCTGGGCACACCCCTGTGGCTTGGGGGTGGGGCAGTAAAAATAACTGAGATTAAAGGACAAATATTGTAGAGACCACTGCTGTAAAAATTCATGAAAAGTTTTACACACAGAAAGAAACAATCTTTGATGGTTACAAGGGAGGGGAGGGGGGATGGAAAAACACTAAATAGACAATAGGTAAGCAGTAACTTTGGTGAAGAGTAAGACAGTACACAATACTGAAGAAGCCAGCACAACTCGTCCAAGGCAAGGTCATGGAAGCTCCATAGACACACCCAAATTCCCTAAGGGACCAAATTGCTGGGCGGAGGGCTGTGGGGACCACGGTCTCGGGGAACATCTAGCCCAACTGGCATAACACAGTTTATAAAGACAACGCTCTACATTCTACCTTGGTGAGTAGCATCTGGGGTCTTAAAAGCCTATGAGTGGCCATCTAAGATACTCTTACTGGTCTCACCCCTTTGGGAGCAAGGGAGAATGAAGAAAACTAAAGATACAAGGGAAAGATTAGTCCAAACAACTAATGGATCACAACTACCACAGCCTCCACCAGACGAAGTCCAGTACAACTAGATGTTGCCCAGTTACCACGACTGATTGCTCTGACACAGATCACAATAGAGGGCCCCAGACAGAGCTGGAGAAAAATGTAGAATAAAATTCTAACTCCCAAAAAAAGACCAGACTTACTGGCCTGACAGAGACTGGAGAAACCCCAAGAGTACAGCCCTCAGACACCCTTTTAGCTGAGTAATGAATTCACTCCTGAGATTCACCTTTCATACAAAGATTAGACAGGCCCATAAAACAAAACAAGACTAAAGGGGCACACCAGCCCAGGGGGAAGGACTAGAAGGCAGAAGGGGACAGAAAAACTGGTAATAGGGAACCCAAGGTAGAGAAGGGAGACTGCTGACATGTCATGGGGTTGTTAACCAATGTCATAAAATGATATATGTACTAACTGTTTAATGAGAAGCTAGTGTGTTCTGTAAACCTTCATCTAAAGTACAATCAAAAAAAAAAAACTCTGAGATTAAACTTTTCATTAGGGATACAAATTAAATTGATTAATAGAAAAAAAATTTAATGTGATATTTCTTGCACACCTGAGTTTACATAACAAAGTTCACATGAACTATCCATAAACCCTGGTGGTGCAGTGATTAACAGCTCAGCTGCTAACCAAAAGGTTGGCAGTTCAAATCCACCAGCCAGTCCTTGGAAACTCTATGGGGAAGTTCTCCTCTGTCCTATAGGGTCATTATGAGTTGGAATCAACTGATGGCAACAAGTTTGGTTTGTTGTTGTTTTTTCTTTTTAATCCATATTATAAAACAGAAAGTTCCAGGCACTTGGGAAGACAGAGTTAAGGAACTGAACCCAGTGTAGTGGTGTTTTAGGCACCTCCTCTAAACAAAGTGCTATGCTAAAGTCTTGTTCATTCCCTCATTCAAGAAACATTGAGTGCCTTATAATATGCACGGCCCTGTTCTACGTCCAGGGATGAAACAGTGCACAAAACAAAACAAACAAACAAAAAAGTATATATCCCTTATGGAAAATACATCTGATAAGAAGAGAAAAACAAAACAAAAAAATGTATAATAGCAAAATACATGTCAGATGTGATGTGGGCTCTTGAGAATAACAAAGCAAGGACATCATGGAAAGGAATGCAGGGGTTGGGAGTGAGGATAGCCTGCGAGGGCCTCTTTTATAAGGTGACATTTGAACAGAGGCCTGAAGGAAACAAGAGAGGCCACCTTGAAGATGTGAGGGAGAGAAGCATTCTAGGCAAAAAGAAGAGCAAGCACAAAGGCCTAAAGTGGGAAAATGCTTGTAATGTTTGAGGAACAAAGAAGCCAATATGCCTGGAGCTGTGAAGACCCAGAAAAAAGGGATTGCCGTCCAGTTAATTCTGACTCATGGCGACCCCATGTATTGCAGAGTAGAACTGTTCCATAAGGTTTTCTCAGCTGTATCTTTACAGAAGCAGATCACCAGGACTTTCTTCCATGGCACTACTGGGTGGGTTTGAACTGCCGATCTTTAGGCTAATGCTCTAGCACAAACTGTTTGCACCACTCAGGAACACTTAAACAGATAGTAAATAAGCTCAAAAGGACTAGATCATGTAGGGCCTTGGAGACAACTATAAAGACTTTAGATTTTACCCCAAATAAGATGGCAAGCTATTGAAAGGTTTTTCAGGTGGAGTGATGACGTAGCTTCATTTATGTCAAAAGGATCACCCAGCTGCTCTATGCAATGATTAGACACAGGTTTTCAATCTTGCTATTTTGCTGAACTTTCCCAAGCATGGAAACACAGAATGGTCACTCTTTCAACACAAACTGATCAACTATTTTCCATGTACAAAGATTTGTGCTCACTATTTTAGCTACCTTAAGGACATCTTTGATTTGTGAGGAGGTTGGTGTGGGGTTTTTGTTTCGTTTTGTTTTTGTGAACAATACTTTGAATTAAGAACAAGGACACATTAATTTAAGTCTAAATCAGCTTTTGAGATGTTGGATTACTGAAGGAAAGGAATAATCTCAACCCCTTCCTTCTACTTTAGGCCAGTGTCAGAATAAAGGAAGCCACAGCTATGTTGACAGTTTGGCAAGAAAAGTAGGAGGGACATTTATAGGCACTATCAGGATCTCCTCCTCCTTTCTCTCCAGGGCTCAGTTCTACTTGGCCCTAAACTATCTTGTTTCAAATTTGCCTTTATAACAAGACACGAACTCATAATAAAAATAATAACATCATACGTCTCTTCAAATTCTGAAAATATGTATGATAACAGTAATAGATTCATAGAGAGCTGCCATAGAGTTGACTCTGACTCATGCCCACCTTATGTACGACAGAATGAAACATTGCCCTGTCCTGCGTCACCCTCATGATCACCAGCATGTTCAAGTCCATCATCACAGCTATTGTAGCCAATCCATCTCACTGAGGGTCTCCCTCACCCTCATTTGTCCTCTACTTCATCAAATGCAATGTCCTCCTCTAGCAACTGATCCCTCCTGATGATGTGTCCAAAGCAAGCAAGCTGGATGATGCTATGATCCATAAGGTTTTCTTCATTGGCTAATTTTCTGAAGTAGATCACCAGGCCTTTCTTCTTGGTCTTAGTTTGGCAGTTCTGCTGAAACCTGTCCACCATGGGCAACCCTGCTAGTATTTGAAATACCAGTGGCATAGCTTCCAGCGTTACAGCAATACACAAGCCATCACAGTATGACAAAGTGATAGAAGGGTGGTGGGATAACAATAATAGCATAAACTTACTGATTATTTACTTTAGGCCAGGCATTACCTCATTTAATCCTCACGTCAACAGCTCTGTGAGGTAGCAACTGTTATTATCTTCCTGCTCTAAAATTCAAATTCAGACTGCCAGACTTCAGAAGCCAAGCACTTTATCACAATGTCCTGCCACCTCCCTAAGACAAAACTAACAGTTAGTCTTATACTACCGCTGATCTTTAGTGACAAAGATTTTATTTTGCGAATGCTTAAGCCAGCAATTTGAAGTAAAAGCAAAGAACCTCAAGAGATGCGGCTAAGTGTGGCAATGGAAATCAAAATGGGGCGATGGGGGAAAATACCAAAGAGAAAGTGAAGGGAGGAGAGCAGTGAGTGGAGCATTTGTACAGCTTCGTTAAGCAGCCCTTATCTCCTTCCAGAGTATTCAGATTATAAAGAAAAGGGCTCCTTTATTAGAATCAAAACTTAATGACCGAAATGCAAATCAGATGTTTAACTCTTCAACTGATATAGTTTCTCATATTTTATCCCATAATTATTACCTAAGACTTCTTACAGTTTTTGAGAAGGCAGTGCTTCTGCCCACCCTGTCACCAGATTTCTAACCCAAAAGATTCTGGATGTACCTGAGTTGACTACTGTGTTTCTATAGGAATCAAGCATCCACAGCACAGTGAGCTCTTTTTAATATTACATGTTAACGTTGCATTCCAAGTACCAACAATATGCTGTATTAGGCTTCATAGGTTTAAATCTAGCTGTCATCTAACAAGCTTTGTGATCTTTGGCATAACCCTACTTTCAACTGTAAAATGAGGCTAAGAACAGAATCTACCTCCAGGTAGGGACTAAATGAGATATTATGTGCTTATCACAGTATCTAGCACTTGGATGGTCTCAATAAGTGTTATTTATCTAAGAGGACTGGTTTAAGTTGAAGAGAAATTAACAAAATAAACATTAAATCTATTAACTATTAATTTGTTATTTTTGGTCACCTACATCTAGTTTTTCTTTTCTCGTTTTTCCGTTAATGCATTATCACTTTTTCACACGGCGGAAAAAACCCAAGACTCAGAAGTGCTCTCCAGAGAAAAAAGAAAGGAACACAGGTAGTCACGCGACCCAGGAATACTCTTCGCAGATGGCACGCTTCAGGCCCAGAAAGGCCCAGCTCCTGTCCCGTACCCCCAACTCCCCTGGGCGACCAGTCCCAACGCAGCCCGGAGTCACCTACGCTTTCTACTAGTTTCGTCTGACCGGCCTCCCAAGTCCTGTCCACGCAAGGTTTCCGCCCCAAGGTGATTTACATATCGATCGTTTATTGGCTACCATCAAGCACTCGCTCTTCTCATTGGCTGATACTGTCTGGGGCCGAAATTCCGCCCGCCGCAGTGATATGGCACTAAGGGTCACAGGCACCTGCATTTCCGTTTCCGGTTCGCCTGCGGATCCATGGTGGCTGCAAGCGGACCGAGGTACCTTCTGACATTAGGCGGATGGCGTCGTGGCCGTGGAGTAGTTCCCCAGTCCCGGGTGAGCGCCCACTTTCCCTGCTCTCGGAGAGGCCCTGGACGTTTAGAGAACAGATCCGCTCTGAGGAGTAGCGTTCTCCGGTAGCAAGCGCCGGCAGCCTTCCCTTCTTCACAGCTATCAGCTCTTCTTTCCCGACTTGCAGGCGCTCGCCATCCTCGTGCCCGGCGTGTCCCAGGTGGATAACAAGTCCGATTTTCTGGAGAAGAAGCCCCATCGCCAGCATCCCGGCATCCTGCAGCTACCGCACGTGCGGCTGCCCCAGGCACTGGCTAATGCTGCGCAGTTACTGCTACTGGGTAACTAACGGGAAAGGGAGGCTCGAAAAGAAGCAGGGACAGGCCCCGCATGCAAGTGATTTCGCTTTTCATCTTTGACTCATAGAGAGCTCGGTATCCAATGTGGAGAAGCAGGTGCAAGCACTGACCAATTATCTGTGGAGCCGACATTTGCCTGTGGAGCCCGAGGAATTGCAAAGACGAGCGATGCATCTTGAGAAAAAATTCCTAGAAAACCCGGGTAGGGCTTAAGAGTGCTTAAAGAGTAGGCCAAATTGAAATACCAGTAGGAAGTGACGAGCAAAAAATAATTTCACCATTTCTCAAGGAGGTACTGCAATTTATTATTTGACTTTCTGACCACAGTAATTATTACAATGAGGCCTTACTAAGAGAAGGTAGATTGTACCAGAGATTGCTTTTGGGGTTTGGGTAAGGGTCAGAGGGTGCTTCAGTGTCCACTCAAAATCTAGATCTTTGTGTTTCTTTTTCCTGCAAGTCCACTGGATTAGGACCGTCTTAAGTTTTTATTCATATGAAATAAGGCACAGTGGTTAAGAGCTGCAGCGAGCTACTGCTGCTAAGATCCACCAGCCGCTTCTTGGAAACTCTATGGGAGCAGGTCTGCTCTGCCCTATAGGGTGGCTATGAGTCAGAATGTACTCGATGGCAACAATTTTGGGGTTTTTTGGTTTATGGCCCCCTGTCTAGTATTGACACTCTGTCCAGAGATAGGAGAATAAGTATAATTTATCAAGTTATTTTCATGATTGTGAGTTCCTTTGTATTATAGACCTGCCTTTTATTCATTTTTATTCCCTGCACTTCTCACAATACCTGACTTAGAGTAGACACTTCAGTAGATATTTGCTTAAATAGAACTGAACTGAGCACGATCCTAAAACGATTTCCCAGCCCCTTTCCTTCACATGAGAACACTAGAGACTTCAATATCTTAAATTTCAGGGAAGTGAGGAAATCTACAAAACATTATCCATATCCTATTTCTTAAATCTTTACCACACTTGTTTTAATATAGAACAAAACCTGTGAGATAGGGTTGATTACGTTGTATAAACTACTGTTAGAGACAGAATATTATCTGATACACTACAGTTGTTGTTCTTACTTAAAGGTTTTCTCTAGGTTTGGCTTCTTGCTTAAGCCTTGGCCGTGTGTGTAAGGGATGGGATGGAGGTGGGTATGGGCAGGCAGTATATTCAAGTATTGCATCTGAGCCCTATTCTCCCTAGGTCCTCACCTCCAGTCCTTGTTCTCACCCCAGACCCAACTCAGGCAGAGGAGAAACTTCACGGAGCTGTGCTCAGTGCCCTGCGCAGAACTACGTACCATTGGCAAGAACTGAGGTAAGGGGAACTGGAAGGGCTGCAGAAGAAAGAAAAGATTGACTTTAAATGGAGAGTTGAGGAAGTACAATTATACAATCAATTTAGTACTTGAAAAAAGCTACCTGGGTTATAACGTTCCCCAGGACCTATCTGTGTCAGGGAATGAAAGAGCTGAGCTAGAAGAGACCTTTCCAAAGACTTCATTTCCTAAAAATCTAGAAAGTAACTATAGGATAGAGGTTATTTTCTCAGTGAATGTGACTCTGATTTTTCTGGCAGATACAATGAGAAATTGAGCCTGGTGTACATGGCAGCAAGACTGGATGGTGGCTTTGCAGCAGTCTCCAGGGCATTCCATGAGGTAAAAGTCCCTCAAATTCCAACCTGAACCCTTTTAAGTTGCTTTATCCATAAAGTAGTGTTCTGGAATAAGGATTCTTGGAACTTTGCATGCACCTTTTTTTTTTTAAAAAAAAAAAAAAGAGGCTTTCTTTATCCTCTGAAAGGATTCTGTGATTCAAGGAAGGTTCAGAACCACTGTTCTAGGAGCTTCCTATTCTACAAAGAATTTCTGTTGAATCTCAAAAGATATTCACCTCTCACCTCTTCTTTCATGGTTCCCTAATTTATATCTACCAAGGCCCTAAATAAGTATATACTTACCCTCCTCTGGGGTATTGTATATTTCATCAGATCCGGGCTCGAATTCCAGAGTTCCAGCCACAAACCTTGATGGACTTTGGTTCGGGTACTGGTTCTGTGACCTGGTAAGTAGCCTTCTTCAGCTCTTTCTCTTATCAATTCTAGCTCTAGAGAACAGTACTCTACCACCCCAATATCAAGTGACTAGAAAACCAGGAGGAAAATAGGAAAGTTGGGAATTAGAATATTTCTTCCTTCAGATTAAGCATTGCAGAAGACGGTATGTGGATTGGGGCCAAAATTTAAAGAAATGTCAAGTGGAAAAAGGTCCATGTTTAGAAAGATTTAAAAAAGGAAAGAAGATTAATATAGAGCATAGGTTTTACATCTCAATCAAAAAATCTTTACCTACAAATAGTTTTTTAAATCTGCCCCCTCCCCCTTTTTTTTAAGACATTATATGAGAAGTAAAATAACATGTTAGTTTTTCCAACTATTTTAGTCTCTTGTAGGGATGATGCATTGTCATGAGAATTGGTGGTTTATATTTTGCGATCTTAGGGCTGCTCATAATACTTGGGGCCAGAGTCTCCGTGAATATATGTGTGTGGACAGCTCGGCTGCTATGTTGGATTTGGCAGAAAGGCTACTGAAAGGTGAGGAAAAGATATAAGGAAGGGCTCTTCAAAAGTTGAGGGAGTTAAGAAAGCAAAGGCATACTAGAAAGGGTGTTTTCTTGGGAAGTAGAGGAGAGGACAAAAGGTTGAGTTGAGTCTGGTCTCCTTCCAGTGTTACAACCAAGCAGAGGGTGGTAGATGCCTTTGCAGTACTGTGGATGGGTTGGGTAAGATTAACAGTATATGAAACTGAAGATTCTCCTTGCCCTTTTTAATATTTGCTTACCCTATTGTATTTCTTACCTAGTGTTTTTACTTATTCTCAGGGCCATGTTTCTTATCTGGATACTCTTAGCTTATACCTATGGCCAGTAAGTTTTATACACTCATAGTTGCCATTTCTCCTTTTCTCCACAGGTGGTTCAGAATCTGGGGAGCCTTATGTTCCAGGTGTCTTTTTTAGACAGTTTCTACCTGTCTCACCCAAGGTAAGTGGCAGTGTTTAGGGTGGCCAGGTGTGGAATGTGGCAGATGGAGAACTGTGGCCTCAGCTTTCCAACCCAGTGTTGAGTGTTAGAAGATAAAACAAAGCAGTAGAAGAAATTTAGGGGACAGACTTTTGTTGTACTCATGGATGGGAAGCAGTCGGGGTCTGTCATGCTTCTTGTCTTGGTCCTCAGGTGCAGTTTGATGTGGTGGTGTCAGCCTTTTCCCTAAGTGAGCTGCCCAGCAAGGCTGACTGCACTGAAGTAGTTCAAACCTTGTGGCGCAAGACTAGTCATTTTCTGGTGAGTTAAGATCCTTTTTTCTCTTCAGCTCAAAGCAGGTTCATAAGTTTCATGCCTTTCCTTCTTCCCATAGGAGCTTGTCTTCATTCTTGACCATTTTTTTATATCCCTCTCTTAGGGACGCCATCCATGTTTTACATGTAGTTCCCATTCCATCTGTGAATGCTCATACAGAGCAGCTGGCATTAATGCGTTCCTGTAGTTCAGGGCTTCTGCTTATTTTCCCCTTTTGTGAACAGATACTGGTGGAGAATGGAACAAAAGCTGGGCACCACCTTCTCATGGATGCCAGGGACCTGGTCCTTAAGGTAAGGTCCCTTCTCCTTCATCCTCAACCCATCAGTCACCATTTACTGGCATTCCCTTGAATACTGAAGAAACTCTGCTGTATATTGGTAAGGCTGACTCAGGAAATTCGGCCTCATTATGACGTAGGGCAGTGGCTGGCAAACTAGGGCCCGCAGGTGAAATGTGACCTGCCACCTGTCTTTATATGAGCCTGGTTCATTCATTTCTCTATTTCCTGTGATTGTTTTTATACAACAAATACCAGAGTTGAGTAGTTGGGACAGAGACAGATTTTGCCTCTTAGCCCACAAGCCTAAGATATTTGCTGTCAGGCCTTTTAAAAAAGTTTGCCAACTCCTAATCTATGACATTGCTAAGCCAAGAACCTTGTTTCTGTGGGACAGTGTGAGCCAGTGTATAATCATAAATTCAGTTGTCCCAAAGTGGGATTGTTTTGAGAGAGGAGGTTGCTGACAAGGGAGAACATCATACTATGTGCCAAGTCCTGCCTTTCTCCTGCTACAAAGAGAAAGTTCTTTGTTTGGAGTATTAGAGTAGCAGCCAGCTTAACTCTAAGGACATGGTTGATAATTAGCAGAATTGGATGTTAAAGAAGTACTCGATTAACTGAGTACAGAGATTGAATTATGGGACTAGACCCCTCAGGCCCAGCTTTGTTTCTTTGATTTCAGGGCAAAGAGAAGTCACCTTTGGACCCTCGACCTGGTTTTGTCTTTGCCCCAGTGAGTATTCTACCTGTCCCTGCATGCAAAGATCTGAACTCAGGAAAACTGAGAGAGTAAAACTAAGCCACTGTTCTACTATTTTGTGACCTATCCAGTTTCCTCTCGGGTTCCCTTGGCTCTCCCACCCCCTGCTCTTATACTCTTCTCCCTAGTCCCTCTTGACTAGATTCTCAGTTTTATGCTCCATGGTTCTTTTGTCTTACCTCTTGTCTTTATGTGTGTTTACAGTGTCCCCATGAACTTCCTTGTCCTCAGTTGACAGCCTCTAAGCCCCTGGCCTGCAGCTTCTCCCAGGCTTACCATCCCATCCCCTTCAGCTGGATGGTATGTACACTGGGAGTATTGGGGCAGGGAGAGAATAGCCTGGAAAGCAGGAAGAAAAGAATCAGGTGGGAGGAGTTGGAGAATTTGGAGACTAGCCTGGAGATCTTAAGACACACGTGTATGATTCATAGAATAAGAAAAAAGACTGTGGGGATGGGGATCAGGAAGTTTTTTCCCATATCTTTTTCCTCTAGTCTCTATATCCTTATCTTAGAACAAGAAGCCAAAGGAGGAAAAGTTCTCTCTGGTGATCCTTGCCCGGGGCTCTCCAGAGGAGGCTCATCGCTGGCCCCGTATCACTCAGCCTGTCCTTAAACGGCCACGTCATGTGCATTGTCACCTGTGCTGTCCAGATGGGCATATGCAGCATGCTGTGATCACTGCCCGCCGGCATGGCAGGTATGGGGGTGTGTGATCAAAATGAGTGGGAGGTGGCAAGAACATGCAGCCTGCATGACATTTCTTTTCCATAGAGATTTGTATCGCTGTGCCCGGGTCAGCTCCTGGGGAGATCTTCTACCTGTGATCACTCCGTCTGACGTTCCTCCATCCCCTGCTCAAAATGATCCCCCTGAGGGCTGACAAGGATATGTAACAAGTATTTTCTTCTCTCATGCCTGCAAAGGCTGAAGCTTCCTTGTATCCAGGGTGGTAGTGCTGGTACTCCCATGTCTGTGTTTGTTTGAGGTTTTGATAATAATAAATTTTTTTTAAAGAATGGAAATGAATTTTGTGATTCTTAAGAGGTATAGGGTTCCATTATCTTGGCCTGCCTTATAACAAAGAGAATCCTCATATTTTCAGTGCTAGGCCCCCACACAAATCTCAAGTTCATCCTCTACTGTAAGAACTTCGCTGCTTCTATCAGGCAGGGATCAAGACTTCCCAGGGAAGGCTGTCTGGGATAGTGGGGGTAGCCACCCCCAGCTCTCTGAGAACTGGCTCAACAGGTCTCAGCGTTGTTATGCAGGCCACTTGAGTAGGGGAACCAGCAGCTGCATGGCCTCCATTTTTCTTACCTCTCCTCTGTCTTTCCCAAGGCCCCTCATCTACTATGGAGATTTTCCCTCAAGTTGATCCCAGTCAGGACTGAATGTCCCACCTCCACCCCTGTATGCCCAGGCAGGACTTCGTTTACTTGGTTCATTTCTCAGTTTTCCCCTAGGCTTTGCAGTTTCAGGGCTAGAGCGACTTTATCTCAAAGCTCTCAGTCCCTCTCCTACAGTTCAGGAAACAGAGGAACAGTCGGAAGTTGTGATAGTATCAGTGTTGTAATACTAGAAATCTTAACTTTCCGCTAGACGTTTCCATGCCTGGAGCTATTTTTCTGGGGTTACAGGAAAGGAGAACCCCCTCACCTAATTCCCACGGAGTAGTTCCTGTGCCACCTCAGCCCCACCTCCTCATTACCCCCAGGTGGCCCCAAATCCTCTCTGAAAGGGTACAGTTCAAGTATCAGCAGGGCAACCTATAAGGATTGGGATGGGGTGGAGAAGTATGGAAGGCTCAGATCAAATGTCCTGAGTGAAGCAAGACCAGATTGTCACCAACACAAAACAGCAGAGAAGTAGCCATCATAGACTCCCATTTTTGGGTTAGACCAGCCCCAGGCATGAACTAACACTGTTTGCAGCCCATGGATTAGTCACAGCCATGAAACAGAAGAAGGCGCGCACAGCACTGGGCTGTGCCTGCAAGGGAGTCTGGAGTTGCTGGTTTTGGAGCTCAGGAAGGCGTGAGGCAGGGGAGGGGCCTCCATGTAGGGGAGGGCGGGAAGCCAGAGCAGGGCCCTAGTCAGCTATCCAGCGCTGCACAAGCAGAGGCCACACTGAACAGAAAGTATACCGAGAGCCTCCTGAAACTAAGGGCTGAGTGGGCACTTCAGCTTTGACCACCTACGATACCAGTTCTGCTCCAAAAATTATAATTCCATTTGTCATCCTGGGACCTCTGCTTATCCTGCATCCCAGGAATGGAGCCACTACAAGGAGTAAAAATAGGCTGCCTGTTTTCCCTGCTGGTGCTCACCCTGGTCTATGGCCTTATTCCCATCTGCTTCAAATGGTTCCAGATTCATGCAGCCACAGGTATAGTCCTACTCTGACCTCAACCCTATCCTGATACCCTGCTCTGATTATCTCACCATCCCCACGCTTGGGATCTTGAGTGTTCCTGTTCCTCCTCAGCCACCTTTGTCTCCTCGTTGCCAGTTGGATCGTAACTTCTGCTTTTTATTAGGTCGTCACTGCCAGGTCCTCAGCCTCCTGGGCTGCACTTCTGCGGGTGTTTTTCTGGGTGCAGGGTTCATGCACATGACCACTGAAGCCCTGGAGGGGATTGAATCAGAGCTCCAGAGGTTCACAATACAGGTGAGCAGTAGAGATGCTGAACTACAGGGCTGTGAGGCCAGAATGATGAACAGAACCAAAAGAAGAAAGCGAGAGGTAATGGAGCCAAGGGTGCGAGTGGAACTACAGGGCAGGTGACAGCTCTTGTGTGGAATGATGAAAGGAACTCAGATTGGGCTTTAAGGGAAGCAGTGGAGTTGAAGGGACAGGGCAGGAAGCTGAGCTGCTTCATCCCCCATCTAATTTCTGCTTTTTTCTCCCTAGAACAGGACAGAAAATGGAGGAAATTCTTCTGATGCTGCTGATTCAACTCAGGTGAGCATTTCCCAACAGCCCCTACCTGAAGAGTGAAGTGAACCAGCATCTCCCTTCATGGCCAGACCCTTTTGAGAGGAGTATGTGGGGAATACCAGGAATCCCTTCTGTTCCCCACTCGGCCATTATAGCAGAAAGGAGTCCTTTTGGGCTTATGAACTTTGCTATACTCTTATTCTTTCCTGGATCCTTTGATGTGCTTCACATCATTTTCCATATTTCTGACCCTATTGATATTGTGTCCCTTAGGTCCTCTGGCATTCTTTTTGTTGTATGTCCATATCTACTCCTGACTTCATTTCTGCACCTTTTTTTATGTCTTGTTACCACATTTTCCAGTTTCCTTCAATCTCCTAATCCCATGTCCATCCAGGGCACTATCTTCCCCTTCCTTTCCCATGTCATAGCCTCTCTTTCTGTCCCTAGGTGTATCCCTATGGAGAGCTCGTCATCTCCCTGGGCTTCTTCTTAGTCTTCTTTCTGGAGTCACTGGCATTGCAGTGCTGCCCTGGGACTACTGGACGATCAGCAGTGCAGGAGGAGGAATGGCATGGGGCTCATGCCCTTGGACTCCACAGCCATGGACATCTACCCTGACGCTCACAGGGTCCCCTTCGAGCCATCATCCTCTTGCTCTCACTCTCCTTTCACTCCGTGTTTGAAGGTCTGGCTGTGGGGCTGCAGCCAACAGTGGCAGCTACCCTGCAGCTCTGTCTTGCTGTCCTGGCTCACAAGGGGCTCGTAGTGTTTGGTGTAGGACTGCAGCTGGTGCGGATAGGCACTGAACCACGGCGGACCGTGTTCTCCATACTGGCATTAGCTCTCATGTCCCCCCTGGGCCTAGCTCTAGGGCTGGCTGTGACTGGAAGGGACCCTGAAGAAGGGTGGGGCTTAGCCCAGGCAATGTTAGAGGGGGTGGCAGCTGGCACCTTCCTGTATGTCACCTTCCTAGAAATTCTGCCTCAGGAATTAGCTGCTTCTGAGGCCCCTGTGGCCAAGTGGGGCTGTGTAGCCGCTGGTTTCGCCTTCATGGCATTTATTGCCTTGTGGGCATGAGAGAGATTCTTAACTTTTCTGATGGACCTATCTAGGATGACCTGCCTACTTCCAGGAGAACCCCCCCAAATGGCTTTGGTCCTCACCTGTTTCTTCAATGAGACTAAGTGGCATTCATTAGGCATCGTCCCCATGGACTAGACCCCAGCTTTTCCCTACATGAGATCGCATTTCTCACCGAGGATTGAGAAAAGGATATTTAGGTTGAGTGCCTATAAATTGGAGAATTGGTATAAAGACTGTCACTCCAGATTTGACTCTTGTCTTGTTTATGCCACTGTGGTAATAAAAGGTGCATTTTACCCTTCCCCTTCAACCATGCTGCAGTTCATTTCTCCTGGTTGCCTAGAAGCTGCCTGGTCTAGAGTAGGGTGTGGGAAGGGCAAGTATTGGGTATGGTATTTTCTTCTGAAATCAGGACCCCTAGCCATACTACCATAGTTACAGGCCATGCTCCCCAGACATTGGTGCATTGCTGAAATTCCAACAACCCCTCCCACCTTACCCACAGGTGTTAAGAAACTAAGTCTGAGTTCCAGCACTTAGAGTGAAAGTAGGCTTTAAAAATAGGAAGCATGCAGATTTTAATTTCTTCCTACACTAACCATGCCCACCGCATTCTCAGTACCTATTGTCAAACCCCAGCACATGCCCAACAGAATCTTGAGATCAGGCTAAATGGAGGTTATTTCCATCTGGTTCCTATTTTTCACACTGAGCCCTTTGTGGCCTCAGGGACATTATTGCTCTTCTCAGAGCCTCTGTCTCCTGCCGGCTGCCTTGTGCTGGGGGATTAAGAAGCAGTGTGTTTGGAGACAGGGAGAGGCACCAGATAAATGCCTTGGGTGATTAGTTGCCTCTGCCACAACTTTCTGCCTGCCCTGCCCCCAGGCCTGCCACTGTGCCTCTGGCCCCTCCCCATTACACACCACTTGTGTTTCAATGCGAGTTACCCCTGCAGTTTGTTGGTTCTCTTACAAACTGTTAAGGACAAATACAAAAGCAGATTGTCTAAAATTGAGGGGGAGTAGGATGAGTGTTGCCCAGCCTCAGACCCATAAGATGAAAGAGTATCTCAGACTTGGTGGAGAGATAGGGGAAAGAGAAAGTGTACCCTATGAACTCATTCACACTCACCAGTTTACCCCTTTTGATACTTCCAGTGTTGAAGCCCGAGATTCCTTAGCATGGACAAGGTCTCCCGAGTTTCATTCTTAGTCTGCATCTCCTGTCCATCCTGTTCCCCTCCTCACAATGTAAGAAAGAAAGGCCTCCTCACAAGCACAGCCTACACACCCAGGGATCAGTGATAAAGTAAGCTTCAGGCAAAAAAAAAAGAAGTGTCTGGCACAGGAAATAATTCCCCTGAAGCACCATCTATTCTGTTTTTCCTTCAGCACTAAATGTAGTAATGTAATACACTCAGAACTGTGCCTAGTATGTAGTAATAATTTCCACATTGAGCACCTGCTGTGCCAGGCACTGTGCTGTTGTTTTCACATATATTATCTCACCTTCACAACTCCACCAGGTAGATACTATCACCATAGTAGGTCTGGGGAAATTGGCATTCAGAAAAGTTAAATAACTTGATCATATAGCTAGCTTGGCTTCAAACCCACATTTCTCTAAGACAAGCTCATTATATACATTCTTCCTTACTTTTACCCTACCACCCCTCCCATCTTCCCATTATGTATGTTAGGGTCCTAGTAGGAAGCAGATAGCAGATAATTGAGGCAAGTTGAACAAATAGAGTGTTTAGTAAGTTGTGGGCAGGGTTTGGAGACAGCAGCAAATGATGGTGCAGTACTCTGACTGGATAATAACAATGCTGTTCCCATCCCTGGGCTGAAGAGAAGGGAGCAGTTATCAGAAATCAGGGACGTGAATGGGTAAGAGCTGTGGCCTTTGGGAAAAGGTTTACACATAGAAACATTCTTTTATGGTTACCAGGGGTGGGAGAGGGAGGGAGGGAAAATCACTAACTAGAGAGTAGACACACGTTAACTTTGGAGAATGGAAATGAAGTACACAATAAGGGGAAAGTCAGCATAGCATGACCAAGGCATGGGAGGACACTGAGAGGTATGTAAGAATAAAAGGCAATGATGGTAAATACTGTAACAGACAGTCCTGCAACAACAGTAATAACAATAATTAATGAGTGGATACATAGGTAGATATGCGTGCTAAACAGGTGTGGGCATATATAGGTTTGGCTGTGGATATTTCTACATACCTATCTGTATGTGCTGCATGTATATTCATATATATAACAAGAGTACACAGGGGGCACAGTCATGGAAACATCCTAGACATAACCAAACACTTCATGGGACTGTGTTACTTGGCTTGAAGGCTAAGGACCATAGGTTCGGGGAACATCTAGGTCAATTGGCATAACATAGTTCATAAAGACGTTCTACATCCTACCACCAGGGTCTTAAAAGCTTGCAGATGGCAGTCTAAGATAAAACTATTGGTCTCTTTCTATCCGGAGCAAAGGAGAGTGAAGAAAACCAAAGACTCAAGGAAACAATTAGTCCAAAGAACTAATGGACCACAGGAACCACAGGACCTCCACTAGCCTGAGACCAGAAGAACTAGATGGTGCCCAGCTACCTCTGACCAGGATCACAATAGAAGGTCCAAATTAGAGTGGGAAAAAAATGTAGAACAAAATTCAAATTCATAAAAAAAGACCAGATTTACTAGTCCAAGACAGACTGGAGGAACCCCTGAGGCTATGACCCTTAGACATCCTTCTAACTTGGAACTGAAGCCATTTCTGGAGGTCACCTTTCATCCAAATTATAAGCAGGCCTATAAAATAATATCACCCGTGAGGAAAGTGATCCTTAGAACAATCATCTATATGAGACCAGAAGGGCAACATCTGCCCAAAAGCAAAGATGAGAAGGCAGGAAGGGGCAGGAAAACCAGACAAATAGAACTGGGGCACTCAGGTTGGTAATGGGAAGATTGCTGACACATTTCAGGGATTGTAACCAATGTCACCGAACAATTTGAGTATAAACTATTGAATGTGAAACTAATTTGTAAACATTCACCTACAGCACAATAAAAAAAATTTTTTTTAATTTAAAACAGGTATTCAAACAAATGAAAATACTTGTACGCAAATGCTATTCACAATAGCCAAAAAGTGTAAACAACCCAAATGTCCATTAACGGGTGAATGGATAAACAAAATGTGGTATAGCCATACAATGGAATATTCTGCCATATAAAGGAATGAAGTATGCTACAACGTGGATGAATCTTGAAAACATTATGCTGAGTGAAAGAAGCCAATTACAAAAGACCATATAGTATATGACTGCATTTATGAATGTAACAAAACTGAAAACCAAACCCATTGCCACTGAGTCAATTCTGACTCATAGCAACCCTAGAGGACAGAGTAGAACTGCCCCATAGTGTTCCCAAGGAGCAGCCGGTGGATTCAAACTGCTGATATCTTGGTTAGCAGCCAAGCTCTTAACCATTGTCCCACCGGGACTCCATGAAATGTACAGAATAGGCAAATTTATAGAGACAGAGAGTGGATTAGTGGTTGCTTAGGGATGGGGGAATATCTGCGGTGATAGCTAATGGGTACAGTTTTATTTATGAAGTGATGAAAATGTTCTAAAATTGTAGTGATAGTTTCACATATCTGTGAGTAAAAAAAAATTGAATTGTACAATTTAAATGGGTGGATTGTATGCTATGTGAATTTTATCTCAATAAAGCTGTTATTAAAAAAATAAAAAACTGTGGCCTTTAGTAGAGGGAAGCAACCAACCTGCAGGGACCTGACAAGGAGGATCCAGGAGAATAACCTCACTCTCCTACTCAGGGACCTACTGCCAATGTCTCTTACTGGCCAAACCCGAACAGAAGCCAGAGGACAAAAATGTCTGCTGGTGCACTGCAGGCTGGTCAGCCTCATGGGGCACAGGGCAGAATAGAGAGCTCTAGAGGGGCAAACAAGACATACAATCCATCCCCTGCTGCTTTCAACTTAAGTGATCTTGCTGGAACTTTGGAAGGGACATGATTATATGGAAGCTGGAGAGCTATATCTAGTACAAAGCATTTGTATGACAGTTAAAAGGAGACTTATGGAGAAATACATGAGGCTGTCAGGGCTCTTCACTGTGATTCTGGGTCACTGATTCTATCAGCATTGGACATGAATGACGTGAAGGTTGGAATATTTCAAACACGGATGAGTCATGCACTTTTTGCCTTTCTCCTGCCCAGGGGCCCTTGCATTAGCCTTCTCTGCTTTCAGCCATAAATAGTTTCCTTCCCAGCTCATTTCCTTTCGCGTCCCCAGGATTCTTACCAACCAGGACCAGAACTAGCTTTAGTTTGAACTATATTGTACCAAAAGCCGTAATAGGCTAGACAATGGCTCCGTGGAAACAATAAAGATGGGGAGAAACTCAGGATCAGGAAAAGGAAACAATCTTCTGATCATTTTCTAAAGATGTGACTCCACAGCAAGGACCCAGAGGCTATAAGGGAGCAGAAGATGAGTGTGATTTCTGAGTGGGATTGAAACAAGAAGGCTGGAAGATGAACAGGCTTAAGAACCAAAGGCCAGGAGGGGGAGCTGAGATAATCTGGGTGTGGTGACTAGAAGCCAACTCAGGAGCGGGCCTGGACTCAGGGAGAGATAGGTTGTAAATGAAGGCAGCTTGAGTAATGAAAGTTAAGAAAGAAAAATACAACAGAGGATATGCAGAAGGGGAAAAAGAATAGGAAGGGAAGCTAGCTGAAATAGTCATGAGAATTTATGCGGAACAATTTTCAAATCTCCTCAATCCCAGTCCCCATTGCCCACCACTCATTCTCCTTTCTCACGCAAGCATTTTTTATATATCTAAACAGGAAAAAACCAGATGGAGACCTCCAACTGACCAGGAGCCAGCTTTCCATTTGTGCCACCAAGAAATTGTTCTCTGAAGTCCACCTGTGGAACTCCCTCCATCTTCCCTTTGCTTACAAACTGAGGGTTTGATTTGGATATTGCAGTTGTAGGATGACAATTTGTGAAGAAAGGGGATGGAGTGGTGGGGATAGCGTCAACGACAAACCAGAGTTTGGGGACTATCCCAGAGCAGGGCAGGAAGTCAGCCAGAGATCAACACCTGAGGACAAGATAGAGGCAGGAAGAAAAACCAAGGCGCTCCAGACTCTCTTCTGAGAGAATTCCTGCCACTTCGCACATCCCCTAAAGGGCAGTTTTGGAGTGTCTTGCCAGCCTCACCGTAGGAAACATTCCCTTTGCTCCTGGCTCAGGTCTGATAGAGTACAAGGAATGGCTGCCAGAATTTGAGTGGGCTGGTATGTGTGAGTCTTGCAACCAGCCAGACACACACTCATTCCCCCCAGTGTCCAGGGTAGGCGCACATTGCCACTAGCAAAGGTGAAGCAAAAGGGCTGCAGACAGGGATTGTGCCCCGTAGGCCCCAGGCCTGCAGATGCTTAAACATGCCAGGTGTGGAATTTTTTTTTTATTTTAATTTTGTTCTCAGTTACTAGCTTTGGATTTGTTGAATGTCAAATACAGAATGCATTCTACTTTTACTATGTATCCAATTTTGAGAAAATTCTGATGTTAGTGACAAAAGAGACTGCAAACAATTACATCGAGAGCTATGGCTGCTAACCAAAAGGTTGGCAGTTCAAATCCACCAGCTGCTCCTTGGAAACCCTATGGGGCAGTTCTACTCCGTCCTATAGGGTCTCTATGAGTTGGAATCGACTCAATGCAACAGGTTTGCTTTTTATTTTTATTTTTTTTGTTTGGGTAACATTTACCTTCACTTCTTCTCCCTGGGCCTCTTGTCAGAACTCTCACTTCCCAATTAGAGGCAGTGTCTCCCACTCCTGCATTTCCCCTAAGCGCTAGAAACCAACCAATTGACATGGAGTCAATTCCAGTTCCAATGTGTGTCAGTAGAACTGTGCTCTATAGGGTTTTCAATGACTGATTTTTCAGAAGTATATCACCAGACCTTTCTTCAGTGATGCCTCTTTCAATTAGTAGGTGAGCGGGTTAACCATGCGCACCACCCAGGAGGGACCCCTAACCATAAGATAGTCCTCTCTAATGTTAACATCGATCCTTCTTGCTGCAGTGTCACTGTTTTGCAAGTACCTTCCGAGAATTACCCCTTAAAATCTCTTCATGTAACTCAGGGTTTTCAAACTGAAACCACAGGTTCTTCTCACTGCATTCTTCCCATTGAGCCCTCTTTCAGACTTGATTGTCCCTGAAGTCTGGGAAGCATCTACATTCCTTAAGAATGAGGAGAAGAGAGAAACAGGAATCCTAAGTCTTAAAGCAGAGACAAAAATTAATGAGTTTGTGGTTCAGCTTCTATAAAGCCAACCACAAACTCCCTCTTCAGAGCCTCTGAGTTCTGATCCTGAGAATGGGCAAGGGCAGCAGGCCATGACATTGTGACCTCCCCATACAGCTACTGCACAAAACCACAAAAAACAAAGAGGCTGCAGGACTGGGGAAACTTAGTTATGGAACTAGGAACTGGAGAAATTTCCTCCATGCCAACCACAGGGGGGCACTGTGTCCCCATGGGTTAATCTAGAGTGTCTAGGACCAACAAAGGGAGGTCAGTCAAGGACAGTAAGCCCCCTCGCCCTTGCTCCCAGCAGAAGGCATCTCTCTCTCTCACTCTTGGATTTCTTACGCAGAGACATCTGTAGGGGAGATACCCAAGATCACCACCCACCTCACACACCCACCTACATGATAAATGTACACACACTCACATAAGTACACATAATGTAATGTGCTCCCATTTCTGAAGATTACTCTGCTATGTGTAGGCAAAAATGGAGACACGAGCTGCCTTCCCTTCCATAATGCACAACAGCAGCTATTGCCTATAAATTTTGTAGCTCTTTGCCTTTTCATGTTTTTCCTAGGAGCTAGTTGATCCCAGTGATTCCAATTATGCCTTGTCTTTAGTGTGGTATTTAAGCACTCTTTGCTGCCTGCCCTGTGTGTGGCTACTCTGGTTTAGGCAACCATCCAATAGCTCCATAACCCTGTAGTCAGCCATCACCCTGCCACCATTACAACTCTGGCCTAAAAAAAAAAAAAAAAAAACCCCACTACCTTGGAGTCGATTCCAACTCATACTGACCCTATAGCACAGAGTAGAACTGCCCCATAGGGTTTCCAAGGAGCAGCGAGTGGATTCCAACTGCTGCCCTTTTTGGTTAGCAGCCGAACGCTTAACCACTGCACCACCAGGGCTCCTGGCCTACTACATTTAAAATAGGCTTGGTCCTACGGGAGAAAGTGGTGAATGTTCAAGACTCAAGAATGTATTTCATGCCCGGCTTCTGTGCCAGTGTGTCAGCACTAGACATCCAGCTGCACTGGTCCTCAGCTCAGTCTCACTGAAGAAAGGGTATAATTGCCTGTGTGATCTCTATAAAGCAGTCTGGAAAATGACCTTAGTAATATTCCATCCACAGTACTCTTGCCAATGATGCTACAAAGTGCCTTCTCATTTTTACTTTTGTACTTCAAGAGACCAAGAATCAGCCTGCAACAGTTGCAAAATACCTAAGTCCTCTTGAAGATAACCGTTCATATTTTTTGAAAAGCTTCTCAAGAGAACCACATAGTCTAATGAGCTCTCAGATCTCTTGGATCCCCTAGGAGAGCATAAGTTCCCAAGAAGAAATCCTCCTTTTTGCTGTGACCCTCCCTCCTAAAGACTCTTCAGATTAGGATGAACTATGAGCAGCATAACCCTATAGCAACTGCATGAGCCCTGACCTATGGACTATGCTGAACCCATCTAAATGGAGTTTAGATGACCCCAAGGCAAGGGTCCTGCAAGAAGATGGGCCACAAGACGTCCTTTGGCACTTTAGTCAGTTTTCTATATTTCCTTCTTTAAGATCATGATGTTGGTGGTATCTCTGGAATCCTATGGCATTTCTCAAAGATTCATAACTGTTAAGGAAGTCATCTAAGATCTAAGTGACCCCTCTCTCCTGAGCTTGAAAATATTGGTTATCAGGCCCAAGAACAATACCATTCTATTGGAACAGGGGCCCGTGACTTAAGTGGTCACATTTTATGAAGTGTCTATGCTACTTCAGCCCTCTCTCATGGCTTATGTCCCTTTGAGAAGAGAATGGGAGAATTGGGCAGAGAGAGAAGAGGGAAAGACACATGATGCAGGTATACCCAGACAAAGGATAACAGTGCTGATTCCTCTACAGTTTATTATTACAGCAGGAGTTGTGGGAGACAGGAGGGCACCCTCCACACGTATCACAGTGTGGTCAGAGCCCCAGGGCAGCCCTTCCTACCCCTATGCCAAGCGCCAAGCAGCCTGGCTCAAACTTGGCTCCTTCCCCCATCCCACGCTAGACACACACTGACAGCTACCAAAGTTAGTGCAGCCAAATGGCCCCAGGCCCCTTTCTATTGCCCTAGCTCCAGTCCTTCCCCCATACTTGTTCTTTACCCACCACCTCCTATTCCATCTTCCTTTTCATACACTGGATGTTCCTGTCACATCCTGAGGGCCACTAGCAAGCCTCCCTCTGACACACATTCATTCAGGCCCATAATGAGAAGCCGTATAAGCTTTGGTGAATGGAGCCCCAGACCCAAGTCCCCTCCCCCTTGCAAATATAAGTAGGAAGAGTCTGATGGAGGCACCATGGACAACTACAACAGCCTCTTATCCCTCATCTAAGGACACCTAGAACAGGCAGAGGGGATGCATGCCCTTTCCACCTTATACCATATTGGAGGAGGAGAGTAATTTAGGGGTCTGGGTCTGTAACAGATATTAGGGCATCTCTCCCAGGAGCTGGGAGGAATCACAGGTTAGAGGTCAAGGTTAGGGTAGCAATCAAAGATCAAGGTTGTCTCCCCATGTGATCTGCCCATCTTCCCTTGCTCACTCTGGCCCAGTGCCCTTATGTACCTCCCAGGTTAGTGCTGAGGGAGGTGAGGGCTGGGTCCCACACCAGGGCAGCAAGGGCCATTCAACAGGAGACCTCCATGGTGTGACCCGGAGGCCCTGAAGGGAGAGTCCCAGACTCGCTGCTCTGGGACAGGGTTCGAGAACGGGAGCGGTTGCCATCAATGGATGCTGCACTGGTCAGGGAGGTGGTGCGAGACCGGGACAGGCGAGTCATACAGGAAGAAGCCACTGTGAAGACAGAAGGATAACTAGGCAGTCAGAAAGGAGATGGGGAAGGAGCCTGGCAACTCAGAGTAGGTGCTTAGGTGGAGATGAGAGCTGTAACTAGGGCCAAGGAGTCCATGAACTTTACTTGGCAGATGGTAGTGAGTCCAGGAATCAGCCTAAAATGTTCCAACCCCTCAGTTCCCATCCCTCCTCCTCTGCAGTAATCCCTTGTCCTCATGATGGCCCCTGACCCCCATACTCACTATAGCCCATGCCTTGCAGGAAGTACTTGAAGGCTTCGGTCAGCTTGCCCGGCTGTGGAAGTATGATGAGAGGGAGTCAGTGGGATGAGGTTAGAAGCTGAGCTGGAGCCCAAGGTAATGGCACATGTGGGCATAGGGTATGAGGCAAAGGGCAGAGTTCCATGCCATTAATATCCTATCCCACCTCCCCATCCCATGGAAGGCAGGGATACTCACCTGAGTCAACTGGGGCTGACCTCCGGAGTCAGCCATCTGTTCAGAAGAGAGCCAACCAGAAAGAATGACACATGCATAAAGAAAGGAGCCATGCACAGGGGTAGGACGGGGTCTCTCTTCCCTAGCTTCCTCTCCAGCCCCTTGAGTTTTGTTTGTTTTTTCCTTCAGTCATCCCACTTGCTCCCAAGCAGGGCCCTGGAGGCCTAGAAGCTGAATCTAGAAAGGATATAAGGCTGAGGACCCAGGGCAGGAGTCAAGCTGGGTGCGGAGCAGGACTACTGACCTTGAGGAAAGAGGTCTGGGTGGGGTCCAGTTTTGAGTTACATTCCACCTAGAGTAAGTATGAGGCTGAATGAATGAGGTCACACTCCCTCTGCTCCTCCCATCCAAGGGGCCCAGGGACCCAGACTCCAGTCCCTTTCCTACCAGCCAGCCCCTTACCCATTCCCTGACCCCACCCACCAGTAATCAAACTCTTAATTACACGAAGTTACTCTTTCTGTCCCAAACAGAGCTTGCCCCTTGGCAAGATAACTCTCTGATACCATGCTAAGGACTCTAGCCCTCCCTCACCCACCCTAAACTTCCCTACTGACCACTGCATCTTCATGAGGTGCTTGGTCTCCTACCACCAGCAGCACAGGGCACCTGGAGGCACAGTGTTGGGGAGGAGGCAGTGAGCCCCTGGCACTCCCTCACCCACCTCTTCCCAGAACAGCAGCTGGAAAAATGTCTGCTCCAAAGAGGAAACAGTCTTCTGAATCCTACTGACCCCACCAAGAAGGTTTAAAGTGGGGAGACCTAGGGGTGGTGATATGCTAAACAGGATGGGGTGGGAGATGACAAGGAAATTCCCTGGCAAAAGACTCTCTTTCTTCTAATGGTATAAATACCTAGGGAAGATCCAGGGAATGGGGCATAGTTTTATCTCTTGAAGTCTTACCTGAGGGTGATATCACCTCCGCGCTCCAAGTTCAGGTCTCGGCGGCTAGAGAGGGGTTAAAAGAGGAGTAGAAATTTTAGGCAGGCAATGCTATCCATCGAAATGTAAGCTGTCTTCCCCATGAGAGTCTCTTCCTCCCCAAAACAGTAGTCCAATATTGGTGATTAAAAGTGAGAACCAATTCAGGGGACATCTAGGTCAACTGGCATAACAAAGTTTATTAAGAAAATGTTCTGCATCCTACTTTGGTGAGTGGCATCTGGGTCTTAAAAGCTAGTGAGCAGCCATCTAAGATGCATCAATTGGTCCGAACCCACCTGGAGTAAAGGAGAATGAATAATACCAAAGACACAAGGAAAGTATTAGCCCAAGAGACAGAAAGGGCCACATAAACCAGAGACTTCATAAGCCTGAGACCAGAACTAGATTGTGCCTGGCTACCACCAATGACCACCCTGACGGTGAACACAACAGAGAGTCCCCAACAGAGCAGAAGAAAAGTGGGCTGCAGAACTCAAACTCTAGTAAAAACATCAGACTTAATGGTTTGACTGAGACTGGAGGGACCCTGAAAGACATGGCCCCCAGACTCTCTGTTAGCCCAAAACTAAAACCATTGCCGAGGCCAACTCTTCAGACAAAGATTAGACTGGACCATGGAACATAAAATGATACTCGTGAAGAGTGTGCTAAGTAGATACATGAGGCTAAATAAGCAGCTTCTGTCTGGAAGTGAGATGAGAAGGCAGAGAGGGTCAGGAGCTGGTTAAATGGACACAAGAAATCCGGGGAGGAAAGGAGGAGTGTGCTGTCACAGTATAGGGAGAGCAACTAGGGTCACATAACAATGTATGTATAAATTTTTGTATGAGAGACTAACTTGAATTGTAAACTTTCACCTTTAAAGCACACAAAAAAAGTGAGAACCGAAGGGAAAGGTGGCAGGCAGGCCCCAAGCATGACCCTTGTAGTCACTTGTGCCCCAGATCCTGATCAGAGGGTAGCAAAAGGGTTGCAAAAGCATAAGGAAATGAGATCTCACTTCTGGGAATCCAAAAAATCCAGAACAGATAAACAGGAGAAAGGGACTTGCTCCTCACAAGTCTTCCCACTGGATCTACCCTGGAGCTGCCCCAGCTACATACTAAATCCTACCCTCCTTGTACATCACATGTTTCCCAGACTTTCCTCTCTTCTGTGCCTCCCTGTGGCCCCAGTCACTGCTTCTACATCGCTCTGACACACATGCCGCACACTGCCCACTCACTTGTTGTAGCTGTTCCAGTACAGTTCAATATTCTCCAGGTTGGGTGCATGCACAACAATATTCCTATACTTTTGTACCAACTCGGAATTTCCAGACAGCTCTTCCTGAAGCAGAGAAGAGGGAGGAAAATTAGGGATAAGAAGAGAAGTCCACAGATACTGGATGAGAGGAAGCAAGCCTTCTTCCTTGCTTAGATCCTGTCCCCCACCTAGGGCAGTCGCCACAAGATTCAAGTCCCTGCTTGTTCCCTCTACTGCCTCCAGATTCCACAGCTACTTACCTGGCTGAAGAGATGTCCAAGGATCATCTCCGGAACAGAAGAGGTGAGGCCAGTTAGCTGTGAGGAAAGGGCAGGTGAGACATGACTCAGGGCATTATGGGACAAGGAAACCCAGACAGAGCCACTAGCCTCCTCTTGGTGGGTCCAGTGACACAGCTTCACTTCCCTGCCCCATTACCCCCTCCTTTCCTCCTTGAAGTTCAGAGGCTATTCAGTTATGCTGATGAAGCTTAACTGGACCCATACAAAGGGAATCCCCACCCTAGATTTCAGCACACAGGCCCCTCCAAACCTTGTGGGCTGCCCAGTCCATCCAACCCTTAGCATTGGGATCAATGTTGATGAGGACAAGGCCCTCAACTGTGTCTGGGTGGGTAAGCTGAGGACAGAAGGAAGGGAAATCAGAAACAGGACATGGCCTAATCCCCTTCCTCGCTGAGCTCCACCCACTCTTGGACTTCTCTAGGAGCAGCCTCCCCTCCCTCACACCGGCTTCCCCTCCTCAAACACACAGTAGTAAACAATACTCTTCTCGTCATTCTCATCAGTCCGCCACGGGGCCTGAACTCTCCTTTCTCTCTTCTGGGAGTTTTTATTTATTTTTACTTTTTTAATATATATATTTTTTTTATTGTACTTTAGATGAAGGTTTACAGAACAAATAGTTTCTCATTAAAGTCAGTACACATATTGTTTTATGACATTGGTTAAACAAACCCACGACATGTCAACATTCTCCCTTCTCGACCTTGGAGGACCTTTGTTGTTGTTGTTTTTTTGGTGAAAATACACATAGCCAAAGTTACACTGTTTCAAAAGTTTCTACATGTAAAATTCAGATGACATTGATTACATTCTTCCAGTTGTGCTGCTATCCTCACTATCCTTTTCCAAATTATTCCATCACCATTATCTTCAGGAGTTTTTATTTCTTACAGCATATCGCGACAGAACGTAGGCTCCAGCTCCAACACCAACTCCAATTATGGTAGAGAAACTGTGAGAGAGAATGCATGTCTAATGGGCCCTGATGTCCAAGACCTGCTACAGCCCAGTCTCATCACACTCCTCACCCTCCTCCCCAAGGCCATGGGTACAAAGGATAGAAAGTGACCTTCCTTTGGGGAATGCTGAAAAAGGAAGATGCCAAGGAGCTAAAGACTGGCATTAGTAGTGAGTGTAGATCCCTGAAGTCTATCCCCAGCTCCCTCTTTGAGAGCTAGTACCTTGAAAAGAAACACCCATCCACCCACCCAACCAAGACACACTGTTTTCCTATATAGCTCTTTGCTATCTCATTTTTCAGGAGCTAGTTCAACTTGTTCTGTTTTACTTCCTGGTTCCTCTAGAGGAATGGGAAGAGGGGAACTTTAAGCAAGATGTGAAAGAGGACACAGCTTTAGTGAACAACAGGGAAAAAGAAAGGGGGTGGGGATGGCAAAGAGGTAAACCAGAGCTGCACAGGGCTATGGTCCCTAGGAAAAGCCAAGTCAAGAGTAGGGCCCAGGAGTTATCAGCACCTCACTTTGCAAACAAGGAAGCCTCCTCTGGCTTTCTCTTCCTCCTCCCACTCTCTCTCACACACACAGGGCTCTCAGTTCCCACAGGTGTGTGGAGGAAGGGAGAAGGATGAGACAGGTCTATCTGGTTCCTCAGGGATTATAGCACCCCCTCCTCTTCCTCCCTAGCTTCCTAATCAGAGAGCCCCTCCTCAGCCTGAAATAAGGCCAAGCACTAAGGCTACTCTGCTGACTCTAGCCAGTTTTCTAAACCTACTCAGCTTCCTCTCAGCAATCAAGGTGGGAGCATAGAGAGGGAAGGCTTTGCTAGGCCAGAAACCAGAAAGAGCCCAGGAACTATGGTGGACTCAGGAGTTCTAAGGGTCTCCTTGTGTTGGAAAGGGAACTCTGGTTTGGAGGGGTCCCCAGGCCTCTCACTTTAAGTACTGCAGGATGCAAGGGATCATGTCCGCAAGCTGATCCAGGGACGGGTACTGATATCTGGGGAAGAGGAGAATGTTAAGAAAGATACCGACCTGTCCCAGCTCCCCCCACTTCGAAATGCCCTATTCATCTTCTCCCCAGTTACCATTGCCCTCCTCCCTTCCTTCCTCTCTTGGCTCAACCTTCCCTACACCAGCCCTGTGTCTCAGTCTGTTCATAGGATAAGGACCTAATTCTCACCCCGAAGGGAACACAGGCGCCCCTTCTTCCATTCCAGGGGCATCCACATGAACCCGCACGAAGTTCTGAATGATTTCCTGCATATCCCCAAATTGAAACAGCAACTGGAAGCAGGTCTTATCTAAAGAGAACCCACATCACCCCAACAGAAGAATCAGACAGGGAAAGTGTCCCCCAGGTCAGAACCCACCCTCTTTCTGTCATGCCACAGTCAGACTAGGAGAGAGCTTCTCCTTGCTATGCCACATGGCTGCCTTCCTGCCCACACTGACCCCTCACCCTCACGCTGGGTTTTTGCCCTTCCCTCCAGCATCTTTCCAGAAAGGAGTGGGATGGGGAGTGGAGGTCCTTACAGTTGAGTCCCACATCGTGGTAAGTGAGTATCGCTGGGCGCTTGGGTTTGGGGGTGCCGTAGACAGTAAAAGTGACAGAGCCATAAGGAGTCTCCACTGAGTGAGTCTGCAGGAAAACAGGTCAACATCAGGAGGAGTTAAAAAAAAAAAATAAAAAACCAAACCTGTTGCCATTGAGTTGTTTCCGACTCATAGCCCTATAGGATAGAGTATAACTGCCCCATAGGGTTTCCAAGGAGAAGCTGGTGGATTCGAACTGCTGACCTTTTGGTTAGCAGCCATAGCTCTTGATCACTGCACTACCAGGGCTCCAGGTAACAGTTAGGCTGAGAGAAAAAAAGGCAGGAGAAAGGGCTACACAAAAGCAGGGCTTCAAACCTGGGTTCCTTCAGATTCAAGCCCCTGCTGAGAATTTAAATTTCTAACAAGTTCCCTAAAGAGAATTTGCATTTCCACTCCAGATATACTGAATCAGAATCTACAGTTTAACAAGATTGCTAGCTGATTCTTAAGTATAACTTCCTGGGAACTTGTTAGAAATGCAAATTCTCAGCAGGGGTTCCAACAGGACAAAACCAGGGGTTCAGGGGTTCGGAGCCCTGCAAAAGTCAGGGAGTGGGGAGAGAAAAGGAAACAGAGTTAAAAATAGGGTCATCAAGAATTTAGTTTAGTAAAATATGACCGTGGAATATGAGTTTGTGGATGGAAAACAATAATGAAAGAGTGGAGAGCATCAGGGAACTCTGAGAAGGAAAAGAAAGGAACTAGAGGGGAGAAGTGGGGAAGGGAAAGGACTGGAACAGAAGGAAAGGAAGCAAAGAGAAGAGAAAGAGCCAGATAGGGGCCCTCTCTGGACTAGGGGAGAGGAGAGCCCCTCCTCCTACTCTGGACTGCCCCCTAAGCTGTTACCTGCCCCTAGTCCAGGAGGATTCAAGCAGCTAACTCAGCCTCCTGGAGAGACACACACACAACCACAGAGAGTCACAGATAGACAGACAGATAAAGAGAGACCAAAGACAGAAAGACATTGACAAACAGAGACATGGAGAGGATGAAGGTTAGTGTAGTGACAGGAAAGGGCCTGGACTCCCAATTGCAGTGGATGGGGAGAGACACATAGGTAGAGTTGGAGAAAGTAGCAGTGTGGGTTAGAAAGAGGTCAGTGGACATGGGAAGGCAAAAGATAAAGGAGATGCCTGGCAGTATAGAATTATGCATGGGAAGTCAAAGGGTCTCTACTAACCTTGGCTGCCTCAGGCATCTGTCCAGGCAACAGGGGCTTCTCCTCCGTGATCTGCACCTCCTGCAGCTCCGCCATGGTGGCCTGGCAGATTGAGGCAACAAGAAGCCTGGAGGAGGCTGCCTCCACCCTCACTACCCTCACACCTCTCAGAATGTCTGGCTCCTTCTCTCAGCCCAATGCAGGGTGCAGAGGGGCCCAGGAGGTACCCCAGGGCCCACACACAACCCTTCCTGCCCCCAGCTCCATTTCCAGGCCAAGTGGGAGGAGAGGCTGTGGAAAAAGAGTTAGGACACCACTTCTCTCCAGACTGGCCACCCCCACTGCTGTCCCCTCAACACCCTCATCCTGGATGGAAATACCAGGGTGGGGCAACAGCACAACTCAGGTTTCCCAGGCTATATTTAGGGGCCACCCCACACTACCAGTTAGGTAGGGGGTAAAACTCGTAGCTCAGGGACTGAGTACTCCAAAGATACGAAGGGACAGGGTAGTGAACGTTCACAGTTGACTGTCACCTTCAGCTAAAGCCCCAAGGTCAGCAGCTCAAAGGGTAAGGGGCCAAAAATGACCAGAATACATGACCAAGGGTGGGGGGCATCTCTGTCCAACCTACCCTGCCTCTCTTCCTCCTAAGGTTCTCCCTCCTGACTGTGAATAAATTAGCAGACATTCCACAATAGTGGGGCTGGTGAGGAGCAGAGCACCTGTGCAGACCCACAGAGGCAGGAGCCAGAAGCCCAGGGGTGGAGTCACTTACTGAACTCCTATTGGCTGGATGCCGTGGGGTTAGGGGTCAGGGTTCTCCAGGCTCTGGGGTCTGTAAAAACACAGCAATAAGGTAAATGACATTGGAGCCAGAGTCTGGGCCTTTTAGGGACAGAAAGCCTCAGCCCAGACCCAGACTCCCGGGGTCACTAACCCTTCCCGGGTCACTAACCCTCCCCAGTCTCTGCCACCGGAGTCCAGAGAACACTCATCCCTAGGCTTCAAGGGAGCCAGAGGAGCCTGCGGGCAGAGAGCAGGTTTATCAGTCCAGGCTGGGGGTGGAGAGAAGGAAGTGCTGATGTGGAGGGAAGAGCGTGGCTTGTGTCAGAACCTCTGGATTCCCGGCTCTGCCACTACCAGTGTGAGCTTGGCCCAGTCACTAACGACTCTTGCCTCAGTTTCCTATCTGCAAACTAGAATGGGGAACGAGGAGATCAGCAAGATTTTTGACAGCTCTCGAGTGAGATGAGGTGGCAAAGCATGACTGTTTCCCTCCACCATTTAAAAACAAACAAAAAAGCCTCATGTCGCTTCTCTCCTCTACCCAGTCTAGTCTCTGGGCAGGTTCCGCAAGTGGAGAAACCCGGGCAGGAAGAGGGGGTACAGTCCCACAATCTCCTCCCAACCTCCTCCGACGGCCCGCGGTGGCCGAGCGCCAGCTGGGAAGGAATGGGTGGGGCGTATGGAACCAACTGGGTCCCCACGAATCTGTACATGCTGCCCGTCGGCGTGGGGACCGACCGACAGCCTCGCGCGCCCGCCGGCGCCGAGTGACCTGAACGCTAGACCCAGCCTCGCTCCCGCCCCAAACACGCTCCACCGCTTGCCGAGCCTCCGCCTTTGTGTGCAGCGGCCGAGCGCCGACTCCCTGCTGGCCCCTGCCCTCGATCCGCCAGCACCCGGGGATCTGGATCAAAGCGCCCCTGGGCCCGGCCGGCGTCGCGCAGGCCCCACGGCCCCTCGCTGCCCCTCCCCCTACCTGCGGCCGCCGCGGCTGCTTCCACCTTCACTTGCCTTTGACTCTCCGGCCCGCCCCGGCTCGGACTCCCCACAGACCCGCCCCTGGCCCGCCCCGGCCCGCCCACGGGCCCACAGCTCCCGGCAGACCCGCCCCGGACCCCCGTAAACACGCCCCCCTCTAACCCCGCCCTGGGAGGCCTGCCGCTCCTGGAGGGGTTGTGCTGGGGCTCGAGGGGACTCTAAGGAAAGCAAACTGCTGGGTGGCTCTGCTCGGGCTCTCCACAACATCCCCCTCGAGGGAGCGGTGGGCGGTGTGCAGGAATCCCTCAGCCCTGCGGAGGATCTCCATGCCCACCCCTCAACACAGCCCCCAGCCGTGACCTGGATCTGCTTGTCGCACTCTGGCTCCTTCCCTCGTCCCCAGAGTCAGGGGTAGAGGCGGGGAGGTGAGCAGACAAACGCAGAGTGCGAACACCCAATGATTTAGACTCCGTCTGCCCGGAAACAGAGAGCTAGGTTAAAGGAGGAGGAGTGGGCTGGAATCTCGGCTGAGGAGGCGGGGGTCTCGCCCGCTGGGAGGGGCAGGTGTGCCAGCTGCGGGTGCAGGGGCGTCGACGGCGCGGAAGCTCCGACTCCGGGGCTCCCAGTGTCCTGGTACCTCCTCTCTCCTGCGTACCGACGGCTGTTCCGAGAGAAGTAGGAAAACAAGGCGGGGGCGGGGTGGGGGGCGGGGAGCCCCGGGGACCACTATAAATAGAGGGAGATCTCAGGCGGGGGCGGGTGGGAGGATAATGGCCAACGGGGACTCCCGGGTCAAGGCCCCAAGGGGGTTGGAGGAGGGGCCGGGGACCCCCAAGGACTCTGACTCCCGGGTAAACAGGCGCAGAGGCGGGATTAGCCATGCTGGGGTGGAGTGGGGGCTTGTGGAGGACGCAGTGTCCCGGGCTGGGACCCAAGAGACCCTGTGGCTTTCACGCTAACCCCTCCCAGTCCGGCCCAGAGAAAGAGGGCGAGACCAGCTCGGCCCGGCTGAATCGCCATGCCCAGGCGATGGTGTTTCAGGGACTGCCGCGTCTCTCCGTGCCTGGGTGGTTTGCCATCCCGGTCTCCTCACCCACCCTGTGCCCCTCAGAGGAAGGCCCCCTGGAATGGGATGGCTGATGTGGTTAAGGGCGTTTGAAGTTGTCTTAGGCAAAAGGAAACCAGATTGAATTTCTCGCCACCTGCCCCCTTACACACACACACACACACACACACACACACACACACACGCACGCACGCACGCACCCCAACAGGATCCCAACCCCACTACCCCCCTTCAGCCTGGTTCCTAAGTTGCCATTTTTGGGGGCTGGGCACCCTGCCAGTTGGGAACAATGGCCAATGGAACTGGAGCTGCCAACTGCAATGCCTGCACAGACTGCCCCCCCCCAGAAGACCCCAAAATTGGCCTCCTCTCCTGCCTGGGAACCACCACCCGCAACCATCTCCCCATCCAAGGAACATCAATGCCCCTTTCATCCCCACTTGGCAGGGTCTGTTGGAAAAAAGGAGGGGCCAGGAGGGAAGAGGTAACCCAGAGTAGGAGAACTGGTCAGATCAAACTCAGCCTTCAGTTCCCCCAAATCTAAAGGGCCTCTTACATCCCCCTGTTTTCCTCTATTGCTTTTCCCCACTTCCTCCATAACTATTTCCTATAAACTGGCACAGAAGCAGGAGTCTTGGCTCCTCACCTAGTTCCCTCTTGCTTCTGGATCCCAGTTTAACACTCCTGGACAGGGAAAAAGCCTGCTGGAATTAGGAACATAGTAAAAATGCATAGAAAGGAGAGAGATTTCACAAGCCCTAGTGGAACTGGGGAAGAAAGGGAGCCCAGAGAACTTTTGCCTGCAGCCTTCTCTGACACGTCCCAAGTAGTTTTACTTGGAATGGGGAGGGAGGGAGGGAGACCTGGAGGTTGCAGCATCTAAATTAGTCTCTGGGTCAGGATGACTCAGGGGGAACCTGATAAGGGGCCTATGCAGGGGCCTGGGGCAGGGAGGAGGTGGGAAATTTCCACTGGGATCCATCTGCTTCCTAGGCCTAGGGATCCCAGCCTGCTGCAGGCAGAAGCGAGGCTGGTTCTGCCATAAGATAGGGTTCCTCCTCTGGGGAGCTCCTGGCCTCGGTGTAAGTGGCCCAATTTCCCTTGCTTGGGCCAGAAGCAGATTCAAACTATACCTTCAATTAAGCAGCATTTTTAAGTACCTGCTACGTGCAAGTCACTGTGTAAATGATATGAGGAATTTAAAGAAGTGTGAAGTCTAGCCATACCCTCTGTGGAAACCTATGAATCACACTGTTGAGAGAAGGAATAAACAGAGAAAGTAAAAAAAAAATGATGTATATATATATGATCAATTGTTTAGATAATAATTCCTTTATAGCAGTAGTTTCTCACCCTTTTCAAGTGGGAGATCAGCGATTTCCATGCCCATATGATGGTGTTAGTATCTCCTGACTGAGAAAACACCTAAAGACAAACTAGGAATTCAGCAATACTTTCAAACAACTTTGTATAGTACCCTGAGAATCATAACAACTGTATATATAGTAATAGCTACATGTGCAAGGCATATTCATTACTCAATTGATGATCAATGCTCTGTGTACATATGGATTCCAGGGCCCCATCAATAATTCAGAAACCTTCACCCCAGGAGGCCTCAGACCATGGGTTGGGAACAATTATCTTACTATAATTCAGAGGAGGAAAAGGGCTCTGTTCATATAGTGAACCACCCTATGAGGAATGCAACCACGGAGTATTTGAGTACAGGAAGGGGCTTTCTATCCAGGCTGAGAGAGCATGAGGGAAAGTGTGGAGGCAGAAATACACAAATTACTCTGGAGAATTGAATGCTAGCTACTATGTACAAGATGCTTGCCATGTATTATCTCCCAATACTGTAAGGTAAGTATTATTATCCCCACTGTACAGATGAGGAAACTGAAGCTCAGAGGTGTTTAGTGACTTTCCCAAGACCACTCAGGTAGCAAATGACAAAAGATTCAAATCCCCACCCAGATCCATTCCACTCCAAGGTCTGTGATTTTTCCACTACCAGGTAGCTTCTCAAGAGTATAATGATTATGCCATTATGGCCCATAGAGAGCTGAAAAATAATTTGTTGAGAGGTGGGTGATGTTTGGTAAGGTAGATTGGGGCTAAATTGTGTAGATCCTTGAATGTCAGGCAAAAAGTTTTGGCAATGAAGAATCATAGAACATTCTCAAGCAGGAGTAATGGGTAGAAAAAATGGTTTTGTGAAAATCTGATGGGAGAGATACAAAGATGGATTATGCAGTGGGTAGGGGTGAAGCATTAGACTTGGGGAAGAAGCCATTTAGAAGCCAGGTCATCATCCAGATGTGAGATAACAAGGACTTGAAAAAGGGTGGAAGCAATAGGAAAGGAAAGGAATGAATTTGTAAGACAAGGTAAAAAAACATTTAATAACTGGTGACTGATTAGATAGGATGAAAGTCACCAACCTAGTTGCTCCATTTTAGTATCCCTAAAGTTCATCCATCTATAGGACCTCTGGCCAGAGAAAAGGTCAAAGAAAGAAACCCCTAAGAAATGTACTTAACCTGCATAGAAACCTGTCTCAGAGAGTTCAGTCTGAGACTCATCCTGACCCCTTTCACCCAGACCTACACAGATATGCAACACTCCAAGGTGGGTCCTCTACTAACTAGTGGAAAAAGCATCATCCTTGGAGTGGAATGGATCTGGATGGGGATTTGAATCCTAGATATGCCATTCTCAATATTGGGAGCTGTCATGGATTGAATTGTGTCCCCTAAAAATATGTGTCAACTTGATTAGGCCATAATTCCCAGTACTGTGTGATTGTCCTCCGTTTTGTGATTGATGTAATTTTCCTATGTGTTGTAAAATCCTAACCTCTACCTGTGGTTAATGAGGCAAGATTAGATTATGTTAAAGAGGATTAGAGTGGGATGTAACACCCTTACTTAGTTCACATCCCTGATCCAATGTAAAGGGAGTTTCCCTGGGGTACGGCCTGCATCACCTTATATCTTACAAGAGATAAAAGGAAAGCGAAGCGAGCAGGAAGTTGGGGACCTCATACTATCAAGAAAGCAGCACCAGGAGCAGAGTGTCCTTTGGACCTGGGGTCTGTGAACCTGAGAAGCTCCTAGACCAAGGGAAGATTGATGACAAGGACCTTCCTCCAGAGCCAGCAGAGAGAAAGCCGTCTCCTGATGCCCTGAATTTGGACTTCTAGCCTACTAGACTGTGAGAGAATAAACTTCTATTTGTTGAAACCATCCACTTGTGGTATTTCTGTTATAGCAGCAGTAGACAACAAAGACAGAAGCCATTTAACGATCCTGGTGAGGTTGATGTGCCAAAACCAGTGGAATTCTCCATGTTGGTCACTACTAGGAAGGAGGGCAATTTTGCACTCATGGCAATCTGTTTGCATTAATCCCTTCCCTGGGCTCTCCTCAGCTTTTATTGTGGACCAGATCATAAGGCAATCTGACAGGGTCCCAGAGCACTGGTAAACTGGGATGCAATGGTGAGGAACATTTGACCATCTAGAAATGACCTAAGGTTCACCAGCTTGTTCAATACAGCAAGTAAGGTAAGGAGACCAAAAACCCCCTCCCTTAAAGATGAGGGCTGTAGTTGGGACAGGAAGTGATGTCACATAAATGCTACCAAGATCATAGAAGCTTGCCTCTCCTCCCTTTCTGTCTCCCCTTTGCCAATCTCCCCAACCAGATGACTCCCACATATTTGCACACACACACACACACAGGCTGGGAAGGGTCAGACATCATCAGGGCACTCTTAGGCACACAAAAGTGGTGGGGAAGAGGGACAGATGGGGATGAATTTTCAGTTTGTAGGATCCCACACTAATATCACTACTGCTGGGAAAGGGGAACTGATGCTTTAGCTAGGGTAGGTGGGATGGGAAGTGAGGGAGAAGAGGGTAGAGAGAACAGGGAGGAGGAGGTCTGATCCCTCTGCTAATTCTGATTTTAACCCTCATTCTCATTCCTCCCCAGTCCTCCCTTCCCCTCCTCCCTCACCCCCCAGCCTGCCCCACTAAGGTCCTCCCCTTCCTCCAGTTGACCATGGCATCAGAAGTAGGGAAAACATTCCAGAGGTTTGCTGTCTTTGGAGACTCTTCAAGCAGTGGTACTGAAATGAACAACAAGAACTTCTCCAAGCTATACAAAGACTGTGGCATTATGGATGACAAGATGGTCACCTCTACTGACATGGACATCGTGTTTAGCAAAGTCAATGAAGCACAGGTATGGAAGGGGAGTGAGAAGGCGGAAAGGCAGGGAGGAGAGAATGAACGAGGTAGTGGAACTTTTTTTTTTTTAGCATACATTGTTATGAGACCCCAACTGCTCACCCCATTCTGCGACAGCACACTCCTCCCCTCCGCCCCTGATTCCCCATGAACATTCAACCAGCTCCTAACTCTCTCTGCCTTCCCCTCTCACCTCTGGACAGAAGCCGCCCCTTTGGTCTTTTATATCTACTTGTCTAAGAGGCACATTCTTCACGAGTATCACTTTATGTCCGACAATCCAGTCCAATCCCTGTCTGAAGAGTTGACCTCGGAAATTGCTTTAGTTCTGGGGTGATGGAGAGACCAGGGGCCATGCTTTCTGGGGTGCCTCCAGTCTTAATCAGACCATTAAGTCTGGTCTTCTTACTTAGTATTTGAGTTCTGCATCCCATCGTTCTACTGCTGCATCAAGGACCCTCTGTTGTGTTCCCTGTCAGGACATTCATTTGTGGTAGCCGGGCACCATCTAGTTCTTCTGGTCTCAGGCTGATGAAGTCTCTGGTTTATGTGGCCCATTCTGTCTCCTGGGCCAATACTTTCCTTGTGTCTTTGGTGTTCTTCGTTCTCCTTTACTCCAAGTGGTTGGGACCAATTGATGCATCTAAGATGGCTGCTTGCGGTAGTGAAACGTTTAAGGGTTCATGTGGCAGAACATTTGTAGTGGACCTACTGAGCACCCACTGGATACCTGCACTGTACTATTTCCTGTCCTCAAGAAACCCAGTGATAGGACCAAAGAGGCCAAATCTAACTAGGGGAAGGAATGGACCTTGGAAGGTGGATGGGTTCATGTTCCAGAGTTCCTGGATTTCTGTCTGACTGCCCAGGGTCAAGAATGCTCGAACCACCACATTTGCACAGTTCCATGAGGCAATGAAGGAGCTGGGCCAGAAATGGTTCAAAGGGAAGAACCCAGATGAAGCCCTGGACAACATTTATAAACTCATGGAGGGCAAAGATCCAGCCACTACTGGTGTTACTGTGAGTAAAATTCTTCTTCTCTAACCCTTGACCCTACTTCCCTAAATCCCTGCTGTCCTAGTCTTCCCTTCCATCCTCAAATGTCCCTAACCCCTGCCAATGGCATATCTATAGGGAGACAGAGCAGAAAGCCTCTTGAGCACTGTTGGTGTTGGAACAGACTTTAGAGATCATCTAGTCTTTTCAGAGGTGAGGGACCAGTGGCCCAGATGTGAGAAATGACTTGCCTGAAATTCACAGCTGTTTTAATAGAATTTAGACTCGTTCCCACGGCTCCAGTATCTGAGTCCAGGCAACTAGGGCTTAGTGGCTTTGTGGGGACACAGAATGCAGAGGACTTGATGCCTGATCTCTACTGCTCTTTCTGTTCTTAAAACAAGATCTAAACTCTGACCTCCTGGCTCCCTCATCCTCTTTTCTCTAACTGTCCCTCTATACTAAAAGCTCTTTACATTCTGGGTTTCAAATAGGGCCTTCCCAATAGGAGGGACCTTGCATATTGGGTCTGGTGTTGAACTCCTCTGTCAGCAACCTGGTCAGAATAACTCTTCTGGAAACAGAAAAATCCACCCTCCCTTCTCCCACATACTCCACACATTCCCATATACCAGACTCCTCCTCCCTCATGAGTGGATGGCTCCTGCCCCGGTTGCATCTGGGCACTAAGAAGGCAGCACTGTGCCAGAAGCAGAGCAAGAACACTGAACACTAGCAGTATCTAAGCCTGTATTTAGGAACAGGGGGTGTGACGGTGGAGGGGAGGGAAGAGGGCAAAAACTGATCCTCTGATTTGCAGAAAGCAACAACAGTGGACGGAGTGGACCTGCTGACAGACACCAGCAAGTATGCTGGCTCCCACAAGGAACGCTTTGGTGAGAGTGGCAAAAGCAAAGGCCTCGAAGGACAGGAAGAGGTGACTGACAACTCAGGCTATGTGAGTGGCTACAAGCGTGCAGGCGCCTATAATAAGAACAAGTAGAAAGGAGCCTCATCTTAGTCTGCCAGCCCCTGACCCTATATCTTCAACACAAGGGTACGTGGGAAACAACAAACATCTGTGTGTGCAGCACTTAATGACCCCTGTTGTACATTAGGATGAGGAACAACAGATGGACCCACCGGTGTAGAAAGAGGGAGATGAGAGAAGCTTCAGTGTTTCCAGCCATCTCCCTACTCAGCATCATACCTCCCAGCCATAAATTAGCATTTCCCTCAACAATTGCTTCTAAGAATGGGACTGGGGGATATATCTGGAGATGAGAGATGAAACAGATACAGAGACAAAAGTATTTGCTACTTGTGTTCACACATTGCTGGTATCCACCCCTCTACCTCCCAAGACAAAAAAAAAAAAAAAAAAAACCCATTGCCCTCAAGTCTATTCTGACTCATAGCGACTCAAAAGGGAGTAGCAATTTCTGATTTGACACATTGTTGTTAGGTGCCCTCCAGTCAGCTCTGGACCCTATGGATAGCAGAATGAAACTGTTGCCCAGTCCTGTGCCATGTTCATGATTGTTGCTATGTTTGAATCCATTACTTTGGCTATTGAGTCATTCCATCTCATTGAGTGTTTCGTTCCTTTTACTGCCTTCTACTTTACCAATCATAATGTCCTTTTTTGTGATTGGTCTTTCCTGATGACATGTCCAAAGTAAGCGAGCTGAAGTCTCACCATACCACCTACTGCAAACTTGCCTGTCCCTCCACCTTCCTTATTTGTTGCAATCCAGGTTTTGTTGAAGGAATAAATAGAAGCCAACTAGAGTGGGCAAGGATCTACTCAGTCTGACTCCTATTATGAGTTTACCCCAGAGCTGGGGAGAAGGGAGAATCTGCTTTCAGTATCCAGCCCAGAACTGAGTTTTACTCTACTTCATTTCCATCATGGTACACACAGAGCAGAAGACGTTACCGACTGTTAAGGGTAGCCCTGGAAGATGGCCAGAGGTGGTGGCCTCCAGGCCTCCAAGAGTATAAGTCCAGGTGCACCAAGGGAAAAAAAATTAAATCAGAACTGAGTTAAATGTGTGTTTTTTAGCTTTTTATTTGGAAATGATTATAGATTTACAGGGAGTTGCAAAAATAGTACAGAGAGGTCCCATGTACCCTTCATCCCATTTCTCCTAATGATTATATCTTCCATAACTCAGATGTGGTTTTAAAACTCATCCCCTGTCTTGTCAGTCACAGAACCTGAAGTTAAGAGGATGTTGAGAGGAGCTTACTGGAAGGAAAAGAAAGTAGGAACCTTTAGGGGAATGAGCCAGAGAGGATAACTTGAAATCCAGTGAGCCAAAGTGAGAAGGATGGAAGGAAAAGAGGTTGGGAAAAGGAAGACAGGGCAACTGTGGAGGCCGAGGATGTTGGGGAAAAGTATGCTGGACTCCACAGTAGAAGGAGGAAGGCAAGAGCAGGTTACATAAAAGGGAGAATCAATAATTTCATAAAGAGGAGCAGACTGGGAACGCAGGGGAGTTCTGGGGAAGTGAGGCTAAAATGTGTCTCAGGGAGTTTCCTATAGCTAGAGGTTCCCGCTGTGTGGGTGACTGAGGGGGAAAGTTACAGGGAAGTAGGGGAAGACTGAGAAAAGAAGTGTGGTGAGGATGCAGAGGTGAGATGTGGAAGCTGGGTACTTGTTGCCATGGTGTGAGTTGAGGTCCTGGGCCTCCATCCAGGATGCAGAGTCTGGCCCAGTGGATGGACATCACTGCCAACTGGACAGAATCACCTCCTTGGGTTGGTAAAACTGTCACTGAAAGAAGGCGAATGGGGGGGCGAGAGGTGCTATAGACAAGTTGGAAAGAGCCTAGAAGACAGTATGACTTTGTATGGTGGCCAAAGCTCTGGACCTTTTCCCTGCCTACCTGGTCTCTTGGGAGAACAGGACTCTGCCTGCCTTGGGTGTCAGGAAGGAAGCCTTGTGCCAGGGATCGGTGTTTTGGGAATGGGGAAAGGCTGGCTCACAGTGGCAGAGATGGGAGGGTAGTTCAGAGTTAAAGCTCCCCTTCCCTAGAAGATGCCAATAATATCTATTGGATCAGCATCATACTTGCGGGAACAGAGCAGGTAGAGCTTTTGGTTGGTTAGGGTAGTATTGTAGTAGCAGCTGGTAGGTGGCTGTTTGTCCGACAGTTGGCAGATTGTGAGGGGGAAGGAGTCCTTGGTTAATGTGCAGTATTGGTTGTAGTTCTCACAGAAGTTCTCACTGTGTTTGCAGTACTTCCGGATGGATTTAAAGGAGACATGTACCACGTAATGGATCTTTGGACAATCCCAGTTTTGCATTCTGCCTCGCACATAGCTCATAATGCCATTACAGTAGCCCTGGAAATTGCTTGAGTACTCAACCCGAGGGAAGTCGATGAATAAGTGGTGGAAGTTCTTGATGGCACTCCGCAGATTGATGCCCAGGACCAGAGTTGGTCCTAGAACAAGCTGGATGAAAAGTAGCTGAGCCACAGCTGATGCCATTCCTCCTGCTGGCAGAATTAAGGTGGTTAGAGGCAGGGATGGGCCTGTCTGTCCCTTCCTGGAGCTTCCAGCATCCCCAGCCTTCTCTATGTTCCTTCCCCTTCACTCTTAAGAGCTGAAAGATACCTCAGAGATCATCCAGCCTAGGTCATCATGATCCAGAGAGAGAGGACACTTGCCCAAGGTCACCCAACTGGTCAGCTACCTTCAGCCATTTCCCCTTCTCCCTTGATCTACCTCAGGGACTCAGCCTCACCCAGTTTGTGAGCTGGAACACTTGCAGAGTAAGAGATCCACTGGTTCTTGGATGAGACACTCTTCCTGATTATCCTTGGCCCCCCGGCCACCCCTTCTGGTAAAAAATACAGAGTGGGTAGGAGAAACAGGGCAAGCTGGTGATTCCCTGACTGCTCAGGAGGAAGGACAGGAGCTGAAAGATCAATATGGCAGGGGTGAGAGGGCTGAGGTTTTTACCTGAGGCCAAGGGCAGCCCGGAGGTGAGAAGAGGCTAGAAAGATTTCTCGATAGAGACCGGTCTGGGAGGAGAGAGTATCCCGAGTTTGAGGAGCCCCTGTGCTGAGGGGGTTGGATGGGTGGTGTCATCAGAACACTTAGTTCCAGCCTCTTTGCCAGAAGTCCCTAAGTTCTTAGGCTTTCTTTGATGTTTTTTTCTGGCCCATAGGCCCTGCTCCCACTGAAAGGTGAGACAGAAAGCACTGACATGTTTCTGAGGAACAAAGTGCTTCTTATTCCTGTCCCTCAGAGAACAGAGGGTCCATCACTCTCTCATCCCACTCATGGGAGCCCGGGAGGCCACCTACGCAGAGGCCTCCCACAAGAGTGCTGGGCTGAGAATCAAAGACCTCCCTGTGAATTCCCCTGGAGAAGGTGGGCTTCACTCCAATCCACTAATACGTCTCAATGTAACCTCAGGCCCAGTAAGAGCACTCCTGGAAATCTATGCATGCGACCCTGCAGTCTCAAATGTGGCAATTGGGTTAGACACCACAGCCTGGATTTGAGGGAGTCTGGGCCATCTGAGCATGACCTGACAGATTCTTGGTGTTAGTTGGTCCTTGAGGAGTTTGTCATGCTGGGGAAAGGGCCTGACTCTCTTTTTCATCCACATCTGCCCCTTCATCAGAACCAAAGGGCTAGCTCCCTGAGGCCTGTCAGCCATCATCCTTGACTTCTACAGGCCTCTCAGCCTTGTCTTCCTGTAGGGTGTTGTCCAGGTGATAGGCTTCCTCTTAGGAGAGCCTGATCACTCTCACCCTGGAGAGTGGGGAGAGGAGTCAGAAACCAAAACACTGAGTGCTCGAAGGCCCACCATATAGCTCAAGAAGAGAAAAAGGGATGGGGCCACAGAGAGACTTAATATGTTCCTCACTTGACAGGCCCCCTAAACACGCTCTGACACCCAAACTAGAGTCCAAAACTGAACCCATCCTCCTTACAACTCGCTTCTCCTCCTATGTCTTCTATCTCTGTTTCCTAAGCTACCTATGCAAGAAACCTGAGAGTGACCCCTCCCTCTTCCTAACCCCACCTGTTGGGAGTCAGTACTGAATGCTGGTTAAGATCAAGGCTTTTGTATAAAACAGACCAGGAATTGAATAACGGCTCTGCTGCTTGCAGGCTGTGTATCTTCAATCTAAGTTTACTAAACCAATAAAAGCTCCAATTTCTTCATCTGCTAAATGGGGATAATATTTTATTGTTCATGGCAGCTTCATGGCAGAGGCTTCTTAAACAAGAATTCATTAGGACGTATATAACCAGCTTTGAGCCCAGTGCCTGGCACACAGTGAGTACTCAATATGAGCATGAGTTCAGCAATCATGAAACCTGACAATCTTACTTAAAAATTTTCCCAAATCAGTCTCTTCCATTCTTATCTCTTCCCCCATGCAGGCTCTCCTCTCTCCTGGACACCACGTACTGCCCAACTCCAGTAAGGCCCCATTCAAATATATCTTTCACACAACTGGTCAGAGTAAAAATGTAGTCCCCTCTTTTGCAATACCTTCTTGTTTCTTAAAAGATATAGCCCAAACTACATCTCATAGAACATAACACCTTTGATGATCTGGCCCCTGTCCATCTTTCCAACTGCATCTCTATTCCTCCTGCTTCCCACACTGAGCACTACCCCACCTCCATGACCTTGCTATTGCTATCTTTACCTCTATCGGTTCCACTGAGCTAGTTCATATGAAGACAGCCCAGGGTCTTCCTGTTTAAGAAGCCTGTGCTTGGAAGACTTCCCCAGTAAAGTGTGCATAGCCAACCACGTGAGGGTAAGGCCCACGTAGACAGATGGCTCATCTATAGCCTTCAGCCTGATCTACAAGCCAACACCAAATGGGAGGCCATGAGGAGGGTGGTCACTGAGCATGGCTGATTCAAGTCGTTGCTTTGAGGAAGCCAGCCACATTGTGGTCCCAACCTCAAATCATGGTACCTCTTCCCTACTCCCTCAAGGCTACAGCTCCCCTGAGGAGAGAAAGGGGCTTTTCATGCCTCTTGGTCTTCCTCTTTCTTCATTTCCTACCCATTCACCACAATTCTTCACTCCCCCTACCCACCACCACTCACCCCTGCACACACATTGAAGAGGGGCAAGTTCAGGACTTGATATTGGATGACCTACTGAGCTTCTAGTTTCTCTACTGTAAAATGGGAAAACACTTTCCTGAACTTATGAGGCTCCAATAAAATGAGACAGTGAGCATGAATATGCTTTTTAACCATTAAATAATATATAAATGGATAACTGGATATGGTCTCCTAGGCTCTATACCAACACACTTTTTTGCCCTATTTTTTCCCAACTCACTTTTGATACCTGCAAAGTCTCTTTTATACCCCCAAACAAACTTAGAGGCCCCCACCACTGATCTACTAATCTAAAGCTCCCTTGTAAAAATGATGTGGGGGCAGTATCTGACCTCCTCTAACTTCACAACGGGGAAAGAGAATCAAAACCAGCAGTGAAGGCTGATTCCTAAGAGACAGAGGTCAGATATGCCTCCTCTTTCTGCTATCTTTACCAATTCTGACACCAACCATCCCTCCCATGACATTCTTTACTTCTCTGCTGAGTTCGATAATTTGTTGCAATGACCACACAGAACTCACAGACCATACTCAACCATTACAGAGTTTATTAGGAAAGTAACAGGTTATAATTCAGGTTCAGGAATGCTCAGAATACAGTTTCTCCATCAGAACAGCCTCTTCTCAGCTGTACCCTCAGGCAGACCTTTCTCTGACCCCTCAGCTGCTGCTCTGCTCAGGCAAGTGTTACAAAGTTCTTTTAGCTCTGCCAGTAAGTGTCCAGAGACACCCCACTCTGCCAGCAAGCCTTCTGCCCGGGGACACTCAGCTTTCTAATACCGTGGGCCTGGAAGCCCACTGCTCCATCTCCTACAGGTCTCCTGCCAATCTCCTGGTTCTGCTGCCACTGTTTCTTTGCCACTGCTTCTCACTGATTCCAGTGTTACAGCTCTCCTTCTCTGTCCTGGTTCTGCTGCCTCTCTCTGTCTTCTGTGTTATAGCTCCCTTCTCTTTCTTTCTCTCTCTCTGTCTCACTTTAAGCTTAGTGGGATGGCAAAACTGGCCAATCCTCTCATTAGGGTTCCATACACCTTATTTTCATGGTCCCACCTCCAAAAGTGTGCCATGAACCTTATTTGCATTATCAGCAAGCTATCCAACACCCGTGTTGGGCTACAAGCACCTCATTTGCATAGTCCCACCCAGTCATTTTGTGGGAACTACAAGAACTATAGCCAGAAGGGCCGTATTAAGTAATCCACTGCACCACAGGCCACCCCCTGGCTCTTCTAGCCGTTGACCATTTCATACCTGAAGGACTAACCTCCCCCTCCCAATCATTTTACCAGTCCCAAACAGTCATTAACAATTAGTTCTTCAGTAGGGTAAAGAGTCCTCAGGGTGAGGTTACTCAGATACCAGCCATTCAGGTCTGCTGCAGGTGTCCGTCTGATTTGGTCACGTTCTCCAAAAGTTTGTCTCATCTTCACCCTTTCTGGCCTCTGATAAAACTTAACCGAGAGAAGATTATTCCCTTGCTCTGGCCTCAAGATCTATCAGCAAAGAAAACCTTCAAGGAACTTTAGGTTGGGCCACTGTAGTCCAGTCCAGCAGTGCCTCCCCCTTAGTCCACTCTTTCACACTTACAGCTTCCACAATTTCAGTTGTTACAATCACAGTTAGCCCTGTTGACAATCAACACTGTCAACTGAATCATATAATCCTATCCGTATCTTCCCCCTCTCTTCCCTAGACCCTTCAGGAAAAGAGGAATCTATTCAGTGGGGATTCTCCCTTGTCCCCTTCATTTTGAGTGTAAGCACACCCATGAAAGTGTGTAAGCCAGCCACTTCATGTCTTTATCTTTTCCCATTTTAAATAGCCAATATTTAAATTGCTTCTCCCTATCAAACCAGTACTCTGAGGAGACAAGCATGTTCCTTGGTCTTGAAGAATCTTCTATTCCTGTTGCAATTTGCAGCATCTGCATCCGTAAGCAAATTCCAGTCCAGAGCAAACCATCAAATTACATCAATCTACACCAGCTCACTGTGTTAAACATCTTTCTCTTCATTTAGTCAGGTTCTGGTCAGCTCATCCTTAGTCCCTATAGGCAAGGCAGTGGGAACCAGCCACAGGCTTGGGAGTCCACACACCTCCCGACTCTTCAGACCAGCCAGCCCTTTCTCTCTGTCTCTCATCCCTAGCTTCTGTGGGCTAGGTCAACAGGTGCCAAAGGAACATGTCCAAATTCAGCCCATCTCTTTATTGCTGCACTTCCTCCACTTCCACTTACTGAGTGGACCCAGGGGGTCACCACAAGCAAGCATACCAGGCTGTCTACTTGCTGGCTCCCTTTAACTTCCAGTCCTGGAAAGGGTTCTTCTGATGGGCATTGTCTTTTCCTGGCTTAAAGCACCCAAAGGCAAACTGCTTGCTTGAAATTCAAAAAGCAAAACAGTCATTTCCCCCACCCCCCCTGCAGGTCCTTCCTTCAAATGCAAATCTCCTGCTCTCTCAGCAGTTCTGGGTGGGTCTGCATGTCTTTTAAAATGCAAATTTCCTGGCTCCAAAGGTTCTAAGTGGGACTCCGGTTTTCATCCTAAGGTCCTAATATTCTATACACAGGGCTACTGCATTCAAACCAATAGCCTGTATTTCTTTGGGCAAATCTAGTTCCCCTTTTAGCATATCTAATCAAGTATTAGCTGAAAGTGGAGTTATGCACTCTCTGTAATCTATAATACTCAATATTCATTTCTGTCATACATTTAGGTCTGTTTTACTACACTGGGTAGAAGCATTCAATATCCATGGTACATTCAAATAAACACATAACCCTTCTTAAAAACATTCCAGTTTCATCTTCTCCACCCCTTGACTATCTTCCCACTCATATGCATGTAGCCTCTGGCCTCGGACCTCTGGCTGGGTGGAATCAGCAGACCCTGGCCCCCTATCAATCATCTTGTTTAATCAACCTAGCTTTTGCCCCAGCCCACTCCAGATGCAACTTTTCTCCCCTCAGCTGCAGCACAACATCTCTTACTTTCCTTACAGCCATTATAGATAACCAAAGTAACCATCTCTTACAAAGTCTATGCTTTTATGAGTCTTGAGCCACTGCAACAAAATCTGCTTCTGATGCCAACTGTAAAAATGACAGGGTGGCATTGTCTGACCTTCTCTAACTTCACAAGGGGGAAGGAGACTCAGAATCAACAGCCCAAGGTTGATTTCTATGAGGCTGAGGTCAGACATGCCTCTACCCTCCAACCTTTTTACCAATTCTGACACTAACTTTCCCTCCCACGGCACTCTCTACTCCTCTGCTGGGTTCAATAATCCATTGCAATGGCCACACAAAACTCACAGACCATACTCACATAAGATGTATGGAACCTAACATGGGGTTTATTAGGGAAGTAACAGGTTACAGTTCAGGTTCAGGAACACTCAGAATACAGTTCTTCAATCAGGACTGCCTCTTTCAATCATGCCACAGGCTGATCTCTCTCTGGCTCCTTGGCCTCTCTGCCTGGCCTCTGCCCTGCTCCAGCAAGTGTTACAAAGCTTTCAGGACCTTCATTTGCAGATGTGGCATGACTCAAAATGAGAAGAAACGCTGCAAACATCCATTAATAATAGGAACATGGATCGTACAAAGCATGAATCTAGGAAAACTGGAAGTAGTCAAAAATGAAATGGAACACATAAATATCAATATCCTAGGCATTAGTGAGCTGAAATGGACTGGTATTGGCCATTTTAAATCAGACAATCATATTGTCTACTATGTCTGGAATGACAAATTGAAGCAGAATGGCATTGCATTCATCATCAAAAAGAACATTTCAATATTTATCCTGAAGTACAGTGCTGTCAGTGATAGGAAAATATGCATATACCTGCAAGGAAGGCCAGTTAATACTACTGTTATTCAAATTTATACAGCAACAACTAATGGTAAAGATGAAGAAATTGAAGTTTTTACCAACTTCTGCAGTCTAAAATTGATCAAACATGCAATCAAGATGCATTGATTATTATTGGTGATTGGAATATGAAAGTTGGAAACAAAGAAGCATCGGAAGTTGGAAAATATGGCCTTGGTGATAGAAACAACGCTGGAGATCGCATGATATAATTTTGCAAGACCAACTCCTTCTTCATTGCAAATACTTTTTTTCAACAACATAAATAGCAACTATACAGGTGGACCTCACTGGATGGAATACCCAGAAATCAAATCAACTGCATCTGTGGAAAGGGACTATGGAGAAACTCAACACCATCGTTAAAACAAGGCCAGGGGCTGACTTCAGGACAGACTATCAATTGCTCATGTGCAATTCAAGTTGAAGCTGAAGAAAATTAAAACAAGTCCATGAGAACCAAAGTACAACCTTGAATATATCTCACCTGAATTTAGAGACCATCTCAAGAATAGATTTGATGCAGTAATGACCGAAGCCCAAGTGAGTTGGGGGGTGACATCAAGGACATCATACATGAAGAAAACAAAAGGACAGGAAAGAAAGAAAAGACCAAAATGGATGTCAGAAGAGACTCTGAAACTTGTACTTGAATGTAGAGTAGCTAAAGCGAATGGAAGAAATGATGAAGTAAAAGAGGTCAACAGAAGATTTCAAAGGACGGCTCAAGAAGACAAAGTAAAGTAGTATAATGACATATGCAAAGAGCTGGAGTTAGAACACCAAAAAGGAAGAACATGCTTGGTATTTCTCAAGCTGAAAGAACTAAAGAAAAAATTCAAGGCCCGAGTTGGAATACTGAAGAATTCTACAGGGAAAATATTAAATGACGCAGGAGCATCAAAAGAAGATGGAAGGAATACACAGAGTCACTATACCAAAAAGAATTGATCAATCTTCAGCCATTTCAGGAGGTAGCTGATGATCAAGAACTGATGGTATTGAAGGAAGAAATCCAAACTGCACTGAAGGCATTGACAAAAAGCAAGGCTTCAGGAATTGACAGAGTACCATTGAGATGTTTCAATAAACAGATGCAAAGCCCAAAGCACTCACTTGTCTCTGCCAAGAAATTTGGAAGACAGCTACCTGGCTAACCGACTGGAAGAGATCCATATCTGTGTCCATTCCAAAGAAAGATGATCCAACAGAATGTGGAATTATCCAGTAATATAATTAATATCACACATAAGTAAAATTTTGCTAAAGATAATTCAAAAACAGTTGCAGCAGTACATCAACAGGGAACTCCCAGAAATTCAAGCCAGATTCAGAAGAGGACATGGAACGAGGGATATCTTTGCTGATGTCAGAGAGATCTTGGCTGAATGCAAGGAATACCAGCAAGGGAATACCTGTGTTTTATTGACTATGCAAAGGAATTTGACTGTGTGGATCATAACAAATTATGGATAACTTTGCAAAGAATGGGAATTCCAGAACACTTAACTGTGCATATGAGGAACCTGTACATAGACCAGGAGGCAGTCATTCGAAAAGAACCATGGGAAACTGTGTGATTTAAAATCAGGAAAGGTGTACATCAGGGTTGTATCCTTTCACCATACTTATTCAATTTGTATGCTGAACAAATAATCCGAGAATCTGGGCTATATGAAGAAAAACAGGGCGTCAGGATTGGTGGAAGACTCATTAACAATCTGCGATATATAGATGACACAACCTTGCTTGCTGAAAATGAAAAGGACTTGAAGCACTTACTGATGAAGATCAAAGACTATAGCCTTCAATATGTATTACGCCTCAACATAATGAAAACAAAAATCCTCACAACTGGGCCAATAAGCAACATCATGATAAACAGAGAAAATATTGAAGTTGTCAAAGATTTCATTTTACTTGGCTCCACAATCAAAGCCCATTGAAGCAGCAGTCAATAAACCAAACAATGTATTGCATTGGGCACATCTGCTGCAAAAGACTGTTAAAAAAGCAAAGATGTCACTTAAGGCCTAAGACACACCTGATCAAAGTCATAGTATTTTCAATCGCTTCCTACACATGCGAGAGCTGGACAATGAATAAGGCAGACCTAAAAAAAATTGATGCCTTTAAATTACGGTGTTTGGTGAAGAATATTGACTACGAACAAGTCTGTCTTGGAAGAAATACAGCCAGAATGCTCCTTAGAAGCTAGGATGACAAAACTTTGTCTCATTTACTTGGGGTATGTTATCAGGAGGGACCAGTCCCTGGAGAAGGACACCATGCTTGGTAAAGTAAAGGGTCATTTAAAAAGAGGAAGACCCTCAAAAAGATAGACACAGCAGCTGCAACAATGGGCTCAAACATAGCAACGATTGTGAGGATGGCATAGGACTGGCAGTGTTTTATACTGCTGTACAAAGGGTCACTATGAGTCGGAACTGACTCAACAGCACCTAACAACAACAACATATGCAAGGCACCATGCTATGTTCTGTGAGAGGTGCAAAAGAAATGTAACAGGTAGTTCTTCTCTTCTGGGAATTGACAATCTAAATTGGAGGAAAATGATAAATGAAGAAATACCCAATGATTCAAGTCAGGAAGCTAAATGTTTTGAAGACAGTAAATGCTGTAGGAATTTAGAGGTGAGAAAGATCACTCTCAACTGGGAAAGTCAGAGAAAATTTTCTGATGGGGATTTCTGGGGCCTTGGGATAGGCCTCGAGGGACAGTTAAGATTTAAATGGAGAAAAGGGGGATTATGAGAGGTATGTTTGGGATTATGAGAGGTATGTTTGAGAAAAGGGAGAAAATAAGCTTAGCTAGGGTCCAAAGGGAGCCCTGGTGGTGTAGCAGTTAAGTGTTTGGCCGTTAACAAAAAACTGGCAGTTTGAATCCACCAGCCACTCCTTGGAAACCCTATGGGGCAGTTCTACCCTGTCCTACAGGGATGGTTGCTATGAGTCACAATTGAATCAACGGCAACAGGTTTTGTGTGTGGGGTTGAAACATTCAGGGGAAGAAAAGTCAGAGATAAAGTCAGAAAGACAGGTTTTCCAGATTGTAGCAGACCTTGAATATCCAGCTAAGTAATTTATACTTTATTCTGTAGATAAATGGTGAGTTGGCAACAGCTTATTAGCAAGAGAGTGACCTGGTGAAGTGTCTCACCCCCAGACCAGGTCTCTCTCTCCTACATTCTGCTTTGTCTAAAGGCATTGGTCTGGGAGCCAAGGATTCCAGCTTTTGTCCATGCTGTCTCCTCCAGACCCACAGCTGTTCCAGGAAAGGTCGTGAGAATTCAAAGACCTGAAGTGAGTTCCACATCTGACCCTAGCTTGCTGCATGTTTCACTTTCTCTGTCTACGAAATGAGCCATTACCTTTATTTATTTTAGGATCAACAAAATTAGTATGACAGAACTTGGATCTGCTCCTGCTTGGGGAGAAACTCCCATGAGCTTTCCATTGGTATCCAGAGGCTGTGTGGAACTCCGGAAAAGAGAGAGCCTCGGCTCTGAAGGGTGGGCACCGATCCAGGCCCGGCCCTCCTGTCTCCCATTCCTACACACACACACACACACACACACACACACGCACACACACGCGCACACACACACGCACACACACGCACACACACGCGCACACACACACGCACACACACGCGCACACACACACGCTCACACACGCACACACACACGCTCACACACGCGCACACACACACACTCCCTCCCAATGGAGGATTAGAGGAAGCAGCAGCTGTTGTCCTGTGGGGAAGACAGGCAGAGGTCCACCTAGCACTGTTGTGATTTTCACAACACCCGCCCCAACAACTTAGGGAAAAAAAAAACAGAGGTAGCCTGAGGAGAGGTTGGGCCAACAGCGGTGACTATGGCAATACAGTGAGAAGGAGGCTGGAGTAGCTACTTCATACCTCTGGATAGAAGTTACTTGTGTGAGAGCCTTTCCTCTCATCTTCTCTCCTACCAGTTTATCTTCTGCTCTCCCTCTGATTTTTCTCCTCTCCCTTCTGCCGGACACTCTGACCAGTCTTTGTCCTGACACCTGACTCCTTTTGTTCTCCCTTGCCTTGTCCCCCTTCCTTCATCTTTTCCTCTTGCCCATGACTGCAGGAAAATGGCAAAATTATCTGACCAAGTGCAAAGTGAAGCTGGATAGTTTAAGCATGTATGAGGGCACCCTAAAACTGAAGCACTTGGCCTATCTAAAACAGCTGACACAAGGTCTGGCTCTAATTCCATTTTGTCTTAGGCTCAACTTCTGTTTCTGAGAAAGTGACCTATGACTATTGGTGGGTAAACAAGGGAGGGGCAGCTTGCCCTCGAGAAGAACACTTAGTAAGTTTGAAGCAGATTAATTGAAGACCCCCAACAGGAGGGGTCTATACTGTATTATCTTGCTAATCATGTTTCTGTTGCAACTCTCAACTGAATGTTTTTCTTCTGCTTTTGGTCATTCAGGAGGTCTCATACCTTAGGCTATCTGGACTTTAGACTGTCTTGCTGAAAAGTTCCTGCTTTTCGACTATAAATATCTCTTCTCAGCTCCAGCAAAACGGAGCACTTTGTAACTACCTGGTTGCTCTGCGCTACCCAGGTTCCAGAATTGCTCTGTTCCTCAATAAATCTCTTTGCCTTTTACTTTAAACAGACTCAGTAATCTTGCTCTACGACAAGCAAATAAATAAATGAGTACAATAAAACTGCCTCCCTTATCCAGGCAATTGAAGTGAAGTGGGAGCTTCAGCTTGAATTGTGCCTATGGTGAGCTCACCTCTTCTCCAATTTTCGCGTGCAAACCTAAACCTTTACTTCCTTTTCTCTTTCACCTGAGGCAGTAGGACTGTGTTTGTTTTACTTTCACCTAGTACTAAGGCAGCCTTCTGCAGAACTCGGCATAATGGAGTTGAAAAGCAAACTAGGATAATTATAAGACAGGAAAACACAAGAGCAGAGGGCAGTTCAAAGCGTGGTTTGGAAACATCTCATTTTAGAATAATGGGAAGTGAGAAACAGTCCAGGCTAGGAATTCAAATGAGTGCTCAATCCTCCTTTTACCCTCCTCCTTCCACTTCTTCCTCCCTATCCCAGCCTCCACACCAAAGACGCACAGGCCCAAGCTGATACATATTCCATCCACAGTCTGCTTTGAACCATGGATTTTACCTCCAAAACATTTGCATTTCTACAGAGGCAGGGGCATAATTCTCTGTCCAGAAGTTCAGTCTGAAAAGATTCAGGCACCTTAAGAAAGCAATGAATGACTGTCCCCTCAACCAAAGCCTCGCCTAGGCCAGCCAGAAATTTGTTTGTCCTTGTTCCTGATCCTCTTTTGCCATCTAGTGGTGTTTCCCATCTCCAACGCCATCTTTTTTTCTTCCCGCAGACTCTTCATCCTGACCCACAGCTGTGACTCTCTAGCTGTGATGTCCTTCTGGCCTTAAAACAAACACACTGTCTTCCTGACTCTAAATACTACCTTCTGGACCGTAGCACAAACCATATGGTTGAGATGGTTTACCACACAACAGCCAAAAACAGAAGCAAAAAAAACCCAAAACTCTTGCCATGTGGATTCAAACTGCTGACCATTTGGTTAGCAGCCATAGCTCTTAACCAGGGCTCCACACAACAGCCAGGTGCCCCTTAGATCAGAATCGTCCCAGGGTTCCCCATTGTGCTTAGAATAAAAGCCACAGTATCTAAGGCTTTCCATGATCTGGCCTCTGGTCCCTCTGATCCCCTCATTCACCTGCCCCAGCCACACAAGTCTCCTTTCTGTTCCTCAAACACACCAGGCACCATTCTGCTTTAGGACTTTTGCAGTGCTGGTTTTTCTACATGGAACATTCTTCCTCGCAGCAAGCACAAGTTCACTGTCTCACCAAGTCTTTGCCCCAGAGTCACCTACTCCAATGACCCTATTTAAAATCACTACCCACACACCTCCACCCTATTCTACTTTTCTCTTAGCAGTTATCACTTTGAGCAAAGTGTGTAACTTACATATGATATTAATTTTTTACTCTCTTTTTTCTTATTGTGCTTTAGATGAATGTTTACAGAGCAAATTAGTTTCTCATTAAATGTTTTTTAGTGTCTCTTGCCACTGGAATGTAAGCTCCACAAAGTAGGAATTTTTGTTTCTTTTGTTCAGTAATACATTCCAAGCATCTTGGCACATAGTAGGTACTCAATAAATATTTTTAAACTACGTTAATGAACCTGAACCCAAGATTCTATGATCACCTACTACTTACAGGTGAATTTTGAAAGCAAAAATACTGGTCATTCCATTTCCTAAGCCTTCCTACCCACAGATGGTGCTGCTTCTTTGCTTCAGCATCTCAGTTCTCCTGAGTGCCATATTCCAAACTCATTGGAGTTCCCAGAGCAGCACTAACCCAAGCTCACCACATAGCTATACCCACCATGAGGAGCAGGACATGCAAGGTGTAGGAAGGGCTAAGGCAAGATGTTGAGAGCAACAGCAGCAGCACCATTTTCAAACACAAACATTTGAACAATGTTTAAGTTTTGCAACTTTTAATAAGGAGAGTGAAGGATGAGAGGGCTAGGTGTTTTCTCAAGGTAAAGCCAGGTGGCCTTGGTTGGCACCTGGAACTGGAGAGTCCCAGAGGAATGAATCACTGTGGAATAGCTGAGCTGCTAGAAATGGTGCTGAGCATCGTGACTGTGATGATTCATCCGCCTCTTGTCTCCTCCATCTCCTCTGTAAGATAAGCAGTATCTCCCGATGACAAGAAACCATTCCAACCAACTTTCTAGGCTATTCTACCTGTACATCAGATCAGATAAAAAGCAATCCTTAAAACCACAGTGATTGGCTTTTCCCAGGATCGTGGACCAAAGGTAGAGATAAATGACAACGCTCCCTGAAATTCATTTTGGGTTGACAGCTGGGTCAGGTGCTTTATTAAAGAGTCATTAAAACCATGTGGCCAGGTGCCAAATATAGTCTTTGAATGTTAGGATTCAAGCTTACTCATTGCTGAACACATTTAGACAGGTACACTAGCTTCATAGATATCCACTTATTTGGGATACGTAAGTGGAGCGGTGCGAACCTGATTCATTTCCTGATCCAGGGACTGCTCAAAAGCCTTGGGCCTGCCCCCAAACAGAAGCCACATAGCCCAGGCAGTCCCTGAAGGAGTTAGGCATGTGAAGAGACCCTCAGAGATCCGACATCCCAGCAGTGGGTGGATGCATCCTCAGCCCACTGAACAGGAGCAAGAGCCGAAACACAAGGAATCAGTGAGGAGGTGAGACCTGGGTTAAGGGGTGAGGAGACAGGATAGAGAAGGGATAAATTCTGGCCAGACTAAGGTTACACTCAGGTGAGTGATAAGATGGATAAAGGAGGGACTCAACTTGGAGGGGATGAAGACACACATAGGGGGGAAAGGAGAGTGACATCGGGGGATGGAGGCACAAAATGGAAAAAAAATGAGGACATGGGGGAGGTGGGGATGGGGACATAGAGGGGATGAGACAAGTCAAGAAGTAGGATAAAGACATAGGGGCATGAGAATGCAAAGGGGATGGAGATGTGAAGGAGAGGAGATAGAACAGAAAGAAGCAATAGGGACAGAATGAAGGAAGATAGGGATACCAGGTGAGGGGGAATGGGTCACAGAGTTAGGGGATGGGGGTCAAGGTGGGTGTGGGTATCCAGAGGGAGAAGGGATGAGACTTAGGGCAAGGAAAAGAGACAATAGGGTAGGGATATTGTTATTAGCTGGTATAGTTCATTGTTGAGTCAATTCCAACTCATGGCAACCCCATGTATTACACAGTAAAATTGCTCCAAAGGGCTTTCTTGGCTATAATCTTTATGGAAGCAGACCACCAGCCTTTTCTTTTGCAATGCTGCTAAGTGAAGTTCAAACTGCCAACCTTTAGGTTAGTAGAATTTGTGCCACCCAGGGACCCTCATTTCTCAAAGAACACTGCCTGCTCTCTCTCCCCAGTGACACTAACCCTCCATTCTGACTGTCCCTCCTAAGAGAGATGACACCAGCCAGAGCAGTATTCTGGCCCCTGCTGCTCCTGCTGCTGGGGCTGTGGGTAGCCAAGGTCCCAGTCAGTGCCAAACCAAAGGACAAGACTCCAGCTCAGTGGTTTGAAATTCAGCAAGTGCAGCCTCACCCTCGAGGATGCAAACCTGCGATAGGCAGTATCAACAAGGACAAAAAACATTGCAAAGAACACAACACCTTCTTGCATGATTCCTTCTCCAATGTGGCCACCACTTGCAAGACTCCCATCATAGCCTGCAAGAACGGCCTTAAAAACTGCCACCAGAGCCAAGGGCCTGTGTCCCTGACCCTCTGTAAGCACACCTCGGTGAAGTACCCCAACTGCAAGTACAAAGAGCAAAGCATGAACACACCCTACATTGTGGCCTGTGACCCTCCCCAGAAAAGGACTCTGGGCAATTCCAGCTGGTTCCTGTGCACTTGGACAAAGTCCTTTAGGCTTCCAATTCTCCTCACTCCTTGGCTGTGCCTTTATTCCTTCTCCAAGCCTCTGCACCACTCTTCCCATATTCAGAACATTCTCTTCCCCTCGTCTCTTAGGGTCCTTTCAGGGCTCAGGGTCTTCTGGGAAGCTGAGGAGGATCTGAGGCTGACAACTTTGTGAGATAAGCTCCAGAGGAGATAGTCTTTCCTATTTTTGTTGCTGTTTTCCAGAAGCTTATCCCCAAGGGAAGCCAGGGGTGGGTTCCCTGGCCTATGTCTTTGTACCTCTCTCCTCTGCCCTCTCCCATCTTATCATGGCAGCATGACAAGGGGAGGAAATAAATGGAAGAAGGGTGTGTGGGATTTATGGACAGAGCTGTTCCTGTTCTTAAACTAGGAATCTTCCCAAGTCTGACATGGTAGTGAAGTGACCTGTGAAAAGAGAGACAGCAGGAAGGAAAGAAGAAGATAAAGAAATACCATTTAATATTTAGATAACACTTCATGCTTTTCAATGTGTATCCATAAGAATCCTCTAATCGCTTGTGAGATAGATTTGACAGAGACTACTTGCTTTCTGTAAGGATGAGGGAATTGAGATTCCGAAAGCTTAATTAATTAAAGAGCTGTCTAATTGTTTAGCGTAGAACCTGGGCTTGAACTTGAGTCTCCTTACTCTGAATACAGTGCACTTTCTACTATACCAAAAAAAAAAAAACAACAACAACAAACCCATCACTGTTGAGTCCATTCCAACTCATAGCAACCCTATAGGACACAGTAGAACTGCCCTGTAGGGTTTTCAAGAAGTGCCTGGTGGATTTGAACTGCGACCTTTTGGTGAGCAGCCGAGCTCTTAACCACTGCACCACCCGGTCTCCTCTACTATACCAGTTGGACAAAAAAGGAAAGACCTCTCCAGGGACAAGAGGAGAACTAGGTGAGAGTTCAGCCGTGAAGAAATGTTCCCTGTGAGCTCTGAAGAGCCAGTCACTCTGTGTTGGCTTCAATAAACATCCTTACTTCTCTAGCCAAGAGACTGTTCATGAGGCACTCCTGGGATTTTAATTCATTCTCTTTCTCCCTCTCTAACTGCCCCCACACCCCAGCCCACTGCTTTTCCAATCTGGGTCCTGGGCCTTCTCTAGCTAGATCCCTTTGGCCTGAAAGCATAGGGTAAGGGGAGTGTCCTGGGATCACATTTCCCTTGACCTCAGAGGACTTCTGTGGCCCAGAGCCTGCGTGTCACAAACAGGCTGGTGGGAGCTGCCAGAGCTTCCTTCCTCCCGATAATGATCTCCTTTGCCCTGGTGTTTCCCTGGCTCTCTACTCTGGCAGCCTGCCCAGGCTGGAGGGGTTGGGAAGTGAAAATGCCATCTCCCTGTCCCACTGGGCTGCAGGCTCCCTCTCTAGCTATCGGAGCTGGAGAGGCTCTGGCTTTAGGTTGGCTCAGTTCTGATACCCTCTCTGGCATTGCCTGTAGCCATGACCATCACCAGCCCCTCCTCTTCCCTTATCTCAGACCCAGACAAACTGCACTAAGCTCCAGGCTCACATTATTTCAGCACTAGACTACCTTCCAGCCCTCCGGGTGATTCTACCCTCCTATACATCCTGTCACTGGAGCCCTGGTGGCGCAGTGGTTAAGTGTCCAGCTGCTCACCAAAAGGTCAGCAGTTCAAATCCACCAGCCACTCCTTGGAAACTCTGTGGGTTAGTTCTATTCAGTTCTATAGGGTCATTATGAATCAGAATTGACAGCAATGGGTTTGGTTTTGGTTTTGGTATACATCCCTCCAAGGAGCCCTAGTTGCCCAGTGGTTAAGCGCTTGGCTGCTAAATGAAGGGTAGGCAGTTCCAACTCACCAACCACTCTGCAGGAGAAAGATGTGGCAGTCTGCTTCCATAAAGATCACACCCTTGTAAACCCTATGGGGCAGTTCTACTCTGTCCTGTAGGGTCACTATGAGTCAGAATTGACTGGAAGGCAATGGATTTATACATCCCTCCCTACTGACTCTGGTACTACTCTACTCCTAACTGAATCAGAGTAGGCTTTGGAGCCAGATAGACCTGGGTGTAAGTCCTGGCCCAGCATAGCTGCATGGCCTTGAGCAAATTACTGAACCTCTCTGCAGCTCTGTTCCATAAAGCAAAATGGGAGTAATACTACCTACCAAACAAGATTTCTGTAAGAATGAAATATGATCTCCAGGAGGTTCTAGCCAGTATCAGGCCCCAGTAGGCACTCAATAATGCTAACCACTAGTAGTAGTGGTGGTAGTAATAGCAATATCCCTGTCCAGACACTTCCGCTTTTGGCAAAAAGACAGACCAAGGCAAACACCCAACTCAAGTCTACTTGGGAGATTTCTTCTGCTAGAATGACATGAGTGGGCTAGAGGACAAGTCTGCAGACAGAATCCTGATATGTTGACTGGGTGTGGTGGGATGCTGAGGGGAGAAGATAGGGGAGGGAGGATCAAAAGAAAGAGAACATGAAACAATTCAAGCAGAATGTGGGGTCAATAAGTTGACAAGGAAGCCCACACAGAGGCTTGAAAGTAGAGGTACAATAAATACACATTGTGGCCAAACATCAAATGACTGAGTGTGAAAATCGTATTCCCCGGAAACTGAACATTGCACCTAGAACTTCTGGGATATTTGAATAAATCTGAAATTTTACCCAAAAACTTAATTGATTCATTTTGTGCTCCTGTACCACTATACCATACATTTACCATTCTAAATAGACATTTATTTTCAACTGAAGTTGTAGGAAAGCAAGATACTTTAGGGGACACCAATTTTTCTCTTCACTTTATTCTTTTCTTACGGGTGTTATGATTTTGGAAATGTTCTTCTCATAAAGTTTTGAAGTGGCTGAAATTATACCTTGAATGCACCTTTCCAAAATGAGAAGAATTTCCAAATAGAATTTTTCTTGAAAGACTCGTGACCTAAATTGATAGATTTAAATAACTAAAAATTAAACATGGTTCTAAAGTAATCTATGGTGATAGAGGTCAGAACAGTTGTAGCCTTGGAGGGATACTAGCTGTGGAGGGCACAGGGGTAGCCTTCTGAGGAGGCAGAAATGTTCTTTTCTTGGTCTGGATGGTGATTTCATGAGTATGTTTACTTTGTGAAAACTCATTGAGCTGTACGCTTAAGATTAGTGTACTTCACTGTATGTAAATTATACCTCAATAAAAGATCTTCTTAAAAAGTATAGCTGTTCCCCAAGAGTATGGACCCCGGCCACCCTCTTAGCTCAGTAATGGAGTCACTCGCGAGGTTCACCCTTCAGCCAAAGATTAGACAGCCGCATAAAACAAAACAAGACTAATGGGGCTCAACAGCCCAGGAACAAGGACTAGAAGGCAAAAAGGGACAGGAAAGCTGGTAATAGGGAACCCAAGGTCAAGAAGGGAGAGTTGACATGTCGTGGGGTTGTGTACTGTTTAATGAGAAACTATTTGTTCTGTAAACCTTCATCTAAAGTACAATAAAAAATTTTTTTAAAAAAGTATAGCTCTTAAGGATTGTTTTAACATTATAAATGCTAATGTAGCGATTCTACAAAGACTACAATTATGCTGCAATTTAATTCTATTGTTCTGCCTTGTACTATTATTTAGTAAAATAAATAGTACTTGCATTATTTATTAAATAGTTATAAATACTTTTGGCTCAAAAAGTATATAAAGTTCTTCCTAAAGTTATCTAGGCTAATGTACTCTCTCCAATTATTCATATTAACTGTCAACTAACTTCCCTGTTTTTTTTTTTTTAACTACTTGAAAATTCTTGATAATTTTGTACATAAATTATGTCTTCACAATTATAATTTTTCTTAAAATAATAAACATGTATTTTACTTCCACTGACTGATAGAATTGCAATATTTTGAAAGTATTTAAGGAGAATTTCAGTACAAATTACATCTAGAAGCTCACCAATGTTTGAAAGTGACTATTCAGATATTAACAATAAATCCAAATGACATGTCTTGTTCTCATTACTGAAGCTTTTCCTTCATTCCTTCACATGATATTTTTGTTGTTGTTGTAAAAATATATATAACAGAATATTTGCCAATTTAACATTTTTCCCATGTACAATTTACTGACATCAGTTACATTAATACTTTCACATGTTCTTGATCACAACCAAGTTTAAGGATGCCAGCAATAATGTTGAAATACGCATTTGGCTATTCAGCCTTCCAAAGGCTAAAGCTGTGGTCCAAGATGAATAACAGGTTCGGGCCAAATATCAAGCCTAGCTGAACCTTGATGTATTCCTACTTGAAAGTTGAACAGTGGGAAAAAGAGACTAATTAAAGATTTCTGTTGCTGGGGTGGGAGGTGTTGTAGGGGAAAAACATCATAAAGTTTAGTAAAGCAAAAGAAAGTTTTATTCCGCATATATTCAAAAGGGCAGCAGTGGAAAACAGACAACGATGCTGCCAGAGCCATGTCTGCCCAAGTGCAAGGAAATACCACAGAACAGACAAAAGTGGGAAAAAGGACAAGCATGCTGTTAGAGTCATGTCTGCCTGAGTCCAAAGACCATTACAGAGTCATCAGTATATGTTAACATTACAAATGGGCAAAACCATTGAAAGCTTAGCCTTTTCAGATTGGCTAGAAACTGTGATCCTACATTTTGAATTGTTTTTCTTAACAATCATTGGTACAGGTTTCAGTAACAAGAGTCAGGAGGGTCTTCATTGGTCCAACAAATTTCTATTCACTAAAAGCTAATAGAAAAAGATAAGAGTGGAAAGTCTTTTGTGTTGTGTTTGGCTGGCTTTATGTGAAAGTTTCCCTAAAAGATATTTTCCAAGATTATCTTAGCTTTTGTCTTTATACCTGAGGGCTCAGTTCATGTGTCCTTGTGAGTCCTTGTGAGCAGTTGTGAGCCCAGCTCCAGCTGGGTCACATTCTCTATGCTCAAGGAGAGGGAATAATAACTCCAATATTGTTTCCTAAATCAGAGGTGGGAGAGGAGAGGAGGGTGTTCAGGGGAGTATTATCCAGTTTTGTATAGATGGCTTTAAAGAGAATTGTTTCAACCTGGACCTAAAGGAGCAGAGATGGAGTCCAGTAAAGAAAGTAATCCAAGAACTGGAGCTGAGGGTGAGCTGGTTTTCCTGGGAGTGAGGTTAAAAGAGGTAGATTAGGTCAGAGACTTATCTATGTACGACCTGGTTCCTTGAAGTCTCCACATCCTGAAGTAAATGAGCCTTAGACACTATGAAAAGGGCCAACAGTCCATGTGAAGAGAAGAGTCCTTATCTCAAGGACAAGTGGAGAAGGACAAAATGCCCTGTTATCTCCTGGAGCTATAGTAGCAGAGACCATACCTGTAAAGACATCCAGGAAATCTTCTCTTTGGGAGAGCCTCAGCCCATTTCATCACATTTCTCCTGTGCTCCTGAGAAGCTGGGCTTCCAAAAGTGCTTAGAAGACTTCAGATTCTCATTATTTTAAGATCCTCCTCTTACTTATGCCCCACCATACCAGTAAACCAGTTGCACCGAGTTGATTCCAACTCATGGTGACTCCATGTGTGTCCGAGTAGAACTGTGTGCCATAGGTTTTTCAATGGCTGATTTTTTGGAAGTAGGTTGCCTGGTATTTCTTCTGAGGTGTCTCTGGATGGATGTGAACCATCAACTTTTCAATTAGCAGCTGAGTGCATTAACCATTTGTGCCACTCAGGGATTCCCACCCCATCATTGAGGGGCTGAAAGAAGAGCAGTTACAGCTCTTACCAGGATGTTAACTTGTTTGGTACCCCAAACCAGGTGAGCCTGGGAGCAGCCACAGAGGCATGAGAAATCCCATATTGCCAGTGAGGTCTTATAGGAAGTCCATAGTTCACAACAGAAGTAAAGAAAGATGTCCGCCCATGATAGCAATACACACTATGATAGAAAGGCCTCAACTCAGGGAAGTGGACATTTTCTCATCTATATAAAGGTATCTACTTCACAGTAGTATTGCATGGATTAAATGTGACAATAGCTATAAAACACTTAGCACAGTGACTCGCAAGTAGGAAAATTTTGAGAGGTGTTAGCATTTATATTTATTACTGTGGTGTCAAATGTTGAGTGGCCAAACCTGTGATAGATGGAGCATGCCCGACTTCCTGGACAAAACAAAGGACTTAAACAAAGAAGGCCAAACTCCTCCTTATCCTCCCCTTGCCAACAAAAGCTCCTAGCCAAGAGAAGATAAGGTAAGGGTCAAGGTCAGACAGAAAGGACAATACGCATTAATTTGTCTAGATTGGAGAGAGGAGATTGGAGCAAAAAAGGCTATTGAGTATTTCTGTTAAGACTACTTAAGGGTTAATGATACAACCATTTTGGAAAATGATATGGCACTTCCTTAGAAAGCTAGAAATAGAAATACCATATGATCCAGCAATCCCACTCCTAGGAGTATATCCTAAAGAAATAAGAGCCGTTACATAAATAGACATTGCAGCATTGTTCACAATAGGAAAAAGATGGAAACAAACTAGATGCCCATCAACAGATGAATGGATAAACAAACTATAGTACATACACACAATGGAGTATTATGCAATGATAAAGAACAATGATGAATCTGTGAAGCATCTCATAACATGGATGAAACTGGAGGACATTATGCTAAGTGAAATAAGTCAATCATGAAAGGACAAATATTGTATGAGACCTCTACTGTAAGAACTCATGAAAAAGTTACACACAAAAAGAAACAATCTTTGTTGCTTACGAGGGATGGGAGGGGTAGTGGGGGAAAACTAAATAGACAATAGATAAGTGGTAACTTTGGTGAAGGGTAAGACAGTACACAATACTGAGGAAACCAGCACAACTTGTACAAGGAAAGATCATGGAAGCTCCATAGACACATCCAAACTCCCCGAGGGACTGAATTGCTGGGCAGAGGGCTGTGGGGACCATGATCTTGGGGAACATCTAGCTCAATTGGCATAACACAGTTTATAAATACAATGTTCTACATTCTATCTTGGTGAGTAACGTCTGGGGTCTTAAAATCCTGTGAGCAGCCATCTAAGATACTCCACTGGTCTCATCCCTTCGGGAGCAAGGGAGAATGAAGAGAACAGGATACAAGGAATGGATTAGTCCAAAGGACTAATTGTCCACAGCTACCAAGGCCTCCATCGGACTGAGTCCAGTACAGCTAGATGGTGCCCGGCTACCACTACTGACTGCTCTGACCGGGATCACAACAGAGGGTTCTGGACAGAGCTGGAGAAGAATGTAGAACAAAATTCTAACACACAAAAAAAGACCAGATTTACTAGCCTGACATAGACTGGAGAAACCCCAAGAATATGGCCCCCAGACACCCTTTTAGCTCAGTGGTGAAGTCACTCCTGAGGTTCACCATTCAGCCGCGTATTGGACAGCCCTATAAAACAAAACGAGACTAATGAGGCACAGCAGTCCAGGAACAAGGACTAGAAGGCAAGAGGGGACAGGAAAGCTGGTGATAGGGAACCCAAGGTTGAGAAAGGACAGTGTTGACATGTCGTGGGGTTGTTAACCACTGTCATAGGCAATATGTGTACTAACTGTTTAAGGAGAAACTATTTTGTTCTGTAAACCTCTATCTAAAGTACAAAAAAAAAAAGAATTATCTATGTGAGATCAAACTGACAACAGCAAATCAAAAGGTTTGATGGGAAGTCTAGGGGACAGTGAGTTGAAGATAATGGTGATGGAATAATTTGGAAAAGGATAGTGAGAATTGTAGCACAACTGGAAGAACGTAACTGATGTCACTGAATTGTACATGTAGAAATTTTTGAAATGGTGTTTCTTTGGCTATGTATATTTTCACCAAAAAAAAAAAAGTTCTCCAAGGTAAAAAAAAAAAAAAAGACTATTTAAGGGAAGTTTTTCTCATACCAACCCTCCACGAACCCAAAGACATTAAAAGAAGCCAGAGGATTAAGGGCCACTAACTTTTCAAGGTGTCCTCCATAACTTTTCTATCCAAAAGGTTAAATTATCACAGCAATTGATGGAGAAAGGGCTCTAGTGGTATTTCCAACCTCCCCTCCCGAGACATTTAAACTAGTCCTTAAGAAGGCTTACTGTTCCATCACCCCCATCACAGAAGACCTTTTATATTTTTCCCACCCTCTGATCCAGTTCCATTTCTTAGTTCATCTTCCATTGCTCAAAATGCCCATGGCTGATGGTCCTCCACTGCCCATGGCTGATGGTCCTCCACTGCTTTCCAATGGATTGGTTACAGTGGAAAAACTTCTTCGTTGTTACTTTCTATGGGTTTTACATAGAAACTTAGTTGAAATTACACATTTAAAACATAAGCTGATCCTGGTGTGAATTAGTACAAATTTCTACTTGGACCATGGCAGTTAGCACAAGATTGAACTTCACATCTGCATGGCTTTAGGGCTTTTTCGATAAATATACATAAAAGTATACTATGGTGCAAGAGACCTTATCCAGTGACCCTGGAGATTATCTAGGCCTAACTTCCCCGTTTTGCAAGTGAGGAAAGTAAGGTCCAGAGGACTTAAACACCTTACCCAAGATCATGTGACTAGTTCAGGCAAGAACTCAGGTTTCTTGAATCAGTCAAGTGATGTTTCCAAACTAGCACGTTAATTAATGGTCCCAAATGGATCTCAGACATTTTTTCCAAATTCAAACTAACCATACATGGACGGGAAAATCAATCTGCAAATGGGTAGATGCCTGGATTTGAGACAAAAATATGTTCATCCAAAAGAATGGTTAGTGCCTACGATCCTGACATGCTTGCATTTCTGCCCCTTACCTGTGTACCACATTCCCTTCACCTGAATGCTCACATTGTGTCAGTGAGTTGGGGAAAAAATAGCACCCAAAGACTTGATGGTAAACTAGTCAAGCATGTCCCAGAGGCACTATTGGCTGTTGGAGACATAAATAAGAGCGTGCAGCAAGAACGAAGACCTTCATCTTTCATCTGCCATTCAGGGCCAGGGTGAAAACATTGCAGAGACCTTGTTTGGTGGAGCTCCACGTGGTCCTGAGATATCCCAAAGCACTTTTATCTTTGGTAAGGGTCACCATTTTTTACCCTCAAAGTTGTCATATCCAGGGTTGTGTTTTCACAGTCAGCTGGAGCCCACAGAGCAATGCTTCCCACCCTTATTCCTGAAGTGCTAGTAATCACAGAGGAAAATAAATTTAAGCACTCAAAATGGTGACCAGCAATCTTGAGCTTTCTCTAAAGTATTCTTCTTTCACTTAATTAATATTCATAGAATAGCTAAGACATGTGTATGGATGTTTTATATCTTAAAATTTCATTTGTGGTAATAATGAATCAGGATTTATTTCCTGGTTTTGATGGCTGTACTATGATTATGTAGGCAGGTTGTCACTGAGTGGACTTCAACTCATGGAGAACCCGTATGTGTATCAGAGTAGAACTGTGCTCCATAGGGTTTTCAATGGCTGGTTTTTTTGGAAGTAGATCCCTAGGCCTTTCTTCTAAGGTGCCTCTGGTTGGAACTGAACTTCTAATCTTTTGGTTAGCAGCCAAGCACGTTAACCATTTGTATGACCCAGGAACTCCTTATGTAGGCAAGAGTCCTTGTAATTAGGAAATACTCACTGAAGTATTAAATGGTAATAGGGCATCATGTCTGTAACTTATTCTCAAATAGCTCAGAAATGTTAACAACTGGAAGATTTGAGGTGAAGCACTATATCTGAAACTTTATATAAATTTGAAATTATTTCAAAGTAAAAACATTTAATACTGTAAACAAATTTTTTATTCATTTGAATTTTTCAATATGCTCCATCATAGTTTTATTTTCTCTAAAGATAATGCTTTAAATTACTCCCCATCACCAAGTAAAATAATTTTAGTAAAATTTGCACTCCAGACACCAGGAAGACATTTATCTTGTGGCTTTGTGGACCCTCTGCACACTTCTGCATTCCGCCTGGGGTAGGGATACACTGGCCTTAATGAGGTTTTCCTTAACTTGCTGTCTGTAGGTTTGTATCTCTGACCAGTATTTTTCCTCAACAACTGGGTGAGGGAGATAGGAGAGTCATAGGACCAGGGCAGTGGGACTGTCCTTTTTGTATGCTGAAAAATTAGTAAATAGACATACAGCGCTTGGAACTGTGACTGGAACAGAGGAAGCCCTCAGTAAATGTTAGCTATGGTTGTTTTTATCATCTTCAGCGTCGTGAACACTACGCACAGGTTTGTTGTGGTAAGCTGAAGGCCAAGGACATGTGAGGGGAGCCAGATGCTTCAACTCTGGTTGGGTTAAAGGCTACATCCTTCCTTTCCTGAGGGTAGATCCTGTAGTTAGGAACAAAGGGAGACAGTCCACTCACTGAGACAAGATCATGGTGGGAATGGGCATCTTAAGAAGGCCTCAAATAGCTACACAGTAAAGAAAATCTGAGCCAGCAGGAGACAGGTCAGCCATTGGGAACAGAGTGAGGCTTCCAAGAAGGAGTGTGGCAACTGGACATCATGGTATAGAGCCTGAGACTCAGAGTTCATAAACTAGGATGTAGAGTCCCTCACCGCCATGAGCCTTAAGAGCCAGGGGTCCCTATTGAGGAGAAGCAATTTATGATAACCTGTGGAAGCTTCTGACAAGGCTCTTGGCTCCATATGAAACCAGCCTAGCTCTCCCGTCCTGGTTGTTGAGTCATTAACAAGACCAGATTTCAGGCAAACAGACCAAGAAGAACATTCAGAGAAGTCCAGACAAGGAAGCCCTGTTGTTCTCCAGAGCTGCTCAGGGACAGGATACTGCTGTGCAGTTTTGTCTTCCTTCTTGTTTCCCTCTTGGCTTTTCCAGCCCCAGATTCCTAGATTTTCATTCTGTTCCCTTTATTCTCATCTTTTTTCTCTTCTCTCTCTCCCAGGTGTATTGTTTAAAAAGTGGCTCACAAAGTAATTAGGAAGATAAATATTCATAACCTTAATCTCATTTATGAATTAACAGATGTAAATGTTACCCAGACAGAGAATAAAGATGGAGGCAATTGGTTAGTCAAATGCCAGGACTTCTGGGCAGTCCATTGTTAGGACTCCTCGCAATCACCTGTCCTGGCCTCAGGCAGTCCACTATGGAAGGGTGAGGTGTTTGACAGAAATTTAGCTGAAAGTCTTCTATGCTGTGACCAGAGAAACAGAATACCATCAGCAGCCATTTGCTTTCTGAAGCTAACTTCATATCTTTATTCAGCTTGTCTCTCAGTGAATTTTACTTCAAGACATCTGCATCCCAGCTTGTCTCAGCCTTGGCACCTACAGAAAGCAGCAACAGTTCTTCTCACAATGCTGTCACAACTTATCAGAGGAACATAGCTTGAGCCTGTTAGTCACAGGAGCTTCCTCAGACACAATCTCTATAAATAGATCGAACAATTGCCCTCTGCTGAGGAGGGACCAGGAACCAGGTCTGGACAATCTCATACAGGCCCCAAGCAGAGGATCAGGAAATGTACACTCCATCCCACTCTCAGCTAGTCCTGGTCATCTGTAGTGACCCTGGCCCCTACAGCCCCAATCCTGGTCCCTGCTCTTCCAGAACTTTCTTCCTGAAGGGTCTGCCTCTCAACACCAGGCAGCTGTGGGAGGATGAAGCCTGAAGAACCCTCCTGAGGGTGGCACTTGTAGTTCAAAGACTACCCTCATGGAGCTGCTGTCCTTTAAGCTAGCAACCCAGACTGACTTTTCTGGTACCTTCACTCACCTCTCTTGGTGTATCCTGAAAGAATTGGTCTTTGGGGGATAGTCTGTCATCATCTACTTTCTTCTCCCTCTTTCAAGTTACTTTCAGGGCCTTCCATTAGGCCTCTCCTTACAGTCTAACCTTCTAGTCTGGCTTCTAGCACTTTTATTTTTGTTTGTTTGTTTGTTTCATAGAGTGTCAGAGGTGGAGGGTGCATTTTAGTACTTATTCAACTTAAACCCTTTGTGTTTCAAATAAAACTGACAGAACTAGAATGATGACTCAATTCAACATACACAGTTGTTGAGTGCCTCCCTGTAATCTAGCAACATGCTTGGCACTAAGGAGATAGAGAAGCATGAAAGGACCTGACTCTTGTCCCATGGAGTTTACCATTTAGTTGGGAAGACTTATACACATGTAAGAGTTAAATAACAATCAAGGTCATATGTGATTAAGTACTCAAATGAGTGCTACTGGGAGTAAATGCTAAAGGTATATTCCAGAGGGGTCAGCCTGAGTTAAGAGTCGTGCAAGAAGCTTCATGAAGGCTGTGATCAAGCTGATCTCTGAGGATGGTTGATATTTGGGGAAGAGCTCTCGGGAAAGAGGAAAAAACAGAAGCAAAGTTAAGGAAAGCAAAATATGCCCTGGAGGGAAGAGGAAGACCAGTCTATTAGAAGAGAATTGTGTTAGGATAGTTTGTGTTTGGAGAGCAGCGGGAGGGACCCTTGGTAGGGGATGGGTAGATTGGAGATGGAATGAGTAGGAGAAGGTTTGGATGGAAGGCTGAGGAGTTTGAATGTTACCTTGTATGCAAGAGAGAATCTCTGAACATTTTTTAACAGAGATGATGTAAAAGAATATTTTAACAGGATCCATCCAACAATGTTAAAAAAAAACCAAAAAAACCCATTGCCTTCAAGTTGATTCCAAGCAACAATGTTACATATGCTCATTAGACTCAGGAGACAGTAAGCAAGCAGGCAGATAGAAAGTCATGGAAGTCATCTAGCCAGGTGGTGGAAAAGGAAAAAATATATATACAAGAGAACCAATAAGATTAAGTGGCTCATTCTCCTACCTTGCTTTGAACATTCTAGGTATTTAGTAGGCTGGCCTACTAATTGATATGGGAAAGAAGGAGAGGAAAAAGTCAAAGGAGACCAATATTTTCAACCAGAAATGCCAAACTCAGAAACAAAGAACTTACAAGGGGGAACCAGTTTTTGAAAAAAAAGTTGAGTTCTCAGACAACAGAACAGGCTGCTTTGGAAGGTAGTTAAGACCCCTCTCACTAGAGGTGTTCAAACCCGAAAACCATTTGTTGGCAAAATTATAGAGAATATACCTCTGATTGGGCAGAGAGATAGGATTAGGTGAGCTCTGAGGTGACTTCCAGCTTTGGTTTCTATGCAACTGGGTCCATGTGAAGGTAAGTGTCTTGCCCAAGGTGATACAGCTAGTTAGTGACAAAGATGACACCAGAATTTAGGGCTATTAATGGCTGATTCAGCATTCTTGCCACTACACTATTTTTACTTTGCAGCTTCATTCATTCCAAGGTAGGAATTTATGTTATACTCTGGGGACTGGCCAGAAGTCCCCATACAAAAACAAAATTGGTAAGGATTGACTCCAAGATGACACAAAGCTGCATGTGAGTCTGTTGCAGTGCAGCCTGACACACTGGCTGGAGTGTGGATTTAGAGGTCAGATTGACTGGCTCTGTCACTCATTACTGTGCTGCTCTGGGCAAATTATTCAATCCCTCACACATGTACATTGTTTTCTTATCTGTAAAGCCAGTGTAAATATTCCTATCTCATGAGGATGCACAAGATAAGTGAGAAGATGCTTTTGAACAGAGTTAGATAGATCAATAAATTGATTGAGTTGTGCCACACACACACACACACACATGTTGCTTAGCCCAGTGTTAAGAACATGATAGACAACAGAGATGAAATTCAATCTATAATGGGTACATACAGGCACTGACCAATCAGACCCAACACTGGTGATCCACCACGCCAGTGCCCATAAGGCAACTCTCAACCCTTGAGATAACTATCAATAAAAAGGAAAGCAGTGTGGCAGGTAGAGACAGCACTAACTTTGGGACCAGACAGAACTTATTTTTAATATTGGTCCAAAAAAAAAAAACCAAACTCGTTGCCGTCGGGTTGATTCCAACTCAGTGACCCTGTAGGACAGAGTAGAACTGCCCCATAAGGTTTCCAAGGAACAGCTGGTGGATTCAAACTCCTGACCTTTTGATTAACAGCCGAGCTCTTAACCACTGTGCCACCAGGGGTCCATCTGGACTTTAATCTCTCCAAGCTTCAGTTTCCTTCTCTGTAAAATGGGAATAATAATGTGGAACACATAGTGTTGTTGTGTATAAACATAAAGCACAATTCCTTGGCATATAGAAAGCACATTTTAAAATGTTAGCTATTACTTTTAACAAAGCACTTAGCACCATGCCAAGCACATATTAGATGTTCACTAAATGGTGCTTATTAATATCTCCTTCTTTCCATTGCTGTTGTATAGCCCTATGCTGACCTGACCCTTAAATAATGTGGTGTATATTATCTGTAAAAATGGCATAGGGGAGGTGTCTGACCTCCTCTCTCTTCACAAGGGGAAAGAGGAATCAAGATCAACAGCCCAAGGCTGATTCCTCTGAGGCAGAGTTCATCCATGTCTCTTCTCTCCACCATCTTTACCAACACCAACTATCCCTCACACCGCACTCTGTACTTCTCTGCTGGGTTTGATAATTCATTGCAATGGCCACATATAGCTCACAGACAATACTTACAATTAGGGCGTTTATTAGGGAAGTAACAGGTTACAATTCAGGCTCAGAACACCCAGGATACAATTCTTCCATCAGGACAGCCTCTTTTCAGCTGTGCTCTCAGGCACACCTCTCTCTGGCCCTAAGCTTCTGCCCTGCTCGGGCAAGTGTTACAAAGCTCTTTTAGACCCTGCCAATAAGTCCCCAAAAGTACCCTAGGCACTCAGCTTTCTCCATCTGTGGGCTGGGAATCCCACTACGCCATCTGCTGCTGCCGGGTCTCTGCTGCCTTCAGTGTTACAGCTCTCTCTCTCTCTTGCTTTCTCTCTCTCTCTCCTTCTCCCTCTCTCTCTCTGTCTCCTGGTTCCATCAGCCTCTCAGAGCAGGGATCCCTGGTCCAAACAATGTGCTGGCTCCTGGCTGTTCTTCCTTGGTAGTGGTGGGAACTTTTCTTTCTCACCTCTGGGGTGGCTCATTTCAAGCCCAGCAGGATGGAAAAACTGACCAACCCCTTTGGTGGGCCATAATTACCCTATCACACAGTCTCACCTAATCACTTGGATGGTAGTTACAAGTCCATGGCTAGAAAGGCCACACAAAAGTGATCCATCGCACCACATTACCTTTAGTAAGGTAGTTAATATTACACTCAAGGGAACTGGTCTTAGAATGTCTGTTGTTGTTGCTGTTAGGTGTCAAATTGGTTCTGACTCATAGCAATCCTACAGGACAAAGTAGAACCTCCCCATAGGGTTTCTAAGGAACAGCTGGTAGATTTGAACTGCTGACCTTTTATTTAGCAGCCGAGCTCTTAACTACTGTGCCACCAGGGCTCCTTAGAATGTCTAGGGCTGTCTTTTAATACCACCATACTCCTAGGCACTTCAACATTTCTTCATGCCATATGGAATACATAAAATATATATTCTTCAGTCAATATAATTTTTGCAGAGAAGTATTTGAAAAGATTTTAAAAGTTTTACATTTGAAATATTTGACTGAAAGTGTTTTCTTTTTATGATTAGCTCTGTTTCTTCTGCAGTCATGGTGAAATGAGAAAGCCTAAACTACGATCATTTTCCAGTGTAACAAATATTTTGAGTGCCAAGTTTCAAAATAAATGAAATTGTCTTTATGTTACTTTGGTAACAGGTAAGTAAAAAATTTTAATTTGATTTTGCAGTTCACTTTTCCTATATTGGAGCAAGTATATGTTTCCCCAGTCTCAAATATTGTAAGCACTTAAAAACCTCCCAGAGTGGAGGTGGGGCCAAGATGGTAGAGTAGTCAGATGCTTCCAGTGGACCCTCTTACAGCAAAGACCCGAAAAAACAAGTGATTTGATTATATATGGCAATCTGGGATCCCTGAACATCAAAGGCAGAGTAGAAGAACTGGACTCAGTGGCAGGGGAAGGGAGAGACGATTCAGAAGCAGTGAGGAGTTGCCAGACCTGACCTGGCGAGAGCCTGAGCCCTTCAGACCCGAGCAGCTCGTGGGTGAGCGGTAAGACAGGCAAGCAGCAATGCCCGGGAGGCGCATTTTCCGCACCGGGAGAGAACCAGTGCCAGAGAGTCTACACGGCCACCCAGAACCAGTGAGAAGCAGCCCTTATTGGGGAAAGTTACTTGTGTATGGCTTACCTTGCGGACCAAAAATACCCCCCTTAGGGAAAAGCCTCTCTCCCATTTACCTCCCTGCTTCCTGCTCTGCACTGGGTCATGGACCAGCTTCAGCAATTGCCGAGTCCCCTGGGCTGGAAGTAGGATCTGTCACATGCCCAGAGCCATTCTCCCTGCCTTGGAGAGTGAACAAATTATCAAACAGGGGAAATAAACTGCCAGCTCCCCTAAGCCAGGAACCCAGGGTAGGCACAGCTCCTTTGCCTAGGCACAGGCATAAGGGATCCACAGTCTTTGAGTGTCTTTCCCCCACATAGACTTGTGTGGGCCCATCTCAACAGCGTACATAGGCCCTCATTACCGCAGTACCACGGGGTATATACTGAAACTGTAACTTCAACTGTTTCAGCTGTGAAGTGGCAGGTTCTTGACATTTGACACTGCTCTACCCATTAAGCAGGGTCTTCACCTACCCACATCAGGGGTCTGAGGACTGGTGGCTCCACCCATGCCACCTAGCCACATGCAATAGGGGTTCATGAATAAGAGGTGCCCCCCAGTCCTTAAAGCAAACAGCATTGGGTGCTCAGTCTGGCTGGAAAACCCAGCCACCTATGCACTCTAGGGAACAGGGATACGCCCTCCTCCTGGACACTCAGGGGCGGCCATCATCCCCCTGCCTTGCTCAGACTGTGTTCCACTGCTGCAGCCAGATGCCTGTGCCTACGCCAATCACCCATGCTTGTCCAGGACTGTAAGTGAGAGCCTACACCACACACTTGGTGGCTAGCTACCTGGGCACCTGAGCTGCAGCCATATAGGAGAAGTGGGAGGACTTCTGAGCTCACATACCTAGTAACAGATCTAACCACTTGCTGACAGGACATTAGAGCTTCAAAGGTGGCAATAATCAAACTATCTCATACAAGCAGCCTATTTGGGCATATCAAAACAAAACAAGAAGCTAGGACACAGTAAGCAAACATGAAAGAAATAAATATAATAACTTAGTGATGGCTAAGATATGACAATAGTCAATATCAAATGACATAAAGAGGCAGAACATGATGGCTTCAGCAAACTCCCAAAATAAAGAATCTAGAAATTTTCCAGAGGAGGAAAATGTCTTGGAATTACTGGAGGCACAATACAAAAGATTAATATACAGAACTCTTCAAGAAATTATTAAGGAAATTAATCAAAATGCAGAACATGCAATAGAGGAAATTAAAAAGATTAGAGAAGAACATAATGACAAATTTAACAGGCTGCCAGAATCCATAGGGAGACAGCAATCAGAAATCCAGAAGATTAACAATAAAATTTCAGGATTAGACAACTCAATAGAAAGTTATAGGAGCAGAATAGAGGCAATGAAAGTCAGAATTAGTGAGACTAAAGATAAAGCACTTGGCACCAACTTATTTGAGGAAAAATCAGATAAAAGGATTTTATAAAATGAAGAAACCCTAAGAATTCTGTGGGACTCTATCAAGAGGAATAACCTACAAGTGATTGGAGTACCAGAAAGGGGCGGGGGGGGGGCGGTATAAAAGAAAATACAGAGAGAATTGTTGAAGACTTGCTGGCAGAAAACTTCCCTGGTATCATGAAAGATGACAAGATATTTATCCAAGATGCTCATTGAACCCCACATAAGGTAGATCCCAAAAGGAAGTCACCAAGACATATTATAATCAAACTTGCCAAAACCAAAGATAAAGAGAGAATTTTAAGTGTGGCGAGGGATAAAAAAAAAGTCATCTACAAAGAAGAGTCAATAAGAACAAGCTTAGACTACTCAGCAGAAACTATGCAGGCAAGAAGGCAATGGGATGACATATACAAAGCCTTGAAGGAAAAAAACTGTCAGCCAGGAATTATATATCCAGCAAAACTGTCTCTCAAATTTGATGACAAAATTAGGGCATTTCCAGATAAACAGAAGTTTAGGGAATTTGCAAAAACCAAACAAAAATTATAAGAAACACTAAAGGGAGCCCTCTGGTTAGAAAATCCGTAACATCAGATAACAACACCAGACTAGAACACAGGAGAAAACAATCAGATATAAACCCAGAGAGGGAAGTCGCAAAAGTAAATCAAAGCTAAAACACTGAAAATAGGGAAACAGATGTCAATTTGTAAAAGATGACAACATTAAAACAAAAAAGAGGGACTTAAAAAATGTAGACATAGATTTTTCATACAGAGAGGAAGTCAAGGCTATATAAAGAATGAAAAGACTGGTATAAGCTTAGAAAAATAGGGGTAAATATTAAGGTAACCACAAAGGAAACTAACAATCCTACACATCAAAATAAAAAACTAGAAAAATACAAAATCAACAACAATGAATAAGATGAAAAGAAAATACATAAATAAAAATGACTCAGCACAGAAAGTTAAGCGGAACAAAGACACTGTGAACACCCCCACCAGAAAAGACATCAAAATGACAGCACTAAACTCATACCTATCAATAATTATGCTGAATGTAAATGGACTAAATGCACCAATAAAGAGACAGAGATTGGCAGACCGGACAAAAAAACACGATCCGTCTGTATGCTGCCTACAAGAGACACACCTTAAAGACACAAACAAACTAAAATTCAAAGAATGGAAAAAAATATATCAAGCAAACTACACTTAGTAAAGAGTAGGAGTGGCAATATTAATCTCTGACAAAATAAACTTTAAAGTAAAATCCACCACAAAGGATAAGGAAGGACACTATATAATGATTAAAGGGTCAATACACCAGGAGGACATAACTATAATAAATATTTACACACCCAATGATAGGGCTCCAAACCACATAAAATAAACTCCAACAGCACTGACAACAGAGATAGACAGTTCCACAATAGTAGTAGGAGACTTCAACACACCACTTTTGGTGAAGGACAGAACATCCAAAAAGAAGCTCAACAAAGACACGGAAGAGCTAAATGCAACAATCAACCAACTTGATCTCCTAGACATATACCGATCACTCTATCCAACAGTAGCCAAGTATACCTTCTTTTCCAATGCACATGGAACATTCTCCAGAACAGACCACATATTAGGCCATAAAACAAGCCTTAACAAAATCCAAAGCATCAAAATATTACAAAGCATCTTTTCTGACCATAAAGCCATAAAAGTAGAAATCAACAACAGAAACACCAAGGGAAAAAAAACAAATACATGGAAACTGAACAACACCTTGCTCAAAAACTACTGGGTTATAGAAGAAATTAAGGATGGAATAAAGAAATTCATAGAATCAAATGAGAATGAAAACACATCCTACCAGAACCTTTGGGACACAGCAAAAGCAGTGCTCAGAGGTCAGTTTATCGCGATAAATGCACACATCCAAAAAGAAGAAAGGGCCATAATCAAAACATTAACCCTACAACTGGAACAAGTAGAAAGAGAGCAGCAAAAGAAGCCCTCAGGTGCCAGAAGAAAGGCAATAATAAGAATTATAGCAGAATTAAATGAAATAGAGAATAGAAAAACAATTGAAAGAGTTAACAAGACCAAAAGCTGGTTCTTTGAAAAGACCAACAAAATTGATAAAGCACTGGCCAAACTGGCAAAAGAAAAACAGGAGAGGAAGCAGATAACCCATATAAGCAATGAGATGGTTGATATCACAACAGACTGAACTGAAATTAAAAGAATCATAAGAGAATACCATGAAAAACTGTACTCTAACAAATTTGAAAACCTAGAGGAAATGGACAAATGTCTAGAAACTCACTACCTACCTAAACTAACACAAACAGAGGTAGAGCAACTAAATAAACCCATAACAAAAGAAGAGATTGAACGGGTTATTAAAAAACTCCAAACAAACAAAAAAAGCCATGGCCCGGATGGCTTTACTGCAGAATTCTACCAAACTTTAGGAGAAGAGTTAACACCACTACTACTAAAGGTATTTCAGAGCATAGAAAAGGATGGAATACTCCCAAACTCATTCTATGAAGCCAGCCTGATCCTGATAGCAACATCAGCAAAGATACTAAAAGAAAAGAAAATTATAGACCAATATCCCTCATGAACATTGACACAAAAGTCCTCAACAAAATTCTAGCCAATAGAATTCAGCAATGTATCAAAAAAATAATTCATCATGATCAAGTGGGATTTATACCAGGTGTGCAGGGGTGGTTCAACATTAGAAAATCCATCAATGTAATCCATCATATAAATCAAACAAAAGACAAGAACCACATGATCTTATCAATCAATGCAGAAAAGGCATTTGACAAAGTCCAACACCCATTCATGATAAAAACTCTCAACAAAATAGAAATAGAAGGGAAATTCCTCAATATAATTAAGGGTATTTATACAAAACCCACAGCCAACATCATCCTAAATGGAGAACGTTTGAAAGCATTCCTCTTGAGAACGGGAACCAGACAAGGATGCCCTTTATCACAACTCTTATTCAACATTGTGCTGGAGGTCCTAGCCAGAACAATTAGGCTAGAAAAAGAAATAAAAGGCATCCAAAGTGGTAGGGAAGAAGTCTAAGTATCTCTATTTGCAGATGATATGATCTTATACACAGAAAACCCCAAAGAATCCACAAGAAAACTATTGGAACTAATAGAAGATTTCAGCAAAGTTTCAGGATACAAGCTAAACATACAAAAATCAGTTGGATTCCTCTACACCAACAAAGAGAACGTCAAAGAGGAAATCACCAAATCAATACCATTTACAATAGCCCTCAAGAAGATAAAATACTTAGGAATCAATCTAACCAGAGACATAAAAGACCTGTACAATGAAAACTACAAGACACTACTGTAAGAAACCAAAGAGACCTGCATAAGTGGAAAAACATACCTTGCTCGTGGATAGGTAGAGTCAGCATTGTGAAAATGTCAATTCTACCTAAAGCGATCTACAGATACAACGTAATCCCAATCCAAATTCCACCGGCATTTTTTAATGAGATGGAGAAACAAATCACCAACATCATATGGAAACGGAAGAGGCCCCGAATAAGTAAAGCATTACTCAAGAAGAAGAACAAAGTGGGAGGCCTCACCCTACCTAATTTTAGAACCTATTATACTGCTACGGTAGTCAAAACAGCCTGGTACTGGTACAACAACAGATACATAGACGAATATAACAGAATTGAGAATCTAGACGTAAATCCATCCACCTATAAGCAGCTGATATTTGACAAAGGCCCAAAGTCCATTAATTGGGGAAAAGACAGTCTCTTTAAGAAATGGTGCTAGCATAACTGGATATCCATCAGCAAAAAACTGAAACAAGACCCATACCTCACACCATGCACAAAAACTAGCTCAAAATGGATCAAAGACTTAAATATAAAATCAAAAACAATAAAGATCATGGAAGAGAAAATAGACAACACTAGGAGTCCTAATACATAACATAAACACAATGAGAACCATAAGTAACAATGCACAAGCACCAGAAGAGAGACTAGATAAATGAGAGCTCCTAAAAATCAAACACATATGCTCATTAAAAGACTTCACCAAAAGAGTCAAAAGACAACCTACAGACTGGGAAAAAATTTTTGGCTATGACAAATCTGATCAGCATCTAATCTCTAAAATCTACAAGATACTGCAAAACCTCAACAACAAGAAGACAAATAACCCAATTAAAAAATGGGCAAAGGATATGAACAGGCACCTCACCAAAGAAGACATTCATGCAGCTAACAGATACATGAAGAAATGCTCACAATCATTAGCCATTAGAGAAATGCAGATCAAAACTACAATGAGATATCATCTCACCCCAACAAGGCTAGCCTTAATCCAAAAAACACAAAATAATAAATGCTGGAGAGGTTGTGGAGAGACTGGAACACTTATACACTGTTGGCAGGAATGTAAAATGGTACAACCACTTTGGAAATCAATCTGGTACTTCCTTAAAAAGCTGGAAACAGAAGTACCATACAGTCCAGCTATCCCACTCCTTGGAATATATCCTAGAGAAATAAGAGCCGTCACATGAATAGATATACGCACACCCATGTTCCGTGCAGCACTTTTCACAATAGCAAAAAGATGGAAACAACCTAAGTGCCCATCAACGGACAAATGGATAAACAAATTATGGTATATCCACACAATGGAATACTGCGCAACGATAAAGAACAACGATGAAGCCGTGAAACATCTTACAATGTGGAGGAAGCTGGAGGTCATTATGCTGAGTGAATTTAGTCAGTCATAGAAGGACAAATATTGTATAAGACCACTATTATAAGAACTCAAGAAAAGGTTTGAACACAGAAGAAAACATTCTTTGATGGTTACGAGGGTGGGGAGGGAGGGTGAGGGTTATTTACTAATTAGATAGTAGATAAGAATTATCTTAGGTGAAGGGAAGGACAGCACACACTTCAGGGGAAATCATCACAACTGGACTAAACCAAAGCTAAGAAGTTTCCTGAATACGAACAAACACTCTGAGGGACAGAATAGCAGGGATAGGGGTCTGGGGACCATGCTTTCAGGGGACATCTAGGTCAACTGGCATACCAAAACTTATTAAGAAAATGTTCTGCCTCCTACTTTGGTGAGTGGCATCTGGGGTCTTAAAAGCTAGCAAGCGGCCATCTAAAATGCATCAGTTGGTCTCAACCACCTGGAGTAAAGGAGAATGAAGAACACCAAAGACACAAGGAAAATAGTAGCCCAAGAGACAGAAAGAGCCACTTAAACCAGAGACTTCATTAGCCTGAGACAAGAAGAATTAGATGGTGCCCGGCTACCACCAATGACTGCACTGACAGGGAACACAACAGAGAGTCCCAGATGGAGCAAGAGAAAGGTGGGGTGCAGAACTCAAATTCTAGTAAGAAGACCAGACTTAATGGTCTGACTGAGACTGGAGGAAACCCAGAAAGCATGGCTCCTGGATTCTCTATCAGCCCAGAACTAAAACAATTTCCGAGGCCAACTCTTCAGACAGGGATTGGACTGGACTGTGGGACACAAAGTGATACCCGTGAGGAGTGTGCCTCTTATTAGATACAAGAAACTAAACTGGCAGCTTCTGTCTGGAGGTGAGATGGGAAGGCAGAGAGGGTTAGGAGCTGGTTGAATGGACGTGGGGAATCAGGGGTGGAAAGGAGGAGTGTGCTGTCACAGTATGAGGAGAGCAATTACAGTCACATAACAATGTATGTATAAATTTTTGTATGGGAAAAAATAAAATTAAAAAAAACCTCCCAGACCCTAAGTGCTGAGCCTCTAGTGCCTAATGGATAAAATAGCCCTAAGACTGTGGCAGCCAGGAAGACTCATGATGAATCACTAGGATCAAAAAGCACAATCAGAAAAACCCCTTCCTTAGGCCTCCCTGAGTGAGACTAGCTAGCTGCAGGGCCAGCACCTACTTAAGGAAAGTATGTTTGCAACTTAATTGGATTCAGCAGTTGCAAAGGCTGTGGTCAGTTGTCTTGGGCCACAGGAAATGTTTAAGCCAGCCCTAGTCTCCTGCTTCCATCCCCATCCTCTCCCTCCAAAGCCGGAGGCTTAGATCTGCAACTATTAATGAACAATTACTTGGCAATCCTTCCATTTCAGTGGGAGAATCTCAGATGTGCCCGCAGAAGGGAAATGATTTCCTGGAGTAAAAAAAAAAAAAATGTGCTCCCTGGGGCCCAAATCAACTGCTTGCTGGCTAATGTTCTCCTGGGTTCAAAATCAGTGTTTTGATAGCTTTATGGGGAGAAGTGCACAAAAGAGTGCCCACTGTGGAAAGGGTGAGTTCTGTTAGTGAACTAAGCTCTATCTTGGAGATGGAAGGACAAACATCTCATAAGTTTCCCATTTGGCAACATGGATCCTAAGAGCCTCAGTGATTTTTGCCACTTCAAGGAGCAGTTTATCTCAAAGTCAGGGAAGTCACACAAATCCCAGAGGGAGAGATGCTGGGTGGGGTCCAGTACATGAACACACATCTGAGACATTGTAACACCGAGTAAAGTTCCCCCAACTTCGGTCATTTGCTTCCTATCTTGACCATTTTTACAATATCCATTTACCACTAGTTTTATAATTTACTAATATTTATTTATTCATTTAATTCAGATAGCTCTTTGAAAATGAAACTGCATAACACCATCTTTCAAAAAATACTAGTCTCACTTAATAAATAGAAGTAAAAATAAACATAACAAATGCAAACTAATTGTATTAGATTCTATCCAGATACTGTTTTTTGCTGAAGATTCAGCCTGAGTTTGTTGTCTCTGTTGAAAAGGGAGAGAATCAAACATTAGAGAGTAAAAAAGAATTCACTTTCTTGCTCTAAGAGGGGACTTTTTCCTTAATGTTATCAGAAGGATTAGAAGAGAATTCTTTAAGGCAATGTTCATGCACTACCTAAAATCATACACAGACACACTCACCTTTCTTGGCCTTCTGCTCACACCATGGGAAACTCTTTCTCCTTCTCTTTTCACCTGGCACTAGATCAAGTGACAGGCCGAGAGTCAGGAAACCAGCCCCTGACCCAAGCTCTGCCACTCACTCACATGCCTTGGGAAGAGCCTGTGCCCTTTCAGGAGCATGAGATGATCTCTAAGGTCTCTTCCAGCTCTAATCCTTTCTCATCCCAAGACATTCTCCAACATGGGAAGAACCGAGCTCACCATGCTGTTTTGCCAGCTAGAGCAGTAATTCCCTGGTGGGGAGTGACCATTTTTCTTGTTTCAGTGAGAATCTGGGCCACAGAACAGGAAGAAATTAGCCTGACCCCACAAAGTTAATAAAGACTTTCAGGAATGCCTGAGCTATCCTGGGAGTGGATTATGGACTTTTGTCCTTTTTTTTCCCCAAGATTAATTTCCCTTCAGGGTTTGACTTCTCAGAGTTTCAAAGTGAAGCATGGGAGAGTGAAAAGAATGTGGGCTTGGGACTATACAAACCAGACCTTGAGAAACGTTGAAAATGGAAGATGACATTTCGTTTTATAATTTTGAAGGAAAAATGGAAGGAAGCAATTCCCTGGCAAGTAAATGCCTCTAGTACTGATTTTACATTGTGTTGTGATGGAGGCAGAGGCTGAAGGTCACCACTGTGGGCAAGGGGTGGGGCTCTCCTGAGGAGGAGAATCCATTCACAGTCAAACACCCTGGTGAGAGGCCTGTCCTAGATGAAAATACTGACTGGGGAGGTAGTCTTGGTGCAGATGGGAGGTGGGGGGTCGTCAGGCAGGAACTCCCCTCTGTCGTTGGTTTTCATATTCTTGGGCGAAGACTCAGAAGAGCCTCAGCTGCACCAGAAAACACTTCGCTGTAGTGGGGCAGGGACACAGCTTGTGAGGATGGGCCTGGGCTCTGGACTCAGCCAGAGCTGATTGTTTATTTATGTTATTCTTCCTTTTGTTAGTCTTAAGCTTCAGTAAAGTCTTTTTAAGGATTAATTAAAAAAGTAAAGAAAGAAAGAAAGAATCTGGGCTTTTGAAGCAGAGAGACCATGATTCAAATCCTGTAGCTGACCTGCTCTAGCTGTGTGATGACTGGCAATTTCCTTAACCTTTCTGAGTCTCAGTTTGCTCATATGGAAAAAAAGGAACTCATGCTCACCTCATAAGACTATTGTGAGAGCTAAACAATGTATTTATTGGGGTCATAACCAGGCACAATATCTGCTGAAATTGAGCAACACACTATCAGTGATGTTCTTAAATATCTGGGGTTGTAGGAACTCACCTAGGGTATAAAATTCTTAGAAGGACTAGCAGGGTTCACTCATGATGACCTACTCACCGACCTACCTCTCCTTTCTGTTCCATTGCCCCCCTTAGGAGAGATGGCACCCGCCAAGACACAGGTTCAGCCCCTACTGCTGCTCCTGCTGCTGGGGCTGTGGGTGGCCCAGGTCCCAGTCAGTGCCAAGCCCAGTAACATGACCTCAGCTCAGTGGTTTGAGACTCAGCACATGCAGTCCAGCCCTCAAAGATGTAACACCTCGATAGAGAACATCAACAAGTACACAAAAAGCTGCAAAAACCTCAACATCTTCTTGCATGAGTCCTTCTCCAGTGCAGCCACCACTGGCCAAACCCCCAGCATAGCCTGCAAGAACAGCTGTGAAAACTGCCACCAGAGCCAAGAGCCTGTGTCCCTGACTCAGTATGAGCATATCTCAGGAAGTACCCAGACTGCAAGTACAGAGAGGAGAACCTGGATGTATTCTTCGTTGTGGCCTATGACCCTCCACAACAGAAGGATTACCTGGGTTATGAGCTGGTTCCTGTGCACTTGGACAAAGTTGTCTAAGGCCATGTCCTCCACCCCTAAAGTTCTGCACACTCCCAAAGCTGCTGCTGTGTTTCCTCTCTTGAGTTCTTTACTAATCCTTACCCCCCTTGTAAATACCATTTCCCTCCCACACACCCAGCTTCACATACTCTTGATTCCTTAGGGGCTTTTATGGAAGCGCCAAACAATGACGGAAGAGAGGTCATTCTCTTTAGCCCTTCACTGCTGCGTACTTTGCCTTCTGAGTGCCTGGTACTTCATGGCCCTTCCAGAGTCAAGCATTCAGGATCTCAGCAAGGGTGGATCCAGGTTTTGTGGGACCTGTGGCTTATAGGGAGGCCCTGGGTGGCACAAAGAGTTAAGCCCTCGGCTACAAACTGAAAGGATAATGTTTCAAACCCACCTGGAAGGTGCCTCGGAAGAAAGGCCTGGCAATCTCCTTCCAAAACCTCACTGCCATTGAGCAAGCCCTATGGAGTACAGTTCTACTCTGAAACATACGGGGTGGCCATGATTCAAAATCGATTCAATGGCAACTGGTTTGGTTTGGTTTTGAAATGTTGAAAACTGGGTTAAAGAAAAAGAATACAAAATTACAAATAGAAAAATAAGGTCAGGTCCTTGGAAGGGGCTGTGACTGGACAGTTCAGAGGGACTCCAGGCAGGGGATACTATCCAAGGAGGAAGGGCAGAAGAATCTGAGCTGGGTTCCCTGTGCTAGGCAAGGGCATGTGCCTGATTTTACTGCAATAAAACACACTGCCGTGCCTGATGGAGTGGGTATTACTGTCCCAGGGGAAAGTATGAAGGTTTGGAGCCCTTTAGCTTCTCCTAAAGGAGCCCTGGTCGCACAGCGGTTAAAGCATTCAGCTGTTCACCAAAAGGTCAGCGGTTTGAACCTACCAACTGCTCCGTGGGAGAAAAGACCTGGCAACCTGCTTCCATAAAGATTATGCCCTAGGTAACCCTATGGGGTAGTTCTACTCTGTCCTATAGGGTCAATATAAGTTGGAATCGATTTGACAGCAAACAACAGCAACAACAAGCTTTCCTATGTGTCCCGGGAAGGCTCCATCCACTTCCTCTGCACCTTAAATGAAGGTGTTTCTCAGGGCCCTATTCTTGGTTCTTTTTCCTTCTCTACACTCTCCTTGAGTGACTAGATACACATTATGGCTTCAACTGCCACTTATTTGCTCCCAAAAGCGTATCTCCAGCCCAGATCTCCCAAGTTCAAGCCACATATATCCATCTATGTACTGTTAACTAGCCTCCTCCTACAGGCTTCTCAACATAAATATGCTCAGAACTGAGCTCGTGATCTCCCCAGCTTCCAAACTTGCCCTTCTTCTTGCAGGTTCTCTCAGCCTTGGTTAGTGGAAACATCATACCCAATCATTCAAGGTCCCAATCTAGGAGACACTTGTGCCAATTCATTCTTTTTTTGTTTGTTTTTGTTTTTTTGTTTTCCCAGTAATTCCTCATCTATATCAAGTTCTGCTTCTAGAGGGCATAAAAGTTTTTGGGTTTCCTTTTATTTTCTTTTTTCCAAATTTCATTGGGTTCCTAACATGTGCCCAATACATGTTATGGACTTGGAAGGGACTGTGATTTGGAGTTAGGTAAACACACCTAAGATGTTGCAATAAAAAATTCACTATCTAATTTAGAGTCAAGACTAAATAATGCACATGAAACCCTATGAAACAATAAGACAGAAGAGATTAATGAGTGATATGTATTCTGCAACATTTTTCTCCCACCTCCCCCAGGGTTTTATTAATCCTGACCTAAAATTCCTTCTCTGCTTAATGTTAATCTTCCTGCTGCAAATCTCTGGCCTGACTTTAGGTCTGTAACTAGAGTCCGAGAAAACCAAGAGAAATTCAGCCATTCAATATCTGTAAGAGCTGTGGCCCCAGTTGCTGGGAAGAGTGTGTAAAGTATCCAGAATAAAATGAAACCTTAAATAGATTAATTATATCCAAACAAGTGGTGTGTCAACCTGGGTAGGAGTTTATGACTTCCGTGTGTAGGCTGAAGAATTAGAGGGCATGTAACTCAAATCTAGGGGCCATGAGCTGTGACATCGGCCCTTTCAGGGAGTAATGACACAGCACTGGTAAAACAGGGTTCAGCGAGGCAGTTGGGGACCTGAGAAGAGGTACTCTGGAAGCCTTAGGATGAAATCTCTGCTGGTTATGCTCTCTGGGTCACTGAGAAGGGGCTCCCAAAAATATCACTTGGGAAGAGACTCCCCAACAGTTTGGGATGGCATAATTAATTCCTAGTGGGTAAGTATGTTTGGGGGCCCTGGTGGCACAGTGGTTAAGAGTGTGGCTGCTAACCAAAAGGTCAGCAGTTCGTTTCTGCCCCTTGGAAACCCTGTGGGGCAGTTCTTCTCTGTCCTATAGGGTCACTATGAGTCAGAATTGACTCGACAGCAACAGGTTAAGTATGTTTTAAGGAGCCCTGGTGGCACAGTGGTTAAGCTCTCAGCTGCTAACTGAAAGGTCCGCTCTGTGGAAGAAGGATGCAGCATCTGGCTTCCGTAAAGATCACAGCCTAGGAAACCCTACGGGGCAGTTCTACTCTGACCCAGAGGGTGGTTATGAGTCAGAATCGATATGACGGCAATGGGTTTGGTTTTTGGTTAGAAGTATGTTTTACTACCCAGAAAAATTAGAATTAAGGATAGAAACTTTTAAGAGACTCAAATGCATGGCATTAATATGTTTGCATTAAGGGATTTATGCGTATTTGGGGTTTTAGGTATTTGCAGTGTTTAAGACAATTTGGTCTATTATAGTAACAGATTAGACTCATTCTAATTTGAAATGCATGATCGGTTTAGATGTGATTTGAAATAGAATTTTCCATTAAAAATTAATTTTGGAACATCTAAGAGAGCTTAGGTGTTGAATCACCATATATTTGTGAGTTGTTAAATTTGTAATTAGGCACTCAGGGATGTCTTGTTTGTTAGCTCAGATGACCAAATTACTTTAAAAGGACATGGACTATATTAAGTTTTTAAAATGTTTAAAGGAGTTTTATTAGCTATGTTTATAAATGGGACCAAATATTCATCAAATACCTCTTTGAAAGTGATTATTAAAATTTACTCACTTGTAAGTTAAGCATAACAACTTAAGAACTGGGCTATAACACAGTGAGCAGGCATTTTAAAAAGTCAAAGTAGCCTGCCAAATATTCTTTTCTGGGCACAAAAGTCACCCTAAGGGACATTTTAAAACTTCACATTGACACTGCAAGGCCAGTCCATTTTCTGTAATGTGTCCACCTACACAATGCACAGTTAGCTTTGGTGGTTGTATGTTCTGCTGTTCCCATGTCTGTTGGTTTTACTGGGCCTTCTGGAAGGGAGGGAAGCCACTGAAGATTGGTAGCCAAGGCTCGGCCTGCCAGTGGAGGCGCCGGGATTGAACCCAGGCTTCATCTCTCCTCGGCGTGTTCTCCTCCCCCTGCACTGAGCAGCCACTCGGTGGGTCATTCTAGTGACTTGGGGAGGGTCTCCCATTACATTCTGGAAGAACTGAGAAAGGGGAGCAGGGCTGCTCTGTGACCAATGAGACAATGGTAGAGGAAACCAGCAAAAAACACTCCAAGAAAGAATAAAACTCAGGGTCTATGATTGAGTCTCTATCTGCAATAGGGATCTTTCCTCCTTAACTAAACCTTAATGGTTTGAGATTACTCTTTACTAAGGAAGGTGGTTTAAGAAAAGAAAACAAAAAAGAGATTTTTAAGCAACTGATTCCTTCAATAAATCAGGCTGCTTGCCAAGAAGCGCATGCTCGCGTGTGTGTGCATGCTCGCGTGTGCGTGCATGCGTGTGCACGTGTGTGTGCCCGTGCGTGTGTGTGTGCATGCATGTGTGTGTTGTAAACACACGTGCTCGTGGTGGACAGGTGAGATTATGTTAGTGAATAGGAGTGCTATATTCCACCAATTGCAGATTCTTTGGGATCCCAAAACCCTCGTTTGGGGTGCAAATATATCTCTTGGCAAAATTAAAACAAGATAATATAACAATTGCTTGGAATCAGTCACTTAGTTGCTGGGTTTGACTTGAGAGCAATTGGAGCCATGCACAGTATTCAGAGAGAACATCTTGTAATAAGGGTTTTATAAGTAGGTAAAGATTTATCTACCGATCCTCTAGACAGGGTAGGGTGGAGGATGGGCAAAGACCTGGAGGCAGACAATGAACACAGAGCAGGAGACGTCAAGGGACTGGAGATAAGCTTTCATCCACCTGCTGGGCAGTTCTGAGATTAGGATAGGAGGATGCTTTCTTGCCATTGTAATTCCCATGTTGCCTGTCCAAGGAGACTCTGCTGGGGGTCTGCCAATGAGGACTAGGGGCCACTGCTAACTATACCTGACACACTGGGTCTTAATATTTGCTGAACAAAATTTGCTTTTGGAGCAAATGAATGGGGGGCTAGGAAAATACACAAATCACAAATCTGGAAAGCTTATAAAACAATTTCTTTTAAAACTCTCTCATTGTGCTTAAAAATACCCAAACTTAAAAAAAAAAAAATCAAAATCTGTTGCGCTCAAGTCAATTCCAACTCGTGGTGACTCATGGTGTGTGAAAGTAAAACTGCACTCCATAGTGCTTTTAAGGCTGTGATCTTTTGGAAGCAGATAGCCAGGCCTTTCTTCGAAGGTGCCTCTGGGTGTATTCAAAACTCCAACATTTTGGTTAGCAGTCAAGAGTTAATTGTTTGCTCCACCCAGGGACTCCTTAAGGGGGGGTTTAGTACTTATGGAGACAATCTGTCCTGTTTTCAGGCAACTCTAAATATTAAAAACTGTCTTATATAGAACTGACTCTACTTTTCTATAACTGCAGCAATTCTCTGATACAAGTCCTACCATTTGGAGCTATTCAGATAAGCCCAATTCCCCTTCACAATCAAGCTTTTAAATATTTTAAGAGTGTTTCATGATCCCTGACCTCCAAATATTGTCCTTATCTGACAATAAAAATAGCTATAAAATAGGTCCTAATGTTTGGCCCAATAATCCCATTTTGTAAAATACATCAAATGAAATAGTTAAAGTGAGGAGGAGTAAATTTGTGCAAATTTGTTCGTACATTTTCTTTATGTAACAGAGGAAGGTTAAAAATAATACGAATTCCTCAAAATTAAGACTGACAAAATGAATGATGGGGCAACTACGTGATGCTTTAAATGCAGCATGAAGTTACCACTTTAGCTGAAAACAATAAATGCAAAAAGTAAATTGATGCATGGGACTGTGCATGGGCAATGCTACAGGAAGAAAACAGAACAGAAAACTGTATGTTCAAATGAGTTGTTATTGTTAGTTGCTGTCAAGTGAATTCCGACTCACAGTGACCCCAGGTGTTACATAGCAGAAATGCTCCACAGGGTTTTCTTGGCTGTGATCTTAACCGATGCAGATCACCAAGCCTTTTCTTCCATGGTACCGCTGGATGGGTTCAAACAACCAACCTGTAGGTTATCAGACCAGTGCAAGCCGTTTGTGCCACCAGTGGGTTATAACTATGTAAAGAAAGATCTGGGTTTGTATATCAACAAAGTCCGTAAGTGAATTTGAGTTCCCTCTCCAAACCATGGAGCCCTGGTGGCTGCTAACCAAAAGGTCATCAGTTCAAATCCACCAGCTGCTCCTTGGAAACCCTATAGGGCAGTTCTACTCTGTCCTACAGGGTGGAAACGGGTCTGGTTTTTTGGTTTGGCTCCAAACCATGCTCCCTCCAGACTCTCTTAGCCCAGTGAGCCTACATCTGATCCAGAAGACTTTCCATGTTTGTCCTTTAGGTCTGTCCTGCGTATCTTCCACTTGCAAATATCCTCCAATTGGCAAAGAAGAACTTGTGAGACCTGAGCCTAGGAAGAAAAGTCTATTAAGAAAGACAGGAAATAAACAAATAAATACATAATCAAATAGAAATAAATGCTTGTGAAGAAAATAAAACAGAATAACATTATTTGGAGACACAGCAGGTGGAAGATCACTTTAGACCAGGTGGTCGGAGAAGACCTCTGAAAATAAGACACTTGAATTAAGACCTGAAAGATGAGAGTCAGTCACTAGGACTGTGAAAAGAATGCTCCAGGCAGAAGCAAAAGAGAAAGGTGCCAAATTAGGAATAAGCAAGGCATGTTTGAAGAACTGAAAGGCCACTGCGGCTGGAGGGTCACTAGTAGCTTATGACATCAGGGGAGTGGTAAGAGATGAGGCTAGAGAGATAGGCAGAAAAAAAGTCAAGATGCAAATGGCAATTGATTAGAAGGGGTTGACATGATCTGATTTGGATTTTTAGATGATCACTCTGGCTACTATGTGGAGAATAGCTTCTCAGGAGGTAAGAGTGGCTTTTGGAGACCAGTATGGACGCTACTGCCATAGCACAGGCGAGATGTTGGCACTGTGGACTTTCATGACATCTAGTTCAAAGGAGACAAGTTGCAAATTTTTAAAGGAATATTACTAATAAAATAAAATCAAAACTAAGGAAACCAAACAAAAAATAGAATTGACATATATACATTATGTTGTTTTCTTATCCTAAAACAACTAAGATTTGGCCCCCAGTTGCTATGGAAGGTACAGCTAACAAGAAAATGTTCTCTCAGGGCTGTCCCTTCCTGTGCCTAAAATTCCCTCTTTGCAGTCCTTCATTAGTTCCCTGTTAGCTTGAGGCATGGGACTGAAGCAGAGCCCTAGTCACTGCCATTCTCTAGGTGGACAAATAGTGAGCAGCCTAAAGCCCCAATCCCATGTAGAATGGCAGTTACAGCTCTTGGTGCACATAAGCCAGGTGATAAACATTACAGACACAGATGTTTCTTCCACCTTCCCTCCATGCTAGGATAATACTGCTTCCCCATAAGAGACATATGAAATTTTTCTTGGGGATTATTTAACTATTGTTTACTCTAGAACAAGTCTAGGAAAAAAAATGGTTTTTATTCTCAGATCCACGGAGACATATCTATCACTTTCAGAAATTCCTTCAGCACTGACTACTACAAAAATGGAGTTAACATTTTTTTACATGATGGCTAAAGTGAAAAGGTGATGTAGTGTTCAAATCACTTCTTTTATGGACTTTGACAGCTTATATGAAGCCCTATAACTTAGTGATTAATAGTGAAGGCTTTAGGGTCAGACTGCCTAGGTGCAAATTCTGGCTTCCCCACCTTCTGTGTAGTTTACAGCAAGTTACTTCACTTCAGTAAGCCTGAATTTCATCTGTAAAATGGAAGTTTGATAATTCCCAAAGAATCTGAAATTTGTGAAATACAGTGAAAACTGTGAATGCAGAAGTCTTCTAAGCCTTGGTCTGTTCCCAGCCTCTCATTCCCCTACGCTCACCTCACCACGTACACACACACCAACACACACTGTTTTATATACACAAATACACACACTTTTAGGTACAGCCTGCGTTCTTGAAGAAAATGGTATTTATCCACTATAAGCATATGTCACCCTACTTAATAAAATTCATTGTTGCTAGCTGCAGAGTAGACTCCAACTAATGGCAACCTTATTTATGTACAACAGAGTGAAATACTGCCCAGTCCTGCATCACCCTCACAATCACCTGCATGTTCAAGTCTATTGCGGTGGCTACTGTGCCAATTCTTCTCACCAAGAGTCTCCCACACCCTCGTTGGCCTTCTGTTTCACCAAACATGATGTCTTCCTTTATCGATTGATCCCTTCTGATGACATGTCCAAAGCAAAGGAGTCAGACAATGTTCTGTTGTGATCCATAACATTTTAATTGGCTGATTTTTGGAAGTAGATCACCAGACCTTTCTTCCTAGTTTGTCTTAATCTGGAAGCTCCTCTGAAATCTGGATGAGCCTGCTGATATTTGAAATACCAACGGCACAGCTTTCAGCATCATAGAAACATAAACCACCACAATACAATAAACTGACAGACGGGTGAATCAATAAAATAAACCCTTCTAATTTAAAGCAGACGACAAACTCCTGGAAAGAAGGCATAACTGGATCCCAGACTCAGCATCCAAACTCCCTCCCCACACGCAGCTCAAAAACATTCAGTGGCTCCCCTTTTCCCATGGAAAAAAACGGTCAACTTCTTTTCCAGGAGTTCATGGACTTCCATAATCAGCTAAACTTAAATTCCGGTAGTATTTAATTATGGGAATCTTGGGCTCTACCAAGTGCTTGTTACCCAAACAATTTGCTTAAGTGTAAGAAATGTAAGATCTGGTAAGGGAAGGTTCAGAGTTTCAACACTGAGAACGTGTGAGCTGGGTTTAAGACAAGTGAATAAGGTCCGTAAAATCTCCTCTTAAGAATTTTTCCCCAGTGCTGACGTCTGTGACGGGCTACTGGGCAACACTCACGGAGTGAACAGCAGGGGGTAGCAAAGCCTCACTCTCCCAGCTACCAGGCACTAATAAGGTAGTTGGAGTGTCTCAATGACTCCAAATCAAACCAAACCCGTAGCCGTCGAGTCGCTTTCCTACTCATAGCGACCCTATAGGACCGAGTCCCAAGAAGTGGCTGATGGATTCCAACTGCCGACCTTTTGGCTAGCAGCCGAGCTCTTAACCACTTCACCACCAGGGTTCCGCAGTGATTCAAAAAACCAAAACACCAAACCCGTTGCCGTCGAGTCGATTCCGACTCATCGCGACCCTACCGGACAGAGTAGAACTGCCCCCACAGGGTTTCCAAGGAGAGGCTGGTGAATTCGAACTGCCAACCTTCTGGTTCGCAGCCATAGCTCTTAACCACTTCACCACCAGGACCCTGTAATCCCTTGTTGGAAAAGAATTCCAGCCCCGGTTCTAACTCGTTAGGAAGATGGTCACTGGGTTTTGCTTCCCTAGACCTTCTTTTTTTTTTTTTTTTTTTTAGTAGTATGGCGCAGAGGGCTCTTCTTGCCTCTAAAAAGGATGAACATTTTCTCTCTCCTCTTCCAGACCCGCCGGAGTGGGGAAAGGGTGGAGTGGAGCGTCCTGAGGAGGTGAGAGAGTGAGTGAGAGAAGAACCGGTCACTTTGGCAACGCCCGCGCCTCCCCTCCTCCCGGCCTCCGGGTCTCTTAAGAACTGCATCCACCGTTAGGACATTTTCTAATCCTCATCCCCCAGCCGCAGTGGCACTCGCCTTCACACTCCTCTTGGGTACATTTCGGCTTTCCCATCTCCTCCTCAAAGTGTGGGACCTTTGGAAGAGCCCACCCCGCTCCAGGGCTTCCGGGTGCCTGAGAAAAGGGGTATGGCATCTCCCTGCTGTCCCTTTGCTCCCCCAGCCCTCCTGGGAGACGCCCCGTCTGGCCCACATTTCCATCCTGACGCGGTGGAGGATGCCCTGGGCTTGCAAGGCAGAGGGAGTGAGGCCAGAACTTAACTAGCCTATCCCCCTTTGTCTGCTGGCCCAGATACGCATTGCCACCGCCATGAGCCCTAGAGGCCCAGGAAGACTCTAATCGCCATCCCATAAAGAGGAAGGGCTTGGAGACCAGTATGGAATCATAGGGTCTGACTGGGAGCCTCCCCTCCGCTAGCCAAAGAGGGAGAGCCAGAGGATGCGGGGGGCAAGAGGCAGCGAGGAGAGAACTCAGAAAAAGTCCGCCGAAGCGCACGTCCCCACAGGGAGATCCCGATCCGGAGACCCTGCACCCCTCAACCACGATGTCCACCCCCTACCCAAGCCTTCACTGCTCCCTAATTCCCCCTTGCCAACGGCCTCTTCGGGCCGCACACTGGAGCCCATTGTCGAGCCCAGAGGCGATGGGAGGGGAAGGAGAGCCGGCGAGCCCCTGGGGGGCTGAGGGAATCCCTGGATCTCTCTGCCTCAGCTCTACCCTAGGTGGGCACGGGCCCTCTGAGCCCCAAGTTCTGCCGAAGTCTGGCAAACGAAGGGTGATGTGTCTGCATGAGAGTCCCAAGAGAGTTAGAGATGGGGTCATGGGAGGCTTCCGGCCACGGGACTTCAGTCCTGGGCAAGGACCCCCAGGGAATTCATGTGCGTCCCAGCCTCAGGAATGTCGCGTGCGGAGGCTAAAAGCAGCCATCCGCGAGCTAGGCGGCGGCGGGAATAGAAGGGCATCCTCGGCGGGGTGGGCCTCCGAAGGTCAGGGTCGAGTCTACACTGGAGGGAGTGACTGCGGAGAAACAGAGTTGCAGGGAGCGAGAGTCCCGGGTGGATGGGCTGGGGGCGTCAGGGGAGTTGGGGGCCGCGAAGAGGCACCGAGTGGGAAAGGGAGACCCCCGCGAGGGGTCCGGCGCGGAGGCGGAGGCAGGCGCTGGAGGGCGGGGCGGGGAGGGGCGGCCGTCTCGGCCCTCCCTGGCGGGGCCCCGCGGCCTGGGAGCCGGAGCGGGCAGAGCAGCCGCCGCGGCCCTAGCTGTCCCCTAGCCAGACCCGGCGAGACGGGAGCGGCGGGAGGGAGGCGGCGACGCGAGCCGAGGGAGGGAGGCGACGGCGCGCCCGGCCACGCCCGCCCGCCCGAGCACCGGACGCGGCCCAGCGCCTAGCCATGGTGAGTCCCGCGTCGCGGCCCCGGTGTCTCCTCGGCCTTTACGCAGCTCGCTCCGGGTCCCCAGCTCCCAGCCCCCAACCCGGTGCCTCCTGCGCCTGCCCTTGGACTGCTCAGCGCTCCAGGGACTCTCTGCCCTCCGCTCCCCTTCTTTTCTTTGGTCTGTCTGTCTGCTCCACGGTCTAGCGCTGTCCCACCGGTTACTGCCCTCACCCTTTCTTTCTTCCTCCGGTTCTGCGCCCCTCCTCCATCCTCCCCTTGGTCTCTCCCCTGAGCTACACACCTCCCCCAGCCCTCCTCAGTCCTGACCCGTGCCTTCCTTTGCAGGATCTTCTCTCCCCCTCCCCCTCCCGGTCCCAGTTTCTTACTCGCAGGACACCCCTGCGGGCTGGTTTTGCAGGGACCCTGGAAAGGGCCCGGCCTCGGGTCATGAGAACTGACCTGCCTGGAACCACCATTTTCCATCCCAGTACCCAGCCCGGTGAGGCGGGCCCACCCATCCGGCCCTAGGGGACCGGCCACAGCTGTGGCTGGGCTGGAGCCAGGGACATGGTCAAAGGGGGAAATTCTTGTGGAGAAAGAGTCAGGTAATGGACAGAGTGGGGAGGAGGGCTCACACTGCCAGGGGGTGTGACGCTGTTAGAGCAGACGAGATTTGGGGGAGGTGTCCCCGAGCTCAGGCTGGGCGGGCGGGGGTGGGGGGGACACAACCACAACTTCAGAGAACTCACGCTGCGCAGAGTGGAGCAGGGGGCCTCCCTGCAGGGGGTAGGGCACCCTGGCAGCCGCAGTTCAGGGCACAGGAAACAGGAGGGCCCTATTAAGGGAGACGCCCACACCAACCAGAGTGACAGTGTCCTGGAACTTTCACTCCAGGAGTACTCTCTGAAGAAGTATGCAGGGAGGCGTGTGGGCACTGCCAGGGAGAGCGCCCCCTGTAAGGGGAGGCACGGCCAAGGGGGCGCTCACTGCAGAGAGTGAAGGAGGGGGAGAGGCCCTGCCAGGGGACGCTCACTGCAGAGAGTGGAGGAGGGGGAGGACTACCGGGCTGCTCTCTCTACGTAGGGAAGGGCACCCCCTAGCAAGGAGGCTGGAGCAATAAGAAAGGGGAACTGGACCAGGGAGAGCTGACTCGGTCTCTCTGGTCTCCCCTTTGGTCCCAGCCGACAGGAGGCCCCATCTCTGTGCTCCCTGCCTCCTGCCCCAGACCCCTCCTCCCCTCCTGCCGCTGCTGCTTCCTGTGGCTGAGCCATGAGCTCACCGCCGCTAATGGGTTGCAGCTGCCTCGCTACTCAAGCTCTAGCTTCCCCCTCCAGGCCTCGGAGCAGGCCGCCCACTCTGCTTCACCCCCGCCCTTCACCACCCTCCCCCCACCCAGGCTCACAGCACTCGCCCTTCCCCAGAACACTGGGGGTCTGTCTGCTCACCCACATACCTCGGGGCCTGGTGTCTGCTGACGCACCGAATGTCCCTCTCTGGACAGACGGACAACTCTGGCTGGAGAGATTCAGAGTAGCACATGTGGTTTCATCTTCAGGGCAATGTCAGGGCATGGGGGGGCAGGGTAGAGAACTAAGTAAATACTGCAATGAGCACCCCTTCCCCGTTTACAGCAAAGAAATCTGGTCAGAGGAACTTCAAAGCCCATCTTGAGAGAGAAATAAGTTTGTAAAAGAATATCCCAGACAGTGGCCATTTAGGGTGGAATGTCCCATACAGTGGCCGTTTCGGGTATGGGATGGGGAAAGATGTTATCCTCCGGATTCAGCCCAGGAGGGGATTCAGCCCAGGAGGCAAGGCAGGTCTGGGTGAAGCAGGGCTGAGCTTTATGAGAGGCTGGCTCCAGGCTGAGGTTGGCAGAGAGAGGTGCCTTGGAATCAGAAAATATTTCAGCTTGAATGCATACCATCAAGGCCTCCTCTTCCTTCCCTACACGTTCCTTTTGTGAGTTTTTCCTCCTTCAACTGCCCCTATCCAGTTCTTTGTAACGCATTCCCACAAGCTCCAGAGAATGGGTGATTGCCTTACAGCCACTCTGGGACAATCACAGACAGCACTTCCCTCTTCCTTCTTCTCCCGCTGCCCCCCCCCCCCCCCCCCCGCCCATCTCTAGGATATGATTGTTTATGGTTGGTGGTGCTTCCACCACCAACTTAGGATGGGGGGCTCTGGGTTGTGGGCACTTCGAGGAAGGGCTGTGTAGGGTATCTGTGTGAAAGCCTCCCACCCCCTGAAGTTCTCAGCCATCAGTTCAGTCCCTGATGGCCTAGGAGCCCCTCTCTTCCCTGTTAAGGAGTGCCTGTACAACTGCCCTGATTCGCAAGAACCAGGAATGGCCCTGTCTGAGGCATTCACAACAAATCCTCCCTGGATCTCCCAAAGCCAAGGCCTCTGAGATGGGTGTGGAGTGTCCAGCTAGGCCTATGCACTCTGACTGGCCTAGTCCCACGACTCCCATCACTAGCTCGACCAGCAAGCATTTCCTGAGTGCCCACTCTGTGCAGACACTGTCCAGCAGGGCCACTGGGGGCACAGCCACTCCCACTCCAGTATAGCCTGCAAGGAGCCATGCTTGGGTGGTCTAGAGGGGTCTATAGCCTGGTCCTGTCTCTCCCAGGAGCCGGAGCCAGTGGAGGATTGTGTGCAGAGCACACTCGCCGCCCTGTACCCACCCTTCGAGGCAACAGCTCCCACTCTGTTGGGCCAGGTGTTCCAGGTGGTCGAGAGGACTTATCGGGAGGATGCACTGAGGTACACGCTGGACTTCCTGGTGCCCGCCAAGCACCTGCTTGCCAAGGTCCAGCAGGAAGCCTGTGTGAGTGGCCGTGCATCCCTGAGATCCACTGCCTCGCTCTAGAGACTAGCCAGACTGACTCATTTCCCCCACCCTGGGACAAAGCCTCTCCTCATACTGAATCCCCCAGAGGCGCTTGACCTCCTCCAAACTTTGACCCTCAAAAGCACTGACCACTGGGATACTGGCATGCACACCCAGAGACACTTGTCTTCCACAAGAATTAGCCCCTAAAAACATTAGGTCTGGAGGAGACCCAATTCCAGACACTTCCCCCCTCATACTGACTTCTCAAGATACTAACTCCCCCAGACATGACGCAACAGAGAGCCTTCATTTCTGCAGATTTCTACAAATATAAAGACCTCTTAAGAGTCTTTGACTCCTCCAAGACAACGGCATCTGCTGACCATGTCCTTGTAATGACTCAGTTCTTGCCGTCCCACACATGGATTGGCTTCCTAGAGATCTCTACCACCAGAAACCTGACGAGCCCCAATCCCTTTCTCTAAGCCACATGAACATTCCCAAGACATCCTGCTCCCCTAGGATTATTACCCACCAGTCACAAGGCCAGCTCTGCCTAGAATGATCCTATTCTAACTGCCCCCTCCTGCTGGCTTAGTCAGCAGAGGCCTGATCACAGCCTCCCACTCTCTCCCCAGGCCCAGTACAGCGGTTTCCTCTTCTTCCATGAGGGCTGGCCTCTCTGCCTGCACGAGCGGGTGGTGGTGCAGCTAGCAGCCCTGCCCTGGCAGCTACTGCGCCCGGGAGACTTCTACCTGCAAGTGGTACCCTCAGCAGCCCAAGCACCTCGCCTGGCACTCAAGTGCCTGGCCCCAGGGGGTGGGCGGGTGCAGGAGCTGCCTGTGCCCAATGAGGCCTGTGGCTACCTATTCACACCTGAGTGGCTACAAGGCATCAACAAGGACAGGCCAGCGAGCCGCCTCAGTACCTGCCTCCTGTCTGCGCCTTCTGGGATTCAGCGGCTGCCCTGGGCCGAGCTCATCTGCCCACGATTTGTGCATAAAGAGAGTCTCATGGTTGGACACCGACCAAGCACATTACCCCCAGAGCTGCCCTCTGGACCCCTGGGGCTCCCCAGCCCTCCACTCCCTGAGGAGGCCCTGGGTACCCGGAGTCCCGGGGATGGACACAATGCCCCTGCTGAAGAACCCGAGGGTGAATATGTGGAGCTGTTGGAAGTGACACTGCCCGTGAGGGGGAACCCCATGGATGCTGAAGGCTCCTCTGGCCTCTCCAGAACTCGGACAGTACCCACCCGCAAGGGGGCTGGAGGGAAGGGCCGGCACCGGAGACACCGGGCATGGATGCACCAGAAGGGCCTGGGGCCTCGGGACCAGGATGGGGCACGCCCACCCGGGGAGGGGAGCAGCACTGGGGCCACCCCCGCATCTCCCCTGGGAGCTGAGGCTCTTCCAGAGGCAGCAGTCCTGGAGGGGTCTGAGCCTCCAGCACAGCCCCTAGGAGAAGCTTCTGAGTCTTGCATCCTAAGGCCAGGGGAGGTTGGGGCAGGGTCAGGCCAGGGGGCCGAGGGGCCACCTGGTACCCCTCGGAGAATAGGCAAAGGAAACAGGAGAAAGAAGAGGGCTGCAGGCAGAGCGGCTCTTAGCCGAGGAGGAGATAGTGCCCCACTGAGCCCTGCGGACAAGGAAGAGAGCAGCCACCAGGAAGCTCTCATCAATCTGCCCCTGCCAAATGAACAAGAACTTCCAGAATGCAGCCCAGTTAAAGAGGAGCATGAAGACTCAGGGAAGCCCAAGTCTAAGCCAAAAGAGGAGCTGAAACCAGTAGAGGAAAAAGAGCCCTGGTCCCCAGAGGCCTGTGGGCCTACAGAAGAGGGAGCCCAAGAGACAGAGCGAGAGGGACGGAGCCTGGTGTGTATGGCAGGTGAGATGACAACAAGTCTGATGGGGTGAGGGCCAGAGCAGGTCGAGCCCAGGGCAAGGGGTTGGAGGAGGAGCAGGGGCTAGTCTGGGAGCAGAACAGCTAGACCCATCCTCATGCCAAGCCACAGCTCCATTTGTGTCTGTGCAGGACTCACAGGCCCAGAGGGGCTCCTGTCTGACCCTCCCCTGGAGACTGTGCAGGAAGTGAAAGGGGACAGCATCCCAGAAGAGGCCCCTCCAGTCTCCATCTCTGATGACCCTGATGTACCTTGGGACTTGATGGCATCTGGATTCCTCGTCCTTACTGGTCAGTGGGCATCAGTGGGTGAAGGGAAAGGGGACCAGCGAAAGAGGGGCAATTGAGGTGGGCTTGGAAGGGGGGCAGACTGGATGGGAGGTAGCCAAGGACAGCCCCCAGCCAGGACAGCCTGGCCGTTTTGTGTCCTCAGGAGGGGTGGACCAGAGTGGGCGAGCTCTGCTGACCATTACCCCATCGTGCCCTCCTGAGGAGCCCCCACCCTCCCGAGCCATGCTGAGCACTGCTCTTCATTACCTCCACTCACTGCTCAGGTAACTGAGGCCCAGCACTGGCACGTTGGACATTAACCTCCTGACTCATGAGGACCCTGATCTCCTCTCTTCTCAGGACACTGACCGCCTGACTCTAGGACACCTACTTCTTCAACCCTCAGATTATCAAGGCCTTGACCTTTGACCTTACTGATCCCTGACCTCCAGGATAATATCTTCATTGATCCTCAAAATGAATACCCCTGATTTTCAATATCCTATGACACTAGATTATCAGGACACTGATGTACTCATTCAACAACTATTTTTTGCTCACCAAGTACCTATTATACACCACTTGCTAAGTGCTAGCATTTAATCCGTACCTTTCCAAACATAGGGTTCCTCACCTTCCCGACCCTGATCCATTGACCCAATAGCCATGTGAACATACACTCCTAATTGCTAAGTCATAATCACTTTGACACATATCCCAGACTTTGGCCCTTTGCCTATTGCCTCCCCCAACATACCAGGAACTAACTTCCCCTGAGGACTATTAACACTAAAAGCAGACCCTGTACCTCTGTACTGCCTGTCTACATCCTGCCTCTCCCAACTCACACGGCATCCTCCTTGGCTCTTCCTGCCCCCGCAGGCCTGACCTACAGATACTGGGGCTATCTGTGCTGCTGGACCTTCGCAAGGCACCCCCACTGCCTCCAGGGCTCATTCCTGTCCTGAGTCAACTTCAGGTAACCACACCCTTGAGACATACACTTTCTCTACATCCTACCTCTTCCTTGGGGACTATTTCAGGCCACCCAGCTGCCCACAGTTTAGAGTTATTCCTTTCTGCCCCTAGGACTCAGGAAACCCTCCTGTCATTCAGCGGCTGATGATTCTCACTCATGACGACCCACCAACTGATCTCTGTGGATTTCAGGTTTGACCCCCTCACTCCCACCCTAGTCCCCCAGAAGAGGCTGGCTTGAGCCCCAGGCTGGTCCCTGAATCCCTGGGTCACAGGCCAGAAATCCTTTGCCTTCACATGTCTACAGGGTGCCGAGTTGCTATCAGAGAATGACCTGAAAAGAGTGGCCAAGCCAGAGGAGCTTCAGTGGGACTTGGGAGGCCACAGGGAGCCCTCTCCCGGCCACTGGGTAGAGATACATCAGGTAAGCATCATCTCCCCCACCTAGGACACTGGGAACCAGGAAATGATCCAACTAACAACAGTCTAGGTGAGACAGCAGACCTGAGACATGATCATGGGGTTGGGAAGAGGCATTTTCCATTCCATTCAATTCAACAAGTTTTTTACTGAGCATTTACCATGAGCGAAATATTGTGCATTGTACCATGGCTTTCTGGGGGAGATGGAAGGAGTGTGTTAAGTAAATTCTTAATATGACATTAAGTAGCATGATTTTGTGTGGGACATAAATAAGTCATGAAACAATTAGAGAAGAGTGAAAAATAGTGTCATTGAGGTTCTGGAAAGATCTGAGAGTCAGGAAGGCTGGTTATGGATCCAAATGACCTTAGACAACTTACTTCCCTCACATCCCAAGAGGGTACCCTTTTCTGTACCTGCACCAACATCCAGGCCTCAAGATCTTCATCCACTATCCATCTGCAAAAAACTGAAACAAGACCCATACCTTACACCATGCACAAAAACTAACTCAAAATGGATCAAAGACCTAATATAAAATCTAAAATGATAAAGATCATGGAAGAAAAAATAGGGACAATGCTAGGAGCCCTAATGCGTGGCATAAACAGAATACGAAGCATAAGTAACAATGCACAAACACCAGAAGAGAAACTAGATAACTGGGAGCTCCTAAAAATCAAACACTTATGCTCATCAAAAGACTTCACCACAAGAGCAAAAAGACAACCTACAGACTGGGAAAAAAATTTTGGCTATGACAAATCCAATCAGCGTCTAATCTCTAAAATCTACAAGATACTGCAAAACCTCAACAACAAAAAGACAAATAACCCAATTAAAAAATGGGCAAAGGATACGAACAGGCACTTCACCTAAGAAGATATTCAGGCGGCTAACAGACACATGAATAAATGCTCATGATCATTAGCCATTAGAGAAATGCAAATCAAAACTACAATGAGATACCATCTCACCCCAACAAGGCTAGCATTAATCCAAAAAACACAAAATAATAAATGTTGGAGAGGTTGTGGAGAGACTGGAACACTTATACACCATTGGTGGGAATGTAAAATGGTACAGCCACTTTGGAAATCCATTTGGCACTTTCTTAAAAAGCTAGAAATAGAAGTACCATATGATCCAGCAATCCGGCTCCTTGGAATATGTCCTAGAGAAATAAGAGCCATCACACGAATAGATATATGCACACCCATGTTCTTTGCAGCACTGTTCACAATAGCAAAAAGATGGAAACAGCCTAGGTGCCCATCAACAGACAAATGGATAAACAAATTATGGTATATTCACACAATGGAATATTATGCAAAGATAAAGAACAACAATGAATCTGTGAAACATCTCATAACATGGAGGAATCTGGAAGGCATTATGCTGAGTGATTTTAGTCAGTCGCAAAAGGACAAACATTGTACAAGACCACTATTATAAGAACTCAAGAAAAGGTTTAAACACAGAAGAAAACATTCTTTGATGGTTACGAGGGTGGGGAGGGAGGGAGAGGTGTATTCACTAACTAGATAGTAGACAAGAATTAGGTGAAGGGAAGGACAGCGTGAACTACAGGGGAAGTCAGCACAACTAAACTAAACCAAAGCTCAGAAGTTTCCTGAATACAGCCAAATATTTTAAGGAACAGAGTAGCAGGGGCACGGGTCTGGGGACCATGGTTTCAGGGGACGTCTAGGTCAATTGGCATAACAAAGTTTATTAAGAAAAGGTTCTGCATCCTACTTTGGCAAGTGGCGTCTGGGATCTTAAAAGCTAGTGAGCAGCCATCCAAGATGCATCAATTGGTCCCAACCCACCTGGAATAAAGGAGAATGAAGAACACCATAGACACAAGGAAAGTATTAGCCCAAGAGACAGAAAGGGCCACATAAGCCAGAGACTTCATCAGCCTAAGACCAGAAGAACTAGATGGTGCCCGGCTACCACCAATGACTGCCCTGACGGCGAACGGAACAGATAGTCCCTGATGGAGCAGGAGAAAAGTGGGGTGCAGAACTCAAATTCTAGTAAAAAGACCAGTCTTAATGGTCTGAGACTGGAGGGACCACAGAAGACATGACCCCCAGACTTTCTGTTAGCCCAAAACTAAAACCATCCCCGAGGCCAACTCTTCAGACAAAGATTAGACTAGACTATGGGACATAAAATGATACTCGTGAAGAGTGTGCTTCTTAGCTCAAGTAGATACATGAGACTAAATGGGCAACTCCTGTCCAGAGGCGAGATGAGAAGGCAGAGAGGGTCAGGAGCTGGTTGAATGGGCATGGGAAATCCAGGGTGGAAAGGAGGAGTGTGCTGTCACCGTATAGGGAGAGCAACTAGGGTCGCATAACAATATATGTATAAATTTTTGTATGAGAGACTAACTTGAATTGTAAAGTTTCACTTAAAGCACACAATAAAAAAAAAAAAGATCCTCATCCACAAAGTACAGCAATTGTGATATGATCTCTAAGGTCTTTCTAGCACTTACCTTCCATGATTCTATGAATCTAGGTGCTATGAGTATTCTAGAAGAGAGGAGAGATCACAGCTGAGTATTAAGGGGGACTGTGCAGAGAGAAAGGAGACTCACATTTATTGAGCTGCATAGTGTGCCAGGCCCATGGTACTGCACTGGCATCATCTCTTTACACCTCAACAAATCCTGTGTGTCTCATCCTGACTTCACAGTTGAGCAAACTGAGATTCAGAAAGGTTCCTGGACCTGCCCAATGTCATACAACTAGTAAGCAACCAAGTCAGGAACTGAACCCAGCTCTACCTCCATAATAGAGCCTCCGGAGCCCCCACACTCCACCCCCACCTAACCTCTGTCCCTCCACTGCATCTCTGTGTGTGTCTCAGGAAGTGGCAAGGCTGTATCACCTGTGCCAAGGTGTACTGGGCTCCGTACGGCAGGCCATTGAAGAGCTGGAGGGAGCAGCGAAGCCAGAGGGAGAGGTATGAAATGAGACAGGACAGCAGTGGGTGGGCTGGGGCTGGGGCTGGGCTGGCATGGGGACGTTCTGGTGGAAATGTAATTGTCAACTTCTCCCTGCCCCCAGGAGACAGTGGGAATGCCCGAGCCCCTGCAGAAGGTGCTGGCAGATCCTCGGCTGACAGCACTACAGAGGGATGGGGGTGCCACCCTGATGAGGCTGCGCTCCACCCACAGCAGCAAGTACGGGGGACGGGTGTGTGGAGGCAGGTGAATCGGGAGGTGGAGACCCAACAGAAGGCCTTAGCTGCCAAGTGATTCTTACTGACCATGTAACTGGACAAGATATGCTTTTACACATATTATCTCATAACCCTCATAATGTCCCTACGTGCTAGTTACAATTACAAATGAAGATTTGGAGGAGCAAAAATGTTAGCTGTCTTGGCCAAAGTCAGTCAGTAAACGGAAGAGTCAGAATTGAAATCCAGGCAGTCTGAGTAAGCTCCATACCCTCATCCATGATGCTGTGCCACCTCTCATGCTTTCACCCCCATATTGGAGGGATGCCAGGATGGAATTGGGGTGCTCAACAAGGGCAATGCTTTATTCTGCCCCTCATCCTTCCCCAGATTGGAGGGCCCGGGCCCAGCCACACTGTATCAGGAGGTAGACGAAGCCATTCACCAGCTTGTGCGCCTCTCCAACCTACATGTGCAGCAGCAGGAGCAGCGGCAACGCCTCCAGCGACTCCAGCAAGTAAGCCAGGACCCCCACACCCCTCCTGCTAGGCCTGTGAGCCTGGCCTCCAGCACCACCTTTTCTGCTGACACTGGCAGCTGATGGTGTTCTAGCTTGGCTTGGCTGAATGCCTTCTCCCCTTCTCCTCACCTGCCTTCAAGGTTGGTCATGGCCAGTGTGAGATTCAACAAGAGAGTGGGAATATCTCAGCACCCACAAAAAGAAGAAGCCAGGTCTACTTCTCCCCACTGTTTATGTTTGATCAGGGATCCTTGGAGATTGTCAGAGATGTTCAGGTGCTCTAGGGGATTCTGAGAAGAGTTGATTGACTCTCTTGTTCCTACCTCCCTAGCTTAAAAATAATACATACCAGCTCTTCAGCTACATGGCCAGCCATCCTCCTTCCACTCTTTACACAATGTCATCCTCCAAACCTGAGGCTGGAAAGGTCCCACCTCTCTCCACCTTGGAAGGAGTGGGCATTGGACACCTCTAGATGCTTTGGGAACCACAAGTCTCTTAGTGAGGAAGATGCAGGGATAACAGCTGCCCTCTCTGAACCTTGGCTCTTCTCTCCTGGGGTTAAGAGCCCCATAGAGGTTTGGGATAGGAGGGCTTTGAAATCTGATTGTTCCTCCTTAGCCCCAGGCATGGTGGGTGAACACTTCACGGACGTCGAATGTGGGCAGCAGGGGAAGGTCATCTCAGGGTCAAGGCCAAAGGCTTTCTGTTTCCTGCGATTTCTGCATATTGGCATCTTCTATCACAATATCCAAGGGATTGCATCTCCTACTGTTCGTTTGCTTGCTTGCTTGTTATCTGTTTTAAAACTCTGTTCAAAAACTGTTAGCCCACAGAATTTGGAGTCTAAAGTGCTCAGCTTGAGTTCTAGGTGTGGGATGCTGGACAAGTCATGAAGCTTCTCTGACTTCCCAAGTCCTCATCTATACAATAGGGATGATACTAACACTTAACTCACAAAGGTGTTAGGATGATTCAGTGAATTCAGCAGAGGACTATAAAGTATGTATTCTTGATACTGGTTATAAGGAACATTCTCAGACTTCTCAGGCTGTCCCACCCTAGCTTCCAACCTTTCTCCAGAGGGAAAAATAACTATCCCTTTTTGGTCAAATATTCCAGCATCAGAGTTCCTATAGTTTCCAGAATAGGCAACTAGAGCTGGGGGCATGTATGTGTGCGCACCCATGCGCACACACACACCCACAGAGTTACCCTCTATGCCATCTCTCCAGGCCTGGTCCTAGGAATCCTGTCCACCAGTTGCTACAGGTTCACTGGGAACCCATGAGACTCAATGAAATGAAATTTACCCTGGCCCTGGCTTATCCAAACGACCTTCTTCCTACCTCTTGTTATACCGTTTTATCTATTTTGCCCTTCAGGCATAGCCTGGGAACTCTAACCCACCTCCCTCAGTGCTTTGGGCCAGCCCAGCTTCCCCCTTATCCGGTGCTTACAAAAGATTTCTTACCTACTTTCTCACTTGACCATTGCAGAAACTATTACCATTCCCTATTATCCCTCCAGATCCCTGGTGGCACAGTGGTAAAGAGCTCAGTCTGCTAACTAAAAGGTCGGCAGTCTGAATCCACAAGCTGCTCCTTGGAAACTGTATAGGGCAGTTCTATTCTGTCCCATAGGCTCACTATGAGTCGGAATTGACTTGACAACTATGGGTTTTTTATTATCATTCCCACTTTTCAGATGAGATGAAATGGGTTGCCCAAGGTTCTGTAGATTAGGGTGGTGGAGTTGGAGCTTGATCTCAGCCTGCCCTTTCCTCTCCACTGCACAGCCTCTTTCCCGCTCATTGCCCTGCTCTTCCACCCCATCTGCCTCAGGTGCTACAGTGGCTCTCTGGCCCAGGAGAGGAGCAGCTGGCAAGCTTTGCAATGCCCGGGGACTCCCTGTCTGCCCTGCAGGAGACAGAGCTTCGATTCCGGGCTTTCAGTGCTGAAGTTCAGGTTAGGAGAGGGAGGGGACCAGACAGAAGGGACCTGCAGGGAGGGAGGGAGGGAGAGACCAACTGGAAGTGGGGACCAGGTCTCAGTGCAGCCCTTCTTCTCCAGGAGCACCTGGCTCAGGCACGGGAGGCCCTGGCCCTGGAGGAGGACACAGCCTCCCAGAAGGTCCTGGATGTCTTTGAACAGCGGCTGGAGCAGGTTGAAAGTGGCCTCCATCGGACCTTGCGGCTTCAGCGCTTCTTTCAGCAGGTGTGTGCAGAGCCTCTTCCTTCTGTCCCACTGATGGCCTTCCTTTGCCTGGAGAGGCTGATCAGATAGCACAGATTCAGCAGCCCATCTCCCTGGTTTTGAATCCTAGCTCTGCAGCCTATTTGCCGAAGGACCTGGGGCAAGGTACTAAACCTGAAGGTGCCTCAGTAGGCCTAGTAGGCCTCTCCCTCTCAGGGTTGCTGTGAGGACTGCATGAGCAGTATCTTAAAGGCATTTAGTACAGAGCCTGCTACTCTATATAGGTATTAGTGATTCTTTTATCTAGGTTCTTCTGTCTCCATATCAAACCAAACCAGTTACCATGGAGTTGATTATGACTCTTGGAGACCCCGTATGTGTCAGAGTAGACTTGCTCCATAGGGTCTTCAGTGGCTGTTATCTTTCAGAAGTGGATCACCAGGCCTTTCTTCTGAGTCACCTCTGGGTAGATGAAGTCCCTGGGTGGTGCTAATGGTTAACATGCTTGGCTGTTAACCGAAAAGTTGACGATTTAAATCCACCCAGAGGTGCCTCAGAAGACAGGCCTGGTGATCTACTTCCAAAAAATCATCCATTGAAAACCCAATGTCAGTTTTTACTCTGATACACACGAGGTCTCCATGAGTCAGAATCAACTCAATAGCAACTTTTTTTTTTTTTCTTCCCATCTCCATACTAAGTCAGCTTAGGCAGTGATGCTGGGATAGAGAGAGGTGTTCTGAGATGATGGGGAGGGGGAGGGGCATTAGGAGGTCTTCCACAAAAGAGGACAAGAGCTATTATTGGGCATGTGGGAGCAGGATAGGACCTCACACCTTTTTCTCCCCATTCCTAACCCCTTTGGCCTTATAGGCACATGAGTGGGTGGATGAGGGTTCTGCCCGCCTGGCTGGAGCTGGGCTAGGTCGGGAGGCCGTGCTGGCAGCCCTGGCCCTGCGGCGAGCCCCGGAGCCCAGCGCTGGCACCTTCCAAGAGATGCGGGCCCTGGCCCTGGACCTGGGCAGCCCAGCAGCACTACGAGAGTGGGGCCGATGCCGGGCCCGCTGCCAAGAGCTGGAGAGGAAGATTCAGCAACAACTGGGAGAGGAGGCGAGTCCACAGGGCCACCGGCGAAGACGGGCAGACAGCGCCAGCAGTGGAGGGGCCCAGCGGGGTCCCCACAGTCCCTCACCCAGCCTCAGCTCCCTGTTGCTCCCCAGCAGCCCAGGGCCACGGTCAGCCCCATCCCATTGCTCCCTGGCCCCCTGCGGAGAGGACTATGAGGAGGAAGGCCCTAAGCTGGCTCCAGAAGCAGAGGGCAGACCCCCGCGGGCCGTGCTGATCCGAGGCCTGGAGGTCACCAGTACCGAAGTGGTAGATAGGACATGCTCACCACGGGAACACGTGCTGCTGGGCCGGGCCCAGGGGCCAGATGGGCCCTGGGGAGTAGGCACCCCTCGGATGGAGCGCAAGCGAAGCATCAGGTGAGAGCCTAGCCCAACTGGTGCCAAGAGGTCCGATCGCCAGGCTGGAAAACAATATGGCATTGTTGGGGGTGGCGACTCCCTGCCATACCCAGGTGACACCTCTGCCACTCTTTGTTGTTCCTGCAGTGCCCAGCAGCGTCTGGTGTCTGAGCTGATTGCCTGTGAGCAGGAGTACGTGGCCATCTTGAGTGAGCCAGTGCCACCCCCTGCGCCTGAGCTGACCCCTGAACTGCGGGGCACCTGGGCTGCCGCCCTGAGTGCCCGGGAGAGGCTTCGTAGCTTCCACCGGACACACTTTCTGCGGGAGCTTCAGGGCTGTGCCACCCACCCTCTGCGCATTGGGGCCTGCTTCCTTCGTCATGTGAGTAACCTTCCAAAACTCCTCAGGTCCTCTCCCTTCCTATGTTCCAGACCCATCAACCTGCCCTCTTTATCAGTACCTGCCCCTCCAAATGTGGGGCCCAAGGCTCTGGGCCCCAGGCCTGTTCTCTATGTCCCTGTCCTCAAGTGCTGCCTGGACTTCACTCACTCCACGGGGGGCCCATCATTTCCTGGGCAGACCCAGTACTTCCTGGTGGCCATGTCTCCTATGGGTGGCTGTGTGGGATGGAGGATGGGAGGATGAGAACGAGAGGCTTATCTGCAAGGCCTCATGGGGGATGGTTTACCTGTTCCCTATTGGCACAGGGGGACCAGTTCAGCCTTTACGCCCAGTACGTGAAACACCGACACAAACTGGAGAATGGTCTGGCTGCCCTCAGCCCCCCTACCAAGGTAACCTTTTCTCCAACCCTCATAGGAAGGGCAGAGGGGCCAGGAAGACCTCAAAACCACCTGACCTCAAAATCCCGCAGGGAAAAAGAGCTTTCCTGGGTGTGGCCAGGCACATCACCTACCAGTAACATCCCCCAGAATTGGTGAGGGTAGGACAAGCACTGGATTAGGGGCCAGGTTAGCCTGGGTTTTCACCTAGTCCACTAAAGGGACCTTGGGTAAGACTCTTGATTCCTCTGGGCCTCCATTTCTACATCTGGTAAATGGGGCAGTATTCACTATATCTAACTCTCAGGATCAAATGACCTCACATCAGAAGATGGGAAAGTGACTGGAAAGTGAAAAGCCAGAAAGTATAAAGGATTATCATTCTTATTCCTCTTCCATTTTCCCTCAAGATATAGAGGATGACTGAATCTTCTGCAGGCTCCCTGCCTGCTTTCTTTCCCAGGGGCAGGTTTTTGGACATACCTTTTGGAGTATCTCGTGGTTGCCATGAGTTGGAATTGACTTGAGGGCAACTAACAACAACAACAAGGCTTCATCTAAAAGGAGTGTGGGTGATACAAGTGATTTGCGACTGGCTGCTAACCTAAAGGTTAGCAGTTGGAACCTACTCAGTGGCATCATGGAGGAAAGACCTGGCGAACTACTTCCGTAAAGATTACAGTCAAGAAAACCCTATGGAGCAGTTCTGCTGTGTAACACATGGGGTCTTCATGAGTTGGGGGCTGACATAATGGCAGCCAGTAAAAACAGGCTTCGTCTACATCCAAAAGCCTAGAGTGCCACCTACCTCCCACCCCCAGAGTTTGGCCCACACCAGCTCCAGCCCCTCCCTTCATCCTGTCTGTCTCCTCCCCGACCTAGGGCTCTATGGAGGGTGGCCCTCACCTGCCCCGGGCCCTGCAGCAGCCTCTGGAGCAGCTGGCTCAGTATATACGGCTCCTGGAGGAGCTCCTGAGGGAAGCTGGGCCTGAGCTGAGTTCTGAGCGCCAGGCCCTTGGGGCTGCCGTGCAGCTGCTCCAGGAACAAGAAGCCCGTGGCAGAGACCTGCTGGCTGTGGAGGCGGTGCGTGGCTGCGAGGTGAGGCCATAGCTCCAGTCACTCCTGCTTAAACAGCCTAGCCCTGTGGCCTCACAAGCATTGTGTGCTGGTGGCAAGAGAACTAAACTCAAGGTCACGGGGCCCTAGGCTCTCATTTCTAATCAGCTGCATGGCCTGGGCTGAGTCACTGAATTTCACTGGACCTCAGTTTCCTCATCTGTAAATGAGGAAGCTATGTCCTGCCTGACTTGAAATTCCATGCCCTCCTGCTCCTTTTCTAATTCTTATGTTTCCCCATCTACCCTACACCTCCTCATGCATCTCAGCATCCAACACATACCTTACTCTCCTCTACCTAGTCTCTTTTCCAGCCCTAACAGGCTTAATGCCACTTGGATTCCTACCTCCTCTGGGATAGACCTTTTTCTCTTCACTTCTTTGTTGCTTCTTTTCCTGGGGCAAAATGGTGCTTCAGTTCCCAACATACAAAACCTCCTCTTGGGAGTCTAGTGTGTAAACCTTATGGTGCAATGCACCTTCCCCTCTTCAGAGGCAGGGCTGTGCTGCTAGGCCAGGTGTGCTGTGCATGATGACCAGTGGATGGATTCTAGGCTGACTGCCTCCCTGATCTCCTAACTCTGCCTGAGAACCAGGGCAGTAGGCCCCTTGCCTTATAAATCCTATTTTTACTCCCCACAAAACATACACATAGTGCTCCTGGGCCAACGGCCTTTCCTTTTTCTTTCCCCAGATAGATTTGAAGGAGCAGGGACAACTCCTACATCGGGACCCCTTTACCGTCATCTGTGGCAGAAAGAAGTGCCTTCGCCATGTCTTCCTCTTTGAGCATCTTCTCCTCTTCAGCAAGCTCAGGGGCTCTGAGGGAGGGTCAGAGACCTTTGTTTACAAACTGGCCTTTAAGGTATAATGCCTGGAGTGAAGGGAAGCGAGTCGTGTTCTTCTTGAGAACGTAGGATGCTCTAGAAACTAACCCCAGCCCAGGTCCAGAATCTGCATCATCTGGAAACAGGCTTTGGCCTGTAATCAGCCATCAGGTCAGGGTGTCAGGGGCTAAGTGTCCCTATCACTGGTCCATCCCAGAGGGTTTTCCTTATTCATGAAGGAAACTCATTAGGCACTCCACGAGTCCAAAATGGAGGACCCTTCCCATTAAGAGCACACATCTTTTGAGCTAGAGGGGCTTCCTGGGAGATAGGGAGAAAGGACTCTATAGATATAGCTTAACTTGACTGAACTGAAGCACCCAAGAAGAGGGGCAGGAAGGCCTTCCTTTAGGGAAACTGCCATGGTATCCTGACAAACGTCCACAGCAACCTGTGGTCCTGGGTCAGGCAGTGTGGGATGATTCTAAGGATTTCTAGACTTCGTACCCCTAACTTAGTTCCAGCTCTTTAGGAGGGAGGCTCTACAGTACACAGTATAGAGGAAAAGGCCTGCACAGACGTGGGTTCAAATCCTAACTCTCTCTGATAAGCTATAATAAGCACTAGGGCAAGTTGCTTCATGTCTGTGGGCCCCATTCCCCTTCTGTGAATTAGGGTTGTTATGAAGACTAAATGTAGAGCACTTGGCACATGGTAGGTGTTAAGCAAGCATTTACTGAATACCTACCAGATGCCAGGCACTGGGCTAAGCGTAGTCCTTGCCCATGTGCTACCATCTCTCCAGGACACGCTCCATCTTCACCCAGTCCCCTCTGCTCTTCCTCAGACTGCTGACATGGGGCTGACAGAGAACATCGGGGACAGCGGGCTCTGCTTCGAGCTGTGGTTTCGGCGTCGGCGGGCACGAGAGGCATACACTCTGCAGGCAGCCTCGCCAGAGATCAAACTCAAGTGGACAAGTTCTATTGCCCAGCTGCTGTGGAGACAGGCAGCCCACAACAAGGGTACTGGGCAGAGCCAGGGGAGGGTGTGCTTAGAGCCAGGGTTATGGCAGAAGGCTATCTGGAGAGCATGGAGACCACTTGGGAGAACAGGGTGTAGGATGAACAAAGAAGAGTGACTTATGAAAAGACTCAAGATCTGGCTTGAGAGAGAGGTTGCTGAGACAGAAATTAGTCTAAGGTGTACCAAAAGGGAAGAGAAAGCAAGCAAATTTTAGGGAAGCAAGAGCAAATGGCTAGGCAAAAGAAGGCAAGAGACTGCTCACTGGACTTGGGCTCAAGAACTGGCACCATTTACTTGCTGTGTAGCCTGGACTAGGTTTATTTTTGTTTTGTTTTGCTAGTTGTTGGTTTTTGTTTCATTTTGAATTCTCGGAACCTCATTCCACTCATCTGAAAAATGGAGATAGTAATATTTACATCTTAGCACGATAAACTAAAACCAAACCTATTGTTGTCAAGTTAATTCTGACTCACTAATAGTGACCCTATAGGACAGAGTAGAACTGCCCCATAGGGTTTCCAAGGCTGTAATCTTTATGGAAGTAGACTGCCACATGTTTCTCCTTGGGAACAGCTGGTGGGTTCAAATCACCGACCTTTGGGTTAGCAGCCGAATGGTTAACCACTGTGTCACCAGGGCTCGATAGTGAGGATTAAATAAGGTGATATATATAAGGAAGCACTTTGCAAACTATAAAGGTACGTAGAAATGTGAGTTTTGCTCTTAATGCTCAAGATAAGGGGAAGAAGGTGGGTATTAGAAGAGAAGTTGGGTGGCTGGGATGTCAAAGGTATAGGATGCAACATATAAGACAGACAGATGCCTAGAGACGAAGTCAAAAACCACCATCACCATCCGTGTCGTGATAGTCAATGGAAAGAGTAACAAGAGACTCCAGAGTAACGAGAGGGAGAACAAGAGCTGGGAAGTGGCCAACAGAAGGATCAACCATGACAGTGCTAGGGCAGGAAGAGGAGGGGCAGAGGAGGTTGGTGACAGGGTTTCTGTTCCTCAGAGCTCCGAGTGCAGCAGATGGTCTCCATGGGCATTGGGAATAAACCCTTCCTGGACATCAAAGCCCTTGGGGAACGGACGTTGAATGCCCTGCTCACTGGAAGAGGTGAGGGCCAGAGTGCTGGGGGGTGGCCCCCCGAAGTCAAGACTTTGAGAATAAAGGCACAATGGGAGGTGTGGTGGGAAGTGAGGAGGGGTAACAGAGTGGGCATCTCTTCCCAGAAACCATGGGACTGACTGGGAGGCCCTCTATGAGACTGAGGGTCCTTCCAGGGAGCCAGGAGGGCTTTCCCACACCAGCACCCCACCCTCCCCCACCCCCACTCTCTACAGCCGCCCGCACCCGGGCCTCCGTGGCCGTGTCATCTTTTGAGCATGCTGGCCCCTCCCTTCCTGGCCTCTCACCGGGAGCCTGCTCCCTGCCTGCTCGTGTCGAGGAGGAGGCCTGGGATCTGGACGTCAAGCAAATTTCCCTGGGTGAGGCACCTCTCAGGGTGGCTCCCAACAGCTGGGTCAACGTGGTGATGTTCAGGCTGCTTGCTGCTGAGCAAATCCTCTTTCTAGCCAAGCAGCCCAGTCGCCATGCAACTATGTACAGCTTCCCCATTGCTAAGAGTCTTCCATCTGGTTGCTAGGGTGATGCTTACAGCAGCCTGTTGCTAAGCAGCACTTCCTCTGTACCTCTCTCTCTAGCTCTTCTTGAGTTTCTATGGAAACTGCCTCAGCTTTCTGTTGTACCCTCCTGGTTCACCACTGCAATCTTTACAGTTTCCTGTCGCTTCTTCCCTGGTTGCTCTAATGATGCTGCTGACAATTTCCTGCCTCTTGGTAGGGGGTTCTCTTGCATCTGGATTGCTATGGTGACTCACAGCTTCCTGTTGCTATGGAGCTTCTTCTTCCCTGATGGAGCAGCTTGGTTGCTTAAGGTAATCTGGAAGGCTTCTATATTCTGCTCTCACCCTAGCTTCCCCTCCAGCCCCAGAAACACTTGACTCTTCTGGAGATATGTCCCCAGGACCAAGAAACAGCCCCAGCCAGCAACCCACCGATCCTGGGAGCAGCACTCCCACCCTGGCCAGTGGAGGGATCTTAGGGCTATCCCGGCAGGTAAGTCCATAGGGCTGGGAATTGGGTGAAATCTTTGGCCACTTTCTAGGTGGGTTCTTCTGATCACTGAACCTACTGGGGTGGGGGAGGCAGTTATCCTGTGCTCCTAGCTGAGACTACAGATTGGATATATTGTCTAGCCTGCCTCTCTCCATTCCCCAGGCCCAGATGAGAGGCATCAAGGTTGGAGCTGTAAAGGAATTTTTAATAAGGAGCATACTGGGTAGAAAGGGAAGAATGCCAAGGGCCTGGTTTGGACTTGGGTTAAATCAACAAGATTCAGGAATCTTGGAGAGAAGAGAGGTGAATTGACAAGCTTGGGAGAGAAAGACGGAGGATATGGGGAAGAGATCACTTTTTTTCCTTTAAATTCACTGCAGCTTCTCTCTCCTCAGAGTCATGCCCGAGCCCTAAGTGACCCCACCACCCCTCTGTGACCTGGGTGAGTCAGTATCCCCTTTCTACCACCCCAACACTCCTTTCCTTCTGCACGTCCCTTTCTTCCTCCCCCCAGTTCCTTGGCAGTCAGCTTCCTCCCTCTCCCAACCCATGTCCCTCTTCTCCCCTGACTTTTGTCTTGCAGAGAAGGTCCAGAACATTGCCGCAGCCTCTCCTCTCAGCACACTTTGGTCTGCGATGGAGACTGGGAGAACATTGAACTCCTTCCCTCTGCTTCTTGGACAGAGAGGTGGTCAAAGGACGAGCGCATTCCTCTGCTACCGCTGTCTCTAGCTCTTCCAGCCTAGTGCCTTCTCCTGCTGGAACCAGAGTGGATGCATTTGCTTGACTTCATACCCTGGAGGCCAGGAAATGATCCCTCTTCAGTCCTTCCCCATCCTGGGCTGCTGCATACCCCCAGGGCACGGTGCCCACTCTAGCCTTCCTCTGCCAGTCTGCCTTCTCCCTTTCTCACCCTCTATCTCTCCCTGAGAAAATTCATCTCTACCAGGTCAACTGGAGTTCCTGGTGATTCTATTATGGGGTGTGTCAGATGAAAAGGAGCTATGCAAACCATTCATTATAGGAGGGTGGGGCAGGGGACTGAAGGCTTTATATATGTAATTACTGTTATTATAGCACTGTTGTTATATTAAATGTATTTACTCACATTTTGCCTCCCAGGAGCTACAGCAGCCCTCTGGGTTGAAGTGATACTACTAACCTGAGCACTTCCCCTCACCCAACCATTAACTTCTTGTTAGTTTTGACTCATGGCGACCACATGTGTGCAGAGTAGAACTGCTCCATGGGGTTTTCAAGGCTGTGACCTTTTAGAGCCAGATAGTCACCAGACCTGTCTTCCAAGACACCTCTGGGTGGGTTTGAACTGCTAACCTTTTGACTAGTAGTAGTCGTCTACTGCTTAACCATCTGCGCCACCCGGGGACCTTAACCATTAACGAACACAGAAAATAAAGCCAAGGCTGCAAGGTATCCTCTACCCTTTACTGGGCCAAAGCTGGCTGTGCATGAGCTCTGGAGATTGTGCCTCCTTCTGGTGGCTCCCAGAGGCTCAATGCATCCTTTGAAGCTCTTCCTTTCCATACTACCACCCACTTCTGGAGGCCGAGCTGGTCACAGACAAACTGGGACTCAGCAGTCCAGCAGTTCTCAAAATGAGGTCTTCAGGCCACTGCACACGAGAAGCCTCTAGGCTACCTGTTAAATGCTAATTCCTGGGCTGGCTCCACCTCAGAGGTACTGAATCTGAGGCTTATGGGTAAAGCCCAAGATTCTGCATTCTTGTCAAGTTCTTTGGGTGACTACTTTCTGAGCAGAAGACCCCAATGAGGGGGACAGGACATAGGCACACATACACAGCGCCCTGTGCCTCAAGACATCTGTTTATTGGGGACACGACTCTGCCACAGGGATCGTACCAAAAATAGTAACGTCTACAGGACCCTGATGGGGCTAGAAGGGTACAGGGCCCCCCACCCCCACCCGTTGTACAAAAATAAACTCTCACGCCTATGGACCAGCAAAGACTGGCAGAGCGGCTCCTCTACAGGGCCACAACTCTCTCTGCCAATCCTGGGACCCCATTCTTTGACCCTCACCCCTGCCACTTCTAAGGCACTGTGACTCTCCTCTGGGCTGAGTGGGTACCTCTCGCCCACCCTCCTACCCCCCCTGCCCCTCCACCTCTGGTCTGCCTGGGGCCGGGATATGGGTCCCGCGCTGCCCCCTGCTGGCTGCCCTATCCAACTACCCCTAGCGCTCCCCTGCTCCGGCGGGGTAAGCTCACTAAGCTAACGGCTCCTAAGGGAGTCCTACCGTTCTTGCCCCCCGAGGCCGGCCTCTCCCGATCTCGACAGCCCGAGGCCCTCCTCTCCTACCTCAGGAGGACTGGGAGGGGTCTCCCCTGATGGTGCTCGGGTATAGGGTGGGGACGTGTCGGCCTGGGGCGGCCGGCGGCCCCGAGCTCGACGGCTGTGATGTACTTGCAGGTGCAAGGCCATGAGCTCAGGGGCTCCAGTGGCGAAGGGGCAGAAGAGGCAGCGATGGAGGGTGCCCCCAGGCCCGGCTTCACCTCCTGGCCCCGCCCGCAAGGACAGGTCCAGGGGCTCAGCCTCACCGCCTCGCCCGTTGCGAAGGGTCCTCCCGGGACTAGCCGGCTTCCGACGCGACCCTGGCACGGCGCCACTTGAAGGAGGCCGGGGGCTCGCAGCGCCCTCCACCCAGGTCGCAGGCTGCAGAGCCACTTTGGCCCCAGAAGACGGGGCCGAACCCCGCTGGGAAGAGGGCGGCGGCTCTGGGGGTGGCCCGGGGCCTGCCCCGCTCCTTTGCTCCCGGTGGTGGCGCTGCAGGTGATACTTGAGCGAGCCGGACTGGGTGCCCGCGTAGTCGCAGTGTGGACACTTGTAGGGGCGCTCGCCTGGGGAGAGAAATGAGATGGGGTCACTGGGTCAGGATTCCTGCACACCCCCACCGCATTTCGCTAAACTTACAAACCTTATCCTCAGAATCAGAAAAAAATGCTGCCTCTCCCACCTCGTGATTTAAACAACAGGCGGAGGGCTGCCGAACATCACCTCAGAGCATCACCTCAGAGAATCACCTCACGGGCGTTTCCCGGAGCCCCTTTGCCTTTCCTCCTGTGCTCTAGCTTCCCCTCCCTTCACCTCAGCCTCCTCACCACCGTGGCTGCCCCCTCACCTGTGTGCACTCGCAGATGCACTTTGAGGTGATGCGCCGAGCGGAAAGATTTTCCGCAGAAAGGACAATCCTTCCCAGTGGCTCCCCGGCCCCCTTCCGGCCGAGTCCCTCCAATCAACAGCCCGTTCTCTTCTGCAACACACAGGTCAAGAGGAAGTCGGACAGAGCCTGCGCCCTGTCCCTGGCAGAGCCATGTGCTTCGGACTCCTACCCCATAGGACTGCTTCTGTTCGGAGGGCGGGGAGGAGCAGCAGGGTTTGTGGGGAGTTGAGGAGTTGGATTTGTTGTAAGTTCAGAGTTGGTGCCCTCAGAAGGTGACAAAGCCTCCAGGAAGGAAAAAATTAAAAAGGCAGGAGAAATTTAAAAAACAAACAAAACCAGGCCCTTTTAAAAAGGAGAGTACGGGAGGGGAGTGGTGGAGTCAGAGTCGGTTGCGGGCACGGGTACGTACCCTGCGTGACCGTTGATCTTGCCTGGGCCCCCGCTGCAGGCACAGAGTGCCCCTGCCCCTCGCCTGGCCGTGGGTGCAGCGAAGCCAGAGGGCCCAGCACCCTGTTCCGGGTCCAGGTCTCCTCCTCGGCCTCCACCACCTCCTCTTCCTCCGGTTTCGCGGCTCGGTGCCGGCGAGCCCGAGCGGGGAGAGCCGAGGGCAGAGGGCGGAAGCCTCCGAAGCTGCGGCCGGGCCCAGACTCAGCGCCCTCGCCGTTGGGCCGGGCCTCGCCAGCTCGCAGGCTCAGGTAGCCTAGGAGGCTTGGGGGCTCGCGACGCTCTGCCGGGGCGGGCGCCGGGGCCAAGAGGAGCGCGGGGCCCAGCGGCTCATAGGCCAGCAGACCCAGGTCAGGAGGCTGGGGGGCCCGGGTAGGCCCGGATCCAGGCCCCGGGGCACGAAGTGGGCCCAGCTTGCTGGCATGCACCTTCATGTGGTTCTTCAGGAACCAGGGCTCCTTGAAGCAGCGGCCACACACGGGACATGCATGATCGAAGGAAGCCTTGTGCTTGCGCATGTGGCCCTTGAGAAACCAGGACTGCGTAAAGCTTTGGCCGCACACTTGGCAGCGGAACTCTGGAGGTGCTGGGGGCTCTTCGGGAGCGGCGGGAGCGGGGGCGGGCGTTGCCTCGGGCTCTAGGACAGATTTGGGTTCCGGCTCAGGTGGAGGCTGAGACTGGGGCGCAGCGGAGGTGGCCGCCAGGGGGCGCTCGGCAGCCCCATGGGTTGTCAAGCTGTGGTGCAGTAGCTCCTCCTCCTGGCTGGAGCCGAAACTACACAGGCCGCATTTCCAAGGCCTGTGGAGGATGTGCAGGTGACGTTCCCGCTCCGCCGCGGTACGAAACTTGCCTTTGCAGAAGGGACAACGGAAGGCGGACGACGCAGTAGACTGGGGCCGTGTCAGGCCCTCGGTGGCGGAGGTGGCCTGCACACCTCCTGAACCCCGGGCTCTCCCTAGGCGGGCCTCGCGCAGCAGCGCGCGCTCCTCTAATTCTAGCAGCAGGCGCGCGGCGGGGCTACGCGGGCGCTCCGGCTGGTGCGTGCGCAGATGCGAGCGCAGCAGAGCTCGCTGCGCAGTGCGGTGGCCACAATGCGGGCACTGGAAGGCCTGAGCGCCAGGGTGCGCCCGCAAGTGCAGCGCCAGGATGGAGTTGAAGCGGAAGCGCTTCCCGCATACAGGGCAAGGGAAACGCCTTTCGCCGGAACGACTCTCAGACCAGGCCACCGCGCCCATCCCAGGCGACCCCGCGCTCACGCCTGGCCCGTTGGAATAGCGCTGCAGATCCAGTTCGCCGTCGAAGGCCGGCGGTGACGGCGCTACGTGGCCGCCCAGGGCGCGGGGACGTGAGCCCTGTAGAGAAAGGTGCAAGTAGAGCAAGGGGTGGAGAAGGGCCAACCGTGGGTGAAGCAAAGGCATCGAGGGACAGAGGAACCCGAGGGAGGGTGGGTTGGGGCCTGAAATAGAAATACCGGATGCCCTTTCCACTCACCCGGGGGAAATTAGGGGAAGGATAGGAATTGAAATGCTGGGGACAAGGAGATAACTTTTAATACTAGGAGGCGAGAGAGGTGGGGAGGAGAGGGAGTATAGTTGTAAGGAGAGCCCAGAGCTTCACTCACCTCCATTGACCCCCTTCACATTCTTTGGTTCTGGGGAGTGCAGGAAAGAGGAGAAAAAACTGCTAGTGAAGTCAACAGGTGCTGAGGAGCTAAAGCAAGAGAGACAGATTTGGAGGAAAAGATGAACCCTGATTTTCAGCAGTGGAGTCACCCTAACCCCAGACTTCCACCCTCTATTCCTGAAAGCTATCCCTTCTCCTTCCTTGCATCTGGAAGCACCCAAAGGGCCTGCGTCCTCAAAAACTGTACCTCTTGATTTGCCAAGCCCACAAGGCTCCCTGATAGCCCAGATTTGTTTCCCCAAATTATACTTTTGAAATGGCTGGTCCAGAACCACCACCCCCACCACCACCCCCACCACCACCCCATGCCCTGGTGGGGATGGGGGGGAGACCATAACAGCATAACCTTATCTCATTTAGGTTGGGCTGTGCAGTTTGATGAGCAGATGGGGTGGACTTGCCGTGCTTCCCAATTCGCCAAGTGGGACCAGTTGCTTTCAGACCCCTAGCTGACCCAGCCAAACACCCTTCCAGCCTCCACAGTCCTTCCTTCTGCCCTTACCCTGTCTGTCTTTCCCCCTCATTCTCTCTCCCTCTGCCTGGATTCCTGATCCATTCATTTCCATTCATTACAGAGACTCATTCATGCATGGGAGAGAAACACCTCCCAGCAGCAGAGAGTCTGGAGACAGACAGAGGGGGAGGGGCATGAAGGGGGAGAGAGCCAGAGGGAGAGGGGATGAAGAGAGAGTTGGGGGAGGAGTGGAAGTTAAGGGGCGCTGCTGGCCTGGGGAAGGAGTTAAAAACTGCAAATACCAGATAGGATTCATCCCCTTGTTTCAAACCTTGGAGCCTGCGGTTTGATGGGGCATCTCAGCCCCTTTGTCCAGAGCTGTTCCGAAGCAGGCTTTTCTCCTCTCTGCAGGGGAGAGGCTCCCTCACACAAGAGGAGGATTACACAGGCTCTGAGCTCAAGAGGCTGGAGTGAGGGATGGGGGGCGGGGCTGGGCCATCTGCACAGATAGGGGCTCAGCACATGCTCTGAGTAGGAAGGGGTTAAAATTCTCCAGGCTAAAATTCCCTAGGCCTGGGATGTGCAGAGCTCCAGTGCTGGGGAAGGAGAAGAGCAATGAGAGGAAGAAGATTGGGGGGGGGGGGTCCTGATTCTAGGCTGCAGAGGAGGTCAGCATTAGGACTTAGAAGCAACCCCAGAGTTCAGATTTATAGAAAAAGGCCTGGGAGGATAACCAGAAGTTGTCTGGTCTACCTTCCTGCTTGCATATAAAATTGTATCTGGTCAAGGCTACACAAACGAGGGCCTAACCTATTTTTTCCCCTGAGATAGAAAGGATATTTGAGATATAAAGAACTTCCTTACAATAGGCATTATGAAACTGAAATGGGTTACTAAGAAAGAAAAGGACTCAAGTATTACTTTGCTTAAGGATCTTTAATAGAAGAGAACTGGGCCAGGAGTCAGCCCTGCTTATCAGCTGAGAGAGAAGGCTCTAGAAGTCCAAGGTTTCTTTAATTTTTGACATTTAGTGGATGTGGTAAGACTCCATGAAGGGGTATGTATCTGTTACATGTGGGATCTGGGCTATGGGAGTTTTATTAACAGAGATTAACAAAGTGTCCTTGGCCCAGGGTTACTAAATGAGCTCCAGAGCCACTAAATATGTGCATTTCTGTAGCTCCAAATTAGGATAGCCACCTGCATCCTCTGGATCCTCCAAATAAACCCCTTTCCTTAAACCAAAAAGCCTAGATGGGCTTACTGAGTGGTGTGATAAAAGATGAACTAGAATAGGGCAGAGGGGTGCAAGGCTATTGTGGGCCCAGCCTGACCATTAATAGTCCAGCACCCTTAAGTAAACCCCTTAACCTCCCAGTTTATTCGTCTGTAAAATAAGGGGGTGGACTAGTTTATACTGATGTTCCCTTCTAGTTCAAAAGTTTTGTGGTTCTAAGTCACAGGGCTCTTTTGGACTCCAGAGGAATTAAAACAAATGGTCACCCCTTCAGTACCATGGAGAGTGCAGTGGGCTACCAGAGGAGCTACTTTGGCCACCTCAGTACCATAGATAGAGCTATGAAGTGCTAGAGGGGCTATATTTGTCATTTTAGCACCACAGATAAGGTACTGAGAAAAGCTAGAGTTTTTCTTTTCTTTCTTTCTTTTTTTTAATTCCTATCTGAGAACCACAGGAAAAAACAGTGGTACCAGAAGGATTATTTTGGCCTTTTGAATGTCACTGAAAATAGGCAGATGTAATAGAAAATAAATGTAACTAGAAGAATTTTAATTAGCTATAAGGAGTGTCCTGACAGTTCCAGTTTGTACATCCTGGAATGAGTTACTGAGGAATCGTATTTGGGTCCATCACATTCTGTTGCTCTCCGGGGGATTCCCGGAACATCCTGGTGTACGGCCAATCTGGTATATTCAGAAGAAGCAGATGGCAGTTGGGGGGTGGGGGGAATGAGGCTGGGAATACTGCATGGTCATAGCTGACTAACCTATGGGCACACACACTGATTCTGAGAAGATTCTAAGGCCCCTAAAACTGCCTGTAAGACAGCAAGCAAAATACCTCATGGGAAGCTGGCCTTACATCAAAGGCTAGAAGAGTAAGAACAGGGCAAAGCTCCCCCCACTACAACCCCCGCCTTCCCAATCAAAAACAAAAAAAAAGCTGGCTATGAACAGTTTCCAGGATGGAAATATAGTGATATACAGGAACACCCAAAATGAAGCTGAATTATTCCTCGGAAGGGAAGGTTTCCCCAGAGGGTGGCCTAGAACGAACAGAACCCACTAAGAGGCCCTCTGAGGCCTAGCCAAGATCTCCTGAATCATTCCCACACCTGGTCCCCGGTGCCAGATTCCATGGGTTTTTCTCAATAGGAGAAAGCACCGACAGGGCCCAGGATTCTATAAAAAGGCCTGGAACCTAGGTCATGTATGTATTGCCTGTTGGCAACAGTCACAGATTCTCCTAGTCAGGCCTTAAACACCATCCACAAGAATTCACCAGACAGCACTGACTTACTTTCCATCCCACCTAGAATTGGGGGTTATCTTGCCCTTATCTGGGTTCTATAGGAATGCAGGGCCAGGGATAGAGATCAGAAATCTTTCCAAAATAACAGGCCAATTTACTAACCTCTTATGTGCTGGGCAATCTGGTAAGAAAGTTTTTTTTTTTTTTTTTTTTGTGTGTGTGTGTGTGTGTGTGTGTGTGTGTGTGTGTGTGTGTGTGTGTGTGTGTGTGTGTGTGTGTGTGTGTGTGTGTGTGTGTGTGTGTGTGTGTGTGTGTGTGTGTGTGTGTGTGTGTGTGTGTGTGTGTGTGTGTGTGTGTGTGTGTGTGTGTGTGTACACGAACGAACCATGAAACCTTACTGTGTAGGGTAAGATGGAAGGGTTGGTGAGAAGGTTCTTAAAAACAGCAGGGACAAATACATAGAAGCAGCTGCTAACTGGAGGATGAAATTGTCCTTCAAGCTATGTGGCTCAAATGTTTTTAGGGTCGAAGTGTAAGGGGCAAGGGTCTAGTTGTGACTAGGTCTGTTTCTGGTCGTCTCTATAATTAATATCTGATGTTTTCCCTCTGTAGAGAATCCCACACCTCCCAAGTCAGCTTTAGGAACAATTATGATTGAAGACTGCAATAGATGGGGTTGCGAGGATAGGGGGCTTCTTAGGTGGTCTACAGTCAAGACCACCTTCATCACACAGATATGCCAGTAGTTCAGTTTTATCAGTTTTATTTACGTTCTCCTCTCCAGGGCCCTCTGAACCTCACTGCTCAGGTAGCTCCTCCAAACCCACCGCACTCCACAACTTGCCCACCCTTTAGAGTTCTTGGAAAAGCCTCCTTCCCCTCATCCTGTCTTGAGTTGGGGGCATGGGATCTCTCACAAACTCCAAACGTACAGCACAAGGAAAGAGGAAGGTACACCTGCTCACCTGCTGCCACCCACCATGGTGAATCCTATCCCAGAGGCATGTCCCAACCTGACCCCTCTTCTTGCAAGTTCTGGAGGACTTGGATTTGGGGAGGGGGCACGTAGCCAGACCTAAGTCCCCTTAACTAAAGCTGACCCTAGCGAGGTCACAGTCTTGGCACCCATGATTGGGGGTCAGCAGGAGAGACTCTGGGAAAATCCCCCTCCCAGAAGTAGGTTGGCAAGTATGGTTAAGACCTGTGATCCGGCACAAGAGGTTCTTTCAGTAGCACCCCAGACCCTTCCAGGGGAGGATAAGCCAGAAGGATGATGGGGGGCAGGGTTGGGGTATTAGGAGGCCAGGGCTCAGCTACCCCTGGCCGGGAGAACAAAAGCTGAGTTGCAGCCGCCTCCGCTGCTGCCGCGGGCCGAGCTCTTTGTGACACTTTGTTTGGGACGCAGAGAGGGAAGCACTCCCCATCCTCTCCCCTCCCCCAACACCCGCTCCTGGAGAGTTTGGGTCTCACCCCTCCCCCACCAGCCCTACCTGGGCCGGGGGACGCTCACCCACTCTGCCTCCAGGTTCCGCTGCCCCGCGCCCCCAGGCCCCTCGAGCCCTCCCTCCGGGCCCCTACAAAGGCGCCCACCCCCTCTTCTGCTGGCCCTTCCCCTTTGGTGTCCGCTCTCCCAGCTCCCTCACCTGGCCCCCAGCTCCCTCGGGCACCCCACCCCCAGGTCTCCAGGCTTCCGAGGCAGCCGCCCCCATCGCGCCCCCCCAGGAGCTCTGGGCGAAGTTTGCTAGGGGCCGAGCCGGCGCCCCTCCCCCGCCCCCGCCCCCTGCACCTGCTCCGAGCCGGGCGCGCAGAGCGGCCCCCCCTCCGGGTGGCGGGGAGGGGGCCGGGGGCGGGGGCTGGATGGCTGAGGGGGGGGCCGGGAATGGGGGGGAGCGGTTACTCACAAGCCCCCGGCGGGCGGCGGTGGAGCGGGCGGCGGCGGCGGCGGCGGCGGCGGCGGCGGCGGCGGCGGGCGGCGGGCCGGCGGCGCGGGCGTCAGCGTTACGTGGGGCCGGGGGAGATGCGCCGGGCCCCGGCCCCCCCGCCCCCGGCCCGGCCCCCGCCCCCTCCCCGGTCCCCCGCCCCCGGCCCTGGCCCGCATTGTGTGCGGCGGGAGGCTGCCCGGCCATTAGCATGCGGGGGGCGGCGCGGCGGGGCTGGGAGCCGCGCGGGAGCGGGAGCGGGGCTCCGGCTGCGAGGACTGGGAGCTGGGGACCCCGGGAGCCGCGAGAGGCGGCCGCCGGGGGCGGGGTGCGGGCAGTTTGGGGATGGGGGGCGCTGTCGGAGGGAGGGAGGGAGGGAGCGGGGGTGGGGCGCACAGACGATTGGAACAGGAGAGTGGAAGAGATTTTGAAAGGTCATCTCGTCCTTCCCCCAGCCTCCAAGCTGGACTGCCCCTCCCACCCTAAACCCGGACATACCAGGCAAGGAGTTGGCTCTGCCGCTCTTTCTGCCCCAACATGCACAGACTCGGGAAGTTCTTCCTGGGGTTTTATCTCAAAGCCTCTCCCTTACATTTTCTCTCTTTTGGGGGAGGAGGAGGGGCAATTAGAGAGATAGTTAATGTCTGCCGTATAAGAAACATATTAAAGTTACTCTTCGGTCCTTTCTGTTCTTGATAAACAATTCCAGCTCCTTCCTCTTGAGTTCTATTTTCCATTCCTTAAGTCACTTTAATGGCTTTTCAATACAACAAATATTTACTGAGTTCTTACGAAGTACCAGGCACTGTGCTCAGCGCTGTGGGGGATGCACAGATGTCGTATCCTTCCTCCAGGAGATTATAGTCCAGACAGGGGCTACGAACTTATAAATAGCATACTCAGATTTAATCAATATTTATTGAGTGCCTATTTACATAGTTAATAGCCTATAACCCTTACAATAACCCTCTGAAATATAACTAGTCCCCATTTAAATGTAAGGAAAATGAGGCTCAAGGAGTCTCTTCTCCCAGCTAGTCACTGGTCTGCAAGCCCAGGAATCCTCAGCGCAAGGCCAATGTCTAAGATTCTGTCAGGCCATTGCCACCAAATAAAATTAATGCACATGCGGATCGAGGAGGTAGACGTAGATACACGGCAGTTCTCTGGATCCTTTTAAAATGTGATTCCCACTCCCCGGAAAAGAAAAGGAAAGGGTGGATACAATGCTCCAATGAGGGTTGGCCCAGCACTGAGCAGGGCAGAATGGCTTACAAAGAAGGCCACTCGCTTCCCAGTAGTAACTCCCAGAGGTCTTCTGGCTTAGTTTTATTCTACCATCAATAATAATAAATAATGATGATGATAATAGCTACTAACATTATTAAGCACTTACATGCAGGCACTGGGCTGAGTTGGTTCATATGAATTTTCTCTTTTAATACTCAAGACAACCCAACCCCTTGCGATTGGTATTAACTGCCCTTTATAGACAAGGAAACAGAGAGATGAAGTAACTTGCCCCAGGTCACCCATGTAGATTTGGGATAGGAACATAGGTCTGGTTGCCTGCAGACCAAGATGGCCTTTCCTATCTTTGATCTATAGAGTGTATATTTGGGCCCAGCTACAGGGTCACTCTGAGTCAGAATCGACTCGATGGCAACGGGTTTGGTTTTTTATTCTTTTTTTGGCTCTGTTCCTTACTGTAGAAATAAATGGCTCCATCTCAGCTTCTGAATAAGCCCTTTAGTATATGGGCATCAGGCTCATCAGTATGACCTCATCAGCATCACTAACAGTTATTAAGCACCAGCCCTGAGTCAACAACTCTTTAGGCATGTTGTTAGTACCCTTTTATCGGTGAAAGGTTTAAATAGAATAATAATTCTTGGATAATAATTTATCCAAGGTCACACAGCGTGCAAAGTAGCAGAGCTGAGATTCTAGTTCAGATCTGTCTTTCTGCAAGGCACCTTCTATCTCTCAAAAATATTAATTATTGCAATAATGTCCTTCCCAAGACTAATCATTTTGGGTCCATCCTCTATACATCTCTAGTTGCAGGTTATCACTGAGTCAAAAACAATCACAACCATAAACAGGTTTCCCCATCCACTTAGTTGGTGTCTGATGTAGAGCAAATCCTTCAAAACGGGAAGGAGGAGAAGTTGTCCAGAAAGTGACAGGCAGGAGGCCAGGGATTTAAATCTTACCTGGTCTGGGGACAAAGCTGCAAGTGGTAATGACAGGGACCAATCCGGACAGTAATGTGGACTCTCCCTAGGGAAGAGCAAGTAATCTGAGGAGGAAGCCAAAGAAAGGAGAAAAATAAGGATAGAAATGGAGGGAGAATTGGGGCCCAGGGTGATGGCGTCCATGGGGATGAGGCTAGTGATCAGAAGAGGAACCCAGGGTAGGGGGAAGTGGGGGCAACAGAAAATGGAAAATGGGAAGAGAAGGCAGGGCTGGGTATCTTGTGGAGTGAACTGAGGCTGGCATCTACCCAGGGGCCACTCCCTGGATCCTTCGGCCCTCATAGGGACCTTTGCCTCATCACACCCCAGCCCTGACAACCTGTCTCTGCCAGAGCAAGTGTGTCATATGCTGTGAGCTACCAGGCCCCCCTGGGAGCCCCAGGGCCCTGCTGGGTCCCATCCCTTCAGAGAAGCTACTTCCTACTAGGTAGGTGTGAGGCCCTGGGCCTCAACTCTCTCGATACTGAAAGCAGGTAGGGGGGCAGCTGAAGGAGATGTTACTGAGTGTCCTGTCTCCTGATAGACAGGCCCCATAATGCATTTTTCCCAGTCTAGGAAGCACCCAGTTCCAGTAGTCAAAGGAACCATGGAGGAGAGAGCTCATCAGCAAAAGCAGGAGAGATCCAGCATTCATCTGGAAAAGCTACAGCACTGGGCAAGGCACAGGCAGAATGGGCACCTCTTGGTGCTGGCGGTGAGGCCAGGCTGCCCCACCTGTATCCCAGTTCAATTGCACTCATGTTTAGTAAAACCCTACCATGTGCCAGAAACTTTGGTAGGCTCTGAGTAGAAGGAGGGAGGAGGAAACAGAGATAAAATAGGCAAGACCCTTAATCTCCAAACGGCTTCTATCATGTGGGGAAAATATATAGGTAAATAACTATGACATGAGGCAGAAAAATTAAGTGATACCCCCTTCCTTCACTCCCTTGGTTGAATACCCTCCCCCACCATGCATTCATCCCAATTCCTGATCTCTGGAAGAGGCAGGGGTTGTAAGGAAGGAAGGGAATCCCTGACAGTTCCCCCTCAATTGCCCTGCCCCTGGCTCCTAGGTGAGCCAGCTATGGCTGGCAATGGCTGTGGTGCCCTTTGCTGCCTCTGTCACCTGCCTGAACTCTGCTTGTCACATGGCCACAGCACTGCCCCTTGGGCCTGCAGCCTCAGTGAGACCCACCTCAAGGGAGCATGGAAGGAACAGGGGCTCCCTAATGGGGCCAGAGCTCAACCCTTGCCCTTCTCACCATTCAGGGTCTCCTCTCTGGGACTGTCACCCTTGAGCTGTGCAGAGCACCCCGCCTCTGGAAGGTGAGAGGGGAAGAGAATGCAGTACTGTCCCCTTCTCCCCACACAAACACACACATGCACCCCTGAGCCCAGGAAGTAAGTAGCTCTCTGAGTGTTGACTAATCCTGTCAGCTGTGCGGTCCCTGACTGACCTAAAGGACTGAGGAGGGACAGCAAGAAAGTCAGAGGGCTGATGGCTCTATTTGGAGGTGGAGATGCAGGAACTGAGTTTTGTTTTCAGCTGTCTGCAGGTGGGACTTGGGGTTGGAGTGAATCCCCTAGGCTGCACAGGGCTGAGCTGGCTCACTGGCAGGTGTGGGCCATGATGATATTGAATACCTTCAACCTGATCTTGGGCTTCATCGTGGTGGTGGTCGAAGTGATGAAGACAGCCTTGGCAACTGCCCCAACTGCCCCCTCCCAGGTATGGGTGAATGAAAGAGGTGGGAGGATGAAGAGGCAAGAGGAGATGGAGAGGGAAGAGGGTAGGGGCAACCATGTGCTGGGGCCCCTGCAGTATCCTCAGCCCTATCAATCTGCAGCTGGCCGGCTTGCTGGTGCTGGAGCTCAGCGCTGAGGCCTTCACCCTAGGAGGAGTCTTGCTCTCAACATATGCCCTACTCCTGTTGAGCCAGAGGAAGCCAGGATGCTGCAGGAGCCAGAGTCTGCACTATGAAAAGCTGCAGGAGGTATGGGGAGCAGGAAGAAAGTTCAAGCACAGGAGTGGCTGCCAGCTCATTTTCTCACTAGCTATCCTGATCACTGGTACCCAAGGGAAAACAATGAGGCAGGAGGGACATCAAAGGGTGCTAGACTGAAACTGACTGGCTTTCTGGCTCTGGACATTTCTCCCCTAATGGTTGGTAAGAGAGAATTGAGTTGGGACTAGAACGGTGGAGGAACATTAGGCAGCTGCATAAATGCTGGAAGAGCAATGGGAACACAAGAAAAAATTGGGGAGGGAGAGGAATTTGCTTCTATCTGGGGTTTCTCTTGTCACACCTACAGTTTGCTCCCCTCTCGCCTCTGTCTGGTTTTCAGGGTCTCTCTGAGTTGGAGGAGGTTCCAGTTTTGGAGAATGGTCCCACGGTGGCTAGTACAGCAAACGGAACAAATAAGTGAGCTGGCAAGGGATGTTGCTCCCCTTTTACCCTGCGGGAGCGCTCTCCAGACCCTTCTGCACCTTATCCCGCAGAGCTCAGAAGCTAGATAGACTCCCGCGAGACCTACGTGAAGCCCGATAGAGTACCTTCAATTTCCACTCAGAGCAGGCCCCTTTCTCTTCCCTTCCTCGCTAGAAGTTATGCCTTGTCCAGAGCCCTCCCCCACCTCACCGCCCTGAAGACCTGCCCTCCTGCAGGGCATCCCTTAAGCCAACCTTCAGCTATAGCCACTTCCTTGCTTCCATCCTCATTTTTCTTCCCCATCGGCTCCCCATTACGGCTTTACATCTGCCCTATCTCACTATTCTCTTTCGTCCACCTCTCACAATCCCATTCACTCCAAGCCCCGATTCCTGCACAGGCCAACTCTCCGAATTCAACTCCTGGGGGCTTCAGTTGTCCCTTCCATCTGTTCCTTTTTACTCTAGCGGAGACTACAGGCCCCAGGATGCTCAGCTACCCCGTGGCCTGCTGGGAAATAAAGAGCCTCCCCTTCGCGGTAGGGGCGCTGTGTATCTGCTAATTGACGCGAGGCACTGAAAATCAGGGCCTAGCCGAGAATTTCTCCGGACGCGACCACTGACCCCGCGTGCGGGGAGGGACCGGGCGGGTCACCCAGCGCGGGGGGCCGCTATCCCAACCACAGCAACCGAGAGCTGACTATGATTCGACACTTCTCCCTCTGGCAGCTTCGGAGACAGGCGGGGGCTGGGTGCCGGTCCTCGGCGGAGTTGGGGTTTCCTAGGTGCTGTCGCTGTGCTCCCTCGCACAAATGGCCAGGTCCAAAGTCCTGAGACTTGGAGCGCGAGCGAGAAAAGGGGTTGGAGATGATGAGTCAGAAGTGCTGGGCGCTTCTCGGCCCCCTCCGCAGGAGCCGGGCGCCGAGGAAGGCCAGGCTCGCAGGGCCGGGAGGCAGACGGGGCGGGCCGACTTTGCCGCCTCTGCGTGCACGCTGGAGTGCGGAGCTCGCGTCACCGCCACCCTTTCTCTCCAAGGCGGGAGCGGGGACTGCGCAGCCTCGGTTTCTTGGCAGACCCGCCGACCTTTGATCCCGGCAGTAGTCATGTTGCTGAAGCTCTGGTAGCTGAATTCCCGCCATTTGTGACTTTTCCTCAAGTGTGCAAAGATGACAGGCTTCGGTGGGCTAGTGAAGACCCCAGGAAAATGGAAGGCCCAGTGTACTAGCAGGCGGTTTCTTAGCCGCTAGAGAAATCGGAAGTTAATCAGAGCTAGAGTACTAAGAACTCGCCACAAATTCACATAGTGCCCAGTATGGGCGCACTCCTCACACTTATTTTTGTTCCCACGTAAGAAGGCTTCTTCCTCCTAGAAAATGCTGCTTCTTAGGGTTTGCCAGCCCCAGGCATGGGTGAGGAGAGAGCGCAGACTGGCTCACTTGCTCTGACACTGCAGTGGCACCAGATGCAGTTCCTTTCTGTTTGTGACACCTTGGGAGCTCTAATAGTTACCTTATGGCAAGGTTACGTGTGACTACTCGTGGGTGGGGGTGGTTCTGGGATGAGGCTCTGGAATGGAGAAAAGATCTGCCCTCCTTCTCTGCATTCTAATTGCCAGAACAGTGGAGAGTTTATGTGTGAGGGCTCCAAGAAAATAATTTTCTCAGAAGTCAGAAGGTGGTGGTAGATGAGGAAGCTGGGGAAAAAAGCAACAATTCACTTTCACTGCCTTCCAGAGGAGAGCAACAACTTTTAATGGTGTGATCAGAAGTCTGTGAAAATTGCATTCCAGTTCTTGGGGAAGCTTAATGACCATGAAAACTAACCTTATATCCGTCAGATTAGGCTAGGTTATGCTACGTTAACAATGCCAGACCTCAGTGACTTAAAACCAAGAAGGTTGATTTCTCACACTATGTGCCCAAGGGAGGCTGGCAGGGGGCTCTGGTCAATATATTCAGATACTCAAGCCAAAGGGTATTGGTTATCTTGAGATTCCACCATGTCACCGTGAGGTTTAGGGTTCCCCCCTCAGAATGTGAACGGTGAGAAATTGTTCATGGGCTCTTAAGTGCTTCTGCCCAGAAGGGACACATGTCACTTCCACTCACAGTTCGTTGGCCAGATCAAGTCACATAGACACATCCAACTTCAGAGAAGTGAAAAGGTAATCTTTCCATGTCCCTGGAGGGAGAAGGGAAGCAGAAATACTTCATTAAAAGAAAAAGTTAATCATTTGCAGTGATTCTTGAACAGTTCAGCAGTTGGAACTCATCCATTCCAGCAGTTATCCACTTCTTTGGTTTGGTTCCATGAACCACTAAATGAAGTTCTTTTTTTTTCACACCATTTTTTAAATTGTAAAAACATATGTAACTGTGGTGTGATGAATCACTTTTCTGTGGCCTTTCTCACCATGGTCTTGTGACTCCTACAAAATGATTGGGTGGGGCTATGCAAATGAGGTGCTTGTGGCCCACCAAGGGGATTGGACAGCTTGCTAATAATGCAAATAAGGTGCATGGGACCCCTGTGGGGGTGGGACCATGTAAATAAGGTATATGGAACCCTAATGAGGGGATTGGTCAGTTTTGCCATCCCACTAGGCTTAGAAGACAGCCAGTCCCAGAGCAGAGAGGGGAACTTGCTAACACCAAGAAAGAAGAGTCAGGAGTGGAGCACGTCCTTTGGACCCAGTGTCTCTGTGCTGAGAACCTCCTAGACCCAGAAGATAGCTATAACATCTGAGACAGCAAAAAGCAGCAGCAGAGAAATGACAGCAGATGGTGCAGTGGGCTTCCCTGCCTACAGAACGAGGTGGCTAAATGGGTGTGCCAACCCACAGAGCAAGAGAGCTGAGTGCCTTCAGGCCAAGGCTTACTGGTGGAGTAGGGTGCCTCTGGGCATTTATTGGCCAAGCTACATAGCTTCATAACACTTGCCCGAGGAGGGTAGAGGTGAGGCCTAGAGGCCAAGGGCCAGAGAGAGGCCTGCTTGCGGGCATGGCTGAGAAGAAGCTGTCCTGATTGAAGAAATATACCGAATCGTTCCTGATCCTGAATTGTGACCTGTTACTTCCCTAATAAACCCTATACTCATATTGTCTGTGAGTTGTGCACTGCCATTGCAACCAATTATCGAACCTAGCAGAGAAGTAAAGAGCATCGATGGAGGGGTGGCTGGTGTCAGAATCGGTAAAAAATTTGGAGGATAGAGGTATTTTGATCTCCATCTTATAGGAATCAGTGTTGGGCTGATAATCTTGATTCTCCTCCCTCCTGAAGTTAGAGGACCTCTGATGCCACTAAGCCATTTTTACAATCACATAACATTTGCCAATTCAACATTGTTCACATGTACAGTTCATTGACACCAGTTACATCAATCATGTGCAATCATCACCAATATCTGTTGGCAAATTTTCTATCACCATAAAGAGAAACTCAGTCCTTCCTAGACAATGACCCACCCTTGTCCCCTCCCTCCCTAAATGAAATTTTTAATAGAAACTTTTCCCCCAAAAATAATAGGACTAGGAGTCAGAAAGTCTAGATGCTGGTTCTGTTGTGTAAATTTGGGCAAAATCTCTTGAAGTACATTTTGCTTATATGAAGATATTTATCCTGCCTACCTTACTGGAATATCAAAGCTAAAACAAAATCACACATGGAAAAGCATTCAAACTATAAAGCACCTCAGGGGTTGAAAATGAATTGCCTATGGGGCAAAAAACAACCAAAAAACCAGATTGCTGTGGAGTCAATTCTGACTCATGGCAACCCTATGTGTGTCGAGTAGAACTGTGCTCCATAGGATTTGCAATGACTGATATTTTGTAAATAGATCAACAGGCCTTTCTTCTGAGGCACCTCTGGGTGGACTTTTATCTCCAAGGTTTTGGTTAGCAGCTGAGCATGTTAGCCATTTGTGTCACCTAGCGAGGAATGGTATAAATGAGTGAAGCCAATTGGGTATGACGGAATAAGGAGTGGTAGGGACTGTGGCGAACTAAAGAGCACATATTCTATTAGAAGGCTATAGCTTCCACCTAACTCCACCCAGTTATTGCCATGTGGGCCTGATCTTGCCATAGCTTTAGATTTCCTATAGAAAGAAATTCTGGTAAGTCAGAACCACAGGGTGTTCTTGTCCCGCTCCCCTGAAGCCTGGGTGCTGAGGAAGGCAGGCTGTTGGGCAGGGGGGATATTTTAAATGTGAAATCTGATTTTAAAATGTTGATAACTAATTTTTTTTTTTTTTAATCTGAGGGCCAGATTCAGCCTATAGTCCTTCAATTGGCAGTCTCTGCATTATACAAACATATGGTAGGAATTCAGATTTTGGATGTGCAATATGGTTCTTGTAGGCCTTTGTAGGCTTCTTCTTTTGAAATATAAAAGTCTTGAAGAGGTTAGACATTAAGTTCTTAAAACTTTTCTTATATCTCTCTAGGGAATTGGTTCTCAAGAGAGGGGGTGATTTTGCCACCCTCCCCCCATGGGACAGTTGGCAATGTTTGAAGACATTTTTGGTTGTTACAACTGACAGGAGGGGGATATGTAATGGAAGGAGCATTAGATGAAAAGTCAGAACGTCTAGGATTTAGTCCCAGTGCTACTAACGCCCCTTTCCTGTGCATTATCTTCCACCACCTGCAAGCAAAGAGTCTTAGACTTGCTTCCTCTCAGCTCCTGTGTTCCTCATTATTCCATCTCCCAAACTACCCATTGCCAGAGGCCCTGGCTGCTCCATGAAAATGCCCTGCTTTGCTCCATTGCTTCCAGCAACCCTTGTCTCTACCCCTTTCTACGTCAGTTTGTCAGTCTATGTGGAGGTGACTCATATTTCACTGGAATTGTTGCCCATTGTAACTTCTTCACAGAAAGAAGTGACTGTGACAAGGTTCCTGCTGACATCAATTTTTTAAAGGCCTTGACCCCCATGCCTTGCTTTAAGCATCAGAGAACTATCCAATTAGTTATATGTGGCTTCCTATGCAGCTGAATTCTCCATGTTGATGAGTTTTACCCCCCGTTTATTTGAAATCCAATAGTTTATTCTGGCTTTGGATACATGATTATGGATAACTGATGATACTTCGAAAATTAATTCTCTTCTGTTTCTGGATTTGTTTTTATAACTCTACCTAAAATGGTTCAGTTTTTGTCTCTCAGGCTGTGTCATCTGCTGCCACCTCGTGGCCTCTCGGCTGCACAGGTCGCAATCTCACAAAGGCCCTTCTCCGAAGGCAATGACGTCTGGCAGTGGCGTAGTTGGAGAAAGAATCCCCTCTCCACGCTGAGGGGCGCTCCCCATCCCTTCCACACCGGGGCTCCGCCGAGGGCGGCAGCACACTCAGCCCGGTCCAACGCGCAGGGCGCCCCTGGTCATCCGCACCCTCTCGGGGCCCTCTGTCTGTTACGCGGTCCTGGCCACGAGCCACTGAAACCAGTGAACTGAACTGCCCAGGAGTAATTGGAGCTGACCTTGCCGGCCTGGCCTGATGAATGCTCCCCAGCCTCGTGCCATTCATTCACCACCTCAGGCTGGGTTGTTCATAATCTCAGTGAGAAGTGTCCTAAGGTAAAATCACCACAAAGTTATAGCAAAGCAAGAAGAAAGATTTTATTCCGCTTTTGTTCAAAGAGGCAAAATGGGAAATGGACAAGCGTGCTGCCAGAGCCGTTTCTGCCTGAGTCCAAGGAATATTACAGAGTCATCAGTATGTATTAACATTAAAATGGGTAAAATCACTGAAAGCTTCACCTTTTCACAGATCGGCTAAAAACTATTAAATCACCGTAATTCTACATTTTGAATTATCTTTCTTAATAATCGTGGTACAGGTTTCAGTAATGATAGGAGGGTCTTCATTGGTGCAACAAATCTTACTAATTACTAAATCCTAATAAAAATTGGTAAGAGTGGAAAATGTGTGGGTCTTTTGTGCTCTATTTATATAATTTGTTTATGTGAAAGTTTCCCTAAAAGATGTCTTCCAAGACTGTCTTAGCTGTTGCCTTTATACCGCAAGGCCCAGTTAATACGTCCTTGTGAGTCTAGCTTCAGCTGGGTCACATTCTTTATACCCAAAGCAGAGAATAATGGCTCCAATTTTATCTCCTAAATCAGAAGTGAAGACTCATCTGTCGGGTTTTTAGATTCAGTTTTCTTGACTAGGCCCATTTTGTGTGGCCCTGTGTCCATGCCCTTCTTCGAGGGCTCAGCCAGCACTGCCTCAAGTTGGACATTTGATATGTTGATTGATGGGCTGAGCAGGACAGTGGCAGTGGTGTGGTCACTGTGAGGCTGTTTCCTATAAATATGACAGGATCTGTGCATTATAGCGATCAGATGTCTATCTCCAGGGGACAGGGAATCTGGGAGACTTCCCTGAGGTAGGCTGCTGGTAACTAAGCTGTGACTCAGCGCAGGAGTGAAGGCGGAAAATGTTTTTAATTGGTGCTTAATTTTTTTTTCTGTTATATTAATGTGTATGTGTGCATGCACACACACAGGCAGGCTGTTAAAAATTGCTCAAGCAAATTTGTAGAATTGTTCCCTTGGTTGTTACCCCCTCCTGTACGCTTTACATATCTTATCCGTTTTTTGTGTAGAGACCTCTGACTCCGCCAGCAACCATCCTTTCAATCCCACCTCCCTCAGAAAATGAAGATGAACAGCCCCAGCAGTAGCAGCAGAAACTTTAGCGTTTGTTTTAACCTGCTTTCCCCTGCATAATAATGCAGGAGGAAAGGCCTCATTGGATACTGTCCTGGGGCCTCTGGAGTTGCCAGGAATAGCCATAAACCAAAACCCAAGCCTGTTGCTCTGGAGTCAATTCCGAATCATGGCGACCCTGTGTGCTTCAGAGTAGAACTGCACTCCACAGGGTTTTCTTTTTTTTTTTTTTTTTGTACTTTAGATGAAGGTTTACAGAGCAAATTAATTTCTCATTAAACAATTAGTACACATATTGTTTTGTGACATTGCTTGCCAACCCCACAAGAAGTCAGCACTCTTCCCCTCTCCACCTTGGGTTCCCCATTACCAGCTTTCTTGTCCCCTCCTGCCTTCTCAACCCTGCCCCTGGGCCGGTATGCCCATTTAATTGTACCTGTAGACCGCTTTGGGTAGAATTGACATTTTTGCAATGTTGAGTCTTCCTATCCACGAGCAAGGTATGTTTTTCCACTTTTGCAGGTCTCTTTTGGTTTCTTGCAGTAGCATCTTATAGTTTTCATTGTATAAGTCTTTTACATCTCTGGTTAGGTTTATTCCTAAGTATTTTATCTTCTTGAAGGCTATTGTAAATGGTATTGATTTGGTGATTTCCTCTTTGACGTTCTCTTTGTTGGTGTAAAGGAATCCAACTGATTTTTGTATGTTTGGCTTGTATCCTGATACTTTGCTGAAATCTTCTATTAGTTCCAGTAGTTTTCTTGTGGATTCTTTGGGGTTTTCTGTGTATAAGATCATATCATCTGCACACAGATACTTTCACTTCTTCCTTACCAATTTAGATGCCCTTTATTTCTTTTTCTAGCCTAATTGCTCTGGCTAGGACCTTCAGCACAACGTTGAGTAAGAGTGATGATGAAGGGCATCCTTGTCTGGTTCTCATTCTCAAGGGGAATGCTTTCAACCACTCTCCATTTAGGATGATGCTGGCTGTCAGCTTTGTATAAATGCCCTTAATTATGTTGAGGAATTTCCCTTCTATTCCTATTTTGTTGAGAGTTTTTATCATGAATGGGTGTTGGGCTTTGTCAGTTGCCTTTTCTGCATCAGTTGATAAGATCATGTGGTTCTTGTCTTTTGTTTTATTAATGTGATGGATTACATTGATTGTTTTTCTAATGTTGAACTATCCCTGCATACCTGGTATAAATCCCACTTGATCACAGTGAATTACTTTTTTGATATGTTGATGAATTCTATTGGCTAGAATTTTGTTGAGGATTTTTGTGTCAATGTTCATGAGGGATATTGGTCTATAATTTTCATTTTTTTGAGGTGTCTTTACCTGGTTTTGGTATCAGGGTTATGCTGGCTTCATAGAATGAGTTTCAGAGTATTCCATCCTTTTCTATGCTCTGAATATCTTTAGTAGTGGTGGTGTTAACTCTTCTCTGGAAGTTTGGTAGAATTTTCCAGTGAAGCCCTCTGGGCTGGGGCTTTTTATGCTGGGAGTTTTTTTAATTACTTTTTCAATCTCTTCTTTTGTTATGAGTTTATTTCGTTGTTCTGCCTCTGTTTGTGTTAGTTTAGGTAGGTAGTGAGTTTCTAGAAATTTGTCCATTTCCTCTAGGTTTTCAAATTTGTTAGAGTACAATTTTTCATAGTATTCTGTTATGATTCTTTTAATTTCACTTGAGTCTGTTGTGATATTACCCATCTCATTTCTTATATGGGTTATTTGCTTCCTGTCCTGTTTTTCTTTTGTCAGTTTAACCAATGGTTTATCAATTCTTTTGATATTTTCAAAGAATCAGCTTTTGGTCTTGTTAACTCTTTCAATTGTTTTTTATTCTCTATTTCATTTAATTCTGCTATAATTCTTATTATTGCCTTTCTTCTGGTGCCTGAGGGCTTCTTTTGCTGCTCTCTTTCTACTTGTTCCAGTTGTAGGGTTAATGTTTTGATTATGGCCCTTTCTTCATTTTGGATGTGTGCATTTATTGCTGTAAACTGACCTCTGAGCACTGCTTTTGCTGTGTCCCAAAGGTCCTGGTAGGATGTGTTTTCATTCTCATTTGACTCTATGAATTTCTTTATTCCATCCTTAATTTCTTTTATAACTCAGTAGTTTTTGAGCAAGGTTTTGTTCAGTTTTCATGTGTTTGATTTTTTTTCCTTGTTTTTTTCTGTTATTGATTTCTACCTTTATGGCTTTATGGTCAGAAAAGATGCTTTGTACTATTTCAACACTTTGGATTCTGTTAAGGCTTGCTTTATGGCCTAATATGTGGTCTGCTCTGGAGAATGTTCTATGTGGGTTGGGAAAGAAAGTATACTTGGCTGCTGTTGGTTGGAGTGTTTGGTATATGTCCAAGAGATCAAGTTGGTTGATTGTAGCATTTAGCTCTTCCATGTCTTTGTTGGGCTTCTTTCTGGATGTTCTGTCCTTCACTGAAATTAGTGTGTTGAAGCCTCCTACTACTATTGTGGAGCTGTCTATCTCTCTTTTCAATGTTGTTGGAGTTCGTTTTACGTATTTTGGGGCCTTGTCGTTGGGTGCGTAAATATTTATCATAGTTACGTCCTCCTGGTATATTGATCCTTTAATCATTGTATAGTGTCCTTCCTTATCCTTTGTGGTGGATTTTACTTTAAAGTCTATTTTGTCAGAGATTACTATTGCCACTCCTGCTCTTTTTTGAGTGTTGTTTGCTTGATGTATTTTTTTCCATCCTTTCAGTTTTAGTTTGTTGTGTCTTTAAGGTGTGTCTCTTGCAGGCAGCATATAGACGGATCGTGTATTTTAATCCATTCTGCCACTCTCTGTCTCTTTATTGGTGCATTTAGTCCATTTACATTCAGTGTAATTATTGATAGGTATGAGTTTAGTGCTGTCATTTTGATGTCTTTTTCTGGGAGGTGTTCACAGTTTCTTTGTTCCACTTATTTTTCTATGCTGAGTTGTTTTTCTTTATGTATTTTCTTTTCATTGTGGTTGATTTTGTATTTGCTGAGTCTTTACATTTTTCTTGTTTTTTATTTTGATGTGTAGGATTGTTAGTTTCCTTTGTGGTTACCTTAATATTTACTCCTATTTTTCTAAGTTTATACCAGTCTTTTATTTCTTTATATCACCTGGACTTCCTCTCCATATGAAAAATCTATGTCTACGTTTTTTAAGTCCCTCTTTTTTGTTTTAATGTTGTCATTTTTTACATATTGACATCTGTTTCCCTATTTTCAAGGTTTTAGCTTTGATTTATTTTTGTGACTTTCCTATCTGGGTTGATATGCTAGTCTTGGGTTGTTATCTGATGTTATTGATTTTCTAACCAGAGGACTCCCTTTCGTGTTTCTTGTAATTTTGGTTTTCGCAAATTCACTAAACTGCTGTTTATCTGGAAATGCCCTAATTTTGCCATCATATTTTAGACACAGTTTTGCAGGATATGTAATTCTTGGCTGGCAGTTTTTTCCTTCACGGCTTTATATATGTCATCCCATTGCCTTCTTGCCTGCATAGTTTCTGCTGAGTAGTCCGAGCTTATTCTTAATGACTCTCCTTTGTAGATGACTTTTTGTTTATCCCTAGCCACTCTTAAAATTCTCTGTTTATCTTTGGTTTTGGCAAGTTTGATTATAATATGTCTTGGTGACTTTCTTTCAGGATCTACCTTATGTGGGGTTTGATGAGCATCTTGGATAGATATCTTCTCATCTTTCAGGATTTCAGGGAAGTTTTCTGCCAATAAATCTTAAACAATTCTCTCTGTATTTTCTCTTATTCTCCCCTGTTCTGGTACTCCAATCACTCGTAGATTATTCCTCTTGATAAAATCCCGTGTAATTCTTAGGGTTTCTTCATTTTTTTAAATCCTTTTATCTGATTTTTCCTCAAATAAGTTGGTGTCAAATGCTTTCTCTTCAGTCTCACTAACTCTGACTTCCATTGCCTCAATTCTGCTCCTATGACTTACTATTGAGTTGTCTAATTCTGAAATTTTATTGTTAGTCTTCTGGATTTCTGATTGCTGTCTCTCTATGGATTCTTGCAGCCTGTTAATTTGTCATTATGCTCTTCTCTAATCTTTTTAATTTCCTCAATTGCGTGTTCTATGTTTTGATTAATTTCCTTCCTGATCTCTTGAAGAGTTCTGTATATTAATCTTTTGTATTGTGCCTCCAATAATTCCAAGAAATTTTCCTACTCTGGAAAATTTCTAGATTCTTTATTTTTAGAGCTTGCTGAAGCCATCATGGTCTGCCTCTTTATGTGATTTGATATTAACTGTTGTCTCCGAGCCATCAATAAGTTATTATATTTTTTAAATTTATGTTTGCTTACTGTGTCCTAGCTTCTTGTTTTGTTTTGACATGCCCAAATAGGCTGCTTGTGTGAGCTAGCCCAGTCACCAGCACCCTTGAAGCTCCAATGTCCTGCCTCTAGGTGGCCAGACCTGCTACTAAGTATGTGAGCCCTGGAGTCTGCCCACAGGTGTCTAGGTAGTCGGCCATTAAGTGTGTGGTGCAGGTTCTCACCTACAGTTCTAGACAGGCGTGGGTGATTGGTGTAGGCACAGGCATCTGGCTGTAGCAGGGGGACACAGGCTGAGCAAGGCAGAGGGTCGACAGCCACCCTGGAGTGCCCAGGAGGAATGTGTGTCCCTGTTCCCTAGAACATGTAGATGGGTGGGTTTTGCAGTCAGACTATGAGCACCCTGTGTTGTTGGCTGTAAGGACTGGGGGGCACCTCTTATTCTTCGGCCCCTGTAGCAGGTGGCTAGGTGGCGTGGGTGGAGCCACCAGTCCTTGGGCCCCTGATGTGGGTAGTTGAAAACCCTGCTTAATGGGCAGACAGTGTCAAATGTCACAAACCTGCCACTTCACAGTTGAAACAATTGAAGTTAGACTTCAGGTATATACCCTGATGTACTGCAGTAATGAGGGCCTACGCTGTTGAAATGGGCCCAAACAAGTCTCTGCAGAGGGAAAGGCACTCAAAGTTTGCGGATCCCTTATGCCTGTGCCTAAGCAAAGAAGCTGTGCCTACCCTGAATTCCTGGCTTAGGGGAGCCGGCAGATTATTTTTTTCCCGTTTGTTAATTTGTTCACTCTCTAAGGCTGGGAGAATTGTTCAAGGCACATGATAGGTCCTACTTCTGGACCAGGGGACTCAGCAATTGCTGAAGCTGGTCCGGGACCCAGTGCAGAGCAGGGAGGGGAGAGGTAAATGGGAGAAAGGTTTTTCCCTAAGGGAGGTGTTTTTGATTTGTGCCGTAGGCCAGATGTAAGTACTTATCTTTTGCCAATCGAGGGCTGCTTCTCACTGGTTCCGAATGGGCAAGTAGACTCTCTGCTGCTGGGTCTCTCCCGATGCAGAAAAGGCCTCCTGAGCACTGCTGCTTGCTAGTCTCACCACTCACCTCTGAGCTGATCTGGCCTGAAGGGCTCAGGCTCTCGCCGGGTCAGGTCTGGAAACTCCTTACTGCTTCCAAATTGTCTCTCCCTCCCCCTGCCACTCAGTCTGGTTCCTCAACTTTGCCTTTGATGTTCAGTGCTCCTAGATTGTCATATATAATTGATTCACTTGTTTTTTTGGGGGTCTTTGTTGTAAGAGGGAACACCAGAAGGGTCTGACTACTCCGCCATCTTGACCCCACCTGCTGGTGAGCCCATTTAATCTTGTTTTGTTTTATGGGCCTGTCTAATCTTTGGCTGAAGGGTGAGCCTCAGGAGTGATCTCAATACTGAGTTAAAAAGGTGTCCAGGGGCCATACTCTCGAGGTTTCTCCAGTCTCTGTCAGACCAGTAAGTCTGATCTTTTTTTGTGAGTTAGAATTTTGTTCTACATTTTTCTCCAGCTCTGTCTGGGACTCTATTGTGATCCCTGTCAGAGCAGTTGGTGGTGGTAGTAGCCGGGAACCATCTAGTTGTGCTGGACTCAGTCTGGTGGAGGCTGTCTGTGGTAGTTGTGGTCCATAAGTCCTGTTGACTGATTTTTCCCTTGTGTCTTTGGTTTTCTTCATTCTCCCTTTCTCCAGACAGGGTGGGACCAGTGGAGTATCTTAGATGGCTGGTCACAAGCTTTTAAGACCCCAGACGTTACTCACCAAAGTAGGATGTAGAACATTTTCTTTATAAACTATGTTATGCCAATTAAGCTATGTGTCCCCTGAGACAATGGTCCCCAGCCCTCAGCCCAGTAATTCGATCCCTCAGGGAGTTTGGATGTATCTATGAAGCTCCCATAACTTTGCCTTGGTCAAGTTGTGTTGACTTCCCCAGAATTGTGTCCTGTCTTACCCTTCACCAAAGTTACCACTTATCTATTGTCTAGTGTTTTTCCCTTCCCACCCCCCCCCCCCCCCAGTAATCGTCAAATATTGTTTATTTCTTTGTAAACCTTTTCATGAGTTTTTATAATAGTGGTCTCATACAGTATTTGTTCTTTTGAGATTGACTTTTTCACTCAGCATAATGCCCTTCAGATTCATCCATGTTGTGAGATGTTTGCAGATTCAGCATTGTTCTTTATTGTTGCATAATATTCCATTGTGTGTCTGTACCAGTTTGTTTATCCATTCATCTGTTGATGGGCACTTAGGTTGTTTCAATCTTTTTGCTATTGTGAATAATGCTGCAATGAACGTGGGTGTGCATATGTCCCCACAGAGTTTTTAATGGCTGTAATTTTATGGATGTCAATCATCAGGTCTTTCTAGCTCACCAGGCCTTTCTTCTGGGGTGCTATCATTTGTGCAACCCAGGAATAGCCATACCTGGAGATAAATCGCTACCTCGCTGGTGTGGGTTGCTTCTCTTTAAAACTCAAATGCTGTTTACCTAATGGAAGTCATTTCTTTTCTTTTTTTCATTTGTTTTTGTTTCTCCTTCTTTGCCTACATTTCTTCCACCTTATTTCACTTATATTTTGTATTGTGTGTTATTCTTGTTTCTACTTATCATCTGAATCTTTGGTTTATCAAACTTCTCCTACATTCTGTCCAGAATAAATAAGTTTTTGTTGTTGTTGATTCTTGTTCATTTTGTCTTGTCATTGTAAAGTTTTCTTGTTTAAATGTTTTTCTTTCCCCCAAGTTCAAGCTCCAAGATATGATTTAACCTTTTTTGCCTCTTTGTAATTATATGCCTCCTTTATGTATAAAGAAAACGCTATGTGTCCACTCTCGTGCTTGAGATAAGGCCAGAAGACTCAAAACCATGGAATAAAAGAAATAGGATGAATGTCTTTATAAATGTCAAAGATCATTATTATGAAGAGAAATCATTCATTATGGACCTAATAAGTGAAGCCAGAGCCAATGTCGCTTGTTATAGGGAGGCCAATTTCAGACCAAAAGAGAAGAAACTGAACGAATACCTTTACAAAGATGAGATGCTTTAGAGATGGGCTCTCAACCTCTGTTTTGTTCAGTGTAGTTTCATGTGCATTGATAAAGTGTTGAAGCAAGTATTCAAATATCAGTTGAATGGTCAGATTTTACTTTACTTAACCGTTGCTGTGGAGTTGATTCCAACTCATAGCAACCCTATACGACAAAGTAGAACTGCCCCATAGGGTTTCCAAGGAGGGCCTGTGGATTTGAACTGCTGACCTTTTGGTTAGCAGCTGTAGCTATTAACCACTACTTCACCAGGGTTTCCATAGTTGGATTAGAAGACACTTAATTTCTCCTCCAACACTCAGATTCTGTTGGTTTCTGAGCAGTGGTGATAGTTTTAGTTGATCCATCCATACTCTCTAATCTGAATGACTAGCCTTGAGCAAAATTGTAAAGTAAGGTGACTAGTGTTCCACTAGTTCTTAGAGCAGAGTTTACCAACCTCGATGTACTGACATTCAGGCCAGGTGATTCTTTATTGTGGACCACTGTTCTGTGTATGGAGCCCTGGTGGTGTAGTGGTTAAGATCTCTGGCGAGCTACAGCTGCTAACCAAAAGGCTGGTAGGTCAAATCCACCAGCCACTCCTTGAAAACCCTAGGGGGCAGTTCTACTCTGTCCTATAGGGTCGGAATCGACTCAGTGGGGATGGGTTTGGTTTTGGTTTGATTCTGTGCGTTGTAGGGTGTTTAGTAGCATCCCTGGCCTTTACCACTAGATGCCAGTAGCAAACCCCCTACCCCCAAGTTATGACAACCAAAAATGTCTCCATATATTGCCAAATGTCCCCTGGGGAGGAAAACAGTCCCAAGCCCTATAGAGATAGAATGAGAAAGATTTTAAGAATGTAATATCTAACCTCTCCAAGACGCTTGTGTTTCAGAACAAGATGCCTACAAAAGTCTACGAGAACCATATTGCATATCCCAAACCTAAATTCCTTCCATAGTGTTTGCCACCTACTCCTCCTCCTGAATTTCCTATCGTAGTTGGTGTTATCACTTTGTCACCCAAGCTGAATGCTAGACTGCTCTCCCTCGTTTTCTACAGCCAAATGCTTACCACCTTCTATAGACTCTCCCCCTGCTCTTGCCTCAGTCCCCTTCTTCTCCTCACCACCACTCCTGCCCCAGCTCAGGCACTCACTGCCTCTCACCTGGACCACAATAACAGCCTCCTAACTAGTTTCTATGCCTCCAGCTTGTCCTCCTCGGGCTCATCTTCCACATAGCCACATAAATGTGACCACATTGTTTCCCTGCTTAAAAGCCCTTCAATACTGCTCATCACCTACAAGATCACGTCCAAGCCTTTTAAAGTGGCATGTTGCCCCCTGTGACCTACCCCCTGCCCACCTTTCCAGAGTCATCTCACACATCCCCTCCCTTACCCTTCACTCTAGCCATCTGGGGAAGGTGACATTGAGATGCTGCCTTAAATTTATTATTATTATTATTAATTAATAGTTTACCAGGACTACCTGTAATTCGGGATTAATTAGGTCCTGTTTTAAAAACAAGCTGTAGGGTGATGGAATATAAATCCCAAGATTAATAACAAAAAGTCTGTAGCAGCTACTTGGGCACATGCACTCTCACTCTCTTGCTTGCTCACTTACGGAACCTAGCTGCCATCCAGAAAGCTGTACTATGGAGAGGGTCAAGTGACAAAGAACTGAGGGAGTACCATGGGCCATCAGCCTGCAAGGAACTGAATCCTGCCAACAACCACATAAGTGACCTTGGAAGCGGATTCTCCCCCAGGTGAGCCTTCAGATGAAACCACTGCCCTGGCAATAGTTTGACTGTAACCTTCTGAGTGACCCTGAGCCAAAGGCACTCAGCTAAGCCACACCTAGATTCTTGCCATGCAGAAACTGTGAGATAATAAGTATCTATTGTGTTAAAAAAAATGCTGTATAATAATGAAATTAAATAGAATAAGTGTTCATGATATATATGTATGTTATTAAATCAAAACAGTAAATTTGAATGATCCCAATTTTATTGTTAAAATACACAGATTGCATAGAAGAAGAAAACTACTGGAGGCATATATGTGAAAATGTTAATAATAGTTATAGTTGGGTGGTGTGATTAAAGATGAATTTCATTTACTTTAAAAAAATTTATCTTTCCAATATTCCTCTAGTGAAAGTATATTATCACCATAATCTGGATTTAAAAATTTTTTTTTATGTTTTTCCCTGTACTGAGCCCAAAAACTCTTCATTCTTGTTAAATGAAACCTTTAGCTGGGGGAAAACTGAAAGGTAGAATTTTAAAGGTAAATAACACTGAAGAATCTGGAAATGATTGAAATGAAGAGGGAGGAGGAGGAGAATGTTCAGAAAGATCAATAAGCATGTGCTTAGAAAGAAAAAAAAATCTCTTGTATGACTAACCAGCAGAGTCAGAGGTTATTACTGTAGGGAAGAAGTACCTTTCAAAAAGAGGAAGGGAGATATGATGGTTAAGATTGTGTGTCAACTTAGCTGGGCCAAGATTCTCAGTGTTTATATGTGATCACTCCCATGATTGAATATGCTGTGATTAGCCATCAGCTGAAAGGGAGTTTCCTTGGGGGTGTGGACTGTATCCAAATATAAGTAGATGTTCTGGCTTTTTTGGACCCTCTGGATCCTGCGGCTGTCTCCTGTTTGTCTGACCTTCGGTTTTTGGGACTTAAGCTGTCAGCTTATCCACCAATCTTGGGATTCGTTGATATTCACAGCCTGTGAGCAGAGCCCTGCTCTCTGACCTGCCAATCTTGGGTTCACCAGCCCCTGCAGCTACGTGAATCAGGAGAAACCTTACAGTCTTGCCTGCCAATCTTGGGATTCATTGATATTCACAGCCTGTGAGCAAGAGCCCTGCTTTCTGACCTGCCGATCTTGAGTGCACCAGCCCCTGCAGCTACGTGAATTGGGAGAAGTGTCTATCCTGATCCATGGACTAGGGACATTCCAGCCTCTACAATCACATGAGCTGTTTTTTTTGATATAAATCTCTCTCTATATATATTTATACACTTTACTGGTGTTGCTTCTGTAGAGAACCCAGCCTAAGACATTCGGCACTGAGAGTGGTTCTAGAGAAACACAATTGTAAGGATGAGTTTTCTAAATTGGTTCTCAAGTTTGGTTAGTCTTCAAGATGTTGATGGCTCTGCTTCCAGCAGTAAAGAGGGCACTGCTAATCCATGGCATGAGGTGGCGAAACAAATACACAAAATACCACCACCAGTAGATAAGACATTGGTGAAAGGTGAGGCTCGGGATGAACACACGTGTGATATCTTTCTACAGTTTTATCAGAATGAGAAGTATATGGAAGCTGGTTGGTTAGTCTTACTTTCGCTAGACAAACTGTTAAAAGAAAGAAATGCACTCAGGGCTTCAGAGTTAAAGCTCAAGTGCCACATAAATGACCTCAAGGCTTCCACTTGTGCTTTGAAAGAAAGTCTTATTTCTTGTAGTAACAGAGCTGAAATTGCTGAAAACCAAACCCAGAGTCTTACTGTAAGAGTGGCTGAATTACAATGCAAGCTCAACTGCTAACCTTGAGAGGTGTCTGAAGTTAAAGTAAGGGCATTGATTGGGAAGAAATGGGAACCTGAAACTTGGGATGGGGACATATGGGCAGCTAATCAGGAAGCTGGGGACACTGAGCCCCTAAATTCTGCTGAATCACTCCTACCAGCAGAACCACTCCCATCTGAAGAGATTACTTCATGTTTGTCTGCTAAACCACCCTGCCCAGAAAAACCATTAGCCCCTCCACTCCCATCTAATGAGATTAGCCCTAGACCAGCTGCCTCTAAAGAGCCCTTGCCTGAGTCATTTCCTGGGGCGTCAGCTGAGGCAGATGCTTTACAAGACAATGCTGAATGTTCTGAAAACAATTCCACACTACCAATTCTGGTTTTTAGACCTATAACTATACTTAAGTCCAGTGAGCCCCAAAAGGTGAAGTACCCAGGAGGAGGTATAGTGCACTCCAAAAGAACTGATTGACTTTTCTAATATGTACAAACAGAAACCTGGGAATATGTGTGGGAATGGTTATTAAAGGTGTGGGATAATGCTGCAAGGAACATAAAGATGGATCAGTCTGAGTTTATTGATATGGACTCACTAAGCACAGATTGTTCATTCAGTGTTTCAGCTTGAGAAGTTAGGAAAGGATCTAATAGTTTGGTTGGGTTGCTGAAGCATGGATTAGGAGGTGGCCTACACTAAATCAAGTTGAAGTACCAGCTCTGCCTTGGTATACTGTAGAAAAAGGTGTCTAAAGGCTTAGGGAAATTGGCATGCTAGAGTGTATTTATCAGGTTAGACCCACAGACCCACACATGGAGTGCCCTGTGAGGGAAAAATTTGTGAAGGGCGCTCCAGCATCCTTGAAGACTGCTGTGATTGCTATTTTATGTAAGTCAGATATGACAGTGGGAACTGCCCTAACTGAATTAAGACAGCTAACTACAGTGGGGCTGATTGGATTTCGTGGTAGTAGGGGCCAAGTGGCGGCACTCAATCGACAAAGACAAGGTGGGCGTGGTTACAGTGATGGACAGCGGAGTCAAAGCAGTAATCGGAATAGTCTGACTCATATGGACTTACCACGCTGGCTACTTAGTCATGGTGTCCCTAGGAGTGAAATAGATAGGAAATCTACTAAATATTTACTTGATCTATACAAACAGATGAATTCTAGGTCAGGTGAACAGCAGTCTAATTCGAATCGCCACAATAGAAAGTCACGGTCCCCCAATCAATTTCCAGATCTGAGCAAGTTTAAAGACCCACAACCCCTTGAATGAAGGGGAGGCCGGGTCCCCTTGAGGAAGGACTCGAATACACTGCCCAAAATTTTTACTGTTAATCTTTCTACCACCCTTCCCCAAAGGGATCTACGGCCTTTTACAAGTGTGATTGTTCACTGGGGAAAAGGAAATAATCTGACCTTTCAGGGATTACTGGATACTGGCTCTGAATTTACACTAATTCCAGGAGACCCAAAATGTTACTGTGACCCACTAGTCAGAGTGGGGCACATGGAGGTCAGATTATTAACAGAGTCTTGGCTCATGTCCATCTGATAGTAGGTCCAGTGGGTCCCCGAACCCATCCTGTAGTGATTTCCCCAGTTCCAGCATGCATAATTGGATTAGATATACTCAGCAACTGGCAGAACCCCTACATTGGATCCCTGACAAATAGAGTCAGGGCTATTATGGTAAGAAAACCCAAGTGGAAGCCATTAGAACTGCCCCTACCTAGGAAAATAGTAAACCAAAAGTAAATACCACATTCCTGGAGGCATTGCAGAGACTACTGCTACCATCAAGGCTTGAAGGATGCAAGGGTGGTGATTCTCACCACATCCCCATTCAACTCACCTATTTGGCCTGTGCAAAAAATAGATGGATCTTGGAGAATGACAGTGGATTATCAAAAGCTTAACCAGGTGGTGACTCCAATTGCATCTGCTGTTCCAGATGTAGTTGCATTGCTTGAGAAAATTAATATATCTCCTGGTACCTGGTATGCAGCTATTGATCTTGCTAATGCCTTTTTCTCCATACATGTTTCAAAGGACCACCAGAAAGAGTTTGCCTTCAGTTGGCAAGGCTAGTAATACACCTTCACTTGCCTACCTCAGGGCTACATCAACTCTCCAGCCCTGTGTCATAATTTAGTCAGCAGGGACCTTGATTGTCCTTCCCTTCCACAAGACATCACACTGGTCCATTCCATTGATGACATTATGCTGATTGGACCTCATAAGGACGAAGTGTCAATGACTCTGGACTTATTGGTAAAGTATTTGCATGCTAGAGGGTGGGAAATTAACCCCACAAAAATTTAGGCACCTTTCACGTCAATGAAATTTCTGGGTATCCAGTGGTGTGGGGCATGTTGAGACATTCATTCTAAAGTGAAAGATAAGTTATTGCATCTGGTTGCTCCCACCACTAAAAAGGAGACACAACGCCTAGTGGGCCTCTTTGGATTTGGGAGGCAACATATTCCTCATTTGGGTGTGCTGCTCTGGCCTGTTTATCAAGTGACTCGAAAAGCTGCTAGTTTTGAGTGGGGACCAGAACAAGAGAAGGCTCTTCAACAGGTTCAGGCTGCTGTGCAAGCTGCTCTGCCACTTGGACCATACGAACCAGCTGATCCAATGGTGCTTGAAGTGTCAGTGACAGATAGAGATGCTGTTTGGAGTCTTTGGAAGGCCCCTATTGGTGAATCACAGCTCAGACCCTTAGGATTTTTGAGCAAAGCTCTGCCATTCTCTGCAGATAACTACTCTCCTTTTGAGAAACAACTTTTGGGTTGTTACTGGGCCTTAGTAGAGACTGAACGCTTAACCAAGTCACCATGCGGCCTGAGCTGCCTGTCATGAACCAGGTGTTGTCTGACCCACAGAGTCATAAAGTTGGAAGTGCACGGCAGCACGCCATCATTAAAGGGAAGTGGTATATACAAGTAAGTTGCATGAGGAAGTGGCCCAAATGCCCACGGTCTCTACTCCTGTCACATTACCGTCCACCTTCCAGTCTGCACCTATGACCTCATGGGGAGTTCCTTATGATGAGTTGACTGAGGAGGAGAAAACTTGTGCCTGGTTTGCAGATGATTCTGCACGATATGCAGGAACCACTCGAAAGTGGACAGCAGCAGCACTACAGCCCCTTTCTGGGACCTCCCTGAAGGTCAGTGGTGAAGGGAAATCCTCTCAATAGGCAGAACTTAGAGCAGTGCACCTGGTTGTTCACCTTGTTTGGAAGGGGAAATGGCCAGATGTGCGATTGGGCCAATGGTTTAGCTGCATGGTCAGGGACTTGTAAGGAACATGATTGGAAAATTGAAGACAAGGATTTATGAGGAAGAGGTATGTGGATAGGCCTCTCTGAAAGGGCCAAAGAAGTGAAGATATTTATGTCTCAAGTGAATGCTCACTAAAGGGTGATCTCAGCAGAGGATGATTTTAACAATCAAGTGGATAGAATGACGTGTTCTGTGGAAACCAGTCATCCTCTTTCCCCAGCTACTCCTGTCATTGCTCAATGGGCTCATGAAGAAAGTGGCCATGGTGGCAGGGATGGAGGTTATGCATGGGCCCAGCAACATGGACTGCCACTCACCAGCGCTGACTTGGCTACAGCCACTGCAGAGTGCCCAATCTGCAAGCAGCAGGGACCAACACTGAGTCCCTGATATGGCAACATCCCTCGAGGTGATCAGCCAGCAACCTGGTGGAAGTTGATTACATTGAACCACTTCCATCATGAAATGGCACAGTTTTGTCCTTACTGGAATAGACACTTACTCTGGTTATGGATTTGCCTTCCCGGCACACAATGCTTCTGCCAAAACTATCATCTGTGGACTTACAGAATGCCTTATCCACCATCATGGTATCCTACAGAGCGTTGCCTCAGATCAAGGGACTCACTTCACAGAAAATGAAGTGTGGCAGTGGGCCCATGCTCATGGAATTCACTGGTCTTACCATGTTCCCCATCATCCTGAAGCAGCTGGATTGATAGAATGATGGAATGGCCTTCTAAAGACACAATTATGGTGTCAGCTAGGTGGCAATACCTTTCAGGGTTGGGGCAGTGTTCTGCAGGAGGCTATATATGCTCTAAACCAGTGTCCAATGTATGGTGCTTTTTCTCCCATAGCCAGGATTCATGGGTCCAGGAATCAAGGGGTGGAAATGGGAGTGGCACCACTCACTATTACCCTAGTGACCCACTTACAAGATTTTTGCTTCCTGTCCCTGCGACCTTATGCTCTGCAGGTCTAGAGGTGTTAGTTCCAAAGGGAGGAATGCTCCCACCTGGATACACATCATTAATTCCATTGAACTGGAAGCTAAGAATGCCGCCTGGCCACTTTGGGCTCCTTATGCCTGTGAATCAACAGGCAAAGAAGGGAGTTACCATACTGGCTGGTGTCACTGATCCTGATTACCAAGAGGAAATCGAACTGATAATACATAATGGAGGTAAGGAAGAGTATGTCTGGAATGCAGGAGGTCCCTTAGGGCGTCTCTTAGTACTGCCTTGCCCTGTGATTAAAGTCAATGGAAAACTACAGCAACCCAATTCCGACATGACTACTAAAGACCCAGACCCTTCAGGAATGAAGGTTTGGGTCACCCCACCATGCAAAGAACCACGACCAGCCAAGGTGCTTGCTGAGGGCAAAGGGAATATGGAATGGGTGGTGGAAGAAGGTAGTTCTAAATACCAGTTACGGCCACATGACCAGTTGCAGAAACGGACACTGTAATTGTTATGCATATTTCTACTTTGTATGTGTGCATCAAATATTTTTGTTTCCTTCCGTTATAAAATATAAGGTATAAACGGGGCTAATGTGTTTTCAATTGTACGTGTGTTAGCTGTATCATGTTAGGCACAAGTATGACTTTCTAATTGTTTTTATTCAGAGATTATGTGTGGTTTAAAGAGATGTGTACATGTGCCAAGAGGACTGTGATAGTTAAGGTTGTGTGTCCACTTGGCTGGGCCATGATTCTCAGTGTTTATATGTGATCACTCCCATGATTGAATATACTGTGAGTAAGTAATCAGATAAAAGGGAGTTTCCCTGGGGGTGTGGCCTGCATCTGAATATAAGGAGATGTTCTGGCTTTTTGCTCACTCTGGATTCTGTGACTGCCTCCTGACGTTTCACCTCCAGTTCTTGGGACTTGAGCTGTCAGCTCATCTGCCGAACTTAGGATTCGTTGATCTTCACAGCCTGTGAGCGGAGCCCTGCTCTCTGACCTGCCGATCTTGGGCTCGCCAGCTCCTGCAGCTACATGAATCAGGAGAAACCTTGCGGTCTTGCCTGCTGATCTTGGAATTCGTCGACCTTCACAGCCTGTGAGCAGGAGATCTGCTTTCCAACCTGCCGATCTTGGGCTCACCAGCTTCTCTGGCTCTGTGAATTGGGAGAGGCCTCTATCCTGATCCACGGACTTGGGATGTTCTAGCTTCTTCAACCATGTGAGCTGTTTCCTTGATATAAATCTCTCTCTATATATATTTATATGCTTTACTGGTTTTGCTTCTCTAGAGAACCCAGCCTAAGACACGTAGTCTCGCCATCCTTGCTTCTAAGGAGCATTCTGGTTGTACTTCTTCCCAGACAGATTTGTTCATTCTTTTGTCGGTCCATGGTATATTTAATATTCTTCTCCAACCCCACAATTCAAAGGCATCAATTCTTTGGTTTTCTTTATTCATCGTCCAGCTTTCACATGCATAGGATGCGACTGAAAACACCATGGTTTGGGTCAGGTGCACCTTAGTCTTCAATGTGACATCTTTTCTTTTCAACACTTTAAAGAGGTCTTTTGCAGCAGAGTTGCCGAATGCAATGGGTCTTCTGATTTCTTGACTGCTGCTTCTTTGGATGTTGATTGTGGATCCAAGTTAAATGAAATCCTTGACAATTCCAGTATTTTCCCCATTTATGTGATGTTGCTTATTGGTCCAGTGGTGAGAATTTTTGTTTTCATTATGTTGAGCTATAATCCATACTGAAGGCTGTGCTTTTTGATCTTCATAAGTAAGTGCTTCAAGTCCTCTTCAATTTGATAGTCAATGTATTTTAAATTTCCATTGAACTGGAATGTCAATGTATTTTAAATTACTAAACAAAAAAAATTGACAACCACCATCAGTAAGAATACATATTGTGGAGGCGAGGCCAAGATGGTGGAGTAGTCAGATGGCTTCCTATGTCCCTCTTACAACAAAGACCTGAAAAAACAAGTGATTTGATTGTATATGAATATCTAGGAGCCCTGAACAAGGCAAAGTTGAGGAATCAGACTGGGTGGTGGCGGGAGAGAGAGACGGTTTGGAAACAGCAAGGAGTTCCCTGACTGGACCTGGTGGGAGCCAAAGCCCTTCAGCCCTGATCAGCTTGGGTTGCGCGGAGAGGCAGGCATACAGCTCCACTCACTCGCTCGCTCAGGAGGCAGTTTCCACATTGAGAGAGACCCGGCAGCAGAGATTCTGCTTGGAAATTCCAAACCAGTGAAATGCAGCACCCAAACAGCTAAAGATAAGTACATGCATGTGGCCTTTTGCGGGGATTAAAAAAAAAAAAAAAACCCATATGGGAAATACTTCTTTCCTATTTACCTCTTCCATCCCCCTCTGCACCAGTTCCAGCCAGCTCCAGCAGTCTCTGAGTCCCCTGGGCCAGAAATAGATCCCATAAGGTGCCCTGACCCATTTTCCTGGCCTTGGAGCGGGAACAAATGAACAAACGGGAAAAAGTAAGCTACCGACTCCCCAAAGCCAGGAATTCAGTCAGTTGGCACAGCTCCTTTGCCTAGGCACAAGCATAAGGGGTCTGCAGACTTTGAGTGCTTTCCACCCCTGTATAGTCTTATGTGGACCCATCTCAATAGCATAAGCTCTCACTACCACATACAACAGGGTAAACACCTGAATTCTAACTTCAACTGTTTTAGCTGTGAACTGGCAGATTTGTGATGCTTGGCATTGCTCTGCCCTTTAAGCAGCCTCCTTACCTGTCTGCATCAGGGGCTTGAGGACTGGTGGCTCCACCCACACCACCTAGCCACCTGCTACAGGGGTCCAAGAATAAGTGGTGCCTCCCAATCCTGATACCCAACAGAGTAGGGTGCTCATACTCAGGCTGCAAAACTCACTTATCTACTTGCTCTAGGGAACAGGGACACGTTTTCCTTTCAGACACTCAGGGGCAGCTGTCAGCCCCCTCCCTTGCTCAGTGTGTGACCCCCTACTGCAGCCATACACCTGTGCCTACACCAATCACTCACGCCTCTCTAAGACTGTAGGAGAGAGCCTGCACCACACAGTTGGTGACTGACTGCCTGGACACCTGAGCTGAAACCATACAGAAAAATTTAACGGGTTCCTGGGCACACATACTTGTGACAGACCTAACTACCTGGTGACAGGATGTTAGTGCTTCAAAGGCGCCAATAATCAAACTAGCGCACACAAACAGCCTGTTTGAGCATATCAAAACAAAACAAGAAGCTAGGACATACTAAACAAATATAAAATAAAATTATAATAACTTATTGATGGCTCAGAAGCAACAGTCAATTTCAAATCACATAAAGAGGCAGTCCATGATGGCTTCAGCAAGCTCCCAAAATAAAGAACAAATTTTCTGAAGGAAGAGAATTTCTTGGAATTACCAGAGGCAGAATAGAAAAGATTAATATACAGAATTCTTCAAGAAATTAGAAAGGAAATTTGGCAATATGCAGTGAAATCCAAAGAACACACAGACAAAGCAGTAGCAGAACTTAAAAAAGTTATTCAAGAGCATAACAACAGCAATCAGAAATCCGGAAGATTAAAGATAAAATTTCAGAATTAGACAACTCAGTAGAAAGTCATAGGAGCAGAAATGAGGCAGTAGAATTCAGAATTAGCGACATCAAAGATAAAGCACTTGACACCAACTTATTTGAGGAAAAATCAGATAAAAGAATTAAAAAGAATGAAGAATCTCTAAGAGTTATGTGGGACTGTATCAAAAGAATACATATTGTATGTACACCGTGCCCCCCCAATATAATGCACTAAGAAGGGCACTACATCCCTTCTGTAGTATTCTTGCCAAAAATGCATAACCTCAATCTAATCACGAGAAACATCAGATAAAATCAAATTAAAGGACATTCTACAAAATAAATAGCCAGTATCCTTCATAAGTTACAAGGGCATGAAAAAACAAGGAAAAACTTACAAATGTTTACAGATTAGAGGAGATCAAGGAAAATGACAACTAAGAAAACATGACAGTGGCATACCATATGGGACCCTGAATTGGATCTGGACCAGAAAAAGGGTGTTAGTGGGTGTCTTGGTCATCTAGTGCTGCTATAACAGAAATACCACAAGTGGATTGCTTTAACAAAGAGAAATTTATTCTCTTACAGTCTAGTAGGCTACAAGTCCAAATTCAGGGCATCAGCTCCAGGGAAAGGTTTTCTCTGTCGGCTTTGGAGGAAGGTCTGTGTCATCAGTCTTCCCTTGGTCTGGGAGCTTCTCTGTGCAGGAACCTCAGGTCCGAAGGACGCACTCTGCTTCCGGCACTCCTTTCTTGGTGGTGTGAAGTTCCCATGTGTCTCTGCTCACTTCTCTCTTTTATATCTCAGAAGAGATTGGCTTAAGACACTATCCAATCTTGTACACCTCATCAGTATAACTGCCACTAATCCATCCTATTACATCATAGTGATTGTATTTACAACACATAAGGAAATCACATCAGATTACAGAATGGTACACAATTATACAATACCAGGAATCGTGACCCAGCCAAGTTGACAGATATTTTTGGGGGACACAATTCAATCCATTACAGTGGGAAAGCTGGCAAAATTCAAATAAAGCCTGTGGATTAGTCAGCAGTATTGTACCAGTGTTAATTTTCTGACTTTGATAATTGTATTATGGTTTTGTAAGATATAAACATTAGAGGAAGCTAGGTGAAGGGTATATTCATAGAAATACTCTAATGTTCTTGCACCTTTTCTATAAGTTTAAAAGTCTTTTTTTTTAAAAAAACAAAACAAAACAAAACAAAACAAAAAAACAACCAAACCTGTTGCCGTTGAGCACATTCTGATTCATGGCAACCCTATGTGTAAGCCTATGTATCACAGAGTAGAATTGTTCCATAGAGATTTCTTGGCTGTAATCTTTATGTAAGAAGTTTGCCAGGACTTTCTTCTGCATAGCCACTGGGTGGGTTTGAACTGCCAACCTTTAGGTTAGTAGCTGATCACAAACTTCTTGTACTACTCAGGCACCTAGGCATGGTGCTAAGTGCTAGAAATAAAAATGGAAAGAAACTATCCCTGCCCTCTAGTGGAGAAGGAGAGAAATTATCGTAATTATTGTAAGTCAAGATAATTTATTTAATGGAAGTATACATGAGGTTATTAGGCACAAAGGACTCTTGGCAAAAGGATGGCTTCACACGAAGATAACATTTGAGCAGAGAACTTGAAGAATGTGTAGGAAGGCAAATAGAAGGAAAGTGTTACAGACAAAGAGTACAGTATGACACAAAAACCAAAAAAAACCGTTGCCCTCGAGTCGATTCCAAGTCATAGCAACCCTATAGGTCAGAGTAGGACTGCCCCATAGAGTTTCCAAGGAGTGCCTGGTGGATTTGAACTGCTAACTTTTTGGTTAGCAGAAGTAGCCATTTAAAAAAAAAATTTTTTTTTGTTGTTGTACTTTAGGTGAAGGTTTACAGAACAGTTTTTCATTAAATAGCCAGTACACATATTGTTTTATGGCATTGGTTAACAACCCCGTGACATGTCAACACTCTCCCTTCTCAACCTTGGAGACTTTTTTTTTCTGGTGAAAATATACATAGCTAAAGATACACCATTTCAAAAATTTCTACATGTACAGTTCAGTGACATCGATTATGTTCTTCCAGTTGTGCTGCTATTCCCACTATCCTTTTCCAAATTATTCCATCACCATTATCTTCAACTCACTGCCCCCAGGCTTCCCATCAAATCTTTTGAGTTGCTGTTGTCTATTTGATCTCACATAGATGATTCTTTTTTTTTTTTTTGTACTTTAGATGGTTTACAGAACAAAATAATTTCCCATTAAACAGTATACATATTGCACTATGACTATGGTTAACAACCCCATGACATGTCAACACTATCCTTCCTCAATCTTGGGTTCCCTATCACCAGCTTTCCTGTCCCCTCTTGCCTTCTAGTCCTTGTCCCTGGACTGCTGTGCCTCATTAGTCCCCTTTAGTTTTATGGGGCTGTCCAGTCCTTGTCTGGACAGTGAACTTCAGGAGTGATTTCACCACTGAGCTAAAAGGGTGTCTGGGGGCCATACTCTTGGAGTTTCTCCAGTCTCTGTCAGGCAAGTAAATCCGGTCTTTTTCTGTGTGTTAGAATTTTGTTCTACATCCTTCTCCAGATCTGTCCAGGACCCTCTGTTGTGATCCCAGTCAGAGCAGTCAGTGGTAGTAGCCGGGCACCATCTAGCTATACTGGACTCAGTCTGGTGGAGGCCTTGGTAGCTGTGGTCCATTAGTCCTTTGGACTAATCTTTTTCTTGTATCTTTTTCTCTTCATTCTCCTTGCTCCTGAAGGGGTGAAACCAGTGGAGTATCTTAGATGGCTGCTCACAGGCTTTTAAGACCCCAGATGCTACTCATTTTCTTTATAGACTGTGATATGTCAGCTGAGCTAGATGTTCCCAGAGACGATGGTCCCCACAGCCCTCCACCCAGCTATTCAGTCCCTCAGGGAGTTTGGATATGTCTATGGAGCTTCCACGACCTTTCCTTGTACAAGTTGGGCTGGTTTCCCCAGTATTGTGTACTGAGCAGACATAACCCTTAACCATTATACCACCAGTATGACACACACACACAAAGAAAGGCTTAAGGAAGTATGGTGTATTCTGGGAAGTACAAATAGATCAGTATTTCTGGAAAGTAAACTATGAGAAAGGCACCAGTAGATGAGATGAGCGAGTAGGCAGTACTACGGAATTTAGGTTTTATCTTGTTAGTCAGTGTTACCAACTGAAGGTAAAAATTTAAAAACAGGTAAGATTTTTCAAAAAATCTAATAATAAAGATAAACCATAATGTTTTTAAAATAAAAACTAAAATCATTGTTTCATATTTGAGGAAGGGTTATGTAATAGTTAACTTTATGTGTCAGCTTAGCTAGGCTATAAAAATACCAAACCCATTGCAGTTGAGTTGATTCCGACTCATAGCAACCCTATAGGACAGAGTAGAACTGCCCCCACAGGGTTTTCAAGGGGTGGCTGGTGGATTCGAACTGCAGACCTTTTAGTTAGCAGCCATAGCTCTTAACCACTGTGCCACCAGGGCTCCTTAACTAGGCTATAGTACCCAGTTATTTAATCAAACACTAATCTAAATGTTGCTGTGAAGATATTTTGTAGATGTGGTTAACATCTACAATAAATTGGCTTTAAGTAAAGGAGATTACCCTCAATAATGTAGGTGGGATTCATCCAACCAGTTGAAGGCCTTAAGAGCAAAAATTGAGTTAACCTGGAGAAGAAGACATTCTGCCTCAAGACTAAGGGGCCAACTCCAGTCTGCATTTCCAGCCTGCTGGTGCACCATATGAATTTGGAACTTGCCAGCCCCCATGATCACGTGGGCCAATTCCATAAAATAAATCAATCTCAATCTTTCCCTGCCCCCATTGATTTTGTTTCTCTGGAAATCCCTAACTGATACAGGCTGATATTGTCTGTTACCTATCACCAAGGTGTCTTTATTGACACCTCAATGACATATAGAAAGGCATATTCATTTCTTACTCTAGGTTGTTGGGCATGATAACATGTATACAGAGAGGCTCTCTCAAAGAGTTCCGGATATTAGGAACATAGACCTAAAATTTATGCTCAGTGAGACACTTAATTCATACTCCACCTCATGAGTATGAATTTCAGTCCATAAACTCAAGTATGCAAGGAATATCACATTATATTTTTTAAATCTTTTTCCATTGTGTTGTCTAGAGGAGTAAAACCAATAAAGCATAAAGAGAGAGAAAGAGAGATTTATTACAAGGAAATGGCTCAGACAGTTGTGGAATTTGGCAAGTCCCAAATCTGTGGGACAGGTGTCAGGCTGCAGGCATCTCCTGACTCACATGGTTGCAGGGGCTGATGTACCCAAAATCTGCAGGTAGGTGGCAGACTGCTGGCTCACATCCCAAGAACTAGAGGTCAGAGGATGATGAGTTGGCTGCAGGATCAAGAGAGAGCTTTGCCAGAACATCCACATATATTGGATGCAGGACACACCTCCAAGGAAACTCTTTTCAACTGATTGGCCAATCACATCAGATCACAAAATGGAGGATGATTACATATCTGCCAAACCACTGAGAATTATGTCTTAGCCAAGTTGACACATAACCTTAACCATCACACATTGTAAAATATAGCACCCATTTAGAAAAAAGTCCATAAAACATAAATGTTTACCTTAGTGAACACTCATGCATGCAACACACATCCAAGTCAAGAAATGGAATATTTCCAACATCCCAGTAGCTCCTTTTGTGCCCTTTAGCAATCAGAGACACCTGCCTACCCCTAAAAATAATCATTTTTGTTACTTTTATGGTAAATGTTATTTTCTCCTTATTTTTCTCATTCTTTTACCACCAAAACCTGCTCCCCTACGCACAATAATTTAGCTTTGTCAATTTTTGAACTTTGTATAAATGGAATCATGTGTATTCTTTCGTATCCGGCTTTCTTTGCACAATAATGTTTGTGAGATTCATCTTTATTGCTGTGGGTAAGTTATAGCTTGTTCATTTTCATTGCTGTATGGTATTCTTTAGTAAGACTATATCATTATGTAGTTATTTATTCTACTGTAGATAAACATTAAGTCTGTCTCCAGTGTTGTAGGATATTATGAATAAGTTTTACCTGAACATCTTCTATATGTCTCTTTTTTAAAAAATTTTTTTATTGTTGTAGTTTAAATGAAGTTTACATTTCAAGTTAGTCTCCCATAGAAAAATTTATACATACATTGTTATGTGACCCTAATTGCTCTCTCCCCATACTGCAACAGCACACTCCTCCTTTCCACCCCTGATTCCCCATGCCCATTCAACCAGCTCTTAACCCTCTCTGCCTTCCCATCTGACAGAAGCTGCCCGTTTAGTCTCTTGTATCTACTTGAGCTAAGAGGCACGCTCCTCACAAGTATCACTTTATGTCCCACAGTCCAATCCAATCCCTGTCGGAAGAGTTGGCCTCAGAAATTGTTTTAGTTCTGGGCTGACAGAGAATCCAGGGGCCATACTTTCCAGGGTTCCTCCAGTCTCAGTCAGACCATTAAGTCTTGTCTTCTTACTGGAATTTGGGTTCTGCACCCTACCTTTCTCCTGCTCCAACCAGGACTCTCTATTGTGTTCCCTGTCAGGGCAATCATTGGTGGTAGCTGGGCACCATCTAGTTCTTCTGGTCTCAGGCTGATGAAGTCTCTGGTTTATGTGGCCTTTTCTGTCTCTTGGGCTACTACTTTCCTTGTGTCTTTGGTGTTCTTCATTCTCCTTTACTCAGGTGGTTGGGACCAATTGATGCATCTTAGATGGCCGCTTGCAAGCTTTTAAGACCCCAGACACCACTCATCAAAGTAGGATGCAGAACATTTTCTTCATAAGCTTTGTTATGCCAATTGACCTAGATGTCCCCAGAAAGCATGATCCCCAGACCCCTACCCCTGCTACTCTGTCTCTCAAAGTGTTTGTATTCAGGAAACTTCTTAGCTTTGGTTTAGTCCAGTTGTGCTGACTTCCCCTGTAGTGTGTGCTGTCCTTCCCTTCACCTAAGATGATTCTTATCTACTATCTAGTTAGTAAATAACCCTCACCCTCCCTTCCTACCCTCGTAATCATCAAAGAATGTTTTCTTCTGTGTTTAAACCTTTTCTTGAGTTCTTATAATAATGGTCTTATACAATATTTGTCCTTCTGTGACTGACTAAATTCACTCAGCATAATGAGTTCCAGCTTCCTCCATGTTATAAGGTGTTTCATGGCTTCATTGTTGTTCTTTATCATTGTGTAGTATTCCATTGTGTGGATATACCATAATTTGTTTATCCATTCATCCGTTGATGGGCATCTAGGTTGTTTCCATCTTTTTGCTATTGTGAACAGTGCTGCAATGAACATAGGTGTGCATATATCTATTTGTGTGATGGCTCTTATTTCTCTAGGATATCTATATGTCTCTTGATGTGCATGGTCACACATAGCTGTTGGGTGTATACCACAATAATGCCAAATTGTTTGAAAGAGGTTGTATAAATTTACACTACACTCTTAAGGTTTGAAAGTTCCAGTTAATTCAGATTCCTGCTATTGATAGTCTTTTTAGTTTTAGCCATTTTGGTGGGTGTATAGCTATATCTTATTGAGTTTTAATTAGCATTTTCCTGATTACTAACCAGTTGGGCATCCCAGTCTGGTGACTAGTGTCTGGGGTCTGGGGTCTTAAAAGCTTGTGAGTGGCCATCCAAGATACAACTATTGGTCCCTACTTGCCTGGAACAAAAGAGAAAGAAGGAAACTCAAGATTCAGAAAAGGAACCAGTCTACAGGACTAATAGTCTACCTGAACCATGGCCTCCTCTACCACGAGACCAGAAGAACTAGATGGTGCACAGCTACCACCACAGTATGTTCTGAGCGGGACCACAATAGAGAGATCTTGATAGAAAGGGAGAAAAATGTGGAACAGGAATTCAAATTCTCAAAAAAATCCAAACTTACTGGGCTCACTGAGACAAGAGGAATCCTTAAGACTATTGCCTTGAGATAGTCTTTAAGTCTTGAGCTGAAACTATTCCCTTCAAGTCATCTTTTAGCTAAATAGCAGGTTAGCTCATAAATTAATGAGTATTGCACTCTTAAAAAATCATCTATATGAGATGAAATGGTCAACAAATACTCTAAAGCACAGATGAGAAGGTTGTAGAGATATGAGACTAGGTTAATGGGAATGAAACAACTAGAACAGAAATAATGAGAATGTTAATACAATGTGAAGAATGTAACCAATGTCAATGAACAATATGCATAGAAATTGTTGAATGGGAGCCTGTTTTGCTGGGTACAAAAAAAGCAAAAGTTGCAATCTTAAATCTACAAGATAAAACTTAAGGCAAAAAGCATTAAAACAGAAGAAAAGTCGCTTTACAATGCTAATAGCCAACATTTACAATGAAGATGTAACAGTTATAAATATCTATGTACCAAATAACACAGCACCAACCTTCATAAAAGACGAAGTTCGGGAAATGCAAGGAGAAACGAATAGAAACACTGTAAAAGTAGATTTTAATGCACTACTCTCAACCTAAGACACATAAATTGGCCACAAAATAGTATGGCTTTTGAACATCTAAGCAACATGGTCAATAAGGGAGCTTAGGGATATATATCAAACTTTGCTCTCTGATAACAAAGAATTTACCCTTTTCTCCAAGTGCAGTCAGAACAATTATAAAACAATTATAAAAATTTACCATCCATTAAGTGACAAAAAAATCAATAAAAATATTTTTAAAATTCTGATCAAATGCACTGTCTTAGTTATGTAGTGCTGCTATAACAGAAATACAAGTGGATGGCTTTAACAAACAGAAATTTATTCTCTCACAGTCTAGGAGGCTTGAAGTCCAAATTCAGGATGCCAGCTCCAGGGGAAGGCTTTCTCTCTCTTGTTGGCTCTAGGGGAAAGCCCTTGACATCAATCTTCCCCTGGTCTAGAAGATTTTCAGTGCAGGAACTCTGGGTCCAAAGGACGTGCACTCCTGCTCTTCCTTCCTGGTGGTATGAGGTTCTCACATCTCTCTGCTCATTTCTCTCTTTTATATCTCAAAAGAGATTGACTTAAGACACAACCTAATCGTGTAGATTGAGTCCTGCCTCATTACATAATTGCCACTAATCCCACCTCATGAACATCATAGAGATAGGATTTACAGCACATAGGAAAATCACATCAGATGACAAAATGGTGGACAATCACACAATACTGAGCATCATGGCCTAGCCAAGTTGATACACATTTTTGGGGGGACATAATTCCATCCATGCACTAAAAGTAGAAATCATCTAGAATCTTCCAGTACTATATTGAACAATATTGTTTTTCATTGGTTAATTTTCAGAAGTAGGTCACCAGGCCTTTCTTCTTAGTCTGGAAGCTTTGCTGAAACCTATCCTATCCACTATGCGTGACCCTGCTGGTATTTGAAATACTGGTGGTATATTTTCCAGCATCATAGTAACACTCAAGCCACCACACTCTGACAAACTGACAGGTGGTGGGCTTTTGTCTTCCTGGTGTCTATTTCAAGAGGGAAATGAAGACCTGTAGGTTGCCCCTTTCCTTCTGTAGGTTGCCTAATACTGTGAGAAACAATTAATTAATTGTGCTTCTCTTGCATCCTTTAATATTTTGAAATTGCTTCAATGAAGCAGTAGCAATGAGTAAGACCCTCTAGAGGCTTGTCTGGGAGGACTATATCTGTATCTCAAGAGATCACAGGCAAGAGCCTAGTGAAAAGTTACAAGGTTTTTAATTACCTCCATCCTAGGATAATAAGACGTTCTCCATGACCCTGATCCCACAGCCAATTCCACAATCCTTTCATTCCCTTTGAGAGGCTTTCTGTGCAGTCCTATTGAGAATATAAATTATTGTTTCTTTGTTTTTTTAATTTTCAAGGAACAGGAACATGTTATGTCAATTTACGTAGGGGATAGCGAATACACAGGATAAGTACTTTCTACTCTGTCTATGACAAAAGAGAAGATCATAAATATTTTCAAAAGAAAAATTAAACAGTTCACCTGGAAAGGAATTAAAATTTATCCTAACATCACATTTTTCATCAGCAACACTTTACATTTAAAAAAAAAAAAATGGAGAAATGCCATCAAAGTTCTAAGAGAAATAAACCTGTCAAACTATCAATCAGATCTGAAGACAGAATAAATACATTTTCAGACTTGCAAGATTTCAGCATCAAGATACTTTCTAGGTAAAAGCCATCTTCAGAGCTAACATGTCTCCTGCAACTTCTGCTTTTACTTTTTTATTGGCCTCTGCTGGTGCCTTTGTGTGATTAAAAAAAAAAAAAGCAAAAAGCCACAAGCTAAAACTAATGTGTTTAACCTACATAGCACAGGAACCGGGATAGTAGGAATTGGAATTAAAGCATTATGAAGTTCTTGTAATGTTTAGGAGAAGAGTAAAGATATTGATTAAAATTCTAAGTATCCATGCTAAAATATCTGGGATAACCACTGAAAGGATGAGCATACAATACAGAGCTTCCAAAATAATAGAGAATTAATGAGAAAGAGCTCAATCAATCCAAAAGAAGGCAATAACTGAGGAAAAAGGATAGAAATAATGAGAAAAGTTTGACAAATACAAAGAACAAAATGAGTTAGTGGAAATAAACAAGTATATTCATAATTGCAGTAATGTAAACAGACCAAATTTCCAGTTAAAAGAAAAACATCAGCTTTTGATTTAAAAATCCAATGATATTTTATGTCCAAGTATGTAACTAAAAGCTTACATTAAAAAAAGATAAAGGCTGAAAAGTAATGATTTAGAAAAGTTGAAAGTGAAAGGATGGGGAAAAAAAGATACGGTAACCAAAAGAAAACGGATGTAGCTGTACTAATTGCAGACAAAATAGACTTTAAAGCCAAAAGCAGTAATAAAAATAAAGAGAAGTTCTATATAATGATAAATGTTTCAGTTTACCAGGAAGACATAAAAATTATAAACCTGTATGCACCTATTAATGTAGTTTCAAATATATAGAGCAAAATTGGATAGTATTAGATTTTAACACACCTTTTACACTGTTAGCTCAAGTAAACTATGTAAAGGCCCAGAAGATATGAATAGCTACAAGTTTGTTTGAACGGGCATATATAAAGCTCTGCACCTAATACTAAGAATACATATTCTTTTCATTTTATGAAAGTTGACTGTATTTTAGACCATGAAATAAGCTTGAACAAATTTCAAAGAACTGATACCATATGTATATCAGTTCTCTCACCAACATTCAATGAAGTTAAAAACCAACAACAACAACAAAACTATAAACATCCCAGATATTAGGAAATTTTTAAAAATCCACTTACAGGTTAAAGAATAGATTAAAAATTAGACAATATATGGAACTTAATGATACTGAAAATACTATATTTCAAAACTTACAGGATGCAGGTTAAGTAGAATTGAGGAAATTTCAGTCTTAAAAAAGAAGAATAACAAAATTGATGACAAAACGAAGATTATGATTTCAAAAATATACTTGAGCAAACTAGGACTAAAAATAACTATCCTTATCTTGATAAAGTTTATCTACAAAAAAACCTAGATTAAACATCAGACTTAACAGTATAATTCTCAAAAAGCATTCCTTTTAAACCAGGAACAGGACAAAAGTATCTTCGTCACCATTTCTATTCAATATTGTGTTGGAGTTCCTAACCAATGCAGTGAAGCAGGAAGAAAATAACGGATTATCTGATTCCTACATTGAAGCCGCCTGCCCCAATCTACAGATAAAATTTGAAATTAATAAAGAAAATTTAGTTACGAGGGCGGGGGAGGAGAAATCACTAAATAGCAGAGTAGAATCAACTTTGGTGAAGGGAAGGACAACACACAATACAGGGGAAGTCAGCACAACTGGACTAAACCAAAAGCTAAGAAGTTTCCTGGACACATCCAAACACTTTGAGGGACAAAGCTGTGACTGGGGCCTGGGGACCATAGTTTCAAGGGACATCTAGGTCAATTGGCATAACAAAGTTTATTAAGAAAGTGTTCTACATTCCACTTTGGTGAGTGGCATCTGGGGTCTTAAAAGCTTGGGAGCAGCCATCTAAGACACATCAACTCGTCCCATCCCACTTGGAGCAAAGGAGAATGAAGAAAACCAAAGACACATGGAAAATATTCACTCAAAGGACTAAAGGACCACATGAACCAGAGACTCCACCAGCCTAAAACCAGAAGAACTAGAAGGTGCCCAGCTACCACCAGTGACTGCCCTGACAGGGAACACAATAGAGAGTCTCAGACAGAGCAGGAGAAAAATGTAGAATAAAACTCAAATTCAAGTAAAAAGACCAGTCTTAACGGTCTGATAGAGACTGGAGGAACCCCAAAAGCTATGGCCCTCAGATGCACTCTTAACCCAGAACTGAAACCATTCCCGAAGGCCACTCTTCAGACAAAGATTAGACAGGTCTATAAAACAAAAAATAATACACATGAGTAGTGTGCTTCTTAGTTCAATCAGATACACAAGACCAAATGGCAGCTTCTGTCCAAAAGCAGTATGTGAAGGCAGGAAAGGACAGGAACTGGTCTAGATGGACACAGGGAACCCAGGGTGGAAAAGAGAAGTGTGCTGTCACATTGTGGGGATTGCAACTAATGTCACAAAACAATATGAGTATAAGTTTTTGTATGAGAAATTAACTTGAGCTGTAAACTTTCACCTAAAGCACTATAAATAAATAAATAATAAACAAAGAAAATTTAGCAATGTTTTTGGACAAAAAAAATCAATACAGTATATAAAAGACAGTTTATTTTGGGACTAAAGGATGGTAAAAGACAATTCATTTCTATATATAAGCCATAAACATCTAAGTAACGTTACTTTAAAACATAATATTAATAAGGTACATAAATCAAAAAATCAAACCCAATCTCATGTGTCACAGAGTAGAACTGCTCCATAGGGTTTACTTAGTTATAATCTTTATGGTAGCAGATCACCAGGCCTTTCTTCTGCAGCACCACTGGGTGGGTTCAAACCACCAACCTTTAGGTTGGTAGTTGAGCACAAACTGTTTGCACCACCCAGGGACCTTAATAAGGTACATGTGGTTGCTGTGTGCCATTGAGTCAATTCCGACTCATAGTGACCCTATATAACAAAGTAAAAATGCCCCATAGGGTTTCCTAGGCTCGGGTGCCAATTCAAAGTTCAGAGGTTCAAACCCATCAGCTGCTCAGTGGGAGAAAGATGTGGCAGTCTGCTTCTGTAAACATTTACAGCCTTGGAAACCCTATGGGGCAGTTCTACTCTGTCCTATAGGGTAGCTGTGAGTGGGACTCAACTCTATGGCAATGGATTTTGGTTTTTAATCTTCATGGGAGCCCATGTCTTTTCTCCCTCATAGCTGCTGGGTGGGTTCCAACCCCAAACTTTCAGTTAGCAGCCTAGAGCTTAAACACTGAACCACTAGGGCTCCTTAATAAAGTACATAGACATACGAGAAAAAGTACATCAATATGCAAAACTTATTAATAAAATTATAAAATTTTAACAGAAGATATTAAAAGAAAGCCTAAATAAATGCAGGAATATATCATGTTTATGGATAGAAAGACTCAATATCATAAAAATATCAAGGTTACAAAGCTAGTGAGTGGCAGAGCTGTGATTGAAACCCAGGCAGTCTAGCTCTTCAGAACATGTGTTAATCATTATTCAACATTGCCTTTCTTCAAATATTCTTCTTGTAGAATGTTATAGATGACATAAGACCCTTACCCATAAACCAGACCCATTGCCACCATGTCGATTCTGACTCAAAGCGACCCTATAGACGGAGCAGAACTGCCGTGTAGGGTTTCCAGGGAGCAGCTTGTGGATTCAAACTGCTGATTTTTTGGTTGGCAGCCGAGCTCTTAACCACTGCATCACAGACCATTCATTCCATTTCTCTCATTTTACAAAAAAAGATATCTTTTTAAATTGTCCTAAGAATGGAATGAACTATCCGCAATGAAGTATAGGGGCCACTGTGGATGGTTTTCACTTAAATAAAAGGTACAAAAATTATAAAAGAATATTATGCACAACTCCATGGCCAATAAATTTGAAAATCTAGAAGAAGGGAATTTTGAGCAAATAGAAATTATCAAAATTTACTCAAATAGGCAGGAAAAACAAAAATAAAAGCAATAATCATATAAAAATTGGAAAAGTAATTTAAGATCTACATTTTAAAAAGGATCAGATGGCTTTATAGATGAATATATATAATATTTAAAGAATAGATATTCCTATCTTATTTAAATTATTCTACAATGTAGGAATGGAAGAAAGGAACTCCAATACATTTTATAAAACTGTCTTACCCTTAATATTAAAACATAATAAAAACAATACAAAAACACAAAAGACCAACTTTATCTTTGAACATAGATGCCAAGAGTCTGAATAAAATCTTTGTAAATCAAATCCAATAGTCTATTAAAAGAAAATTGTTTTATGACCAAATAGGATTCCAGGAAACAAGGATGATTTAACACTAGGAAATCTATGTGTTCAATTCACCATAGGAACAAAATAAAGGAGGAAAACTGCATAATTATATCAAGAGTTGCTGAGAAAGCATTTGATAAAACTAAGTAGCCATTTCTCATCTGGGTTCTTAAAAGCTAGTAAGTGGCCATCTAAGATCCATCAATTGATCCCAACCCACCTGGAGTAAAGGAGAATGAAGAACACCAAAGACACAAGGAAAGTATTAGCCCAAGAGACAGAAAGGGCCACATAAACCAGAAACTTCATCAGCCTGAGTCCAGAAGAGCTAGATGGTGCCTGGCTACCACCAATGACCGCTTTGACAAGGAACACAACAGAGAGTCCCCGACAGAGGAAGAGAAAAGTGGGATGCAGAACTCAAATTCTAGTAAAAAGACCAGACTTAGTGGTCTGACTGAGACTGGAGGAACCCCAGAAACCATGACCCCCAGACTCTCTGCAACCCAGAACTAAAACCATTCCTGAGGCCAACTCTTCAGACAAAGATTAGACTGTACTACGGGACATAAGATGATACTCATGAAGAGTGTGCTTCTTAGCTCAAGTAGATACATGAGACTAAATGGGCAGCTCCTGTCTGGAGGTGAGATGAGAAGGCAGAGAGTGTTAGGAGCTGGTTGAATGGACACAAAATCCGGGGTGGAAAGGAGGAGTGTGCTGTCACAGTTTAAGGAGAGCAATTAGAGTCACATAACAATGTATGTATAAATTTTTGTATGAGAGACTAGCTTGAATTGTAAACTTTCACTTAGAGCACAACAATAAAATTTTTAAAAAAGGAGCAAACTACAGATAGACTCAGCAACATGGATGAATCTCAAAAACATAACGCTGAGTGACACAAAAAGCTATGTACTGTATGATTCCATTTAAACAACATTCAAGAAAAGGTAAAATGATGACATAAAACAAATCAGTAATTGCCAGGGACTGGGCAGGGGAAGAAGGACTGACTGGAAATAAAAATGAGAGAACTTTTTGGGGTGATGGAAATATTCTTTATCTTGCTTGTGGTGGTGGTTACATGGTCTCATGGTTTGAACTATGTCCCCCAAAAAATGTGTGTATCAGTTTGGCTGGGCCCTGATTCCTGGTACTGTGTGATTTTCCTGTATGTTGTAAACCTACCTTTAAGATGTTAATGAGGGAGGATGGGTGACAGTTGTGTTAGTAAGGCAGGACCTGATCTACAAGACTAGATTGTGTCCTGAGGCAGTGTCTTGAGATATAAAAGACAGAAGTGAGCAGTGAGATTGGGGGACCTCATACCATCAAGAAAACAGTGCCGGGAGCAAAGCGCGTCCTTTGTACAGGGGTCCCTGAGCCAAGAAGCTCCTAGTCCGGGGGAACACTGATGAGAAGGCCAAGAGAGAGAAAGCCTTCCCCTGGTGCTGACACCCTGAATTTGGACTTTTAGCCTACTTTGACTATGAGGAAATAAACTTCTCTTCGTTAAAACCATCCACTTGTGGTATTTCTGTTATGGCAGCACTAGATGACTAAGACACATGGCTATATGCAAAATCAATTGGACTGTATATATAAAAGGTAAATTTGATTGTATATAAATTATACCTCAACAAATCTTAAAAAACCCCAAAAAACTCCAGGATGGATAATTAGGTAGAAATATACTTCTACATATAAATATATAAAGTGTGAAAAATGTTGAAAGGATGTACCCCAAAATATTGCTTCTCTGGGTGATGGGATTATGAGTGATGTTTGTTTTCTTCCCTACATTTTTATGTATTTTCCAACTTTTCTACAATGACTATGTTACTTTGATAATTCAAGGAGAAGACAAAGTAAGTAGCCATTTCTAATAACAGGTAGCGTTTATTAAGTGCTTGCTATGTGCCAGGCATTGGACTAAGTGCTTTGTTTGCATTAACTTATTTAATTCTCATAGCAATGATTGTATTGCTACAATTGTTATTATTCCTATTTTACAAAAGGGGAAACTGAGTCTCAGAGAGGTTAAATAATGTTACACATATAGGAAATGACAGAGATAGAATTTGAATCAAGTGTGGCTCTTATCAGCTACACTTGTTAGTTGCAGTCCAGTCAGCTTCAACTCATGGTGATCTTATGCATAACAGAAAGAAACATTGCCCTGTCCCGTGTCATCTTCTTAACCAATGGCATGTTTGAGCCCTTTGTCGTGGCTATTGTGTCAATCCATCTCAGTGAAAGATTTCCTAATTTTCGCTGACCCTATACTTTACAAACATGATGTCAGCTATACTACACTGCCTTGAATAGAATCTCTAATTAGCACAGAAATAAAATCACTATGCTTAAACATGATAACCATTAATTATTAGTAAATTTTACAATAAGAGGCGAAATTTCCATTGAAATTCAGGACATGTTCCGTGTTGGGATTTTTATGGATGGGGGTGTCAACATATAGCACTATTCTTCCCTTCCTAATTTTGAACCAGTTTAGAGAAAGGATAAACTATAAACAGCTGAGGTTGAAATATCAATTGTATTACTGTTCAAAGCTAAACTAGAGTACATGGATTGTCCCTGTGGGGAAAGTGGACTTTATAATACTAAACTCCTGAATGAGGGCAACTTGCTGACCCAGTCATAGCTGCACTGGGCGAGGGCAGGCCCTCCTCTTGTAAGGGGCCTATCCCTGGAAAAACAAAGTGAAAGTACTGCTTTCTGCAGGCAGGTTCAAAAGGGGTTAAGCCAGGCATAGTGTTACGGATTGAATTGTGTCCCCCAGAAATGTGTGTCAACTTGGCTAGGCCATGAATCCCAGTATGGTGTAATTGTCCACCATTTTGTCATCTGATGTGATTTTCCTATGTGTTGTAAATCCTACCTCTATGATGTTAATGAGGCAGAATTAGAGGCAGTTATGTTAATGAGGCAGGACTCAATCTACAAGATTAGGTTGTGTCTTGAGTCCATCTCTTTTGAGATATAAAAGAGAGAAGTGAGCAGAGAGACAGAAGGACCTCATACCACCAAGAATGTAGTGCCAAGAGCAGAGTGTATCCTTTGGATGTGGGGTCTCTACACTGAAAATCTCCAGACCAGGGGAAGTTTGATGACAAGGACCTTCCTCCAGAGCCGACAGAGACAAAGCCTTCCCCTGGAGGTGATGCTCTGAATTCAGACTTATAGCCTACTAGACTATGAGAGAATAAACTTCTATTTGTTGAAGCCATCCACTTGTGGTATTTCTTGATAACTAAGACACATGGCCAGTTTACTCTCCACAGATTTGTCAATGAGATAAGCCACTCTCCTGGGGTAGAATGAATAAAGGGGTGCAGTGGGGCCAGGAATATGACACTTGATTGAGCTATCTCTATATGACTAGTAAATTTACCATGAACAGAAGAACATTAACGGAGACTAGCCTCACAGAAAGGCAGAATACATGCCTCCCACCACAACCACTTCCACATTGTGAGAACTTAGGGACTGGTATGAAGGAAAAGGGAAAGAGGAAGGAACTTACTGAAAGCCTATTATGTGCTAGATGTTTACATGCAATCTCAAATCAAATGCTTAATACTCACACCAAGCTCATGAACTCCAACTAAAGGATAAGACATCTGAGACAAAAAAGTTAAGTAACTTGCCTGTTTATTCAGTTTGAAAGTGGCCAAGTGACTATTTGACCAGGGGGAAAAAAGGCAATAAAACATCATGTGAGATTTTGAAGTTGTTGTTACAACATCATTTAAATAATTGAGCAACCAGAAAAAAATTTTTTTTTTTAAGACAGAGTCAGTTTTTAAAAAGAGGAGTTTGTAAAGAATGGGAAAGGTTTCCCAAGCAGTTAATGTCTTAAGCTAGTTAAGGGGATAAATTTATTATGAAGAATATAAATGTCAGTTTATAGTAATTAAATATTCACAAGCTTGGAAATATGAATGAAGCTGTTGAACAAAGGCATAACTGAATTTTACCACTGAGCCCAATTATGCAATGAGCAGATTTTCCTTTCTGACTTCTTTTGGGTCTCTGACATCATCACTTCTTCGTGCAGCAGTTAGATGCAGAAGCACCTGCAGACCAGAGGCCAGGCTCACTCTTCACAGGAATGTGCCCAGGCTAGCACTGCATTTCCTTTACTTTCTAGAGCCACATGGTAACGAGTTGAGAAGATCTTCATCCCATTGTTTTCCTGCCCCAAATTTTTCTTAAAGCTTTGTTTACATTCTTATTTCTCAAAGAGTAGATCAGGGGGTTCAGCATTGGGATCACTACTGTGTACATCACAGCAACGGTGTGGTCTTGAGTCAGGGAGTAGCTAGACCTGGGGCGCAGGTACATAAAAAGTGTTGTGCCAAAGAAGAGGCAGACAGCAGTGAGGTGGGAGGCACAGGTGGAAAATGCCTTGAACCTGCCCTGGGCTGAGTTCATCCTCAGGATGGTGATGAGGATGAAGAGGTAGGAGACAAAGATGGTGAGCGTGCAGCTCAAAAGGTTGAAACCAGCAAAAATGAAGAGCAGGATCTCACACAGGGAGGTGTCCATGCAAGAGAGGGACAGGATGGGAGGTCCATCACAGAAGAAGTGAGTGACTATGTGAGCACCACAGAACTTTAGGCTGAAGATACAGCTTGTGTGAATAAGAGAATTGAGAAATCCTGCACTGTAGGAGCCAACAATCAAAGAGGTACAGACCTCAGGAGACATGGTGATTGAGTAGAGCAGGGGGTTACAAATAGCAGCGTAGCGGTCATAGGCCATGGCAGCAATGAGGTAGCACTCACTGGTGGCAAAGCCTGCATAGAAGAACATCTGAGCCATGCAGCCGAGATAGGAGATCACCTTTCTCTTGGCCAAGAAGTTCGCCAGGGTCTGGGGGACAACCATGGAGGAGTAGCAGAAATCCAAGAAGGAAAGGCTCTTTAGGAGGGAGTACATGGGTGTGTGCAGGGATGCACTCATGTGGATCAGGAGGAACATGACCAGATTCCCCAACAAAGTGATGGCATACATGCCCAGGAACACCATGAAGAGCAGCATCTGGAGCTGGGGGTCACTGGTGAGACCCAAGAGCTCAAACTCAACCCCTTTACTCATGTTTGCCCCATCCATATTTCTCCAACGCTCTGGAGTGTGGAAAGAAGAGACCACCGGAAGTGAGGTTGAATATCTGAAGGCTCTGACTGGGTTTAGTTCTGCCCTAAGGACAGCCTTCTGAAGATTGGGCTCACTCAGGAAATTTGGCTTTGTAAATAGAACTCTGTCATATAAAGGGTCTTCTCTAGTCGACTGGTTAGTTAGTTAGTAAGCATTACTTGAACAGCAGTGGAAAAATGTAAAAGAAATATACACAATTTGGTTTCTCAGGGATCTTTAAAAATTCTGAATAATTTAACAGTCCCTCGCCAAATATTTATTGACAGTCTTGTATATGCTTAGCTCTGTGTTCTCCCTCTCAGGAATTCAAGAGTGCCTGACCTAAGGGAGATTTATATTCTAGAGACAATATATTTTGTGTTTAAGTGTACAGGCTCTGGAGTCAGACTGCCAATGTTCAAAGGCTGGACCTCATCATTAACTAGTTGTGTAACCTTGGGAATGTTACTTAACTTCTTTGAGTTTCCATTTTTCTTATATGGTTCTTGGAGCCCTGGTGGTGTAGTGGTTAAGAGCTTGGCTGCCAACCAAAAGGCTGGCAGTTTGAATCCACCAGTCACTCCTTGGAAACCCTATGGTGCAGTTCTACTCTGTTCTATAGGGTCGCTATGAGTTGAAATCGACTTGATGGCAACGGGTTTGATTTTTGGTTTTAGTATCTATTTCAAAGAATTATCATAAAAATCAAATTAATTCATGTAAAGCATTTCAGCAAAACTGAAAGACTGTTAGTTATGATTATTGTCATTGAGCAGACGGACATAACAAGAACTAAGAAAACCTGTTGCAGTAGGGTCGATTCTGACTCATGGCCACCTCATGTATGTCAGAGTTGAACTGTACTCAACAGGGTTTTCAATGGCTGTAATCTTATGGAAGTAGATTGCCAAGTCTTTCTTCTGGAAATAGATTGCCAGGCCTTTCTTCTGGAAGTAGATTGCCAGGCCTTTCTGTGGTGTTGCTGGGTAGATTTGAACTGCCATCCTTTCAGTTAATAGTTGACTGAAACTGCACCATTCGGGGACCTAACACATAGCCAAACACATAACTAAACGTACATAAATAAAAGCATAAATTAAATGAAAACAACAGCAATAAAATATAGAAAGCAACCTACCATCGAACAATACAGACAAACACATGCTAAGCAAGAGTGACTGACCATGCCCTCAGAGGATCCTAAGAGATGATTTGAAGATGGTTCATTGGCTTAGCTATAAAACTGCCCCTGTGAACTTGGCACTAGCCAGGCACAGCTGTAGGCTCTAAAGATGACGAGGGTGCCAACTGAGGCCTTGCGCTTGGGAGCTTCAGCCAAGGGCAAAGTGTCACTCATTGTTCATGAAGATGCCAGTCATTTCCAGTGAACAGAATCATCCTGGACTCAGGGACTATTGAGCCTGGCAGGAAAGGAACAGCCCCACCCCAAGAGTAAGCCTTTGCAAAAACGCCTTTTGCATTCATAGAGCAAACAAGGTCTTGGATGCATCACCGAAGCACCACACTGTCCTCTCTGCTCCATTGGCTGTTCTGCCACCCACGTTCCCAAACTACCTCTGAGTTCTGGAGTTGGTTAATCACCCTGTGCTCTTTGGTGAGATCCTTCAATTGTGAAGAATTTGAAGCCAGCAGACGTGATAGGAGTAGAATGGAAAAGGGCAAAATTGAGCCACCACCTCCTGCCCTGAAGAGAGTCAATGAATAACACAGCTGTGAAATATGTTGACAGGATTCAGGAGAAGAAAGAGCTGTATAGAGCAGGGAACAGTTCTAGTTTATCCCATTGGCAAAGTTTTCAGAATCAGCAAACTACCAGAGTAGGAGAAGATACTGGGCATACCCACCACCCACTGCCATCGAGTCGATTCTGACTCATAGTGACCCCATAGGACCGGGTAGAACTGCCCCACAGGGCTTCCAAGGCTGTAATCTTTATGGAAGCAGACTGCCACACCTTTCTGCCATGGAGCAGCTGGTGGATTCATACTGCAGGCCTTTCGGTTAGCAGCCGAGCCCTTTAAACACTGCACCACCAGGGCTCCTACTTGGCATACAGATAACTAAAATTAACTGTCAAGGAAGTAATGAAGGCATTACAGTTGATAGAACACTGTGACTGGTGAAAAGAAAAAAACTTAGTTATGCCCAGAGGTAACATGCCCTAATAATACTGAGATGCTGGAAATACAAGAGTGCAAATTTGAACACAAAGCATTGATAACTGAGTTAGAGAACATGGAGCACAATTCTGTGATTTATTTCATGTCACTGAGATGTAACATTAAGCCACCTTTTTTCCCCCCAATTTTAAATACAGTTTTAAGACATTGCATTTTCCACTTACAATACAGTGCTAATAAAGTGCAGTGTTGACTTCCTTTCCCTATGCACATTCCATATTCAACTATTGAGAATACCCAGAAATTTAGTTTAGCAGTGTAACTTTTAAAACTGCCACTGAATGTGCTACAAATTTGGACCCTTCGATTTTTTACTCTGGAACAATGCTAAGGTATCTATGCTCAGAGACTGGCTTAATCGACTTCTTCAAGGGTGGGTCCATAAGAGGCACCACCAGATGGAGGAGCTCCACCACCAGCGAAGCCTCCAGGCATCCCTCCAGGCATGCCTCTGGCACTCTGGTACAGCTTGGTAATGATGGGGTTGCAGACTTTCTCCAGCTCTTTCTGCTAGTGTTCAAATTCTTCCTTCTCTGCCGTTTGATCCTTATCAAGCCAGTTGATAATTTCATTACAGTTGGCCAGCATCTTCTATTTGTCCTCATCATTGATCTTACCTTGAAGTTTTTCATCTCCAAATGTTGCTTTCATGTTAAATGCATAGGAGTCAAGAGAATTCTTAGAGGACACCTTGTCCCTCTTTTTCTCATCTTCAACTTTGTACTTCTCAGCTTCCTGGCCATAAGTTCAGTGTCTTCTTTACTCAAGCAGCCCTTGTCATTAGTGATGGTAGTCTCGTTCTCTTTCCAGTACTCTTATCTACAGCATGGAAAACCACGGGGTGCAGTAGGTATGCCAGTGAATTCAAACTTGCCAAGCAGGTTGTTATCCTAGATCATGGCACGCTCACCTTCATAAACCTAAATGAAAGTACCAGGCTGGTTTTCAGAGTAGGTTGTGAAGGTCTGAGTCTGCTTGGCAGGAATGGTTGCACTTGATGAGGACAGTCGTGACTCCACAAGCAGTTTCAATACCAAGGGAAAGAGGAGTGACATCCAAGAGCATCAAATCTTGAGCATTTTCAGATTTGTGTCCAGGTAAGATGGCTGCCTGGACAGCTGTACCATAAGCAACAGCCTCATCGGGGTTGATGCTCTTGTTCAATTCTTTTCCTTTGAAGAAATCCTAGAGAAGTTTCTGAATCTTAGGAATACAAGGAGAACCACCCACAAGGACAACATCATGGATCTGTGAGTTGTCTAGCTTGGCATCCCTAAAGGCTTTCTCCACAGGGCCCAGGGTGCCACTGAACAGGTCAGGATTCAATTCTTCAGATCAGGCACAGGTAATGGAGGTATAGAAGTCAATTCCTTCATAGATAGAATCAATCTCAATATTGGCCTTGCCTGGATGCTGGAAGCGAGAGTGTGTTTTGCACATTCACAAGCAGTGTGATGGCAATGAACAGCCCTCTAATTTTCACTGATATCCTTCTTATGCTTGAATTAAGCCATTCTCAACCCAACAGTTACTAGTTTATGATAAATCCATTACAGGAATGTGGGCAATTCTAGATTTGGGTTGCAAATGTCAATGACACTATTTCTGTCAAAAGCCAACACAGCTCCACAGCAAATTACAGGGACTTAAAAAAAAAAAAAAAGACTGTAAAGAGCCCAGGATGGAAATAACTTACAGGAACTTCAAGGAAGTAGAGAATGGAGTGGAACTTCTTGAGACCCTGCTTCAAATCTTCCTCAATATACTGTTTCAGTTTTGGTAATGGGTCTGCAAGTACCTCTCTGATTAAAAGAATGGGCAGAAGTAGAGAGAGATAGGAGGCAGCCACTGCTCAGAATAGTGTAGATGAGGCAGGGAGCCTACCCTGGGGGTCGAGAGTGGGGTGGGACAGGGTAAGTGGTAGGGGTGATACAGTGAATCAAGGCCTCCTGATTTCTTACTTGCTTTAAATCCACTCTTTCTTTCTTTCTTTTCTTCTCTTTCCTCTCTCATCGCTTTTCTCCAACCTGCACTAAATTCAGAATTCTTCAGGATATAGAAAGTTAGGAAGGGATTGTGGAGAAATTGGCATTGCTTATAGTTTTTCCAGGGATATTGGAATAACCACTATTTCTATTGGTCGCAGTTGGTATCTGTGAATGAAAAGTGGGAAGAAAGCTTAACCAAAAAAAACAAACCTATTGCCATCAAGTCGAACACACAGCAACCCTATAGGACAGAGTAAAACTGCCCTATAGGGTTTCCAGGAGTGGTTGGTGGACTTGAACTGCTGACATTTTGGTTAGCAGCTGAGCTCTTAAACACTATGTAACCAAGGCTCCAGAGTAGGAAACTTAAGGTTGGTTTTATCAGATGGAAATACAATAGGGATTGGCATGCCTAGGGGTGAGAGCAGACACCTGGGGTCTGTAAATGAGGGAAGACTAGGCAAAGGACTTTATACCTGACTCTTCGCCTTCCTCCCTGCAATAACAGAGTGGAAGCAGGCAGCCAGGTGGAAGAAAGCTAGTGAGGTTCTTTGCGCAATAGTGGTCCCAAACAGTCGTTCTTAAACATTAACATGCCCAAGGTTCACTAGAGAAGCTTGTTATAAGTGCAGATTCAAGGTACCAGCCCCCTAACATTTGTTGTGATAGATCTGCAGCTGGATTAAAAAATCTGGTGATTCTAATCCACACTCTGAGAAATACTAAATCACGGAGTACCTGAAGGAGCAGACAGATCTTCCTCAGGCACACATAAATAACCTTTCCTAACTTCTTAGAATTCCCTGTGTCCTGAAAAATCAAAATGTGGGCAGAGTGGTTGTCCTGAACATTCTAGCTTCCTCCAGAAGTCAGTAGTTAATTTCCAGAAATCTGGGTACTACCTGATGATGATCAAACACAAGGAAATTTTCTCTTTCAAAGTTGCTTGAGATGTTCTTGAACAAACCATTTAATTCCAGGAAAGCACGTAATAGGATGACACAGCTGTTGCTCTAGGGATCAGAACACAAGACTTTAGTAAAAGGACAGTGAAGTCGTAGCCAGACCCATTGTGTCCATAGACTGAGTCTGGGGATCAGAGACTTCTACTGACTTCAACCTCTCACGTAGTAAGGCAGCCTCACTCCCTGTGAGCTCATCACAACTGGAAACACTCCAGAGCCATCTTTTCCCCTGGGTAGCCCAGAACCAAAGGCTCAGCTTGTCTCACAACTGGGGAGGAAGATGTGATCATTGATGGGGATATGGGAGGCAGGTGAGGAAATAGGAATAATTGGCCCCATGCAGACCCATTAATGTGTTTGCAGTTACTAGCCTCTCCAAGAGTCTCTATCCCTGAGGAATCAAGTGACTGGGAAACTGGGAATGAGGGAAATGGATCTACACCAGATCCCTGCTGATATGCTCTTCATTAGCCCCAAAGGAGTGCTCTACTTTAACCCTAAGCTTAACACTTATGTTATTATTATCTTGTCTATACTGGAAAACCAAGTTTTCACAGTTTTTCTTTCTTTTATGTCAGTTTTCAGTATATAACTGTGACCTAGATTAGAGCTGAGGAGCTTCCTTTCGAAATTATAGTAAAATTAAAGTTGTGTTATTTGGTTTCCAAATATTTGGGAATTTTTTAGGGATATTTCTGTTCTTGATTTCTAATTTAATAGCATGTGGTCAGAGAACATACTTTGTATTTCAATGCTTTTGAATTTATTGAGACTTGTTCTATGGCCAAGAATGTGATCTATCTTGGTAAATGTTCCATGTCTACTTGAAAAGAATGTGGATTCTACTTTTGGGTAGAATGTTCTATACAGTCAATTAAATCAAGTTGGTTAATGGTGTTGTTCAAGTCTTCTATATTCCTTCCAGTTTTCTGCCTATTTGCTCTATTGATTATTGAAAGAGGAGTATTGAAATCTCTGACTATAATTGTGGATTTGTAGTTCTTCAGTATTTGCTTCATGTATTTTGAAGTTCTATTATTAAGCACAGAAACATTTAGGATTGTTACATCTTCTTGATAAATTTACCCATTTATCATTATAAAATGACCTTCTTCATGCCCATTTTGATTCAGACAATCATATGGTCTACTATGCTGGGAATGACAAATTGAAGAGCAACGGCATCGCATTCATTGTCAAAAAGAACATTTCAAGATCTATCCTGAAATACAATGCTGTCAGTGATAGGATAATATTCATGTGCCTACAAGGAAGACCAGTTAATACGACTATTATTCAAATTTACAAACCAAACACTAATGCCAAAGATGAAGACATAAAAGATTTTTACCAACTTCTGCAGTCTGAAATTGATCAAACACACAGTCAAGATGCATTAATAATTATTAGTGATTGGAATGTGAAAGTTGGAAAAAAGAAGGATTGGTTATTGGAAAATACGGCCTTGGTGATAAAAACGACGCTGGAGATCGCATGATAGAATTTTCCAAGACCAATGACTTATTCATTGCAAATACTTCTTTTTAATAACATAACCAGTGGCTATACACGTGGACCTCACCAGATAGAATACACAGGAATCAAATAGATTATTTCTGTGGAAAGAGATGATGGAGAAGCTCAATATATTAAGTCAGAACAAGGCCAAGGGCTTACTGTGGAACAGACCATCAATTGCTCATATGCAAGTTCAAGCTGAAGCTGATGAAAATTAAAACAAACCCATGAGGGCCAAAGTATGACCTTGAGTATATTCCACCTGAATTCAGAGACCAACTCAAGAATAAATTTTTACATATATATTTTTTTATTGTACTTTAGATGAAGGTTTACAGAACAAATAGTTTCTCATTAAACAGTCAGTACACATTTTGTTTTATGACATTGGTTAACAACCCCACAACATATCAACACTCTCCCTTCTTGACCTTGGAGGACCCTTTTTTTTTTTTTTTTTTTGGTGAAAATATACATAGCCAAAGTTACACCATTTCAAAAGTTTCTACATTTAGAATTCAGTGACATCAATTACATTCTTCCAGTTGTGCTGCTATTCTCCTATCCTTTTCCAAATTATTCCATCACCATTATCTTCAACTTACTGCCCCCTAAGCTTCCCATCAAAACTTTTGAGTTGCTGTTGTCAATTTGATCTCACATAGATAATTCTTTTTTTTTTTTTTGTACCTTAGATGAAGGTTTGCAGAACAAATAGTTTCTCATTAAACAATTAGTACACATATTGCCCTATGACAATGGTTAACAAACCCACAGCATGTCAACACTGTCCCTTCTCAACCTTGGGTTCCCTATCACCAGCTTTCTTGTCCCCTCCTGCCTACTAGTCCTTGTCCCTGGACTGCTGTGCCTCATTAGTCCCGTTTTGTTTTATGAGGCTGTCCATTCCCCAGCTGAAGGGTGAACTTCAGAAGTGACTTCACCATTGAGCTAAAAGGGTGGCTATACTGTCGGGGTTTCTCCAGTCTGTCATCAAGAATAAATATGCCACATTGAACACTAATGACCAAAGACCAGACAAGCTATGGGATGACATCAAAGACATCATATATGAAGAAAGCAAAAGGTCATTAAAAAGACAGGAAAGAAAGAAGACACCAAACTGGATGTCAGAAGAAACTCTGAAACTTGCTCTTGAACAGAGAGCAGCTAAAGCAAATGGAAGAAATGATGAAGTAAAAGAGCTGAACGGAAGATTTCAAAGGGTGACTGGAGAAGACAAAGTAAAGTATTACAATGAAATGTGTAAAGACCTGGAGTTAGAAAGCCAAAAGGGAAGAACACACTCAGCATTTCTCAAGCTGAAAGAACTGAAGAAAAAATTCAAGCCTTGAGTTGCAATATTGACAGATTCTATGGGCAAAATATTGAATGACACAGGAAGCATCAAAAAAAGATGGAAGAAATACTCAGAGTCACTCTACCAAAAAGAATTAGTCGACGTTCAACCATTTCAGGAGGTAGCATATGAAAAAAAAAACAATGGTATTGAAGAAAGAAGTCCAAACTGCACTGAAGGCTTTGGTGAAAAACAAGGCCAGGAATTGATGGAATATGTATCGAGATGTCAACAAACAGATGCAGCGCTGGGATGTTCACTCATCTATGCCAAGAAATTTGGAAGACAGCTACCCAGACAACCTACTGCAAGAGATCCATATTTGTGCCCATTCCAAAGACAGGTGATTCAACAGCATGCAGAAATTATGAAACATATGTTTAATATCACCTGCAAGTAATATTTTGCTGAAGATAATTAAAAAATGGTAGCAGCAGTACATTGACAGGGAGCTGCCAGAAATTCAAATTCGCCAGAGGATGTGGAATGAGGGATATCATTACTGATGTCAGATGGATCATGGCTGAAATCAAAGAGTATTAGAAAGATGTTTATTGGGTTTTACTGACTATGCAAAGGCATTCGACTGTGTGGATCATAACAAATTATGGATAACATTGCAAAGAATGGGAATTGCCAAACACAGAATTGTGCTCATGAGGAACCTGTACATAGACCAAAAGGCAGTCATTCAAACAGAACAAGGGGATACTGCGTGGTTTAAAATCAGGAAAGATGTGTGTCAGGGTTGTAACCTTTCACCATATTTATTCAATCTGTATGCTGAGCAAATAATCTGAGAAGCTGGACTATATGAAGAAGAACTCGGCATCAGGATTGGAGGAAGACTCATTAACAACCCATGATATGCAGATAACACAACTTTGCTTGCTGAAAGGGAAGAGGACTTGAAGCACTTACCAATGAAGATCAAGACTACAGCCTTCAGTATGGATTACACCTCAACATAAAGAAAACAAAAATCCTCACAACTGGACCAGTAAGCAACATCATGACGAATGGACAAAATATTGAAGTTGTCAATGATTTCATTTTACTAGGATCTACTATCAATGCTCACGGAAGTAGCAGTCAAGAAATCAAATGACCCATTGCACTGGGCAAATCTGCTGCAAATGACCTCTTTAAAGTGTTAAAAAGCAAAGATGCCACTTTGAGAACTAAGGTGCGCCTGACCCAACCTATGGTATTTTCAATCACCTCATATGCATGCCAAAGCTGGACAATGAATAAGGAAGACCAAAGAAGAATTGATGCGTTTGAATTATGGTGTTGGTGAAGAATATTGAATATACCGTGTACTGCCAGAACAAAAAGTCTGTCTTGGAGGAAATACAGCCAGAATGCTTCTTAGAAGCAAGGATGGCAAGACTTTGTCTCATGTTCTTGACACATGTTATCAGGATGGACCAGTCCCTGGAGAAGGACATTATGCTTGGTAAAGTAGAGGGTCAGTGAAAGAGAGGAAGACCATCAATGAGATGGATTGACACGGTGGCTGCTATGACAGGCTCAAGCATAGCAACAATTGTGAGGATGGCACAGGACCCAGCAATGTTTCCTTCTGTTGTACATAGGGTCACTATGAGTCAGAACCGACTCAATAGCACCTAACAACAAAATACTTGCTAGTATTTTTTGCTCTGAAGTATACTCTGTCTGATATTTATATAAGCACCACAACTTTCTTTTGATTACTATTAACGTGGTACATCTTTTCCCATTCTTTTACTATTAACGTATTTGTGTTTTTACATTTAAAGTGAAGTTCTTGTGTAATTTTAAGTACATTTAAAGTGGAATTTATTGTTAGTTCTTTCTTTTTATACAGTTTAACAATCTATGACTTTTAATTGTGGTGTTTAAACAATTTATATTTAATTTGATTAGATTTGAGTTTATCATCTTACTATTTGTTTTCTGTTTGTCCTATCTTCTCTTTGTTCCCTATTCCCATTTTTTCTGATTCTTTTGGATTAATCAAATTTTTTTTATGATTGCATTTTATCTCTTTTGTTGGTTTATTACCTATAACTCTTTGTTTTGTTATTTTAGTGGTTGCTTTAGGGTTTATAGTATACTTCTTTAACTTCCTATAGTTTAACTTCAAATGTTATTATACCACTACCTAAAATAGTTTAAGAACCTTAAAATACTATACTTCCATTTCTAGACTTTATGCTATTGTTGTTATGAATTTTACCTTTACTGATGTTATAAAACTCCATGATACAATAATATTGTTTTTATCTAAACAGTCAATTAACTTTTTTCTTTTCTTTTCTTATTGTTGTAGTTTAAGTGAAAGTTTACAGTTCAAGTCTGTCTCTCATACAAAAATCTATACATACATTGTTATGTGACCCTAATTGCTCTCCCTATACTGTGACAGCACACTCCTCCTTTCCACCGCTGATTTCCAGTGTCCATTCAACTAACTCCTAACCCGCTCTGCCTTCTCATCTCACCTCCAGACAGAAGCTGCCCATTTAGTCTCATGTATTTACTTGAGCTAAGAAACACACTCTTCATGAGTATCATTTTATGTCCCACAGTCCAGTCCAATCTTTGTTTGAAGAGTTGGCCTCAGGAATTGTTTTAGTTCTGGGCTGATAGAGAGTCTGGGGGCCATGCTTTCTGGGGTTCTTCCAGTCTCAGTCAGACCACTAAGTCTGGTCTTTTTACTAGAATTTGAGCTCTGCACCCCACTTTTCTCCTGTTCCATCAGGGACTCTCTGTTGTGTTCCTTGTCAGGGCGGTCATTGGTGGTAGCCGGGCACCATCCAGTTCTTCTGGTCTGAGGCTGATGAAGTCTCTGGTCTATGCGTCCCTTTCTGTCTCTTAGGCTAACACATTCCTTGTGTCTTTGGTATTCTTCATTCTCCTTTACTCCAGGTGGTTGGGACCAATTGATGCATCTTAGATGGCCGCTTGCAAGCTTTTAAGACCCCAGACACCACTCACCAAAGTAGGATGCAGAAGATTTTCTTAATAAAGTTTATTATGTCAGTCGACCTAGATGCCCCCTGAAAGAATGGTTGCCAGACAGCTGCCCCTTGAAGTGTTTGATTATACTCAGAAAACTTCTTAGCTTTGGTTTAATCCCGTTGTGCTGACCTCCCCTGTAGTGTGTGCTGTCCTTCCCTTCACCTAAGATAATTCTTGTGTACTGTCTAGTTAGTGAATAACCCTCACCCTCCCTCCCCACCCTCGTAACCATCAAAGAATGTTGTCTTCTGTGTTTAAACTTTTTCTTGAGTTCTTATAATAGTGGTCTTATACAATATTTGTCCTTCTGTAACTGACTAAATTCACCAGCATAATGACCTCCAGATTCCTCCATGTTATGTTTCACGGCTTCATTGTTGTTCTTTATCGTTGCGTAGTATTCCATAGTGTGGATATACCATAATTTGTTTATCAATTCGTCCGTTGATGGGCACATAGGTTGTTTCCACCTTTTTGCTCTCCTGAACAGTGCTACAATGAACATTGGTGTGCATATATCTATTCTCTCTTATTTCTCTAGGATAGAGTCCAAGGAGCAGGATAGCTGGAAAGTATGGTACTTCTATTTCTACCTTTTTAAGGAAGCACCAAATCAATTTCCAAAGTGGTTGTACCATTTCACATTCCCACCAACAGTGTATAAGTGTTCCAGTCTTTCCACAACCTCTCCAATGTTTATTATTTTGTGTTTTTTTGGATTAATGCTAGCCTTGTTGGGGAGAGAGGGTATCTCTTTGTAGTTTTGATTTGCATTTTTCTAATGGCTAATGATAGTGAGCATTTCTTCATGTGTCTGTTAGCCACCTGAATGTCTTCGGTGAAGTGCCTGTTCATATCCTTTGCGCATTTTTTAATTGAGTTATTTGTCTTTTTGTTGTTGAGGTTTTGCAGTGTCTTGTAGATTTTAGAGATCAGATGCTGATTGGATTTGTCATAGCCAATTTTTTTTCCCAGTCTGTAGGCTGTCTTTTGACTATTTTGGTGAAGTCTTTTGATGAGCATAAGTTTCCAATTTTTAGGAGCTCCCAGTTATCTAGATTCTCTTCTGGTGTTTGTGCATTGTTACTTATGGTTCATATTCTGCTTATGCCATGTATTAGGGCTCCTAACATTGTCCCTATTTTTTTCTTCCATGATCTTTATGGTTTTCAATTTTATATTTAGGTCTTAGATCCATTTTGAGTTACTTTTTGTGCTTGGTATGAGGTATGGGTCTTGTTTCAGTTTTTTTTGCAGATGGATAGTCAGTTATGCCAGCACCATTTGTTAAAGAGACTGTCTTTTCCCCAATTAATGGACTTTGGGCCTTTGTCAAATATCAGCTGCTCATAGGTGGATGAATTGAGATTCTGTTCTATTGGTCTGTGTCTGTTGTACGAGTACCAGGCTGTTTTGACTACTGTGGTGGTATAATAGGTTCTAAAATCAGGTAGGGTGAGACCTCTCACTTTGCTCTTCTTCTTGAGTAACGCTTTACTTAGCTGAGACCTCTTCTTTCCCAAATGAAGTTGGTGATTTGTTTCTCCGTTTTGTTAAAAAATGCCGTTGGAATTTGGATCGGGATTGCATTATATCTGTAGATCACTTTGGGTAGAATCGACATTTTCACAATGCTGAGTCTTCCTATCCATGAGCAAGGTACGTTTTTCCACTTATACAGGTCTCTTTTGGTTTCTTGCAGTAGTGTCTTGTAGTTTTCATTGTATAGGTCTTTTTCGTCTTTGGTTAGATTGATTCCTAAGTATTTTATCTTCTTGGGGGCTATTGTAAATGGTATTGATTTGGTGATTTCCTCTTTGAAGTTCTCTTTGTTGGTGTAGAGGAATCCAATCGATTTTTGTATGTTTATCTTGTATCCTGATACTTTGCTGAAATCTTCTATTAGTTCCAGTAGTTTTCTTGTGGATTCTTCAGGGTTTTCTGTGTATAAGATCATATCATCTCCACACAGAGATACTTTGACTTCTTCCCTATCAATTTGGATGCCCTTTTTCCTAGCCTAATTGCTCTGGGTTGGCCAGCACAACATTGAATAAGAGTGGCGATAAAGGACATCCTTGTCTGGTTCCCATTCTCAAGGGGAATGCTTTCAAAGTCTCTCCATTTAAGATGATGTTGGCTGTTGGCTTTGTATAAATGCCCTTAATTATGTTGAGGAATTTCCCTTCTATTCCTATTTTGTTGAGAGTTTTTATCACGAATGGGTGTTGAACTTTGTCAAATGCCTTTTCTGCATCAATCGATAAGATCATGTGGTTCTTGTCTTTTGTTTTATTAATGTGATGGATTACATTGATTGTTTTTCTAATGTTGAACCATCCCTGCATACCTGGTATAAATCTCACTTGATCGTGGTGAATTTTTTTTTGATATGTCGCTGAATTCTATTGGCTAGAATTTTGTTGAGAATTTTTGCATCAATGTTCATGAGGGATATTGATGTGTAATTTTCTTTTTTCGTGGTGTCTTTACCTGGTTTTGGCATCAGGGTTATGCTGGCTTCATAGAATGAGTTTGGGGGTATTCCATCCTTTTCTAATCTCTGAAATACCTTTAGTAGTGGTGGTGCTAACTCTTCTCTGAAAGTTTGGTAGAATTCTCCAGTGAAGCCGTCTGGGCCAGGGCTTTTTTTTGTTGGGAGTTTTTAAATTACCTTTTTAATCTCTTCTTTTGTTATAGGTTTATTTAGTTGTTCTACCTCTGTTTGTGCTAGTTAGGTAGGTAGTGAGTTTCTAGAAATTTGTCCATTTCTCTTGGTTTTCAAATTTTTTAGAGTACAATTTTTCATAGTATTCTATTATGATTCTTTTAATTTCATTTGGATCTGTTGTGATACTACCCATCTCATTTCTTATACGGGTTATTTGCTTCCTCCCCTCTTTTTCTTTTCTAAGTTTGGCCAATAGTTTATCAATTTTGTTGATCTTTTCAAAGAACCAGCTTTTGGTCTTGTTAACTGTTTCAATTATTTTTCTATTCTCTATTTCATTTAATTCTGCTCGAATTCTTATTATTTCCTTTCTTTTGGTGCCCAAGGGCTTCTTTTGCTGCTCTCTTTCTACTTCCAGTTGTAGGGTTAATGTTTTGATTATGGCCCTTCTTTTTCGATGTGTGCATTTACTGCTTTAAACTGACCTCTGAGCACTGCTTTTGCTCTGTCCCAAATCTTCTGGTAGGATGTGTTTTCATTCTTGTTTGATTCTATGAATTTCTTTATTCCATCCTTAATTTATTCTATAACCCAGTAGCTTTTGAACAAGGTTTTATTCAGTTTCCATGTGTTTGATTTTTTTTCCTTTGCCTTTTCTGTTATGGTCACAGAAGATGCTTTGTACTATTTCGATGCTTTGGATTCTGTTAAGGCTTTCTTTACTGTTTAATACATGGTCTATTCTGGAGAATGTTCCATGTGCATTGGAAAAGAAAGTATACTTGGCTGCTGTTGGATGGAGTGTTCAGTATATGTCCAAGATCAAGTTGGTTGATTGTAGCATTTAGATCTTCCGTGTCTTTATTGAGCTTCTTTCTGGATGTTCTGTCCTTCACCGAAAGTGGTGTGTTGAAGTCTCCTACTACTATTTTGGAACTGTCTATCTCTCTTTTCAGTGCTGTTAGAGTTTATTTTTTGTACTTTGGAGCCCTGTCATTGGGCACATAAATATTTATTATAGTTATGTCCTCCTGGTGTATTGATCCTTTAATCATTATATACTGTCCTTCCTTATCATTTGTGGTGGATTTTACTTTAAAATCTATTTTGTCAGAGATTAATATTGCCACTCCTGCTCTTTTTTGAGTGTTGTTTGCTTGATATATGTATTTTCCATCCGTTGAGTTTTAGTTCGTTTGTATCTTTAAGTCTAAGGTGTGTCTCTTGCAGGCAGCATACGGATAGATCGCGTTTTTTTATCCATTCTGCCACTCTCTGTGTCTTTATTGGTGCATTTATTCCGTTTACATTCAGCGTGATTATTGATAGGTATGAGTTTAGTGCTGTCGTTTTGATGTCTTTTTTTGTGTGTTGTTGACAGTTTCTTTGTTCCACTTAATTTTCTGTGCTGAGTCACTTTTATTTATGTATTTTCTTTTCATCTTTTTCATTGTTGTTGATTTTGTATTTGCTGAGTATTTATATTTTTCTTGTTTTTTTTATTTTGATACGTAGGATTGTTAGTTTCCATTGTGGTTAACCTTAATATTTACCCTTATATTTCTAAGTTTAAACCAGTCTTTTATTTCTTTATATTTCCTTGACTTCCTCTCCGTATGAAAAATCTATGTCTACATTTTTTTAGTCCTCTTTTTTGTTTTCATGTTGTCATCTTTTACTTATTTACATCTCTGTTCCCTATTTTCAGTGTTTTAGCTTTGATTTATTTTTGTGACTTCCCTGTCTGGTTGATATCTGGTTGCTCTGTTCTGTGTTCTAGTCTTGGGTTGTTATCTGATGTTATTGATTTTCTAACCAGAGGACTCCCTTTCGTGTTTCTTTGGTTTGGTTTTTTGTAAATTCCCGAAACTTCTGTTTATCTGGAAATGCCCTAATTTTGCCATCATATTTGAGAGACAGTTTTGCAGGATATAAAATTCTTGGCTGGCAATTTTTTTCCTTCAAGGCTTTATATATGTCATCCCATTGCCTTCTTGCCTGCATGGTTTCTGCTGAGTAGTCCGAGCTTACTGTTATTGACTCTCCTTTATAGATGACTTTTCGTTTATTCCTAGCCACTCTTAAAATTCTCTCTTTATCTTTGGTTTTGACAAGTTTGATTATAATATGTCTTGGTGACTTTCTTTTGAGATCTACCTTATGTGGGGTTCAATGAGCATCTTGGATACATATCTTCTCATCTTTCACGATATCAGGGAAGTTTTCTGCCAACAAATCTTCAACAATCCCCCCGTTCTGGTACTCCAATCACTCATAGGTTATTCCTCTTCATAGAATCCCACATTTTTTATGTGTATATATATTGACCATTTGTATATTTTTTTTGGGAGAAATGTCCATTCAAGTCCTCTGCCCATTTTTGTTGCGTATCTTTTTGTTGTTGAGTTGTAGGAGTTCTTTATACATTCTGGATTTTGAATCCTTATCAGATATATGGTTATAAATTTATTCCTAGAGATTTTATTCTTTTGATGCTACTGTAAATGGGATTACTTTCTTAATTTCCTTTTCAGGTTCTTCATTGCTGGTGTGTAAAAACACAATTAATTTTTGTGTGTTGATCTTGTACCCTGCAATTTTGCTGAATTCATTGATTAGCTCTAGGGACTTCTTATGGATTGCTTTGGGTTTTATATGTTTGTGTGTGTGTGTATGTGTGCGTGTGTGTGTGTGTGTGTATGTGTATAGTTATGTCATCTGTGAATAGTGAGAGTTTTATTTATTGCTTTCCAATTTGGATGCCTTTTTTTTCTTGCCTAATTGCTCTGGCTAAAACAGTACAATGTTGAATAGCTGTGGAGAAAGTGGGACCCTTGTCTTGTTCTTGATCTTAGTGGGGAATCTTTCAGTCTTTTACCATTGAGGATGATGTTAGCTGTAGGTTTTTCACAAATGGCTTTCATCATGTTGTAGAATCCCTCTTCTATTCCTAGTTTACTGAGTACTTTTATCACTTAAACGTGTTGGATTTTATCAAATGTGTTTTTTCATCAATTGAGATTATCATGTGGTATTTTTCCCTTTGTTGTATTAATGTGGTATATTACATTGATTAATTTTATTATATTGGCCCATTCCTGTCATAAATCCCACTTGGTCATGGCATATAATCCTTTTAATATGTTGTTACATTCAGTTCGTGAGTGTTGAGAATTTTTGAATCTATATCCTTAAGAGATACTGGTCTTTAGTTGTTGTTGTTTTCTTTCTTGTGGTGTCTTCATCTGGCTTTTGTATCAGGGTAATGCTGGCCCCATAGAATGAGTTAGGAAGTGTTCCCTCTTCTATACTTTTGGAAGAGTTTGAGAAGGATTGGTATTAACTCTTCTTTAAATTGTGTGATAGAGTTCACCATTAAAGCCACGTGATCCTGGACTTTCCTTTATTGGTAAGTTTTTGTTATTAATTCATTCTCTTATTATAGGTCTGTTGAGGTTTTCTATTTCTACTTGAGTCAGTTTAGGTAATTTATATGTTTCTAAGAATATGTCCGTTTCACCTAGATTATCTAATTTATTGGCATACAGTTGTTCATGGTATTCTCATTTATATATATATATATATATATATATATATTTATGTATAGTCAGTAGTAATATCCCCACATTCATTTCTGATTTTAGTTATTTGTGTCTTCTCTTTTTTTTTCTTGTCAGTTGCCTTAGTCATCTAGTGCTGCCATAACAGAAATACCACCGGTGGATGGCTTTAACAAAGAGAACTTTATTTCCTCACAGTAAAGTAGGCTAAAAGTCCAAATTCAGGGCATCAGCTCCAGGGAAAGGTTTTCTCTCTCTGTCAGCCTTCTTGTCAGTGTTCCCCCAGACTAGGAGCTTCTCTGCACAGGGACCCCGTGTCCAAAGGACACACTCTGCTCCTGGCACTGCTTTCTTGGTGATATGAGGTCCCCCTGTCTCTCTGCTCACTTCTCTCTTTTATATCTCAAGAGGATTGCCTCAGGACAGAATCCAATCTTGTAGATTGAGTCCTGCCTTACTAACACAACTGCCACACATCCTCCCTCATTAACATCATAGAGGCAGGATTTACAACATATAGGGAAAGCACACAGTACCAGGAATCATGGCCCAGCCAAATTGATACACACATTTTTGGGGAGACATAATTCAATCCATGATATCCCACCCTTTGGCCCCCCAAAAAATCACATCCTTACAACATACAAAACATATTCATCCCATCATATCATAGCAAAAGTCTTAATTCCAAGTCCAAAATCCAAAAATTCTTCTTCATCTGTGAAATCTAGAATACAAGTTATCTGCTTCCAAAGATACAATGGCAGAACAGGCACAAGCTAGACATTTCCATTACAAATGGGAGAAACTGGAGTGAAAGAAGGGATAACAGGTACCAAGCAAGTCAGCAGAACACTTTACATTAGCCCTCAAGGCTTTGAAAATAATCTTCTGTCCTCTGAGGCAATTTACACACTGGCCCTGCCCTCCAGACTCTAGGTATTGGCCACACTCTCCAGATTCTGAGTGGAGGCCCCTCGGCCCTGGGCTTTGGCTCCACCTTCCAGGCCCACTGTGACAGCAACTCTGCTTCCTCAGCTTTAGGCGCACTATTCTCCCAGTCCATCTGAGTGGTGAATCCACTCTTAGAAGCACCAGAGGCCGTGGCTCCACCCTTTGAAATCTTTGAGGTCATGGCCATACCTTTTAAGACTGAGGCAACTCGGTTTCTTTTGCCCCTTGTCTCTTCAGCTTGTTTCCTGGTTTCTTAGCCTCTCAGCTCCTCAGACCTCACACCCACATCTGCCCTGCTAGAGCAAGTGTTCCAAAGCTCTGTAGCTCCACCAGTAAGTGCCTGGAGGCACCCCACTCTGCCAGAAAGCCTCCTGCTCACAGGCACTCAGCTCCCTCGCTCCATGGGTCGGCTCCTGTGCCCTCTGGCACTGGTCTCCTGGTTCTGCTGCTGCCAGTTCTCTGCTGTTGCTACTTCTCTACGGATGCAGGTTCTCTGCTGCTGCTGGTCCTCTGCTGCTGCTGCTCCTCTATCCATTCACTGTTTCAAAGCCGCTTCCACATTTTAGTATCTGTTAGAGCAGTACCCCACTCTCGGTACCAAAATCTGTCTTAGTCGTCTAGTGCTGCTATAATAAAAATACCAAAGTGGATGGTTTTAACAAAGAGAACTTTATTTCCTCACAGTAAAGTAGGCTAAAAGTCCAAATTCAGGGCGTCAGCTCCAGGGAAAGGTTTTCTCTCTCTGTCAGCCTTCTTATCAATGTTCCCCCGGACTAGGAGCTGCTCCACGCAGGAACCCCAGGTCCAAAGGACACGCTCTGCTCTTGGCACTGCTTTCTTGGTGATATGAGGTCCCCCTGTCTCTCTGCTCACTTCTCTCTTTTATAACTCAAGAGGATTGCCTCAGGACACAATCCAGTCTTGTAGATTGAGTCCTGCCTTACTAACACAACTACCGCCCGTCCTCCCTCATTAACATCATAGAGGCAGGATTTACAACATATAGGGAAATCACACAATACCAGGAATCTTGGCCCAGCCAAATAGACACACACATTTTTTGGGGGACATAATTCAATCCATGACATCAGTCTAGCTAAATGTTTATTGATTTTACTGATCTTCTCAAAGAATCAATTTTTAGTTTCATTGATTCTATTGTTTTTTATTCTCTATTTCATTTATCTCTGCTCTGATCTTTATTATTCTTTCCTTCTGGTAGCTTTGGTTTTAGTTTGCTCTTATTTTTCTAGTTCCTTAAGGTGTAAAGTTAGGTTATTGATGTGAGATCACTCTTCTTTTTACAGCTATAAATTTTCCTCTGAGCACTGCCTTTGCTGCATCCCATAAGTTTTGGTATGTTATGTTTTTATTTTCATTCATGTGTATTTTCTAATTTCTCTTGTGATTATTTGAACCATTGGTTTTTTAATAGTGTAGTGTTATTTTCCACGTATTTGTGAATTTCCAGTTTCCCTCTGTTATTTCTAGTTTCATTCCATTGTGATTAGAGAAGATACTTTGTATGATTTCAATCACTTTTAAAATTATTGAGACTTGTTCTGTGTCCTAACTATGGTCTTTATTAAAGAATTATTCATATGCACTGGAGAAGAATGTGTGTATTCTGCCATTGATAGAGTGTTCTATACATGTTTTGAGGTCTAGTTGGTTTATAGTCATATTCAAGTCCTCTCTTTGTTGATTTCTTATCTTGATGTTCTAGTAATTATTGAAAGCGATGTATTGAATTTTCCAATTATTAATGTAGAACTATCTCTTTCTCCCTTCAAGTCTATCAATGTTTGCTTCATATAATTTTGGGCTCTACTGTTAGGTGCATATATATTTATAATTGTTACATCTTCTTGATGAATTGACACTTTTATCATTATAGAATGGCTTTTATCTCTTGTATACAGAGCAAACCAGTTTCTCATTCAACAATTTATACACAAATTTTTTTGTGACATCAGTTATAATCCTGATGATGTGTCAACACACTCCCCTTCCACACCCAAGTTCCTCATTTCCATACGTCCATTTTTCCTGTCCCTTCCTGCCTTCTTGTGATTGCTTTTGGACCTGTATAAGTGACTGAACTAAGAAGCACGTTCTTCACGTGTGTTATTGTTTCTTTTATGGACCTGTCTAATCTTTGGCTGAAGGGTGAACTTCAGGAATGGCTTCAGTTCTGAGTTAAAAGGCTATCCAGGGGCTATAGTCTCGGGGGTTCTTCCAGTCTCTGTCAGACCAGTAAGTCTGGTCTTTTTTTTGTGAATTTGAATTTTGTTCTACATTTTTCTCCTGCTCTGTCCAGGATCCTCTATTGTGATCTCCGTCAGAGAAGTTGGTGGTGCTAACCAGGCACCCTCTAGTTCTTCTGGGCTCAGGCTGGTGGAGGCTGTGGTACTTGTGGTCCATTAGTCCTTTGGACTAATATTTCCCTTGTGCCTTTGCTTTTCTTCATTCTCCTTTGCTCCAAAAGGGATGGGACCAGTAGATACATCTCAGACAGCTGTTTGCAACCTTTTAAGACCCCAGATGCTAGTCACCAAAGTAATTTTTTATGAACTTTGTTATGCCAATTGACTTAGATGACCCCCACAACCATGGTCCCCAGCCCTTAGTCCCAGTAACTGAGTCCCTCAGGGTGTTTGTTTGTCTATGAAGGTTCTATAACTTTGCCTTTGTCAAGTTGTGCTGACTTCTCCTATATTGTACACTGTCTTTCCCTTCACCAAAGTTAACACTTATTTATCTAGTTAATGAGGAGCCCTGTTGGCGTAGTAGTTAAGAGCTTAGCTGCTAACCAAAAGGTCAACAGTTTGAATCCACCAGCCGCTCCTTGGAAACCCTATGGGGCAGTTTTTCTCCATCCTATAGGGTCACTACGAGTCGGAATTGACTCAACGGCAACAGGTTTCAGTTTTTTTATCTAGTTAATGATTTATCCTCCCCAACCCTCCTGTCCTTCATAACCATCAAAGATTGTTTCTTTCCATGTATAAACCTTTTCTTGAGTTTTTATAATAGTAGTCTCATACAGTGTTTGTTCTTTTGTGATTGACTTTTGCACTCAGCATAATGCCCTCCAGATTCATCCTATGTTGTGAGATGTTTCACAGATTCATCATTGTTCTTTATCATTGTGTAGTTTTCCATCATGTGTATGTACCATAATTTGTTTATCCATTCATCTGTTGATGGACATTTAGGTTGTTTCCATCTTTTTGCTATTGTGAGTAATACTGCTCCATCCCAGCTCTGTGTTGGTTACTATTTGCATGAATTTTTTCCCATCTTTTCACTTTTAATCTCTTTGTTTCTTTGGATCTAAAGTCTCTTGAAGACAGCATATATTTGGATCTTTTTTTTTTTTTTTTTTAAATCTAGTCTGTCAGTCTGTGCAATTTGACTGGAGAGTTTAATTCATTTACATTTAAAGTAATTACTGGTAAGGACTTATTTCTGCCATTTTCCTACTTGTTTTGTGTGTGTCTTATAACTGTTTTGTCCCTCATTAACTCCAGTTTTTCTCATTTCCTTCTTTTGTACTTAGTTGACTTTTTGTAGTGAACCATTTTGATTCCCTTCTCTTTTCCTTTTGTGTATACATTTTTAAGACATTTTCTTTGTGGTTACCATGGGAAATAACATTTAATATCCTAAATTCATAACAGTCTAGTTTAAATTGACACTAACCTAACTAGCATAACACACAAAAATTCTTCTCCTGTACTGCTTTGTCCCCCTCCTTTATATTTTTGTCACAAATTATGTGTTTATACATTGTGTACCCCAAAATTAAATTTGTAATTATTTTTATGCATTTGTCTTTTTTATCATGTAAGACATCAAAAGTAGAGTTAAAAACCAGAAATTCAGTAATTCTGGCTTTCGTATTTGCTCATGTAATTACTTTTACTGGAGATCTTTATTTCTTCATATGACTTTGAGTTACTGTCTAGTGTCCTTTCATTTCAACCTGAAGAATTCCTTTAGCATTTCTCGTAGCTCAGGTCTAGTGGTAACGAACTCCCGCAGCTTTTATCTGTGAGTTTCTTGATTTTGTCCTCATTTTTGAAGGATAGTTTTGCCAGATATAGAATTCCTGGTTGACATATTTTTTTTCTTTAAGCACTTTTATATGTCATCTCACTGCATTCTGGACTCCACAGTTTCTGCTGAGAAATCATATACTAATCTTATTGAGGATCCCTATATTTGATGTTTTGCTTCTTTTTTGTTGCTTCAAGATTCTTTGTCTTTGGTTGTTTATAGTTTGACTGTAATGTGTCCCAGCATGCTTCTGTTTGAGTTTATCCTACTTTGAGTTCATTGAGTTTCTTAGGTGTGTAAATTCAGTCTTTCCTCAAATCCAGGATGTTTTCAGTCATTATTTCTTTTAATAGTCTTTCTGCTGCTTTCTCTCTTTTCTCCTTTGGAATTCTCATAATGCATATGTTGGTCCACTTGATAATGTCCCATAAGTCCCTTAGGATCTGTTCACTTTTCTTAATTCTTTTTTATTTTTGATCCTCAGATTCAATAATTTCAGTCGTCCCCTCTTTAAACTCATTCTTTCTTCTGTCTGCTTGAATCTACTGATAAGCCCGATTTGTGAATTTTTTATTTCAATTTATTGTAATTTTCAGTTCCAGAATGTCATCTGGTTCCTTTTTATAATTTCTATCTCCTTATTGATATTCTCATTTTATTCATACATCACTTTCCTGATTTCTTTTAGTTCTTTGTCCATGTTTTCCTGTAGCTCTTCAAGCATATTTAATAGTGTTGTTTTAAAATCTTTGCCTAGTAAATCCATTATCTGGGCTTCTACAGAGATGTTTTCTGTCACTTTGTTTTCTCTTTTGAATGGGCCATCCTTTCCTGTTTCTTTGTATGCCTTGCTATTTTTGTTGTTGAAAAGTGAACATCTAAATATTATAATGTGGTAAATCTGGAAATTCAGTTTTTCCCTTTCCCCTAGGTATGATTTGTTTTTTCTAGTTATTGAAGGCTAGAGCAATCTGTTTAGTGACTTTACACACACACACACACACACACACACACACACACATATATTTGCAAATACTGTCTTCCTGGACATGTGTGGTCACTAAAGTCTGTTTCTTAGTGTGTGTTCATTTAGCGTTTTTCAGAGGAAAAAAAATACACCTCTCCTAGTGTTTGCAGATTGGCTTTATGCTGGGGCACTCTTTCAACATTATCCAGGCTTGCACTGAGGCTAGTTATCAGCCCAAGATGATGATGATGTAGGGATCAGTCTGAAGTGAAATCATAGGGTCCTCTGACATATTCACTGAGCATGCATCTTCCCCTGGGCATATATGTGACTTTCTAAATCCCCCTGTATAGTTAGGTGTTTTTGAATGCCCTAAGTTCCTAAAGAAACTCTCTCCCCAAAATCTTCTCCCAATCCTTAGGCATCTATTGTGTGTCTCAAGCACAATGTTTAGCCTCAGGTAGTGACAGGAAGTTACAGTGTTTGGGAAAATTTTGCCACTTTTGCACCCTGTGTGAACTTTGACATAGGTGAAAGATGAGCACCTTGAATCAGTCCTTCACGTAGCCTCCAGACAGGTTAGAACACACACAATAACTTGCAAATATGGTCTGCTTTGTTCCTTCAGGGAGCCAGGGACCAGGATCCCACTCTGAGAAGGTGGGCTGCTACAGCTTTATGACCACCATTGAGCTGCGAGGAAGTGGGGCACAGGCATATAGAAAACACCACAAAGCTTTCCAAACAATTTGAAGTCACCTTTTCTTGATTCAACATTCTCTTCATTGCTGTAAACTTCTGACTGGTTTCCAGAGTCAAAAGAAGTTGGACCTTTCTGATGAAGTTGGCTCTGCCAGTTTCTGTTTGTCTTGCGGAGTTTCTGTGGGGGCAAGGCCAGTGTCTACTGCCCAACTGATTTCTGACAAAGGTGCAAAAACAATTCAATAGAGGAAGGATAGTCTTTTCAACAAATGATCTGGAGTAATTGGACATCCATAGGCAAAAACAAAACAAAACTCAAAACAGATCATGTATTTAAATGTAAAATTTTAAAACTTTTGAAAGAAAACATAGAAGAAAATCTTCAGGACCTAGGTCTTGGTGAAGAGTTCTTAGAAATAATACCAAAAGCATGGTGTACACACACACAGATAGATAACTAACTTCTGCTCTGCAAAAGACTCTTAAGAAGTTGAAAAGACAAGCTACAGAGTGGGGGAAAATATTTGCAAACCACCTATCTGACAAAGGACTTATATCTAGAATATACAGAGCAGTCTTATCATCCAGCAGAAAATATATATATATCCGGTTACAAAATGGGCAAAAGACAAGAACAGACATTTCACCAAAAAGGATATATGGATGGCAAAGAAGCACATGAAAAGCAATTCAATATTACTAGTCATTAGGGAAATGGAAATTAAAAGCATGATGAGAGCAGTTCTGGCAAAATGGCGCTCTAGGCAGAAGCACCACGCCATACCTCCACAGCAAAGTTCCGAAAAACTAAGCCAAACAGAGAATACAACAATCCTGAAACCCTAAAACATCAAATGAAGAGATAAAGAACTCAGCCAAGCACCAAATGGAGTGAGAAAACTGACAGAGAATGGAGAGCGAGGAGAGATTCATGCAGAGGTCCCCTACCAGCTAACACAGTGCGGATCCGCCATCTTGGACTCCTATCGGAGACCAGCAAACAGGGGGTACGAGAAAGCAGCCTCACGGAGCTTCCAATGGGAGACAAAACAACCGGTAATTGGTGATGTACACTTTCCCACCCCCTACCCTTCTTCACCCCAACTCGGCCTCCTCTGCTTCCCGCGGCCACAGTCTCTTGACCAGGAAACAGCAGCTGCTTGGATTCCACACACCGGAACAGGTGGCTGTCTGAATGCCATTTGTTGGCTGCAGGTGTTGCTTTTTTCTGCTTCTTTTTATTTCTTCCTTGCCTCTCCCCACCTCCCCCTCCTTTAGCTCAAGTACCTTGCTCTGTGCGCCATCTTTGCTTCTTCCTGAGGGGCTGCAGATCTCTGGTAATTTGTGATATATGCTTTCCCACTCTCTACCCTTCTTCACCCACACTCGGCCCCCTCGGCATCCCACGGACACAGCCTCTTGTCCAGAAACACCAGCCCGCACTAGCTGGCTCTCTGAGTGCCATTTGTTTGCTGCTAGTGTTGCTTTTTTTTTCTGCTTCTTTTGACTTCTTACTTGCCTCTTGCTACCTCCCCCTTCCTTCGCTCAAGTACCTGGCTCCGTGCACCATCTTTGCTTCTTCCTGAGGGGCTGAAGAGCTCCATTCAAGTGTGGCGCTGCTTCCGGGTTTGGGCTGCCATGCTGGTGGGATCCTGGGGCTTTTGTTAGTTTGTTTTGAATTGTTTGTTTGTTTTCTTTTCCTTTTCTTGAGTTGGAGCCCTTTATGGCCAGGCTGAGCTGCGTGGCAGGGAGACGCCCCTTCGGCTTCCACAGACGTGTAGAAGGACCTGAGGGCATTTCTTTTTATGTTGGGTACTTTTGTTTTTGTTTGTTTCTTTGGGGCCTTTCTTGTTTTTGTTTTTGTTTTTGTTTTGTTTTCTTTTTCCCTTTTTGTCTTTCTTCATTGCTCAGTTTCTCGTCTCTCTGTATCTTCCTTCTCTTTCTGTTCCCTGAATACTTGGTATTGCATACCTCTATGCCTTCTAGTCCGGTTGTACTGCAATACCTGAGAGCGACTTCCACAGACCTCATAGCTGCAGTGGTGGGATCCCTGGGAACTTTGTGGTTCTTTAACCTTTCTGATTCTTATTTATTCATTCTTTTCTCCCGCCTCCCCTTTCTGTTTTTCTCCATTTCATAGTCTCTCATCTCTCCACTCCAACAGCAAGCTCCCCTAACATTCTTTTTTGTTTGTATGTTTTTGGCTCCTGTTCCTCTCTCCTCTCTCCCATATCCATCTTAGCTCCACACTTAACAATCTCCCCACTGCATCCTGCCTACCTGCACTGTGCACTTGACATCACACCACCAAGCAGCACAGGCACGGCCTACTGGAACCTACCCTGCACTGATTACTGACCAGCTCTTGTGGCTGTACTAAGTGCCACAAACAACCCATCCCAGTAACTCCTCTACACCTAGACCTGCCCTGCTGTACCATATCTGAGTGACTGACCCCGCCAGATGAAAAAGGAGGTGAAAAGTATTGTGCCCACAGACGAGCAAACAACAAAGAACACACAGTCTGCCCGCACAGATATAGTCAAATTTTTTTTTAAAAAAGGGACGAAACAAACAAATCTACAATCAATAAACGAGAAAAATAACTCCTGAATGCCCCGAAGACAGCAGACAATAACAAAACATTTACAAAAACAGGACAGGATGGTTCCAGTAGGCATCCAAAATAAAACACCAGATGACTCTCCTCTGGAAGAAAATGCACTAGAACTACCTGATAGGGAATTCAAATCTCTAATACTCAGAATTCTCCAAGAACTCAGACAAAAAGCTGACAAACATGAGGAAAAAATAGATAAATTCATGGAAAATACGGACAAAAAATTGGAAGACTTCAGGAAAATAATGCAGGAACAACATGCCAAAATAAATTCACAAATAGAAATTATACAAAGACAACAATTAGAAATCCAAAAGATAAACAACAAGATTTCAGAAATGGACGATGTCATAGAAGGGCTGAGAAGCAGATTTGAAATGGTGGAAGACAGGATCAGTGGAATTGAAGACAAACACTTGGATACAACTGTGTTTCAGGAAAACTCAGAAAAAAGAATAAAGAAAAATGAAGAGACACTGAGAGTTATGTGGGACACAATCAAAAGCAAAAATCTGCGAGTGACTGGAATTCCAGAACAGGGGGAGAAAACAGAAAACACAGAGAGGATCATTGAGGAACTGCTGACAGAAAACTTCCCCAACATCATGAAAGATGAAAAGCTGGCCATCCAAGAAGCTCAACGAACCCCATATAGAAGAGACTCCAAAAGAAAATCACCAAGGCATATCATAGTCACACTCGCCAAAACCAAAGACAAAGAATCCTGACGGCAGCTCGTGAAAAATAAGAAGTCACATACAGAAGAGAAACAATAAGACTAAGCTCAGACTATTCGGCAGAAACCATGCAGGCAAGAAGGCAATGGGATGACATATATAAAATCTTGAAAGAAAAAAATTGCCAGCCAAGAATAATAAATCCTGCAAAACTCTCGTTCAAATTTGATGGTGAAATTAGGTCATTTCCAGATAAACAGAAATTCAGGGAATATGTAAAAGTCAAACCAAACTTACAAGAATTATTAAAGCGAGTTCTTCGATCTGAGGACAAACAGCTTCAGCTCACAGGCAGAAACTAGGATGGAGGATCATACCAGCCAGATACCAATCTAGGAAATGAACTCTCGAGGACTATCCAAAACCAAAAGAAATACAACAGGGCAACAGAGCAGTTAATCAGTAAACGACAACAACATCAAAATGATAAAAGAGGGAATAAACAGCATAGGTATAGAACCTTCTAATGGAGAGGAAGGCAAGGCGATAGCAAGTAATGGTAGACTGCTTCAAACGTAGAAAGATAAGGGTAAAATTTATGGTAACTGCAAAGAAAGTTAACAAACATACTCATAAAAAAAAAGAGGAAAAACAAAGTCTCAGCAAAAACAAAACCTACAAAAACAAAAGAAATGAAAAAAAAAAATCCACAAACTAAAGTAACTCAGCACAAGAGAGTAAGAAGAACAAAGGAAACGTCAGCACCACCAAAAAAAGCACTACAAGATGACAACAACAAACCCACATCTATCAATAATCACACTGAATGTAAATGGACTCAATGCACCCATAAAGAGACGGAGAGTGACAGAATGGATAAGAAAACAGGATCCATCAATATGCTGTCTACAGGAGACAGACCTTAGAAACAAAGATGTGAATTTATTAAAAGTCAAGGGCGGGAAAAATATATATCAAGCTAACAACTACCAAAAAAGATCAGGAGTGGCAATTCTAATCTCAGATAAAATAGACTTTAAAACGAAATC